>CM066042.1:27317957-27917957 GCA_033557465.1 Ichthyophis bannanicus
CCCTGGGTACAGAACAAGTTGGTCGATGTCCCCTGCTGAGGTGATAACCTCTTTGGCAAGCCCATGGATGAGAAGGCTGCACAAATCGAGATGGAGACTCTCACCAGGACTCGTCTCTCAAGGAAGACCTCTGCCCCTTCTCAAAAGAAGAAGGCCTCAGGGAAAAAGCCCTTTTACCCGAGGAAAGGTGCTGCCTATAAATACTACCCTCAGGCCTCAGCAGCTCCCCCACAGGGAAAGCAGGCCAAGGGACGGGGTAATGGGTCCCGTAGGCAGCAAGCCACCAAGCCTGCACCACCGGCCCCTGCTCAGCAGGGTGGGGGTTTTTGACTTCCTCAGCATAGCCTCTCCCCCTCAGCTGGTTTCTCTCAGCACAGGAGGCCGGCTGGTCCGCTTTGCCCAAAGGTGGTCCAACATCACCACAGATACCTGGGTACTTCACATAGTTCAAAAGGGTTATCTTCTTCACTTTCACCAGGTACCTCCCTCCTACTTTCCGGGGGAGCCTCCCAGACTGCCTTTGCACAGGGACTTACTCCTTCAGGAGTTAGCAAGTCTTGTTCAGGAACAAGCCGTGGAACCGGTGCCCCACCACCTGAAGGGTCAAGGGTTTTACTCCAGGTACTTCCTGATTCCAAAAAGAACTGGAGGCCTCAGACCCATCCTGGACTTGCGAAACCTCAACAAGTTCCTTGCAAAGGAAAGGTTCAAGATGCTTACCCTTGGAATCCTGCTGCCCTACCTCCAGCAGGGCGACTGGCTATGCTCCTTGGATCTGAAAGATGCATATACTCATATCCTCATTCATCCGGACCACAGACAATATCTCAGATTTGTTGTGGGAGGAAATCATTACCAGTACAGAGTGCTGCCCTTTGGCCTATCCTCTGCACCCAGGGTGTTCACCAAATGCCTCGCAGTGGTGGCGGCTTATCTGAGACTTCAAGGTCTGTTTGTGTTCCCATACCTGGATGACTGGCTCATCAGAGCCCAGTCTTCCCAAGAGGCCACTCAAGCCACTCATCGCACGGTGGCTCTGCTCCAGCACTTGGGTTTTGTCATAAACTTCGCAAAGTCCACTTTGCTCCCCTCTCAAAATCTCGAGTTCATCGGCGCCCGGTTGGACACGCTTCAGGCGCGGGCCTTCCTCCCTCTGGACAGGGCCCAGCGGCTCATGGATCTCGCCGGCCTCTTTCACAGCAATGCGCTGGTCTCCGCCAGGCACTTTCTGCGACTGCTCGGCCATATGGCTTCCACGGTCCATGTGACCCCCAATGCCCGACTGAACATGCGTCCTGCTCAGTGGTGCCTTTGCAATCAATGGCATCAGGCCACGGGGAGCCTAGCGGACTCCGTACAGATCTCCGACCAGCTGGTCTCTTCTCTACAATGGTGGCGTCATCTGCCAAACCTGGTACTAGGAGTGACTTTTCAGCCCCCTACGCATTCTCAGGTCCTGACGACCGATGCTTCTCTCCTGGGTTGGGGAGCACATTGCCAGGGGACATGTACTCAAGGCCTCTGGACTCCTTGGGAGTCTGCTCAGCAGATAAACTTCCTGAGCTCAGGGCCATCCGCCTAGCGCTCAAAGCATTCTCTCACCTGGTTTCTCACCAGTCGGTGCTGATACAGACGGACAATCAGGTTGCCATGTTCTACGTGAACAAACAAGGTGGAACAGGCTCCTTCCTTCTCTGTCAGGAGGCACAAAAACTATGCTCTTGGGCAGTCCACCACGGCATCATCCTCAAGGCTGTCTATCTCCCAGGTCAAGAAAATTACCTGGCCGACAAGCTCAGCAGGATCCTCCAGCCGCACGAGTGGAGGTTGGATCCGCTGGTGGTTCAGCGGATCTTTCTCAAGTGGGGCCTCCCCACCATGGATCTGTTTGCCAGTCCTCTGAACCGGCAGCTGCCCAGATTCTGCTCTCGACAGCCGCATCCTCTCCGGGTAGCGGCGGATGCTTTTCTAATTCCATGGTCCACCGGCCTCTTGTATGCCTTTCCTCCCATGCCACTGGTGTCTCGGACGCTCTTCAAGGTTCTCAGAGACAAAGCATCGCTAATCCTAGTGGCTCCCCGGTGGCCGAGACAACCTTGGTTCCCGCTTCTGATGCAGCTAGCGGTAGACACTCCTCTTCCACTGGGATTTCAGCACGACCTCCTGTCGCAGGATCAGGGAACTCTCCTACACCCCAATCTCCGGTCCCTTCATCTGATGGCCTGGCTGCTGAAAGGGTAGTCCTTGCTCCTCTGCAGCTACCTCCAGATGTGGAGGAGGTCGTCTTGGCCTCCAGGAGGCCCTCCACCCGAAAGGCCTACGCCCTCAAGTGGCGTCGCTTCTCCGTCTGGTGTACTCAGCAGTCTCAAGATCCTTTCTCCTGTTCAGCATCAGTGGTCTTGCAGTACTTGCTCTCTCTCTCCAACCTTGGACTAAAGTCCAACTCGGTAAAGGTCCACCTCAGTGCTCTTTCTGCGCATCACATGCCGGTGGATGGTAGACCTCTTTCCAGCCACCCTTTGGTGGCTCGGTTTCTCAGAGGCCTCCTTCTCCTTAAGCCACCTTTGCGCCCGCCAGCCCTGGACTGGGATCTTAATGTGGTGTTGCAGCGGATTACCTGTCCGCCTTTTGAGCCTATGGCTGCCTGTCCGCTACGTTTTCTTTCCTGGAAAACCTTGTTCTTGGTTGCCCTCACTTCGGCTAGACGCGTTAGTGAGCTGCAGGCCCTGGTTTCTGATCCTCCTTACACTAGGTTCTACAAGAACCGGGTAGTCCTACGGACTCACCCTAAATTTCTTCCCAAAGTGGTTTCCCCTTTTCACATCAACCAGGAGGTGGTACTTCCGACCTACTTTCCCAGGCCACACTCCAGCCGAGCTGAAATGGTCCTGCATACCCTGGACTGTAGAAGGGCGTTGACCTTCTACCTTGACCGTACGCGGGAGCACCGAAAGGCTGTTCAGCTCTTCGTGTCTTATGACCCCAACAAGTTGGGGCTCCCTGTCTCCAAGCGTACCCTGTCCATCTGGATTGCGGACTGTATCGCTTGGGCGTACGAGGCTGCCGGCCTCGTGCTGGAAGGTAGAGTCACAGCTCATCGTGTTCGGGCAAAGGCTACGTCGGTAGCTTACCTCCGCTCTGTTCCATTGGCAGACATCTGCCGGGCCGCCACTTGGTCTTCAAGCCAGACCTTTGCAGCCCATTAGTGCCTGGAGAGGGAGTCCTGCAGGGACAGTGCTTTTGGACAGGCAGTCCTCTGTAACCTCTTCGAGGTATAGGCAACTCCTACCCTCCGTCCCGGATGTTGGGCTACCGGTTGGAGACATATTCAGAGAAGATTCCTTCCTTCTGTGCTAATGACCTTGAGGGAGCTCATTTTTGTGCTTAGGGTCTCCGGTAGCCTTAAGCTTTGGAGTCCCATATGTGAGGACTGACTTCCTGCTTGGTCCTGGAGAAAGCGTAGTTACTCACCTGTAACAGGTGTTCTCCAGGAGCAGCAGGAATCAGTCCTCACAACAACCCTCCCTCCTCCCCTTGGAGTTGCAGTTATATGCTTTCGTTTTTGCTAATTTTTGCTGTCTTTTAGCTTTGTCATCTGACTGAGCAAGATGGCACCCTTGGGCGGGAAGAGGACCGCGCATGCGCGCTGCAATTCCCAAAGGCTTTCTTTGAAAGCTGGGGAAAATTGCTCCGCGAGGGCTCCGTCGGCGCCGACGTCACCCATATGTGAGGACTGATTCCTGCTGCTCCTGGAGAACACCTGTTACAGGTGAGTAACTACGCTTTATGCCTTTTAATAATGTTGCAGATGGGCTGTATGTATAGGTTAAAGAGGATTCATGAGAGTGCGGAACTTTGAGATATGCCTTGTGGTATGGAGAACAGTGTGGATTAGTTTGCACCACATTTGACTTGTTGCGTTTGGTTACTTAGGTAGGATCCGAACCACTTCAATGTGTTGTTGCATAGTCCAATGTCATCTGCCATTTGGATGCCCAGTTTCACAATTATTCAGTGGTTCAACTACCAATTATTTAAAGGGGGGAAATCCAAATGAAGTGATATGAGCTGGACTTGACCTTGTCTTTCTAACTATCGCCCCATCTCCCTCCTCCCCTTCATTTCTAAACTACTTGAACATGCTGTTCACCGCCGTTGCCTTGACTTTCTCTCCTCTCAAGCCCTCCTGGATCCTTTAAAATCTGGCTTTCGTCCTTTACATTTACTGAAACAGCTCTTGCCAAGGTCTCCAGTGACTTGTTCCTAGCATAAACCAAGGGCCTTTACTCAGTCCTCATCCTTCTTGACCTCTCTGCTGCATTTGACACTGTTGACCACAACCTTCTACTTGATATCCTGTCCTCACTTGGTTTTATGGGCTCTGTACTATCCTGGTTCTCCTCTTAACTCTCTCCCATTACTCTTTCAGTGTTTGTTCTGGTGGATCCTCCTCTGCTGCTATCCCACTCTCAATTGGTGTACCCCAAGGATCTGTCTTGGTTCCACTCCTTTTCTCTCTCTATTCCCAGTCCCTTGGTGCACTCATCTCTTCCCATGGCTTTCAGTACCATCTTTATGTTGATGACTCCCAGATCTACGTCTCTACACCTGAAATCTCTCCAGCAATCCAGACCTGGATCTCTGCCTGCCTTTCTGACATTGCTGCCTGAATGTCTCACCGTCGCTTGAAATTGAACATGGCCAAAAATGAGCTTCTTATTTTTCCCCCTAAAACCTCCTCTCCACTTCCTCCTTTCTCAGTCTCTGTGGATAACTCTCTACTCCTCCCTGTTTCCTCTGCTCGCAACCTTGGGGTCGTCTTTGACTCCTCTCTCCTTCTCCACAAACATCCATCTGATAACTAAGACCTGACGTTTCTTTCTCTATAACTTCAACAAAATATGCCCATTCCTTTCTGAACACACTACTAAGACACTTATCCACTCCTTAACCACCTCCCATCTTGAGTATTGTAACCTACTCCTTGCTGGTCTCCCGCTGAATCATCTCTCTCCCCTTCAATCTGTTCAACACTCTGCTACGCAGCTAATCATCCTGACCTTCAAAGCATTCCACCATATCTCATCATCCTCCTTATCTGATCTCCTCCATCACACACAGAACACCAGATCTAGACGTTCTGTAACAGAGAACATGCTAACAGTCCCAAAGGACAGCAAAAAACTCATTCAAACAACCACTTTAAGAGCATTCTCTTCCTTCGCCCCTAGATGCTGGAACACGCTTCCACCTAGTATTAGATCACAAAAAGACCTGTCCCAGTTCAGAAAATCCATAAAAACACATCTCTTCCTACAACACTTCTCACAATATACTGACCCCCCTCCCACACAGACCATTGATCACGGCTAGTCAAATAAGCTCCCGAAACCTTACCACTTGATCTAGACCAAGCCTCACAAACCCTACCTTTAGAGCTCGAGCATTTAAGAACCTATTGTAAATAATTGAAAATATCTGTTAATTGTTAATCCCTGTTATCCATGTTTTTATTCCCTGTTCTCTGTAAACTTAACATTTGTTTTATGTTTAAGTACAAAATTTGTTAAAATGTAAACCGCGCTGATATCAAAAGTGCGGTATATAAAAGCTGTTAAATAAATAAATAAATAAATAAATAATCTTCTGCCAGCTTTGTCATGCTTATATTACCCCTGTTCTCAAGTCACTTCATTGGCTCCTTATCTGTTTCCGCATCCAGTTCAAACTTCTCCTGCTGACCTATAAATACATTCATTCTGCAGCTCCTCACTACCTTTCCTCTCCCTACACCCCTCCTTGGGAACTCCACTCTTCTGGCAAATCGCTTCTAACTGTGCCCTTCTCTTCTATTGCTAACTCCAGACTTTGCTCCTTTCACCTTGCTGCACCTTACGCCTGGAACAAACTACCTGAGTCTGTATGTCTGGCGCCTTCTCTGACCCTTTACAAATCCAGGCTGAAAACTCACCTCTTTGTTGCTGCTTTCGGATCTTGACTCACCTGATGATCTTGTGTTTCCTTACCATTGCCCCTAGATGTATCCTGTGTCTATACCTACTGTGTTGTCTGTCTTGACTAGATTGTAAGCTCTGATGAGCAGGGACTGTTTCTTACATTTCTATACAGTGATATACAGTAGTAGAAAGAGAAGGAAGGGGTCCAATGGGAATCTGAGGGAAAGGGGCTGACGCAGCTGATTTCTGACTTTACCTTAGTGGATATGTGAAAGCAGAACCACCTTGGTTTAAGAGATTATACTTGCTAATCACACTTAAAACTCATAATTAAGAACAGATATTTTGGTTAACCATCAAGTTTATTTTTAGGTGAAGGATAGTCAGATAGGGCAAATTGTGTTGTCTGATCATGCCTCTTTTGAATAATTTTTGGTGGAATGGGGAGAAACAGTTGGGGCAATAAATCTTGGTTATTGAATATTTGGCATTTGAATGACACTTAGGGGTTTGTTTACAAAGCCGCGGTAGCGGTTCGCGATCGTTATCGGAGCCGCGGCCCCATTGATTTCAATGGGGCCGCAGCTCTGATAACGATCGCGAATCGCTACCGCGGCTTTGCAAACAAGCCCCTTAGTTTGTTAAAGAAACTGAGGTTATTTAAAGGATTTCTTTAATATAAATGATAGAGGGGAGTTTTCAAGTGGTATTGGGTGGGACCCATGAAATCCGTTGCAAGGAGAAGATACAAAGAATTTGGGGTTCCGCACAAAAAATTAAACAAACAAACACCCTATGGGGGTTATTCTGACTTGCGAATAGTGGGGAGGTACGTCAGTTTGGATGTGCAACCCCCGCTATTCGCAGGGACCATATTCTGAATCAATAGCTCCCCGCATGCACAGGGCCTTTGTGTGGGGAGCTCCAGATGGGGGCAGGAGGGAGTGACAGCTGGATGAAGCAAGGGCTGGCCCAGGCACCCGGATGTACAGGGCCTATTCTGATCATGGCCCTGTACATCCGGTGTTGGGAAGATGGACGTGGGACTTATTCCACCTTGGAGGTGGAATAAGTCCCACAAATGGTGGTGAACAGGCCAGGCCAAAAAAAAAATCACAGCACATGGGCAGGTAAGCCCTTGCCGCCCAATCCTGGCCCTGGTTGCCCCTGCCAAGGGTCGAGCAGCGGTGACAGGAAGCCTGCAGTGATGTTGAGCCTTCTGTGCTCCTGCTGGGTGTCTTGGTGCCACGGTGATAGGACGCCATGGCACTGGCACACCAGTAGGAGCATAGGGCGGGCGGGCCAGGCAGGGTAATGGACGTCCCTCACTGCTGAACTGGGGCAACACCAGGCTGTCTAAGTTTCCGATTCTGCAACCGCGGGAATGTCTAGCTCCTGTGGTTGCAGAATCGAGTACATATTGGGTCCATCCATTTTTTGGATGTCCCAACAGCCCGGATGTGCCCCGATTAGAATTGATCTCCACGGAAATTAAGAGAGGAACTACTTCAATTGGAGAGTAAATATTGAGAAGTCACAGACTAAGGAGATGACAGAGCAAATAAATGTTCTTAGAGCAGATATGAATAAAATTTTACTGAAGATGTAGAATTTCTTTACAGAAAAAGGGGTCAGCATTATTACTCTTAGTGGGAAGATTGATAAATTGCTAGTTACCCAATTAAAGCAACAGGACTCCCAAAGTATGATAACGGAGATTAGATATGAGGCAGGAGAAATGAGAACTGGAAGGGAGGCCATCAGACAAACACTGGTGGACAATTATGAAAGACAGTATACTTCAGAGCTGCAGTGCTCCGATTTGAAGAGCGAGGCATTTTTGGATAGAGCAGAAGGAAGGGAGAGCTCTAACAGAAGAGCAAAAGGTAAATTTTGGACACTCCAGTTGGAGGTTTAGAATTAAAAGAGGTAGTCAAGGAAATGCCAGTGGGTAAAATGGCTGGCCTGGACAGATTTCCTATAGAATTTTTAAAGTTTTGGAATATTCTGTCCAAAAGCTTTTAAAGATTCTTATTATTATTTTATACAGAAATTTTGTCCAAGAGTCTTTCGTATGCTCAAATTACAAATTATATATTAAAAAAGGTAAAACTCCAAAGATAAGTAGCTCATGCCACTGTATTTCATAATAAACATGGATGCTAAAATTTTGGCTGAAAGATTAAACAATGTCACTGGCTTTCTGACCAATCAGGACCAGATGGTATTCATTAGAGGACACAGTACATTTGATAATGTCTGAAGGGTCCTTAACATTGTGGAGTATGTCAAATATGAGAAGGATCTGGTAATCTTAACTGTGCTTGACATGGGAAAAGACATTTAATAGGGTGGAATGGTCAGGGTTGGTGCAAGGATATAAGGCGCTCTAGGCGTGCCCTCAATCCTGCTGCTCCCCCTGCCACCTCTCTCTGGGATCTGCAGTAGCAACAACATTTCAATGGCAATGTAGTGCTTAAAGATAAAAATGGCACTATTCTTTAATTTAATTCATTCTCAAAGATGGCTTAATGCAACTTGCCCTGATTGACCACTGGTTTTTCCTACGCATCACGTTCATGCTAAAGGGTGAACAAACAGCTAGGATATCTAACAAAGCTATGCCACAAGGCTGTTAGTTCAGATTCTGACCTATCCATGTTTAAATATTTTACTCTTATGTTTCCTTCGTCGGAGTCGGAGTCGTTGTCGTTTGCCATCAAGTCTGTGTCGAGTCATGGCAACCCTAAGGATAGTTGTCCTAAATTGTGTTCGGTCTTCAGTCAGGCGGTTCATTGTTGGCAGACTGGTACCCATAGCTGCTGTTATTATATCGATCCATCTCATTGCAGCAACAACACCACCACCACCTCCTCCTCCTCTGTAATACTTCTTTGGGAATGCCATCAATGCCTGGTGCTTTGTTCTTAATGCTTTCAATGCTGCTTTGACGACTTTTCACCACCAATGGTTCTGGATCATAAGGTACAGCTTGAAACTGCTGTTGGTCCACTTGATCTTTATCATATAAAAACTCTGTATATTCTTTCCACCTTTTCTTGATCTTCTCAGCATCATTCAACACAGAACCTTGAGCATCTTGTAACATTCCAATTCGAGGCTGGAATTTTTTCTTTAACTCTCGTAGCTTTAGGAAAGCCGATCTTGTTCTTCCTCTAATAGTTTCTGCTATTTCCTTGCATGTGTCGTTGTGGTACTTTTCCTTATCCTATCTTGCTGCACGTTGGAAATCTCTGTTGAGTTCTGCAATTGTCTTCCTTTCTCCTCTGGCTTTAGCTTCTCTGCGTTTCTGGGCAATTTTCAGAGTTTCTTCCTTCATCCATTTTGGCCGTTTTTGCTTTTTCACCTTTTGTAGAGACTTCTCACTTTCTTCCAACACAACCTTCTTGATGTCACTGCATAACTCTTCTGGAGCTCTGTCATTTGTATCTAAAGCAGCAAATTGATTTTGCAGGCAGTCTTTTTGTACAATCCACTGGGTGAAGTCTATGTGTACAGTCACCGCTTGTGTTGCTGGAAGAAGGTGTTTGAGATGAATAGATCGTTAGTCTTGCAGAATTCTATCAGTCTTTCTCCAGCTTCCTTTCTGCTGCCAAGTCCATATTTTCCAACCACTTTGCCTTCTTCTTTGTTGCCAACTTTTGTGTTCCAGTCACCCATGACTATCAGGATATCCTGTTTGCATGTTCTGTCAATTTCAGCTTGTACTTGTTCATAGAACTCATCAATTTCATCCTCTTCTGCAGCTGTTGGGGCTAATCTTGCCACTTATAAACCATTTTGGCCCAGATAACTGCACAATGTCTTATTTCTCAAGCAACTCATCTCAACAATCAATACATTCACCTACTACCCACCTCTTGTCCTGGAGCCAAATTTTCCACTGTTACACCCATTACTAGGTTTGGCCTTATCCATTCTAGTGCGGTAACGCCTTACACAATGCCACTCAGCTACTGGAAGCAGCTTCTACCATTGTTGGTTAATTCTAGCCTGGTAGAGGGAATTGTGCCTTCTGCTATTCATCCCCTACTGAAGTAGTCAGGTTTTAACACTACCAAGTAGCTACCGACCTATTTCTAATCTGCCTTTCATTTCTAAAATTATCAAGAAGGAAGTGGCTAGACAACTGTAAGCATATTTGGAATTTACTAATGATTTCCATCCTAAACATCACGATTCAGGAAGGGCCACAGCACTGAATCTGTGTTATTAGCTATGCTGGATGAAACATACTCTGGGAAAGAGAATACAATGTCCTTCTAATTCAACCAGACCCTAGCTCTGCTTTCATTACTGTAAGTCCCAAATCTTCTCTTAGGCAGGCTAGAGACTCCACTGTGCTGTCTACATCTTATAACGCTATAGTAGTAGCAGTAGCTGATAGAAAACCCATTTAAGACTTTCTATCTCACATCATGCTCTTTCAGAATAGTCACTGACAATTGTGCTATTATCATTCCCTGGGCCGTGTGGTGTGCCATAAGGCTCAGTATTGGCCCCCATGCTTTTTAACGTGTTTCTCGCTCCACCACCCACCCTAATACAGAGTTTGGGCTTTAGCCCTTATAGTTTTGCTAACGATATTCAAATCCTTGTAGCACATAATACTTAGGCTTTTCAAACTCATTGCTTAGAGTCACTTGATCAAACACAGCACCAAGTTTTGAATTCAAAGGATAAAACCTTCTGGCTTACCAGGAAGATGGTCACCCCACGTTCCTGTCCAAACATGGCAAATGTCATCATTGTACTAAAGGAATCTGTTAGATCTTTAGGAGCGATCTTGGGTAGCACCCTCTCTTTTTCAGGCTATATGTCATAAGTGGTCAAGAACTCATTTATATGAAAGACTGGTAAGGGGGACTGTTGCTTCTGGAGGGAGATCTGCAACTGTGAGTATTTACTTCTGGTAATTTTCTAAAAGGAATTCTTTGTATTAAAGCTAATTAATCTGTGATCCACTATTTTTGTTAAATCAGTCAGGGCATAGTAGCAGCAGTTTAAGTTTACATTTAAAACAAAGAGGAGAACCCTCTGGTTACATTTCATACCCAGCAGAGAGCTTGTACTTTAAATTTAATAGTCACTCAGGGCCTAGTAACAGCAAAGTACTTTTAGTTTAAATTTAAAACACAGAAGAGAGCTTTCTGGTTACATTTGGAACCCAGCAGAGAGCTTGTAGTTTACATTTAATAGTCACTCAGGGCCTAGCATCAGCAAAGTTCTTTTAGCTTAAATTTACAACACAGAAAAGAGCTTTCTGGTTAAATTTAGAACCCAGCAGAGAGCTTGTACTTTAAATTTCATAAGAAGTTAGAGCCTAGCAGCAGCTAAGAGCTATAATTTAAATCAAATCAAAATATAGCTTACCTCAGCAGCACAAGACAGGGTACTGTGTAGCAGCCCTCTTTTAATGTGTTATTTCCCTCCCTCCCCTGGGATAATCGTAGCTTTATAGGTACTTACACATCTTAAAAGACAGGAGGTGCTCTCAGGTGAAGCTCATTACCCAAATCAGTCATACACTAAGGACCTGAGATTAGTTAAGCTTCAGGTGAACAAGGTATATTACACGTATTAGGTTCAGTTTTATTAGTATAAATATCCATAGCAACCCTTAGTAAGTAAAGAACTTAGATCTAAACACAAACTTAAAACTAAGATGCAGACAGCAGTCCAGCAGCGGGATGGGTGCTTTCCAGTCTTTTGCATTGAGTGTCACATGTATGATTTTCTCCCAGTTGGTGAGAGGTCTTACGTGTGCACTAGGTGCAAGGAGCTCTTTGCTCTCAGGGAACGAGTCCGTTCTCTAGAGGCTAAAGTAGCAGACTTGGAAAGCATAAGACAGACAGAGAGGTACATAGACGAGACCTACAGGGATATAGTCCTGAAGTCCCACCTCCAGTCTGGCAGCATCCCTGTTGCCATGGAGGAGAGAGGTCACGTGACAGGAGAGCATCACCCTGGTGTGGCAGGAAGTGATCCTTTAACTAGGACCTGTCCTCCAGGTGATGTAAAACCCTCTCGCACCGAGGAAGTTTCTCCAGGGCCATGTGCCCATGAGGGAAGGGTTAGGACAGCCGTTATAGTTGGTGATTCAATCATTAGGCATGTAGATAGCTGGGTGGCTGGTGGACGTGAGGATCGCCTGGTTACATGCCTGCCTGGTGCGAAGGTAGCGGACCTCACGCGCCACCTAGATAAGGTCTTAGATAGTGCTGGGGAGGAGTCTGCTGTCTTGTTACATGTTGGTACCAATGACATAGGAAAATGTGGTAGGGAGGTTCTGGAGGCTAAATTTAGGCTATTAGGTAGGAAGTTGAAATCCAGAACTTCCAGGGTAGCATTCTCCGAAATGCTTCCTGTTCCACGCGCAGGACCCAAAAGGCAGACAGAGCTCCGGAGTCTCAATGCGTGGATGAGACAATAGTGCAGAGATGAGGGGTTTGGATTTGTTAGGAACTGGGGAACATTCTGGGGAAAGGAGGGGCTCTTCCGAAGGGATGGGCTTCACCTTAACCGGGATGGAACCAGGCTGCTGGCATTAACCTTTAAAAAGGAGATAGAACAGCTTTTAAACTAGATATTAGGGGAAAGCCGACAGTCGCCCAAGAGCAGATGGTTCGGAAGAATGTATCTTTGAAGGATACTACCAAAAGCAGAGAGGTTCCACAAAAGAGTAAAGTAGCCCAAATGCCCTCAAGTATGGAGCAGACAGAGCTTAAAGATCCCAAATTACTCATGTCTAACAGACAAATTAATATGGATAAAATACATTCTCTAAAATGCTTGTATGCAAATGCTAGAAGTCTAAAAAATAAGATGGGAGAGTTAGAATATATAGCACTAAATGAAAGGTTAGATATGATTGGAATATCAGAGACATGGTGGAAGGACGACAACCAGTGGGACACTGTGATACCTGGGTACAAACTATATCGTAATGATAGAGCTGATCAAATTGGTGGAGGGGTTGCTCTCTATGTTAGAGAGGGCATTGAGTCAGAAAGGATTAAAGTTTTGCAGGAAACAAAATCTGCTGTAGAATCTATATGGATTGAAATTCCATGTAAAAGGGGGAAGGCAATGGCAGTGGGGGTGTACTATCGAGCGCCTGGCCAGAATGACCAAATGGATGATGAAATGCTCAAAGAAGCTAACAAACGTTACAGCGCAGTAATAATAATGTGTGATTTCAACTACCCCGGTATCGACTGGGTCAGTGTCACGTCAGGACATGCTAGGGAGATAAAGTTCCTAGATGAAATAAATGACTGCTTCTTGGAGCAGCTGGTTCATGAACCGACCAGAGAGGAAGCCATATTAGACCTAATCCTTAGTGGAACACCAGATCTAGTGCAAGAGATAAGGTTGTTGGGGCCACTTGGCAATAGTGATCATAGCATGATCGCCTTTGATTTAATTAGTGGAGGAGGGATAGTAAGGAAATCCACAGTACTACCTTTTAACTTTCGAAAGGGAGACTATGATAAAATGAGGAAAACAGTAAAGAAAAAACTAAAAGGAGCAGTTCCAAAGGTTAAAGACGTACATCAGGCTTGGCTGTTGTTGAAAAATACTATCTTAGAAGCCCAGACCAGCTGTATTCCACGCTTTAAGAAAAGTGGAAAGAAGTCCAAAAAACTGCCAGCATGGTTTAAAGTTGAGGTCAGAGAGGCTGTTGCCAAAAAAGCATCTTTCAGGAAATGGAAAAAAGAGCCAAACGACGAAACCTGGAAACAGCACAAGCACTGGTAAGTCAAATGCAAGGCATTGATAAGGCAGGCAAAGGGAGAATTTGAGAAGAAGCTTGCTGCGGAAGCAAAAACGCAAAGTAAAGACCTTTTCAAGTACATTCGTAGCAAAAAACCTGTGAGAGAGTCAGTTGGTCCATTAGATGATAAAGGGGTTAAAGGAGCACTAAGAGGCGACAAGGCGATAGCGGAGAGACTGAACGAATTCTTTGCTTCAGTCTTTACTGAGGAAGATGTAGGGATGTTACCCATGACTGAAGTGGTATTTAAAGGTGCAGAAGAATTGAAAGAAATATCAATACATCGAGAAGATGTATTACAACTATTAGATAAGCTGAAGAGTAGCAAATCACCTGGGCCGGATGGTATACATCCAAGGGTATTGAAAGAACTGAAATATGAGATTGCAGAACTGCTATCAGTAATCTGTGAACTATCATTAAAATCATCTCTAATACCTGAAGATTGGAGGATCGCCAATGTAACACCAATTTTTAAAAAGGGTTCCAGGGGTGATCCGGGAAACTACAGACCGGTGAGCCTGACGTCAATACCGGGAAAAATGATAGAAACCATCATAAAGAATAAAATTACTCAGCATGTAGATAGTCATGAACTAATGAGAGACAGCCAACATGGCTTTAGACAAGGAAGATCTTGTCTTACTAATCTGTTATGTTTTTTTGAAGGAGTGAATAAACAGGTGGACAAAGGTGAGTCGGTTGATATTGTGTATCTGGACTTTCAGAAAGCCTTTGACAAGGTCCCTCATGAGAGACTTTTGGCAAAACTAAAGAGTCATGGGATAGGAGGCAGTGTACTATTGTGGATCAGGAACTGGTTAAAAGATAGAAAGCAGAGGGTAGGACTAAATGGCCAATTTTCCCAATGGAGAAAGGTGAATAGTGGTGTACCCCAGGGATCTGTGCTGGGTCCGCTGCTTTTTGACATATTCATAAATGACCTGGAAAGTGGAATAACGAGTGAGGTTATCAAATTTGCAGATGACACAAAACTATTTAAAGTTGTTAAAATCCAAGAGGATTGTGGAAATTTGCAAGAGGATCTTGATAAATTGGAAGACTGGGCATCAAAATGGCAGATGAAATTTAATGTGGACAAGTGCAAGGTTATGCACCTAGGGAAGAACAACCCAAACTATGGTTACATGATGCAAGGTTCCACATTAGGAACCACCACCCAGGAAAAAGATTTAGGCGTCATTGTGGATACCATGTTAAAACCCTCGGCCCAGTGTGCAGCGGCGGCCAAGAGAGCAAATAGAATGCTAGGTATGATAAGGAAAGGAATGGAAAATAAAACAAAGGATATTATAATGCCTCTATATCGTTCCATGGTGAGACCGCACCTTGAATATTGTGTGCAATTCTGGTCGCCGTATCTTAAAAAGGATATAGAGTTATTAGAAAAGGTTCAGAGAAGAGCCACCAAAATGGTAAAGGGGATGGAAGGATACTCCTATGAAGAAAGGCTAAAAAGGTTAGGGCTCTTCAACCTGGAAGAGAGACGACTGAGGGGAGATATGATAGAAGTCTATAAATTAATGAGCGGAGTGGAACGGGTAAACGTAGATCGATTGTTTACCTTATCAGAATATAGAAAGACTAGGGGACATGCAATGAAGCTACAGGGTAAACTATTTAAGACTAATAAAAAAAATATTTTTTCACTCAACGTGTAATCAAACTCTGGAATTTGTTACCAGAGGATGTAGTAAAGGCTGTTAGTGTAGCTGGGTTTAAAAAAGGTTTGGACAAGTTCCTGGAGGAAAGGTCCATAAGCCATTATTAAGAAGGGACCCAGGATATCAATGCTTGAACCAATACAAGCATTGTGGAACCTGTGTCCCTTGGGGAAACTGCTAGGTACATATGACCTAGATTGGCCACTGTTGGAAACAGAATACTGGGCTTGATGGACCTTGGTCTGACCCAGTATGGCATATCTTATGTTCTTATGTTCTTATCTGAGACATTTCAGACTTCGATGGGGCTGGGGCATTAATCATTCTACTGCCTGCCCTAATCTCACAAGCTGGATTACTGTAAATTGTTATTAGCTGGTGTTCCAGCTTATAGCATGAAAAGATTGCAGTTGAATTAAAATACAGCTATAACAATGCTCTATTATGTCAAAACAAGGCAACACAATATCCTGCTTCTTAGAGAAGAAAATTGGCTACCAACAGCAAGTAGGATCAAATATAAAATCTAATTATAAGCACATGAAGTTTTTAATGCAGCATTCCATTCTTTCATCACTCGCCATCCCTTCTTGTCTGAAACGCATTTTACCTTCCTCCCAGCAAAACTATTTGGCAATATCCCCACCTTTCAGGTTCAGACTTGAAATGACACAAAAAGACAGCTTTCAGCTTTTTGGCACCATCTTTGCAAAATACTCTTGCTCTCCCTGCTGAGTTGCTACATCCAAATTCTAGAAGGGAATAAAAAATGGCTTCTGCCGACATCATTTGGTTCTATTTAACCCTGGTTAGAGGTACTAGAAGCACATATTACCCAGCAAACTCTCTCAGTCATACAGTATATTTAAGAAAGGCAAAAAAAGAGCACCTCAGTATCCACACTGTACATCCTCACTCCCTGCAGACTAAACTTCAGGATCACAGACAGCCGACGAGTGCAGCCCTGAGACAAGGGGAAAGAGAAAAACAAAAAAACACATTTAGCAATAACAACTGGGCTCCCACTGCTGCTGCTCCTTGTGGCCTTGGGCAACTTCCTCACCCCTTCATTACCTCAGGTACAAACTTAAGACTGTAAGCCCTCTGGGGACAGGGAAATACCTACTGTAACTGAATGTAACTTTGCCTTGACCCTCTGAGAAAAGGTGTGAGCTAAATCCAATTCCTACCAGCACAAGGGGCCTGCAGCTACCAAAAGCTAAACATTCACATGGCCATTTGTGGAGCTGTATCACACAAAACCTTACTGGAGTCAACATACAAGACCCTGCTCTCTGTCAGGGTGAACAGCCTAATTCCCTGCCTGCTTGAAAGCAGAGCCAACAAGAGTCAGAGAAAGTAATACCTCCACTAATCTCACTGCCAGATTTCTTTTCCATTTTCTCCAAAGCAAGCTTCTTGGATTTTAACATGTTCAATATTTTTAAAAAGGGAAGTTTTCCTTATAATGTTTTGCCAAGCTCCCTATTTTTGAAACCCTTCTCCTCCTTCCCTCTGATGTCCTTTGCTGAGAGTTATCAGGGATATATTAATAGGATTACCACGGGCATTCGGATTTACCATAATCCTCAGTAACATGGACTTTTCCCTAGGAATGTAAATAAAACCATAATCATTTCCCAGTGGGATAAATAAACTTCTAAGAACTCATTTTAAAATGCTGCTGCTTTAAAGTGTGTTAGTATTCTGCTGCCCGAGGCCTGCATCATTACCATTACTGCAGAAATGTATGTACCACATGCGATACTGGCATGCCATAGTAGTCTTGGAAAACCAGCGTCTTAGTAGGCTGTGATAGCTTTTAAGAGACCAAGCTAAAAGACCATACAGGTCCTTTCACAAACAGCAGCATTAAGTTTCCTAAATCTTCTGAGAGTCTGTCAGTCCTCTCTCTTGTCTCTCTGATCCTCTGCCAGATCTCCAAGCAGGACAAGCAAGGCAATGGGTCAACTGCAACAGACTGTCAAGTATGACTGCTCTTTGTACTCCAGCAGCAGCCCCTCTTCCTGCTCTCCCAACCAGCTTCTAGTGCTGTGACAAAGCCCATGGGGCGAGGCCTCTGGGGAAGGGAGTGTAAGGTGGCATGAACATTGCAGCTGTCAGAGCCTCACTGTGCCCCACCTAAAACTCAGACTACTGCACTGGCACAACAGGCTCATTCCTCAACATCTAATTTTCACAGGCTGTGAAGGCAGCATCAGAAATAGAGACGAAGGAACAAAATGGGGGCTAGATAAAGTAGAAGACAAAGAAGCAAGAGATGGAGAGGCAGTCTGGAAAGGAAACTAGGGAAGGGGTCAGAAGGCAAACAAGACGAAAGCACAGCATAACAAATAGATAGAAAATGGTGGACAAATTGTATTGTGTTTTAAATAGTTCTTATAATTCCATATGTAATAATTGACATTTGACAGGCAGCAGGGTTCTGCTTGTGTTAGCTATATCCTGTGACATTTAGCAAAACGCTTATGATTTAGGGTTTTTATAGTCATTCTGTTTTATTTTACTGGGGCGGAGGGAATCTATATGCACTATTTTTTGCTTCTTCCCCACTGTCCATCGTGTCAAATGTCTCTAAAGTGCACAATCCAAACCTTGAGCTTTGGGCCCATGTTTTACCATCTCTTATTGTTGGCCCTTTAAAAAAGCACCAGAGTCCTGGGCTTAGAAGCGAGATTCATTACTGTCATGGTATTGGGAGGCATTGCGCTCAGGTATAATAAAAGCGTTTGCTGCTGAATCTCTATGGGGACAGATGCATCTGACGGAGTTCATACATATTTTAACAGTACTGAAATCTGCCAGAAAGCTTTCTTTGGACTGTCGGGACATAAACATGCCAGAATTAATACCACAAGCCTTTAACTTGTGCCCTGGGCACATGCTGCTGCCAGACTCCTCGCCACACCTCCAGCAGGGTCACTGCGTTCTGAAATCTCACCTTCAGAGACCGAAGCTGCTCATGGGTCATCCAGATCTTCTTGTCAAGAGGAAGGTCCTGCACCATGAACGAGCCCACATACTAGAAACAGGGACACAGAAGAGAGATCCACAGTGCAAGTTACAGCATGTCCCAAGACAAGGAAACGTGGAACATGTCTTTGTCAGTCACTAGATAACAGTCAAGCAGATAAGACAATTAAGTGTAAAATCCAAATCCTTGCCAAGAGCTTGCTCTGTGCATGTCTTTGTAGCTCCTGCAGAATCCAAACAAACCTCAACTCAAATCAACCTGTTCCAAGGCCGGCCCAACCACTAGGCAAACTAGATAGATGCAGAGGGCAGCAGTTTCTGGGGGCAGCAAAGAGCAGGACATTCAAAGCTAAACAACATATTCTGACAGCCAGGTGGAGGTTGCCTAGGGTGCCAATACCTTAAACTCTCGGGCCAGCCCTGAACCAGTTATATGTTTATTTATTTAACTAGGCTTATAGACCGCTTTTCTACCAGTCAAAGTGCTGTACATTCAGGTACTATATATTTTTTTTTCACTTGTCCCTGAAGGGCTCACAATCTATGTTCTTGTACCTGAGGCAACAGAGGGTTAAGTGGCTTGCCCAAGGCCACAAGGAGCAGCTGTGGGACTAGAAACCCCAGTCCTTCCGGCCCAAGGTTGCTGTCCTCTAGTGGGATTCGAACTACTTGCCCAAGGTAACTTGCCCCACCACTAGGCCACTCCTCCCTTATGTTCTGCCTCTCTCACTCTATAATAGCAGTTTTCTCAGTAAAGAGAGCCCAAAGAGGGAATGCTAAAAGCTGTCTCTGCATCCCCACACCTGTCTTCTACAGGGACACCCAAGAGGTCTACAAGACTTCAGAGCCAAAGGGCACCAGCTGAGTGCTGAGACAGGATGTGCTCTTACTGGGAAGGAATCTGCACTTCTATTCACCTGCTGCAAAATTGTGTTAGAACTTGGGTAAAAGGAAGATTCACATTAAACTGACATTCTGCGTTTATTATATGAGTCAGTTAAACGTTAACTTCGCTGCAAAAAACTTTGTTTAGAGATGTGCTTCCACCCTCCACCCCAGGCTTAATCTTTGATTTACAGACCATTAAGCCAACTAAGAAAAGAGGAGGTAATTTTCTTCAGCACAAGGTTTAACTGGGCTTCATCTGCAGCAAGTTATGAGCCCTTAGGAACAGATTAGTTGTAGGTCCTTGCAGTTCATCTTGAAGCAAACAAAATAAATAGCATAGAATATACCTAGTATGGTTAAGGGACTTTATATTAGCTTAAATATCCCTACTCCCTTAGCAGCTTTAACTAAACAGACAACATACCAATACCGATGCAGACAGCAGACCAGCAGCAAGATGGGCCTATCTGGTCTTTTGTGCCAAGTGTCATATCCATGATTATATCCAGGGCGGCCCAAGGGGGGTGCGGGGCAATGTGCGGAGATTAATTGCGGGGCCTCATTTGCATAAATATTTGCATAATGTTAACATGCATTTTTAGTAAACATGCTTCTTAATAAGTGTCTGGATAAAGAAAGACTAATAATTTCTACGTTACTATATTCCAGTGCCAACCGCCAGGCCCTTTAGGAAGTACTATAAACACTGACCTTTTAGAACTCATAGCAAATCCACCATATCATAACAGCTCTGCCAGGACTCACAAAGCACCAAACCCTACCTATCAAAAGGCAACACTGCAAATATTAAACCAATACATCTCAGAGAATACCAATGCATCTCCTACTGGGGAAAGAGAACAAGTGACACGGTCAAATAGAAACCACATGAACAGAATACCTCAGCTTGGTTAAAATACAGAACATAGACCGTCACCAAAGAACAAGGGATCACAATTTAGAAATACAGTGTAGGAAGACAATAATTAAACTGGGAACCCCAAAAGCCAAACTTGGGATGTACAACAACACTGGAGAAATAAAACTATAAATTAATTTCCTCTTGTACTAAACAAAACACAAAAGATGTTAACAATGCACATTTCCCAGAGCTGATATATTCCAGTTAATAAATTCAAAATAAAAAAGTATTTTTCTACCTTTTGTTGCTTGTGCATTTTCTTTTCAGTTGCAATTGCTCCAGTCACTTTCTTCTGGTTTCTTTGTGTCTTCTGCGAGCTATCCATTTTCCTTTCTTCTCTTTTAGATTTTTTTCCAAAATTATTCTCTATATCTGCTTTAACATACTGATCTTTCCCCTTTTGCTCTTTCCTCCATTTCTTTCCTTATTGCTTTATCATCCACTCAAATTTCACCCTTCCATTCTCAATCTACACTTACTCTTCCAATACCCGGCCCTTCGTAGACTTTTCTTCCCTCCCACACAAAATATCTTTTCCCCTCTCCATTCTCATTTCCCATCCCTTTCTAATCCTCCCCCAAAATCAGCTCCTTTATAGTTCTAGACGCACCCAGCATCTGCCCCCTTCTAGTCCCAGTCTCCCAAGCTTCCACATCAGCCCATTTCCAGTCCTAGCCTCCCATATGCTATTTTCCAGTTCCATTCCAGCCCCCCCATCAGCCCATTTCCACTCCAAGCTCCCCATCAGCCCATTTCCAGCCCTTTTCCAACTCCCATCAGCCCTCTTCCAGTCCTATTCCAGCCCCCATCAGCACATTTCCAGTGTCCTATTCCAGCCCATCACCCATTTGCAGTCTACGTTCCCCCCATCAGCCCATTTCTAGTCCTATCCTAGCTCCTCATCAGCCCATTTCCAGTCCTAGCCCCCATATGCTCTTTTCCAGTTCCATTCCAGTCCCTCATCAGCCCATTTCCTCCACGCTCCCCCATCAGCTAATTTCCAATCCTAGCCCCCTCATCAGCCCACTTCGCCCTATTCCAGCCCCCATAAGCCCATTTCCAGTCCTAATCCAGCTCTTCATTAGCCCATTTCCAGTCCCCCCCATCACAGCCCATTTCGTCCATTCCCCCCACCATCACAGCCCATTTGCAGTCCTATCCCCCCCACCCTCACAGCCCAATTGTAGTCCATTCCCCCCATCACAGCCCATTTCCAGTCTGTTCTCCCCCCCACCACAGCCCATTTCCAGTCTGTTCTCCCCTCCACCACAGACCATTTCTCGTATGTTTCCCCCACCCCCCCACAAATTTGTCCGTTCCCCCCCCATCACAGCCCATTTCCAGTCTGTCCCCCCCCCCCCCACATCACAGCCCATTTCCAGTCTGTTTCCCCCATCCCAGCCCATTTTCAGTCCGTCCGTCCCCACCATCACAGCCCATTTCCAGTCTTATCCCCCCCACCATCACAGACCATTTGCAGTCCTAATCCAGCTCTTCATCAGCCCATTTCCAGTCCAGTCTCGCTCAATGGACGGGCCGGCCCTGTGCCCAGTTCTTAACAAATCGAAATCCCTCCTCCCTGCACCATGGTCTCGTCTATGTGTTGAAAACTCTGGAGTTCTGTCTGCCCTTTGAGTTCTACATATAACCACTTGCCAAAAGGGATATAATCAGGGCCGGCCCGTCCATTGAGCGAGAATGTTGTTCGCACAGGGCCCTGCACTTCAGGGGGCCCCGCGCGAACCACATTCTCGCTCAATGGACTGCTGCAGAGGGAGCCGGGGAAGCCCGCGCGAAGCCCCGGCTCCCTCTGCACAGCCCGCCAGCGTGAAGAGCCTTTACCTTCCCGCTGGCGGCTGTTTCAATGAAGCCGCGAATGCCGGGAGAGGTTAAAGGGCATTGCCTTTAACCTTTCCCAGCATTCGCGGCTTCATTGAAACAGCCGCCAGCGGGAAGGTAAAGGCTCTTCACGCTGGCGGGCTGTGCAGAGGGAGCCGGGGCCTCGCGCGGGCTTCCCCGGCTCCCTCTGCAGCCCCTTAGACGGCGCGGGGCTCTTCGGGGGGGGGGGGGCGGCTAGGACTGGATGGGCTGTGATGGGGGGAGAAACGGACTGGAAATGGGCTGTGATGGGGGGAACGGACAAATTGGGCTGGGTGGGGGGGAACGGACTACAATTGGGCTGGGATGGGGGGAGGACTGCAGATGGGCTGTGATGGTGGGGGGGATAGGACGAAACGGGCTGTGATGGAGGGGGATCTTGGACTGGAAATGGGCTGATGAAGAGCTGGATTAGGACTGCAAATGGTCTGTGATGGTGGGGGGGATAGGACTGGAAATGGGCTGTGATGGTGGGGACGGACGGACTGAAAATGGGCTGGGATGGGGGAAACAGACCGGAAATGGGCTGTGATGTGGGGGGGAGAACAGACTGGAAATGGGCTGTGATGGGGGGAACGGACTACAATTGGGCTGGGATGGGGGGAGGACTGCAAATGGGCTGTGATGGTCGGGGGATAGGACTGCAAATGGGCTGTGATGGTGGGGGGAATGGACGAAATGGGCTGTGATGGGGGGGATCTTGGACTGGAAATGGGCTGGTGAAGAGCTGGATTAGGACTGGAAATGGGCTTATGGGGGCTGGAATACGGCGAAGTGGGCTGACGAGGGGGCTAGGATTGGAAATTAGCTGATGGGGGAGCGTGGAGGAAATGGGCTGATGAGGGACTGGAATGGAACTGGAAAAGAGCATATGGGGGCTAGGACTGGAAATGGGCTGATGAGGAGCTAGGATAGGACTAGAAATGGGCTGATGGGGGGAACGTAGACTGCAAATGGGTGATGGGCTGGAATAGGACACTGGAAATGGGCTGATGGGAGTTGGAAAAGGGCTGGAAATGGGCTGATGGGGAGCTTGGAGTGGAAATGGGCTGATGGGGGGGGGGGCTGGAATGGAACTGGAAAACAGCATATGGGAGGCTAGGACTGGAAATGGGCTGATGTGGAAGCTTGGGAGACTGGGACTAGAAGGGGGCAGATGCTGGGTGGGTCTAGAACTATAAAGGAGCTGATTTTGGGAGAGGACTAGAAAGGGATGGGAAATGAGAATGGAGAGGGGAAAAGATATTTTGTGTGGGAGGGAAGAAAAGTCTACGAAGGGCCGGGTATTGGAAGAGTAAGTGTAGATTGAGAATGGAAGGGTGAAATTTGAGTGGATGATAAAGCAATAAGGAAAGAAATGGAGGAAAGAGCAAAAGGGGAAAGATCAGTATGTTAAAGCAGATATAGAGAAAAACTTTGGAAAAAAATCTAAAAGAGAAGAAAGGAAAATGGATAGCTCGCAGAAGACACAAAGAAACCAGAAGAAAGTGACTGGAGCAATTGCAACTGAAAAGAAAATGCACAAGCAACAAAAGGTAGAAAAATACTTTTTTATTTTGAATTTATTAGCTGGAATATATCAGCTCTGGGAAATGTGCATTGTTAACATCTTTTGTGTTTTGTTTAGTACAAGAGGAAATTAATTTATAGTTTTATTTCTCTAGTGTTGTTGTACATCCCAAGTTTGGATTTTGGGGTTCCCAGTTTAATTATTGTCTTCCTACACTGTATTTCTAAATTGTGATCCCTTGTTCTTTGGTGACGGTCTATGTTCTGTATTTTAACCAAGCTGAGGTATTCTGTTCATGTGGTTTTTATTTGACCGTGTCACTTGTTCTCTTTCCCCAGTAGGAGATGCATTGGTATTCTCTGAGATGTATTGGTTTAATATTTGCAGTGTTGCCTTTTGATAGGTAGGGTTTGGTGCTTTGTGAGTCCTGGCAGAGCTGTTATGATATGGTGGATTTGCTATGAGTTCTAAAAGGTCAGTGTTTATAGTACTTCTTAATGGGCCTGGCGATTGGCACTGGAATATAGTAACGTAGAAATCTATTAGTCTTTCTTTATCCAGACACTCATTAAGAAGCATGTTTACTAAAAATGCATGTTAACATTATGCAAATATTTATGCAAATAAGGCTCCCTATGCAAATGAGGCCCCGCAATTAATCTCCGCACATGGCTCCGCACCCCCCTTGGGCCGCCCCTGACTGGGCAACATTCTGGAGAAGGCTTTTCCAAAAATAGGGGACTCCATCTTAACCAGGGCAGAACCAGGCTGCTGGCACTAACATTTAAAAAGGAGAGAAAGCAGCTATTGAAATAGAACCTGGGGAAAGTCAACAGTTGCACAGGAGTTCATGGTGCAGAGTGAGGTATCTATGAATGATGCTATCAAAACAGGGAAGTTAGGGCATCCCGATAGAGAGGTTGCAATAAAGGCAAAAGCAGCCTAGGTGTCTTTAAGTAAAGAGCAGAGAGAGTTGAAAGATTGCAAGTTATCCCTGTCAACTGCTAAGCAGGTTGTAAATACAAAATTAAAACCAAACTTTGAAATGTCTTTATACAAATGTAGGAGCCTAAAAAAATAAGATGGGAGAGTTAGAACATAAGATATGCCATACTGGGTCAGACCAAGGTCCATCAAGTCCAGTATCCTGTGTCCAACAGTGGCCAATCTAGGTCATACGTACCTAGCAGTTTCCCCAAAAGACAGGTTCCACAATGCTTGTATTGGGTCAAGCATTGATATCCTGGGTCCCTTCTTAATAATGGTTTATGGACCTTTCCTCCGGGAACTTGTCCAAACTTTTTTTAAACCCAGCTACATTAACAGCCTTTACTACAGCCTCCGGTAACAAATTCCAGAGTTTGATTACACGTTGAGTGAAAAAATATTTTCTTTTATTTATTTACATTCTTATATACCGCGCTATTCTGCATCAGTGCGGTTTACATTGAACAAACTGAAATTACATTGAACAGGGCATTATAACTTGGAGATAACTATTTTACAGGGAACATGGGCTATGGAGGGTTAAGTGGCTTGCCCAAGACCACAAGGAGCACCTGTGGGACTAGAAACCCCAGTCATTCCAACCCAAGGTTGCTGTCCTCTAGTGGGATTTGAACCCCCGACCTTCCGGCCTGAAGTACCTTGCCCCAACCACTAGGCCACTCCTCCACTCCACTTTTATTAGTCTTAGTTTACTCTGTAGCTTCATTGCATGTCCCCTAGTCTTTCTATATTCTGATAATGTAAACAATGGATCTATGTATCTCCAGGAGCAAGCAGGAATGAGTCTTCACATATGGGTACGTCGGTACCGACAGAGTCTGCACGGGAACGCTCCCCACCGTCCAATCAGAACGCTTTTGGAAGCATCCCAACACGCCTGCGTGCTGCCTTCCTGCCTTTCCCAACTGCCTCAGTTTTCGTTTTTCCGCAGAGCCGGCAGGACGTTCTCCTGTCACCGCAGAAAATTCTTCCTTTATTTTTTTTTTCTTGTGGTCGCGTCTACCTTCCCTCGACGCACCGGTACCGCCGGTGTTTTCTTCTTCTTTTCTTCTACAAATATTTCCTTTTGTAGTGAATTTTTTCCTGTTTAGTGCCTGACAGGTTTCGGCCTGCTAGGCCTCTCCACTTTCCCTCATGGAAATGCCTGCCACTAGAACATGTTTTAACTGTGGCGCTACCAAATTAGTTTTAGACACCCATAATTGGTGCCTTCCATGTTTGGGACCTGAACACCATCTCCTGGAGTGTCCCTCCTGCACTACTATTTCTACAAGAAGTCTTCAGCATCGAGCTCAACTCGATACGCGGTTCCCCTCAGACCTGAGGTACCAGCTACATCATCTTTTTCGCAGGATCAGGTAACCAAACAAAAGTCTGTAAAGACTAGCCAGTCCTCGGGTGGTAGATCTCATGTACATCATAGAGATGCCTCAGGGCTTGCCCCCGAGGACATATTGGCTTTAAAACCCCGGCGGGAGGCTCTGCCTCCAAAGCATTAAACAGGGTTTCAGGTTGTTCCCGGGGTTTTTACCTCAGTGAACATACCTGAGCCATGCCCAGTGGTGGTATCCGCTTTGAGCGGTGCTGGCACCCTGGCATCGGCAATGGTGCTGGATGAAATATTCCACACCGATGATCGCAGTTGAGCACTCTCGGTATCTTTGATGCCGCTAGAGCCGCTACCGACCGATCTTCCCGCATCGGTATCGATCCCGGTACCAATGCTGATGTTCTCTTCAATCCTCCCTGTTGAGGGTAAAGGCCAAGGCAGAGAGGCTCGCATCCTGGAGATGAATGCATGGCTGCGTGGATGGTGTCATCGAGAGCGTTTTGGTTTCCTAGACCATGGGATGCTGTTCCAAGGGTTGCAGAGCAGAGATGGCATCCATCTGTCCAAGAAAGGTCAACGCATCTTCGGTAGTAGACTGGCTAATCTACTGAAGAGGGCTTTAAACTAGATTTGTTGGGCATGGGTGAAGAAAGCCCCCAGGTAAGTGAAAGCCCCCAGGTAGGTGATACATTAAATACCTTTATGGAAATGGGTAACAGGGGTAACATATGGAAAGCAGTGTGTATTAATGCCCGTAGCATGGGAAATAAGATCCCAGAAGTTGAAGCTTTGGTGGGAGTGGCTGACTTGGATTTAGTGGCAGTTACAGAAACATGGTTCACAGAAAACCATGACTGGGATGTAACTATACCTGGCTATACTTTATTCAGAAAGGACAGGGTAGGAAGAAGGGGAGGAGGAGTGGCACTATATGTAAAAACTACTATTAAAGCTTTGGAATTACAGCGCTTAAAAGGGAGAGAGGAGGCATTGTGGGTTAAACTAGAAAGAGGGAAAGAGAAATCTATTTACATTGGTGTGATATACAGACCTCCCTCACAAGAGGAAGAGGTGGACAGAGAGTTAATTGAAGACATACGCAATATTGCTAGGAAAGGGGAAGTGCTACTGATAGGAGATTTCAATATGCCAGATGTTGATTGGCACATTCCTGCTGCAGTATCATCTAGAAGTAAGGAGATCCTGGATTCTCTACAAGGAGAACTATTCAGGCAATTGGTAACAGACCCCACACGTGAAGGGGCCATACTGGACTTGATGCTTACCAATGGTGAAAGTGTTTCTGATGTTGTAGAGGGAGATCATTTTGCATCCAGTGATCACCAGATGGTGTGGTTCAGTATTAGGACTAGGGCTGTTAGAATCCATTCCAAGGTGAGGATCTTAGACTTTAGGAAGACTAACTTTGCGAAGATGGGCCAATATCTCAGGGAGTCGTTAGTGGGATGGGAACAGCTGGGGGATATAGAAAAACAGTGGGCAAAATTGAAAGGGGGTATTTTAAGGGCAACCAACCTTTTTGTTAAAATGGTAAATAAAGGCAAAAGGAACAGGAGACCGCTATGGTTTTCGAAGGAAGTAGCTGAAAAAGTGAAGAAAAAGAGGGAGGCCTTCATGAAATACAAGAGATCAGAGAGAGGAAGACAGGCATCTGTATTTGGAAAAACTTAGAGAAGCTAGCAAAGTAGTCAAGAAGGCAAAGATTCAAAAGGAGGAGGAAATAGCCAATGCAATAAAATGGGGGGATAAAACATTTTTCAGATATATTAGTGAGAAGAGGAAGGGCAAAAGTGGTATTGTCAGACTCAAGGGTGCGGGGGGGGGGGGGAATATGTAGAAGCTGATAAGGATAAAGCGGAATTGCTTAACAAATATTTTTGTTCTGTGTTCACAGATGAAGAACCAGGAGCAGGACCTCAGAAAACACCCACAAATAAGAACAGAAGCGAGGGACATCTTGAACAATTTTCAGAAGACTGTGTTCGTGAGAAACTAGCTCAACTTAAAGTAGACAAAGCGATGGGACCGGATGGGATACACCCTAGAATACTGAGGGAACTTGGGGACGTTCTAGCAACTCCACTGACTGACCTTTTCAATGCCTCGTTGGAGTCGGGAGTGGTGCCAAAGGACTGGAGAGAGGCTCATGTGGTGCCTTTACACAAAAGCGGAAGTAAGGATGTGGTTGAAATCTACAGGTCGGTTAGTTTAACTTCGGTGGTGAGTAAATTATTGGAAACGCTGCTGAAAGAGAAAATAGTGAGGTTTCTGGAGTCCAGCGGATTACAGGATCCGAGGCAGCATGGATTCACCAGAGGCAGGTCTTGTCAGACAAATCTGATTGATTTCTTTGACTGGGTGACCAGGGAGTTGGACCGAGGGAGAGCTCTAGATGTGGTGTATTTAGATTTCAGTAAAGCCTTTGATACCGTTCCTCACAGGCGACTTATAAACAAACTGAGCATCCTAGGGATGGACCCTAAAGTTACTGCTTGGGTTAGAAATTGGTTGGGTGGGAGGCGACAAAGAGTACAAGTAAATGGAGCTCACTCTGAGGAGAAGGATGTTACCAGTGGTGTGCCCCAGGGATCTGTCCTTGGTCCGATTCTTTTTAACATCTTTGTTAGTGATATAGCGGAAGGGCTGTCGGGTAAGGTTTGCCTCTTTGCAGATGATACCAAAATCTGCAATAGAGTAGACACCCAGGAAGGTGTAGATAACATGAGGAGGGATCTAGCTAAGCTTGAAGAATGGTCTAGAATTTGGCAGCTGGGATTTAATGTTAAAAAATGTAAGGTCATGCATTTGGGCTGCAGCAATCCAAGGGAGCAATACAGTATAGGAGGTGAAGTACTTTTGTCCACTAAAGAAGAGCGGGACCTAGGCGTGGTTGTGTCTGATGATCTTAAAGTAGCTAAACAGGTAGAAAAGGCGACGGCAAAAGCTAGAAGGATGCTTGGGTGCATACGGAGAGGAATGGCTAGCAGAAAAAAGGAAGTGATAATGCCTCTGTATAAGTCTTTGGTGAGACCTCATTTGGAGTATGGTGTGCAATTCTGGAGACTGCACCTTCAAAAGGATGTGAACAGGATGGAGATGGTGCAGAGGGTTGCTACTAAAATGATTAATGGGCTTCATTATAAAGCATATGAGGACAGACTTAAGGATCTTAATATGTACACCTTAGAGGAAAGGCGGGATAGAGGTGATATGATTGAGATGTTTAAATACCTCCGTGGCATAAATGTTCAGGGAGAGAGCCTCTTTCAATTGAAAGCAAGTTCTGCTACGAGGGGACATGGGATGAGGGTGAAGGGAGATAGATTCAGGAGTGATATGCGGAAATATTTCTTTACGGAAAGAGTAGTGGATCCATGGAATAGTCTCCCAGTGGAGGTGGTAGAGATGAGGACAGTAACTGAATTCAAAAAAGCATGGGACCAACACAGAGGATCTCTAAATGTAAAAAGTGGACTGTTGTAGTTGTTGTTATGGAAGGACAGACTAGATAGGCCATGTGGTCTTTTTCTGTCATCATGTTTCTATGTTTCTTGTTTCTATGTTTCCACGTCGGTGCCCTCCAGATATGCATCGATAGACTCGCTTCTTTCGATGCCGAGTCTAGAATCGATCTCTAGTCTGGATGACTGGGTACCGACTCGTCTCAGTACCGACTTCAAACGGTACCGAAGACATTCTACCAATGATCAAGGTCTGCCACATTCGGTTACCTCGGTACCGATAGTGCTATCACAGACTGATCTTCATATAATCGGTGTCAACGAAGGTACCGGTCCCGGTATCGACATCAACATCGGTGTCGGTACCTCCCATGCTCCTTTCAGCTGGCTCGCTTCCTTCCATACCGAGTTTGGAATCGATCCCTAGCATGGACGATTTGCTACCGACGAGTTGCGGTACCGGTTTCCAGCGGCACCGACAACTATCTTTCAAAGATAATCCGATGTTCCACCCCTCCAGATCTTCTATTCTACAGAATCTGAATGAACCAGTGGGTGCTAGAGCTAGTTCTTCAACAGATCTAGTTCTTCCTCCTCTTCCTCGAGGACTCCCCTCTGGGGAGATTTCTTTTCAAGCTTTTCTGCTTGATATGGCAAAGTCACTTGCCATTTCTATACCTGGTCAGGACCCTGCACCAGGGGAGCCACAACCTCTACAGATTCCCTGCAGTCCAAAGGAAGTCATTATGTTTCCTTTGCATCAGACCTTGCAGGATCTCCTATTTAGAACATGGGAAACTCCTTTAACGGCATCCCCACCTTCTAGGGCAACTGATCTTCTATATTGGGAACTTGCCATGTACTTGTGACTTAGATTGGCCACTTTTTGGAAACAGGATACTGGGTTTGATGGACCTTTGTCTGACCCAGTATAGCATTTATGTTCTAACCAATTGCATATTGTTGTTAAGTGCCGTCGAGTTTGTGTCGACTCCTGACAACCCTCTGGATAGCTGACCTAAACTTTGTTCGGTCTTCAGCCAAGCAGCTCATTGTTGATAGAGTGGTGTCCATAGCTGCTGTTATTGTATCGATCCATATCATTGCCAGCCTTCCTCTTTTACTGTGACCTTCTACCTTGCCAAGCATTATGTCTTTTTCCAATGATCTCTCTCTTTGCATGATATGTCCAAAGTATGAAAGCCAAAGTCTTGTCATCTTAGTTTCTAAGGAAAGCTTAGGTTTGATCTCCTCTAGTACTTACTGGTTTGTTCTTCGGGCAGTCCACGGTATACACAGTATTAATTGCCAGCACCAAATCATTGAAAAAATAGTGCACAGACAATTACAGGATCATATCGACACCACTGCCCCACTAGATCCATCCCAACATGGATTCAGAGAGTCACATGGAGTGGGAAACACTACTCACAGCCCTTTTCAACAATATAATTTCAGGCGTCGATAACATACGACATGGTTTCGCTCTCATCTTTTTGGATATAGCAGCAGCTTTCGACTCTGTATGCCATGAGATTCTCATCTGCCGGCTAAGAGAAAAAGGTATCAGCGGAACAGCACTCGAATGGTGCAGATCCTACCTGTCTGGAAGAAGGCAGCATGTCGAACAGACGGGGCTACATCAGAACCATTTCAACAATGTCAAGGTGTGCCTCAAGGATCCTCCCTATCATCCTTGATGTTCAACGTATAATCAAACTCTGGAATCTGTTACCGGAGGATGTAGTAAGGGCTGTTAGTATAGCTGGGTTTAAAAAAGGTTTGGACAAGTTCCTGGAGGAAAGGTCCATAAACCACTATTAAAAAGGGACCCAGGATATCAATGCTTGATCCAGTACAAGCATTGTGGAACCTGTGTCTTTGGGGATATTGCTAGGTACGTATGACCTAGATTGGCCACTGTTGGAAACAGGATACTGGGCTTGATGGACCTCGGTCTGACCCAGTATGGCATGTCTTATGTTCTTATGTTCTTATGTTCTTATATGGGTGCCCCCTTCTCCAGGTTTTCAAAAGCCTCAGCTCCCTCATCATTCTCTTGTTGTAGAATCAGCAATGAGGCGTGTTAAGAGTACTAAAAAGCACTCTTCTTATCCGCCAGGTCGTGAGGCTAAGACTTTAGATGCCTTTGGACGTCAAACTTTCCAGGCATCCATGTTTTCAGCAAGAATCCTTTCATATATTTTCTATATGGGATTATCTCTTGAGGAGGTCACAAAAGATTTACTACTTTTGACCCCTTTTCTCCAAGAGCCTAAAAGAGCAGATTTTTCTATACTAGTCAATCATGCTCAAAATATTTCTAGGTTCCTTGAGTCTGTTAGCAGAACGTCTGCTATAGCCATAGGGGCACGACGTAGAGCCTGGCTCCAAGCTTCAGACTTGGACAAATGCATACAAGATAGACTGGGAAATACTCCTTGCACTGGAGACAATCTCTTTAATAAAGAGACTTAACTCCAGGCTGCTCAGTTAACCACTGACACTGTTGCTTTCAGAGGCTTCTCTATGCCTTCCTCTATCCCAGTTTGTAGAAAATCTACTAATAAGCTTTGTTCCCTTAATGGGAGAAGGTTTTATCCATCTTCTACCCATCATACAGATGCTCCCAGACAGGGGAGACAACCAACCAGGCTCAGGAAACCACAACCTCAACGGGTTCAGCAAACCCAGCAGCCGCAGGGTTGCTGATAGACTCTTTACTGAATCCTTTTTTCCTGTTGAGGTTTAGATCCTGTAGTTTGCTTCTTCCCATTACAAGCATCTACATCGGTTCCATTCTAAAAACGTACACATGTCTCTCTTAAAGAGACATCCTGACTATTAGCTCAAAGAGCTTCTTAAGATGATTATGCTTTACAGGTAGTAAGGTTACTCCTCGTCCTCTGAAGTACACAGAGGAGTAACAGCTGTCAATAAGGTTGCTATGCCTTTACCTTTGACTTTTTCTCCTGTATCAGAATCTCTCATATTACATTTTCAAAGATTTACTCCACAAAGATTTACTCCACTGTAAGTCTTTCTTGAAGGACTAGAAGGACTAGAAAAAGGGACTGTTACTTCTGGAGAGAGATCTGCAACTGTGAGTATATACTTCTGGTCATTTTCTAAAAGGAATTCTTTGTATTAAAGCTAATTAATCTGTGAACCCACTATTTTTGTTAAATCAGTCAGGGCCTAGTAGCAGCAGTTTAAGTTTAAATTTAAAACACATAGGAGAACTTTCTGGTTACATTTCATACCCAGCAGAGAGCTTGTAGTTTAAATTTAATAGTCACTCAGGGCCTAGCATCAGAAAAGTACTTTTAGTTTTTAAACACAGAAGAGAGCTTTCCGGTTACATTTGGAACCCAGCAGAGAGCTTGTAGTCTACATTTAATAGTCACTCAGGGCCTAGCATCAGAAAAGTACTTTTAGTTTTTAAACACAGAAGAGAGCTTTCTGGTTAAATTTAGAACCCAGCAGAGAGCTTGTAGTTTAAATTTCATAAGAAGTTAGAGCCTAGCAGCAGCTAAGAGCTATAATTTAAATCAAATCAGAATATAGCTTACCTCAGCAGCACAAGACAGGGTATTGTGTAGCAGCCCTCTTTTAATAAGTGTTATTTCCCTCCCTCGCTCCCCACACCAACCCACTCCTGGGATAATCGTAGCTTTATAGGTACTTAAACATCTTAAAAGACAGGAGGTGCTTTCAGGTGAAGCTCATTACCCAAATCAGTCATACACTAAGGACCTGAGATTAATTAAGCTTCAGGTGAACAAGGTATATTACACATATTAGGTACAGTTTTATTAGTATACATATCCATAGCAACCCTTAGTAAGTAAAGAACTTAGATCTAAACACAAACTTAAAACTAAGATGCAGACAGCAGTCCAGCAGCGGGATGGGGGCTTTCCAGTCTTTTGCATTGAGTGTCACATGTATGATTTTCTCCCAGTTGGTGAGAGGTCTTACGTGTGCACTAGGTGCAAGGAGCTCTTTGCTCTCAGGGAACGAGTCCGTTCTCTAGAGGCTAGAGTAGCAGACTTGGAAAACATAAGACAGACAGAGAGGTACATAGACGAGACCTACAGGGATATAGTCCTGAAGTCCCACCTCCAGTCTGGCAGCATCCCTGTTGCCATGGAGGAGAGAGGTCATGTGACAGGAGAGCATCACCCTGGTGTGGCAGGAAGTGATCCTGTAACTAGGACCTGTCCTCCAGGTGATGTAAAATCCTCTCACACCGAGGAAGTTTCTCCAGGGCCATGTGCCCATGAGGGAAGGGTTAGGACAGCCGTTATAGTTGATTATTCGATCATTAGGCATGCAGATAGCTGGGTGGCTGGTGGACGTGAGGATCGCCTGGTAACATGCCTGCCTGGTGCAAAGGTAGCGGACCTCAAGCGCCACCTAGATAAGGTCTTAGATAGTGCTGGGGAGGAGTCTGCTGTCTTGGTACATGTTGGTACCAATGACATAGGAAAATGTGGTAGGGAGGTTCTGGAGGCAAAATTTAGGCTTTTAGGTAGGAAGTTGAAATCCAGAACTTCCAGGGTTGCATTCTCCGAAATGCTTCCTGTTCCACGCGCAGGACCCAAAAGGCAAGCAGAGCTCCGGAGTCTCAATGCATGGATGAGACAATGGTGCAGAGATGAGGGTTTTGAATTTGTTAGGAACTGGGGAACATTCTGGGGAAAGGAGGGGCTCTTCCGAAGGGATGGGCTTCACCTTAACCGGGATGGAACCAGGCTGCTGGCATTAACCTTTAAAAAGGAGATAGAGCAGCTTTTAAACTAGATATTAGGGGAAAGCCGACAGTCGCCCAAGAGCAAATGGTTCGGAAGAATGTATCCTTGAAGGATACTACCAAAAGCAGAGAGGTTCCACAAAAGAGTAAAGTAGCCCAAATGACCTCAAGTATGGAGCAGACACAGCTTAAAGATCCCAAATTACCCATGTCTAACAATAGCCAAATTAATATGAATAACATACAATCTCTAAAATGCTTGTATGCAAATGCTAGAAGTCTAAAAAATAAGATGGGAGAGTTAGAATATATAGCACTAAATGAAAGGTTAGATATGATTGAAATATCAGAGACATGGTGGAAGGAGGACAACCAGTGGGACACTGTGATACCTGGGTACAAACTATATCATAATGATAGAGCTGATCAAATTGGTGGAGGGGTTGCTCTCTATGTTAGAGAGGGCATTGAGTCAGAAAGGATTAAAGTTTTGCAGGAAACAAAATTTGCTGTAGAATCTATATGGATTGAAATTCCATGTAAAAGGGGGAAGGCGATCGCAGTGGGGGTGTACTATCGAGCGCCTGGCCAGAATGACCAACTGGATGATGAAATGCTCAAAGAAATCAAGGAAGCTAACAAAAGTTACAGCGCAGTAATAATAATGGGTGATTTCAATTACCCCGGTATCGACTGGGTTAGTGTCACGTCAGGACATGCTAGGGAGATAAAGTTCCTAGATGAAATAAATGACTGCTTCTTGGAGCAGCTGGTTCATGAACCGACCAGAGGGGAAGCCATATTAGACTTAGTCCTTAGTGGAACACCAGATCTAGTGCAAGAGATAAGGGTGTTGGGGCCACTTGGCAATAGTGATCATAGCATGATTGCCTTTGATTTAATAAGTGGAGGAGGGATAGTAAGGAAATCCACAGTACTACCTTTTAACTTTCGAAAGGGAGACTATGATAAAATGAGGAAAACAGTTAAGAAAAAACTAAAAGGAGCAGTTGCAAAGGTTAAAGACGTACATCAAGCTTGGGTGTTGTTGAAAAATACTATCTTGGAAGCCCAGACCAGTTGTATTCCACGCTTTAAGAAATGTGGAAGGAAGTCCAAAAAACTGCCAGAATGGTTTAAAGGTGAGGTCAGAGAGGCTGTTGTTGCCAAAAAAGCATCTTTCAGGAAATGGAAAAAAGAGCCAAACGACGAAACCTGGAAACAGCACAAGCACTGGCAAGTCAAATGCAAGGCATTGATAAGGCAGGCAGAGGGAGAATTTGAGAGGAAGCTTGCTGCAGAAGCAAAAACACGAAATAAAGACCTTTTCAAGTACATTCGTAGCAAAAAACCTGTGAGAGAGTCAGTTGGTCCATTAGATGATAAAGGGGTTAAAGGAGCACTGAGAGGCGACAAGGCGATAGCGGAGAAACTGAATGAATTCTTTGCTTCAGTCTTTACTGAGGAAGATGTAGGGATGTTACCCATGACTGAAGTGGTATTTAAAGGTGCGGAAGAATTGAAGGAAATATCGATACATCGGGAAGATGTATAACAACTATTAGATAAACTGAAGAGTAGCAAATCACCTGGGCCAGATGGTATACATCCAAGGGTATTGAAAGAACTGAAATATGAGATTGCAGACCTGCTATTAGTAATCTGTGAACTATCATTAAAATCATCTCTAATACCTGAAGATTGGAGGATCGCCAATGTAACACCAATTTTTAAAAAGGGTTCCAGGGGTGATCCGGGAAATTACAGACCGGTGAGCCTGACATCACTACCAGGAAAAATGGTAGAAACCATTATAAAGAATAAAATTACTCAGCATGTAGATAGTCATGACCTAATGGGAGACAGCCAACATGGCTTTAGACAAGGAAGATCTTGTCTTACTAATCTGTTATGTTTTTTTGAAGGAGTGAATAAACAGGTGGACAAAGGTGAGTCGGTTGATATAGTGTATCTGGACTTTCAGAAAGCCTTTGATAAGGTCCCTCATCAGAGACCTTTGGCAAAACTAAAGAGTTATGGGATAGGAGGCAGTGTACTATTATGGATCAGGAACTGGTTAAAAGATAGAAAGCAGAGAGTAGGGCTAAATGGCCAATTTTCCCAATGGAGAAAGGTGAATAGTGGTGTACCCCAGGGATCTGTGCTGGGTCCGCTGCTTTTTGACATATTCATAAATGACCTGGAAAGTGGAATAACGAGTGAGGTTATCAAATTTGCAGATGACACAAAACTATTTAAAGTTGTTAAAACCCAAGAGGATTGTGGAAAATTGCAAGAGGATCTTGATAAATTAGAAGACTGGGCATCAAAATGGCAGATGAAATTTAATGTGGACAAGTGCAAGGTTATGCACCTAGGGAAGAACAACCCAAACTATGGTTACATGATGCAAGGTTCCACATTAGGAACCACCACTCAGGAAAAAGATTTAGGCGTCATTGTGGATACCATGTTAAAACCCTCGGCCCAGTGTGCAGCGGCGGCCAAGAGAGCAAATAGAATGCTAGGTATGATAAGGAAAGGAATGGAAAATAAAACAAAAGATATTATAATGCCTCTATATCGTTCCATGGTGAGACCGCATCTTGAATATTGTGTGCAATTCTGGTCACCGTATCTTAAAAAGGATATAGCGATTTTAGAAAAGGTTCAGAGAAGAGCCACCAAAATGGTAAAGGGGATGGAAGGATACTCCTATGAAGAAAGGCTAAAAAGGTTAGGGCTCTTTAACCTGGAAAAGAGGCGGCTGAGGGGAGATATGATAGAAGTCTATAAATTAATGAACGGAGTGGAACGGGTAAACGTAGATCGATTGTTTACCTTATCAGAATATAGAAAGACTAGGGGACATGCAATGAAGCTACAGGGTAAACTATTTAAGACTAATAATAGAAAATTTTTTACTCAACGTGTAATCAAACTCTGGAATTTGTTACCAGAGGATGTAGTAAAGGCTGTTAGTGTAGCTGAGTTTAAAAAAGGTTTCGACAAGTTCCTGGAGGAAAGGTCCATAAACCATTATTAAGAAGGGACCCAGGATATCAATGCTTGACCCAGTACAAGCATTGCAGAACCTGTGTCTTTTGGGGAAACTGCTAGGTACGTATGACCTAGATTGGCCACTGTTGGAAACAGGATACTGGGCTTGATGGACCTTGGTCTGACCCAGTATGGCATATCTTATGTTCTTATGTACTGTGTTAAAGGCTCTGCGTTTCTGGGTCACTGTCGCTGAAAAGTCCTGAAAGCAGAGGCTACAACCATGCCTAGAATGAGAACTGCCTGAAGTGCAAGCAGGGTTCAGGAAAGGGCGAGGAATGAGAGACATTACTGTAGATGTGAGATAGATCCCTGAAAAGACAAAAGAATACCAAAAGGATATCCATATGCGTATATTGACTACAGCAAGACTTTTGACTGTGTAAATCATGAGAAACTCTGGGACAAATTAAGAAGCATGGGTATACCATTACACCTGATTGTTCTCTTGCACAATCTTTATATTGATCAAGAAGCAACAGTTTGAACGGAATTAGGAGAAACAGAATGGTTTAAAATCAGCAAAGGTGTACGGCAAGGCTGCATACTTTCCCCCTATCTCTTTAGTTTATATACAGAACAAATCATCAGAGAAGCAGACTGCATGAAGGCAACCAAGGTGTAAAGATTGGTGGAAGACTCATCAACAACCTTCATTTTGCTGATACCACCACATTACTGGCTGAAAGCAAAGACGATTTGAAACATTTGCTTCTCAAGATCAAGGAATATGGTCTTAAAATGGGTCTGCACCTTAACGTTAAGAAGGCAAAGATCCTGACAGCTGGCAAAATCAATAAGTTCATCATTGATGGAGAAGAAATTGAAATAGTTGACAGCTTTAACTTACTTGGATCAACAATCAATAAAGAAAGGACTAGCAGTCAAGAAATCTGATGACGTATTGCTCTTGGTAGAATGGCTATGAAGGACCTAGACAAGATCCTCAAGAGCAGAGATGCCTCTCTCCATATAAAGGTTTAACTTGTCTAAGCCATGGTATTTTCAACAACAACATCACATGGATGCGAAAGTTGGACAGTGAAAACCGGACAGGAAGAAAATCGATGCCTTTGAATTATTTTATTTATTTATTTACATTTCATATATACCGCACTATTTGCCATCAGCGCGGTTTACATGGAACAGAAAACATCCGACAACTTACATATGTCTGGTCATTACATTTAACAGGAAGTGGAACTTCGAGAAACAGGGTTAACTATGTACATATGAAGCGTAATAAGAAGGATACTGCATGGAATTTACATTGTAGAGGACGTCTGTTGCGAGGGGTTGCCTGTTTGACTACTACTATTGTTGGGGTGCTCGCCATTCAAGTGGGACTGAGGTTCGGAGCTGTCAGTGAGATATTTGATGAAGAGGAAATGTTTAAGGGCCTTTCTGAACTGGCTCAAGTTGGGGATTGCTCTGATATGTGCTGGTAAGGCATTCCATAGACATGGGACACAGAATCGGAAGGCTCTGTTAGCTGTTGATTTGGTGCATCTTGTTTTTTTCTTTTGGTATTACTAGCATGTTTAACTCTGCAGTTCTTCTTGGTCTATTAGGTACAAGTGGTTGGATGAGGTCAGATAGGGAGGATGAGGAGAGCCCTTTGGCAGCTTTGAAAGTCAGCAGTGAGGTCTTAAAACTGATTCTGGCTTGAATGGGGAGCCAGTGTAACTGTTTTAGGAGGGGTGTCACATGGTCTCTCCTGGATGCCCCAAAGAGTACCCGCGCTGCACTGTTCATAGCAAGTTGCAAGGGGTTCAAGGTGGACCGGGGGAGCCCTTGTAGTATGGAGTTTGAAAAATCAAAGTGGGGAATGATCAGGGCTTGGTAAATGGTGCGGAAATCATTTGGTTCAAGTAACGGGCGTAGGTGTCTGAGGGATCTAATTTTAAAGTAGATCGCCTTTACGGTATTGGCTATGTGTTTCTTCATGTCCAGATTTTGGTCCAACATCCCTTCCACGTAACGTATAGCAGGTTTCACTTGAAGTTCGGCATCCTTTACCTTCACACAGCTAGGTGGTATGAAGTTTAGATTCCTCGAGATGAAAAGTACCTCCGTCTTCTTGTGTTGGATTCGTAGATTTTGTGACAGGAGCCACTCCGATATGGTGTTGAAGCAGTTGGTCAGAGGGGCGAGGTCTAGTTCATCCAATGATACTGGCATGTATAACAGCACATCATCAGCATATATCATGTAACTGACATTGAAGGATCTAATGATATTGCAGATGGGTTGGATGTATATATTGAACATAAGAACATAAGACATGCCATACTGGGTCAGACCGAGGTCCATCAAGCCCAGTATCCTGTTTCCAACAGTGGCCAATCTAGGTCATACGTACCTAGCAATATCCCCAAAAGACACAGGTTCCACAATGCTTGTACTGGATCAAGCATTGATATCCTGGGTCCCTTTTTAATAGTGGTTTATGGACCTTTCCTCCAGGAACTTGTCCAAACCTTTTTTAAACCCAGCTATACTAACAGCCCTTACTACATCCTCCGGTAACAGATTCCAGAGTTTGATTATACGTTGAACATCAAGGATGATAGGGAGGATCCTTGAGGCACACCTTGACATTGTTGAAATGGTTCTGATGTAGCCCCGTCTGTTCGAACATGCTGCCTTCTTCCAGACAGGTAGGATCTGCACCATTCGAGTGCTGTTCCGCTGATACCTTTTTCTCTTAGCCGGCAGATGAGAATCTCATGGCATACAGAGTCGAAAGCTGCTGCTATATCCAAAAAGATGAGAGCGAAACCATGTCGTATGTTATCGACGCCTGAAATTATATTGTTGAAAAGGGCTGTGAGTAGTGTTTCCACTCCATGTGACTCTCTGAATCCATGTTGGGATGGATCTAGTGGGGCAGTGGTGTCGATATGATCCTGTAATTGTCTGTGCACTATTTTTTCAATGATTTGGTGCTGGCAATTAATACTGTGTATACCGTGGACTGCCCGAAGAACAAACCAGTAAGTACTAGAGGAGATCAAACCTAAGCTTTCCTTAGAAACTAAGATGACAAGACTTTGGCTTTCATACTTTGGACATATCATGCAAAGAGAGAGATCATTGGAAAAAGACATAATGCTTGGCAAGGTAGAAGGTCACAGTAAAAGAGGAAGGCTGGCAATGATATGGATCGATACAATAACAGCAGCTATGGACACCACTCTATCAACAATGAGCTGCTTGGCTGAAGACCGAACAAAGTTTAGGTCAGCTATCCAGAGGGTTGTCAGGAGTCGACACAAACTCGACGGCACTTAACAACAATATGCAATTGGTTAGAACATAAATGCTATACTGGGTCAGACAAAGGTCCATCAAACCCAGTATCCTGTTTCCAAAAAGTGGCCAATCTAAGTCACAAGTACATGGCAAGTTCCCAAAAAGGCACACAGGTTCCACAATGCTTGTCCCGGTGCAAGCAGTGTATTTCCTGAGCCTTCTTTAATAGTGGTTTATGGAACTTTCCTCCAGGATCTTGTTCAAACCTTTAAGCCCAGCTACACTTTTACTACATCCTCCAGTAATGAATTCCAGAGTTTAATTATACTGAGTGAAAAAATATTCTCTTATTAATCTTAAATGGATTACATTGTAGCTTCATTGCGTGTCCCCTAGTCTTCAACTTTTGATGGCATAAACAAGCAACCTACATTTACCTGTTTCATTCCATTCATTAATTTATAGACTTCTATCATATCTCCTCTCAGCCATCTCTTTTCCAAGTTGAAAAACCCTAACATTTTAAGCCTTTCCTCATCACTTTTACCATTTTGGTGACTCTTCTCTGTACCTTTTCTAATTCTGCTATATCCTTTTTAAGATATGGCGAGCAGATTACACACAATATTCAAGGTCCGGTTGCACCATGGAACGATGCAGAGGCATTATAATATCCTTGGTTTTATTCTCCATTCCTTTCCTTATGATTCCTAGCATTCTATTTGCTTTCTTGGCCGCTGCTGCACATTGGGCGGGTGTTTCAACATTTTATCCACAATGACATCTAAATCTTTTTCCTGGGTGGTGGTTCCTAATGTAGAACCTTGCATCATGTAACCGTAGTTTGGATTGTTCTTTCCTAGCTGCATAACTTTGCACTTGTCCACATTAAATTTCATCTGCTATTTGAACATCCAGTCTTCCAATTTATCAAGGTCCTCTTGTAATTTTTCACAATCTTCTTGGGTTTTAACAATTTTGAATAATTTTGTGTCATCTGCAAATCTGATTACCTTACTCATTATTCCCATTTCCAGGTCATTTACGAATATGTTAAAAAGCAGCAGAGCCAGCACAGATCCCTGGGTACTCCACCATTCACCTTTCTCCATTGGGAAAATTGGCCATTTAGCCCTACCCTCTGCTTTCTATTTTTTTAACCAGTTCCTGATCCACAATAGTTCACTGCCTCCAATCCCATGGTTTCTTAATTTTGCCAAGAGTCTCTCATGAGGGACCCTTGTCAAAGGCTTTTTGAAAATCCAGGTACTCTATACAGACCGGCTCACTACCTTTTCATTCACACCTTCAAAAAAAAACAAAACAGATCAGTAAGACAAGACTTTCTTTGGCTAAATCCATGTTGGCTATGTAGATGTGTGTAATTTTATTCTTTATAATGGTTTCTACCATTTTGCCCAGTACTGACTTCAGGCTCACAGGTCTGTAGTTTCCTAGATCACCCCTGGAACCCTTTTTAAAAATAGGCGTTAGATTGGAGAATGGCAGTCTTCAGGTACTACAGATGATTTTAATGATAGTTCACAGATTACTAATAGTAGGTCTGCAGTCTCATTTCTTTCAACACCCTTGGATATATACCATCTGGTCCAGGTGATTTGTTATTCTTCACTATCAAACACCATTTAAGGAATGAGCAACTTCCCTACATCTTCTTCAGTGAAGACCGAAGCAAAAAATTAATTCAATCTTTCCGCTATGGCCCTGGTCATCAATGCCATCAGCTCCTCCTTCCAGAATAGGCAGATCATTCCAGCCTCTTCACAATCTTCTGAAGGAGAGAGAGTACTTCATCCATGTCAGAGCCCAGTACCGAATCAGCTGAATAGTCAAAAATCTCAGACAACTCCCAACTGTTCCCCATCTCCAAGGGGCACCCCTCACCGGGGACACTTAGCCAAGGGTAATTGAACAGGGCTTCCACTCTCAGCCTGCCCTGCAAGAGACTGCGCCCGAGGTCACCCAGAGGCTGCAGGGTCTGAATTTCCAAACCAGGAAGACCAACCCGCTAAAAAAAAAGAAAAGAATTCTAGGGAGAACAATCCTAAGTCCAGAAGCTCTCCTCTAGGAAATGACCCCCCAACATCCAGGGGCACAACCGCCACAGACCCTCTAGAGGACGATTAGTGGCTCACAGCATGGACACTGGATCCTCTGGCTGGCTGGATATTCTTACTCATAGCTCCATCACTTTCTGCCCTAAGGCAGGTAAGGCCAGATTAACTGCATCCCCAGCTGGGAGAGGGGAAGCAGGCCCTCCAGGGATAACTCAGAAGCTGCCATGCAAGAAGAGCAGAGTCCAGAATCCATTGAAGAGGCACCGCTTGCCACAGGCCAAACAACATTTCTTGGAAGAAGACAAAGAGTTAAGGCAAGTATCACAACAGCGCATGCCAAGATTGCGGCAGATCAAAGGTGCACGTTAGCTGTGCTTTTATTGCAATGCACGCTGAAGCTGCTTGGGCAGAAAGCCCGCTAGGACTGTGTGACCACCAGGTGCACAATAGATAAAAATGCTACTAATGCATGTAGAAATCTGCATGAAACCCCCCTCCCACACTGCACCAAAGGTCACCAGTAGTCCACCCCGAATTGCATCCCAGGAAGACAGAATCAGGAGCCCCCAACAAGAACAATGATGAGGTCAAGCCTTGGTACCCACCCTCTGAGAGCCCCAAGTAGAGAATTAGTGCCAGGCTCAGCTCTACTCTGCTGAAAATGTTTCTCTGGCATGGCAGCACTGTGTTTAAGATGGCTGGCAGGCAAGCAGATTCCTCCAAGAGCCTTCTGCAATCTTTGGGAGAGAGCAAGGGGGACAGAGGAGGAGGGAGAGGCATTGAGGTTGTGCGAGGCTGCTTCACTCTTCCAGATACTTCCAATTTTGTGACTGCTCAGACTCTTTATCATAAGAGCATAGAGCTGAACCAATTTTCCCTACTCCTATGGCTATCAAAAAAAAAAACAGTCTAGTGGAGCCTCCCACGTCATGCTCAAGTGAGAGTGTCACACTCAAAGTGGTCATTCACAAGCGTTTTATCAATCTTTTCCTCTCGATCTTCTGATTTTTTTTTTCTTCAGAGAGGAGAAAATCCATCCACCATCTGCTGGAGACAAAGAAATATTGAAGGGACCTCTGGTGGCTGGGGTGAATAGAGGCATAAGAGTAATGTCAGAAACCTGGGTTTTCATTGGTTCTTTGTCTCCACCAATCTGCTAATAGGGGAACACAAACCACCTTGTCTGGACTGGTCTAGCAGGACAATGTAGAAAGAAATTAGACTTACCTGCTAATTGTGGTTCCTTGAGGAACTCCAGTCCAGTCCCTCACTTCTGGATAGTGCACCTCTTCCAGCAGCTTGGAGACAGAGCACATCATCTTTTGATGACATTAGCATACTTATGCAGGTGGCACCGCCTAACAGCCCCAGTAAAACTATTGGCAAAGCAGACTCACAGGAGCAACAAATAAATAGTAAACACTATACATGCTTACACATTTACCTGACCTAATCCCCCCCTCATCTGGGAAGGAATCCCTTGAACCCTTCCCACCAAATGAGGAGGCTTACCTCTGGCAATGTCATCCCTCAGGACAGGAAGGACCAACAGCTCATCCAGTCTGTCTCCCTTTGTCTCATACTCCCCGGTACCCCTTGGGCATCTGACACCCCAGGCCACCAGCTTCCGGGCCGGAGCAGCTATCTGAGAAGCTAAAAATGCATTCCGGGAGGGAATCCGGGACTGGGCTAGAGTTCCTCAAGGAACCACAATTAGCAGGTAAATATAGTTTCTCTTTCCTTATCATCCCTCCAGTCCAGTCCCGCACCTCTGGGATGTAACAGAGCGGTTAAACTCTCGTGGAATGCGCACGCAACCCTGCCGGTACCAACTTACCCTTCAAGATGTATGCCGACGCGATTGCCTCCCTGATCCATCTGGAGATGGAGGCCTTTTCTACTGCCTCATCCTTGCGCAGCCCCCAAAACAGAACGAACAAGCGATCCGATTTCCTAAAGGACGATGTCCTTTTCAAATACCTCTGTAAGATTCTTTTAACATCTAAGAGGCATAACAGCGGATTGACTGAGGTCCCTTCCACATTTGTCAGAGCTGGTAATGACACAGTCTGGTTCAAATTAAACATCGACACCACCTTGGGCAAGGAAGGAAGGAACTGGCTGAAGGACCACCTTCTCTCTTGAGAACGAAAGGAACGGTTCTTAGCAAGATAAGGCTTGAAGCTCCGAAATTCTATGCGCAGAATAAATTGCCTCAAGGAACACCGTCTTCAGAGTCAAATCCTTCAGCAAGGCCCGGCTCAACGGCTCAAAAGGATCCCCTTGAGTGCCTTCAGCACTAGATTGAGGTCCCAGGGTAGGACCACCACCCTTCAAGGAGGACGAATGAGATGAACCACCCTTAGAAATCTTAGGACGTCTGGGTGTGATCCTAATGCCAGCCCCTGAACCTTTCCCTGGTAACAGGAAATGGCTGCCACCTGCACCCTCAGCGAACTAATGGCCAGACCCTTGTTGAAACCAGCCTACAAGAATGCCAAGACATCCGGGACCGAAGCAGAGGATGGGAGTGTTTCCCTGCCCCCACACCACGCTTCAAAAATGCGCCATACCCAGATATACGCCACAGAAATGGACCTCTTCAGGCCTTCAGCAAAGTTACGATCATCGGACCCAATTAGCCTTTCTTCTTTAGCCACCCTTTAAAGGGCAATGCCGTAAGCGAGAATCGTCCTACCTGCGGCATGCGAAGCGGCCCCTGCAAGAGGAGATCCTCCTGAACCGGTAGCCGCCGCTATCTGTCAGAATACACACCAGATTGGCATACCACAGGTGCCTTGGCCAGTCTGGGGCAAATCAACACTACCATCCCCCAATGAGCTTCTATCCTCTGCAGAACTCGACCTATGAGTGCCCATGGGGGAAACACAAAGAAGGCCTTCGCCGGGCCATCTCTGCACTAGGGCATCTAGGCCCTCTGACATTCATTCTCTTCTCCTGCTGTAGAAATGAGCGGCTTTCGCCAACTCAAATGATGCCATCAGGTCAATGACCGGTGTGCCCCACCGGTGCATCACTTGTTTGAACACTTCCTGGTTTACGCCCACTCACCCAGATCTACTTGTACCCGACTGAGGTAATCTGCCATCACACTGTCAACCCCTGCTATGTGCGCCGCCGACAATGCCTGGAAATGGTTCTCCTCCCAAGTGAACAACCTTTTGACCTTGTCCTCTAGGGGGGCACTGCCTGTGCCTTCCTGGCAGTTTATGTAGGCAACCGTGGTTGCGTTGTCCGAGAAGACCTGGACCGCCTTCCCATGCAACTGAGTCTCAAACCTGTGGAGTGCTAAGACCACCACCCACATCTCCAGCTGGATGAAGGACCAAAGGGACTCCTGCGGGCTCCAATGTCTCTGCGCAATGAGACCCTTGTAATAGGCTCCCCAACCAGACAGACTGGCATTGGTCATCAATGGGATCCAAACCGGTGATTCAAGGGGCATGCCCCCTTCCAGACTCCCTGGGAGAAGCCACCATCTGAGGGCCTTCTTTGTGCTGCTCGGGCACGGGAGAACTTGGGCCAAGAGCTGACTCTGGTGTGACCAATCGGCAAAGTAGAGCTCTCTGCAACAGTCTCATGTGCACTTTTGCCCATGGAACCAGTTTGAGTGAAGCCGCCATGGTCCCTAGGACCTGCAGATGGTCATGCCAACTGCAGAAAGTGATGCACCAGTCTTCGCAACCCTTACGCCCTCTGGTCTGGAAAGAAGACTTTCCCTGCACGGGTGTCGAAGCGCGCTCCTAGATACTCTAGCTCCTGGAATGGAATCAAGTGACTCTTGGCCAGATTGACCACCCAACCGAGACTTTGCAGAAACTGCACCACCCACTCTGTCGCTCTTTTGCTTTCACTCCTAGACTTTGCTCAGATTAGCCAGTCATCGAGATACGGGTACACAAGGACTCTTTTCTTGTGGCGTGCTACTGCTATCACTACTATCACCTTGGTTAAGTTACAAGGAGCCGTTGCTAAACCGAATGGCAGTGCTAGAAACTGAAAATGACCCATAGGTACGGCGAAGCGCAGGAAGTGCTGATGCTCTGGCCAGATGGGGATGTACAGATATGCCTCCATAAGATCAAGAGACATCAAGAATTCCCCGCTCCTTAACGCCACTATGACAGATCTCAGAGTTTCCATGTGAAAATGCGGCACCCACAGACAGTGGTTCACACTCTTGAGATGAAGTAATCGGCCGAAAGGAGCCTTCCTTTTTTGAAGCACCACAAAATGGAGTACCGACCACAGCCGTACTGGTTTTCAGGGGCTGGCACTCTGGCCTTTAACTGTAGTAGATGTGTCAGGGTGCCTCTCACTACCACCGCCTTGCCCGGTGCTTTGCAGGGGGACTGAACAAAGGAGAGAGTCACTGGATGAGCCTATTCGAGAGCATAGCCCTCTCAGGTGACTTCCAGGACCCACTGGTCTGAAGTGATCTGGTTCCAAGCCGGGTAAAACTCCCACAGCCAACCTCCCATGGGTTGCACCCCGACCTGGATCCCGCCCGCTTCACTGTGATCTCTTGGGTCCGGAGATCGAGGCTGCTCCAAAACCTCTGCCCACTCCTCAAAAGCCCTGAAACCTCTGACTCTGAGAGGGAAACCTACCTCTCTGGTAAGGGCCAAATCGGGAAGTACGAAACTGCTTAAAGTCTCTCAGCTGCTCCCCGAGTAAATGATGGATTGTGGACCTGTTTCTGCTTATCCTCAAACAACCTCCCTTTGATTCCCCCAACTCTTTGGCCAGCTTGTCCAGATCTTCTCTGAAGAGAAGTTTACCCTTAAAGGGAAGTTTGCTAAAGCGGGTCTTAGAGGAACTGTCCACCACCCAGTTCCGAAGTCACAAATAGTGGCGAGCCACCATCAGTGAGGCCATGCTCTTAGAGAGCCCTCTAATGAGATTGTAGTGAGTATCGGCGAGATAGGCAGCCCCGATTCCAATTTAGCTGCCTCTCCAGGCAGGTCCCCCTCTGGTTCACCCGACTGCTGAACCCGTTGCGACCAGCGCAAACAGGCTCTTGCCACTCAGGCCCCACAAGGAGGCATGCAGTGAGAGGGCATTGATATCAAAGGCCTACTTTAACAAGGTATCCAACTTTCTATCTTGGCCATCCATGTGGGCTGCACTCCTTTCTACAGGGATCATCATCTTCTTCATCACTGCTGACACCGCTGCGTCAACCTTAAATGACCAAAGGAGTTTGCGCTGTTATTCTAGAAACGGGTATAGGCGCGACATAGCGCACACCTCCCTGAGACCACACTCATCCTGGATCATCTGTTTCACTATCCTATGCACCGGAACACTTTTTGCGACTTGCACACCGCCTGGAGTAAAGGATCCTCCAGCGTCTCATCCTTGGCCGGAGGGCCCGAGTGCATATTCAGGGCCCTCAAAGACTCCTCGATTAGCACCGACAACTCCTCCCAGCGGAATACTCGCACAATCCTAGATTGATCTTCCTGTTCCGGGATCTCTCCTTCTTCTAACTCTTTCTGCACATCTAGCTCTGTATCCAGGTCATCTCCTTCTGCCCCCTCAGTCAATGGACATTGTTGCCATTCCCCTGAGGTTCTAACTCTTTTAGCAGATGTTGTCCACGTCTCGTCCTCTCTTAAGATTGCTGTTCTCTTAGCACTGCGTTCTGGCGCTGCTGGATAGCTTGATGCCCCCTTCTGGTGCAGGCAAAACACCTTGTGAAGGAGAAGCACAAACTCAAGTGAAAAATCACCCTGAAAGCCTCCAGCACCCTGGGACTGTGGAGTGGAGTGGCTAAGAGGGACTGATGGACCGGGAGCCGGCTCTGCAGACTGTACCACGGCCCCATCCTGTTCTTGGGCATCCTGGGATGCCAAAGGAGTTCCCTTCCCCTGCTTTTTCTGCAGCACCTGTTCCACAGAAGTGGCCTCTCGAGGGCAGTCCAAGCAAATTCCCACCTCTGAGACTGCACCCTGCCGGGAGACGCATGTCAAGCACTCAGGGCATCATGCTGTGCCGCAGTATGCCGGAAATTCCAAAGGCAGCTTCTCAAGAGAACCAACCCAAAAGCCAGCCAGAGAGCAGAGCATTGCAGCACAAGCCAAGTGCCCCAAAAATAAAACCGCCTATAGCAAGGAACTAAGAACTAATGAAAGAAACAAAGAAAATAAATACAGCTAATTACCGTGAACCCGAGCTAACTAGCTCGGTTCCTGCTTCGGGAATGCGGGCTGCCCCCGGGAAAAGAAAAACCCAGCGAGAAACAGGCAGCCGCGCAGTAGAGCTCCGTGGACAGAAAAATAGCGCCTCTTCTCTTCCCGTGCGGCTCCCAGCACCCTAGCTATGCGATCTGACTAGACTACAAGGCCTTCCTGCTCGATCACGTGCGGCTGCCCTTCCACTGCACCGAGCCAATTGAGACAAGCTTCTGCTACCCGGGCCCCTTACCGGCAATTACCTTTTCTTTGTTGGTGTCCTCTGCCACAGCTCACAGCACAGCTCCTCCCTTCGCGCTCAGCCAGAATGGTAGGCTTCGGCCCTGAAGGGGTTACCTGGAGAACTCTGCAATCATCGGTCTTCGTGCCTGTGGTGGCTCCTCACCTGGTAACAGGTTCAGGAGCGGCCCCTAGTCCCAGGATGTCGTCGCCACTCAAAGACCCCCCCCACACACACACACCCCAACGGGGGGAGGGGGAGAAGATAGAAAGATGTCCTCCTTTGATGAAAAAAAAAAGGAACTGCTACTCTTTCTATTGTTTTTTTTTGTTTGTTTGTTTGTTTGTTTTTTTACCTTTACAGTACTGTGTCCCCCAAACAACCCCATCAAATTATAGATGAAACAACTTCTTCTATGCTCCTTAGATGTCCCTTCAGTGAGTCCCACTCCTGGGCTCACCACCTTCTCCAGCTACTTGGAGACTGAGCATACTGGGGCTAGTAGGCAGTACCAACGGCATAAGTATGCTGGTGTCATCAAAAGATGACATGCTCAGTCTCCAAGCTTCTGGAAGAGGTGCACTACCCAGAGGTGCAGGACTGGACTGGAGGGACGATAAGGAAATTACCTATACATGTAACATCTTATGAACTCCAGATGGAGGCTCTTTGGCATGATGCAAGTACTACACCGCGTACTGGCGGTAAATATGAGAGACAGATCATACTCGACATTAATGCCCTGACTCGGGAGTGATGTTTACTGCCCTCATGGTATGTGCATAACTAAAAATATCTACACAAAACAAATACCCTTTATACCACCAAAAATACAGATACTAAAACAATTACAAACCTATTTTTGGTGGTATAAAGGGTATTTGTTTTGTGTAGATATTTTTAGATTTACTCTTTGGCAGTAAGATTGTATATGTGCATAACTAATCCATTTGTAGAAATTACTTCTACAAATACTGCAGGAATGATGGAAAAAAAATTCTATTCCTAATATGAAACTCCTCAAATTCAGTACAACAGTAGCAGCAACAGAAATGCCCAAAGAAACAAGTCCTTCTCTCCCCAGTGCTGTTTGCTGAACTTCAGCTGGGTCAGGCACCTCTAAACTACAGCGTCTGGGCTGGATGCAGCCATGTAACTCATTTTTCTAACCCACCATAATCTTCTCACCTGCAGCTGAATTTGACACATGGAACAGTTTTATAAGAATATCTGAATACATAACATACAGCACCAGAAGAGAGCAATCACATTGCAGTCCAAACCAGGATTTTAATTAGAGCTGCCCGCTGATCCAGATCAAGATATGGTTTTGTCCCATGACTGTCTTTCTAGGGTGTCCTGGTGAAATGGCAACATTAATTGTAATGGCTGGCTACTCACGCAGTAAAAATCCTCCCAAGATAGGAATATGGAGAAATGAGTACAGAATGCAGGAATACCTTATCTTCCTACCAAAACCTTCAAGATATTTATAAATATGAAAGTCATGGTAGGAGCAGAGTGTCATGTGGGGCTTGGATCCCTTTGTCACATGATTTCTCAGTTACGCAAAATACAGCACCATGAACACTAAGCATCTTCACTGCCTGGACACACATGGGTGTGTACATGAGTTCGAGAAATCTTATAGGGTCAGAAGCATTTGCATGACAACACAACTATTGCAGAGCTTAAATACTGCATCTCCTGGTTGTACTTGTTCTGCCACAGAAAATAGATCTTACCTCCACAAATTTAGTTATTACTCGGGGCCTCTGGTGTCTGGTTTTCAGATCTCTCCCATTTTCTGCTTTTTTTCTCATCACGTCCTTATGGAAGAGAGGAGGGAAGAAGAGGTGTCAAGGGTGGAAAGCAACATCTAGTCCCACTCCAGAAGCTTATCCTATAGTTCACACCTCTACTTGGGGACACACATAGAGACAAGTGGGTTTGCCACGTATTAAGATGCCACTGGCCCACATATCACCAGCTATATGGATCTCTTACCAACCCAGGTTTTCTAGCTGCATAGAGCTGGACAAGAAGAGAGTGGTTAATAGAACGGTTCAGAGTCTGCATGAACTCTAGAGAAAACTAATTCTAATTATGCACCCCCTTTTAGATGGGGAGGAAGAAAGTGAAGAGGAGGAAAGTAATCAAGATACCTCTAGAATGTAAATAGTACAGAAGAGACAAGTATGTCTCACTGGCAAGAAGCTCTAAAGAGAAAACAGGAGTGATGAAGAGTAAAGCTTAACAGGTGGTTGTCAGATAAGGGAAAAACTGAGGAATGGAAATTAGAGGGTAAACAATTAGAAAAGAAAATAAAGGTCAAGGCAGTGACCATGGTGATGAGTAGGGGCAGAAGAGCAAAGCTGGAGGTTGTATGAGGAGGTAAGGGAAAGGAGCTTAGACACATAGGGATCAGAAGGGTTATCCATATGAAAATTAAAGTCACCAAGAATAAGAGAGAAGGAACAATCATCCAGAAATGAAAGCCATGAGTCAAAGTCAGTGAGAAAGGCAGAAATGGACTTGTCAGGGGGTCTATAGATAACAGCAATCGGGAAAGGGAGAGTATTAAAATTACCTATAGAGTGGACTTTAAAAGGATAGGAATAAGACAGAGGCAAGAAGGAGAAAGTAAAAATCCGTCACCATCATTGTGGCAGTGGCACGAGGAGTGTGGGGGAATTGGTAGCCGCCGTGACAGAAGGCAACGACCAAAGCAGTGTCATCAAGGAGAAGCCAGGTCTCAGTAAGAGCTAGAAGATAGAAAGCGTGAAAGATAAACATCTCTTTACCCATGATCTCTTTATTAGAAATCGAGGAAGAGTACATGACGTCACCGGCAAGAATTGATGCTTAGGTGGCGATCTCTGTGAGCAAAGACAGCTTTCCCTTCCCAGTTGATGGTAAATTGAGCCCTCGACGATCCCAAAGTAGCAAGTGGAGACTTTAAACCCAACACTCTGTGATGGCTGCTAAAAAAAGCCGCAATGGAACTCAAAAACTATGGCTTTAAGCCAAATACGCCAGTGGGAGCAGGCGGATCCAAAATAGCAGCTGTGAGTGCAAGGGAGGCTCATGAGACAGTGCGAGCCAGGAAGAGAGAATGGTGGGAGAACTACTGCAGCTTAGGGCTAACCTTCGGAGCTGGTTTGGAGAGCTCAGGGATGAGTTGGGAGCCTTCAGGGATGAAGTACAATTGTGGATCCAGGACTTAAAAACAGAGTGCTGGATATCAGGCAAAGATTGCAGGAGCAGGACTAAGCCCTAGGGGGCCTACAAAGTAAAGTTGGGCACTTTCAGCAGATGTATGAAAACCTACAAATAAAACTCAAGGATCTAGAAAATAGATCCTGTAGATGCAACATTAGAATCCTAGGGGGGGGGGGGTGTGTGGAGGAGAGGATGTGGATTATTGCTCTCTAACTGTACAGATAAGCAAGGCTTTACTGAGGGCCGCAAGCATTGAGAATGCTGATCTTTGTTTTGTGGTGAAAAGAGCCCACCGAGCACTTGGACCGCAATGGGCTGAGAAGCCCCATGGTATTACTGCCTGCCTGCACGAATACCGCAACAAAGAAATGATTATGCAAGCAGTGCGGAAGATGGGCCACATACAATGGGAGGGGGGCCCTCTGGAAGTGTTTGCGGACCTGTCTTTGCTGACTATACAAAGGAGAAGAGAATTCCAGATTACCCGGAGGCTGTGAGCGGAAAATATGCAGTACCACTGGCTGTACCCATTTGGACTTCTCTTCACCATTGAGAGCCAACACTTTTGGGTTCAGAGTGTGGAGGAGGTGATAGCCAAACTACAGTTGGCTGGCTGGCAGAATCTACCTTCAGTAATGGGAATAGAAGACTTCAAACATTAGGTGAAACTGGTGAGCTCCCAATGGCAGTAGTCCAAGCATGGTGCCGGTAGTTGAAACTCCAGACAAAGCTGCATGTGTCTCCTCACCAGCAAAATCTTGAGGAAGCAGCCTAAAGACTCTCGCTGCTTGGGTCTAGCACCGATAAAGAAAACCGGCGCTAGACCCATGCTGGATCAATTTTTTAACATTCCAGACAATGCACACATTTTAAACGTGTGATGCAGGAAGGTTAGGGTATGCAAATGCCTGCCATGGTAACTAAATCACCAATGGCTGCAAGCTGAACCCTTTGAGCCAAGTCCCATCACCCGGCTCAAGCGAATATATACACTATAAGAGTGAAGGAACAAGAAACACTCCCATCAAGATATGTTTTTTTGCCGGACTATGTAATACCTTGTCTGGGGTCATTTAAAACAGACTCCCAGGCTCTGGTAAATCTTAATCCATTTTAATCAAACAAGCAGTAAAAGATAGACTTATACTTAACTGCCCGCGGCAAAATCGTCAAGGTGAAAGACACATACGACACAGTCCTGCATTTCGGGCACAAAATTTAGTTTGCCCTGCTTCAGGTCAACATTGTCATCACCAATCGAAAGCCGTCACCAAACCAGTGGACGAAAAACATTTGTGGGAAAGCACTTTTAAAGAACATGGCGTCTGACGTCATCTAACCTGCTGAACCAATCATGAATAAAGAGGAGGAGAAGAAACCCTAAACCTAATCACAACAAGCTGCGTCAGTCAAGCTCCAGATTAAGACCATGCGGAGCCACTGTATTTTATTTATTTATTTATTTAAAGTTTCTTTTATACCGCGCTATTCGACATCAGCGCGGTTTACAGTGAACAGAAATTACACTTCACAAAATTGATCAGTGCTTACAATGAACAGGGCAATACATTAAACAGGTTTACATTAAACAGGTTTCTTAAACAGAGAACATAATAAACTATGTACAAAAGGCAACTATATACAAAGCCGCTAAGTGCAGCTATATGATTCCTGATGAGAGCGGAAGCAAGGTGAGATTGCCGCTCTTCGTGTTAAGACTATAGAGCGCATGGGTTTAACGTGTTGACCTGGGATGTAGAGGTGGGTTGGTGTGAGACGGTGTCGGAAATATTGTAGTGAAGCAAGAACAGGTGGTGCTTCAGTGCCTTCCTGAACTGAGAAAGGTCACTGATGGTTCTGATGTCTGTTGGTAGGGCATTCCAACATAATGGTGCGAAGTAAGAGAAGGCTCTGGATCTAGTGGCTTGAGAGCACTTCGTGATTGCCTTAGGTAATACAAGGGAGTTAGAGGCAGTTGATCTCCTTGCACGATTAGGGGGTGTAATTGATATCAGGTCGGTGATAGAAGATGCGGAGTTGTTATTAATCGCTTTGTGAGTCAAGGTTAGTATCTTGAAAGAGATCCTGGATTGCATCGGAAGCCAATGTAGCTGTTTCAGTATTGGAGTGATGTGGGTTCTCTTGGAGGCTCCATAAAGGATTCTTGCAACCGAGTTCATGGCCAATTGTAAGGGGTTAATCGTGCTCTTTGGTAGGCCATGGAGGATAGCATTGGCGTAGTCCAAGTGGGGCATTATTAAGGCTTGAAAGACTGAACGAAAGTCATCAGGTTCAAGCAAACTGACGCAAATGACGGAGGGTCCGGATTTTATGATAGATAGATTTCGTTACGTTGCTGATGTGAGCCTTCATGTTGAGCTGTTGATCGAGAGTAACCCCTAGGTATCTAACTGTGGTCTTGCAGATGAGCTCAGCGTCACGCACCTTGATGGACCTTGGTGGAGTGAATGCAGGGTTTCTGTTCACAAAGAGGACTTCAGTCTTTTTAAAGTTTATCTTAAGCATTTGTGATTTTAACCAGTCTGTAACCGCATCGAAGCACTCGATTAGTGGGGAGAGGTCAAGGAGATCTGTTGAGAATGGCATATACATAAGGACATCATCGGCGTAGACCAGGCAGTTGATGTTAAAAGAGTGGATGAGGTCACAGATAGGCTGCATATAAACGTTGAAAAGTAAGGCGGAAAGGGAGGAGCCTTGTGGCACACCTTTGGTTTGCTGGAAGGGGTCAGAGGTTGAAGATCCAGAACGAACATGTTGCCAACGGTCTCTGAGATATGAGGAACACCAGGAGAGGGCGGATCCATGAACTCCCTTCTCTCTAAGACGTGACAGGAGAACTTCATGATCAACAGTGTCGAATGCCGCGGCAATGTCCATGAAGATTAAAGCAAAAACGAGTATGAAATTGTTTAGGCCTATAGTTAGAGTATTGAACAGGGAAGTCAGTAGGGTTTCGACACCGTGTGACTCACGAAATCCGTGCTGACATGGGTGCAAGGGTGAATTGGAGTCAAGATGATCTTGTAGTTGACGTTGGGTAATCTTTTCGATGACTTTCGAAAGGAGAGGAATGCTGGAGATGGGTCTATACGATTCCATCAAGGAGGGGTCCAACCTGCTGTTTTTTTAAGAGAGGTCTGATGGAGGTCTGTTTCAGAGCGTGGGGGAAAGTCCCTGTAGCGAACGATACATCCATTATTTTAGCTAGAAATGGGCTAAGATCAGCCCGTAGTGCCTTTATCCAGGAAGCTGGACAGGGGTCGGAGGGTGATGTTGTAGGGTTTATTTTTAAGATGGTATCTTGAATGACTCTGTCATTTGGGGTGGAAAAGGATGAGATAGTGTGTTGGGTCTCGCCTGAGAACTGGCTAGGTGCGGGTGTAGGGACAGTGTAGGGGGTATTGGCTGAAGTGGGGGGTATAGAGGTTGAATCAAGCTGATTACTTTTGCTTCGTAAGTAGTTGGCGTATTCCTGGGGGTCTAGGTGTGGTGGAGCACCCTGAGAGGGTTCCTTTGATAAGGTTTTCACAATGTGGAAGAGCTCGTGAGGTTTGTTGAGGGAGCGCTGTAGTCTGCCTGCGTAATATTTTTTCATACTGGAGGATACGGATGAGCGATGCCTTGATAATTGTGTTTTGAATGCATCGTGGTTCTCAGTTGTTCTTGAACGTCGCCATCGTCTTTCTAGTTGTCTGAGGAGGAGGAGTGATTTTCTTAACTCTGGAGAGTACCATGGTGCATTCTTTTTCTTATGGGGTGTTTTGATTGAGGTAGGAGAGTGGATCACAGCATCTAGGCAGGAGTTCCAAGAGTCGACCATGTCATCAAGGCTTTTTCAGGAGAGCAAATTAGGTTCTGGGTCTTCTTTAGGATGTCTTCTTGGTTAAAAGGGTGAAAGCGTCTGAAGTGCTCTGAGGAGAGTGCATCTGCTGGGAGTGTCTTGGAAGATCTAGGACAGATAGGCATCTGAAACAGGATTAGGAGATGATCGGACCATGGTACTGTAATTGAATTTAGGTAGGACTGGTGCCAATGGGTAAGAGCTGATTGTGGTGCGAAGATAAGGTCCAGTGTGTTACCTTTTATATGAGTGGGTGTGTTGACCAACTGAACAAAAGCCTAGTTCAATGAGTGCATCAGTAAAGGCATTAGTATGGCTGTCTTGAATGGTTGGGAGGTTAAGGTCGCCTAGAACCCAGTTTGGGGTGTATGGGTTTGAAGAGTTACAGGCCATATCAATGATTGTGGCTAAGTCGTCTGGTGAGGAGGATGGTGCTCTATACAGTAAGTTGATAGTGACCTGTTTATTTGTGATGGTCACAGAATCAAGGGTCGATGTGCTGTTTGAGGCTGCAAGCTGGAACCTAAGGTCTGATCTGGATAAGATGAGTACCCCACCGCCACGGCGGTCAGTTCTGTGACATGAGTGAGCTATGAAGTTAGGGGGAACAATCTGGTGGAGGAGCACAGAGTCAGAGGCAGACAGCCAGGTCTCAGTGACACATAAGATGTCGAGGTTATGAGCTGAGAGGATATCTATTAGTGCTGGCCATTTCTTCCGCATTGATCGAGCATTTATTAGAGCGCATTTGAGGTTAGAGGGATGGAGAGGCTGTGTGCTCTGATGGGGGTTGTGCTGCTGTAGGGCAAACATAGATCACATGTGGACCAGGTGGGCGCCGTGGTGGTTCGGTTTGGTGGTTAGGAGGGCCAAAAGGTCTATTCACTGGTCTGTGAAGGATTGGGATAGTGTTGTGGGGTAAGGTGAAGGCTAAGGTATCATAAGTTAAAGCTATTAACATATAACACAGGGAGAGGGTGAAGGGGTATGGTGTTGAGCAATATGGTAGCATGGTAGAGGTAAAGCCTGAGCTAGCGTAATAGTGTTATATAATCTGCGTGTACTAGGAGGTGTTTGAAATATATCTAAACCACAAGGCAGAATAAATGCAGAATAAATGCTCATTTAATTGTAATAGCTAGGACAGTACTAGTGTGCTGTCTATTTAGAATATACTATTAAGCAAGATGTATTACATAGGAGACAGAGTAACTAGAAATAGAATACAATGTTGCAAGGGACTGACTGACTCTAGCAATGTACTCTAGTGAGAGGCCTGCATTGCTATAAGGTATGGAATACAACAGACCTGGTCAGACGTAATAGGTGGGCTCCGTTCAAATTGAATATAGTGCCCCGCCTAAGGCAAAACATCCGCCTAAGGCAAAACATCCAGCGCTGTTCAATGTACTGTAGTTTTTGAATCCTGTCGCCCCCACATAAATTCGAAGGGACACAATCAATTGCTCTCCACTTGAGTTCTTCAAACGTATGATCACAAGTAAGCATATGCTGCACAGTGTGATGCAGTACACCCAGCCAGTGTGTCCAGAAGCAGAGGGTCACAGGTTCAAGCCCCAGTTACGGGATAAACTAGTTAAAACCTCTCCAGGGTTTAGGGCCCTTACGGATCAAGAAGGACATTCTCCTTGTGGACATTGTTCTTATTGTTTGGGGTCCTTATTGGGCACTACCTGGGTTGACCCTCATGCAAAACGATTATGGTTATTCCAACATTCGACCACATGTGATTCTTCATATGTGGTATAATTTGATCTGCTGCCCATGTGGTTTGATCTACGTGGGCTGAACTACTCGCCCGTTGCGGGTTCGGTTATCTGAACATGCATCCCGGTTCTGTACTCGGACGATCACAGCTCCACTGGTGCAGCATTTGCTTACTAGACCACCAGATATTTAAATTACTTTTTGTCGGGGCACCGATCCCCACTAGTATTTTGATGGCATTGGGGGCTTTTCCTGATGCCTGATCATCTAAGATGATAATATAGGCATCGGGAAAAGCACCTGGTGCCATCAAAATACTGGCGGGGGCAGAGGTTTACTTCTACTCAGACCCTGAAGTAAAACTTTTGGCACTATAAAATCCTCTACGCCTGTCTCTGCATCGGCTGTAGCCATGATTTGCATAAAATCCAGCTGATTAAAATACATTTAAATAATTAGGATTCATTTAAATAGATTTAAATATGCGTGGCATTTATGGAGCACTAGTTTTTCCGTCGGCATTTCCGTCTATTTCCTGCATTTAAAGGATCATAAAATGTGCTTAAACGTGGTGTTACAGGCTCGTAAAGCCTGCGCTAGCTTTCTGCATCGACCTGTCTAGTTGTAGACTGATTTACTGCTTTTCTGAAAGTTAAGAGGGACAATGACAATGGAGTAAGTGGACATGACATGGGCTATTAGACAATGTTAAAAAGAGTGGGGAAGGATGTGTCTGGGATATGTTTGCAATGTGGATGAAGGAAAGGTGTATATGAGTGGGGGTGAAGATTGTGGGGGGGGGGGGGGACTGAATGTGATGAGTATCGGGGAAGGGAATGATGCGTAAAATACCTCAGAGTGACTCTGGACAAAGAACTGAATCTACAATCACACATAAGCAGAACCTCTAAAAATGCATACCACAGGATGAGACTAATCCGAAGCCTCAAACCCCTCCTCTCCCCGGAGCACTTCCGTGCAGTCTGCCAGGCACTAATAACCCCAATACTAGACTTCTGCAACCCAATTTCGGTCTCACAAAACAAACACTCAGACTGCTGCAACTGGCACAAAACACAGTGGCACACATAATATCTGGCACAGCAAGACAACACATCCCACCCATTCTGAAATACACTGGCTTCCAATCAGCTCACGTATCAAATATAAGACAGTCATAAACATATTCAAAATAAAACAAGAGTCATCAGCTCTCAGCTTACAAACACTCATACAATCTGACAGAAGCACACGACCGAGGAGGAGGGGCACCTCCAACCGTGTTAACACACCAAAAGACTTCACCAAGGTCCGCAAGGACACCGCGGACCGAGCCCTTTCTCTGGCTGCACCAGCAATCTGGAACGCCCTCCCAGATGACTTACGATTAACAACAGACATCATGGACTTTCGGAAGCAGCTTAAGACAACACTCTTCATCGAACAATACGGGGACGTCACAAGAACCACTCGCCAGTCAAGGCCACAGACAAACCCCCCCTCCCCCTTCCCCATGCACATAGGATTGTATAATAGCGCACGCTGTAAATAGTTCAACAGGAATTTACGGTACACCGCCACGCACGCACGCACTGTATCACTGCATGAACACACAAACCATTCTCGTTGATTGTTTGCTGTGTAGACCGCCTTGATTGAAGGAGACGGCGGTATAGAAATCCTTTTAATTAAATAAATAAATAAAATAAATGGAAGGGGCCTGGGAAGCATCATGGTTTTCTCTGTGTGAGCCCGGTGGAGGTTTGGACTCGGCTCTGGTGGGATGGGGGAGGGAGAGCAGACAGAAAGGGGAACAAGGCACATCCCTGGTATGATTGGAAAGGGGACAGGGGGAGGGGGTATACTGGACCATGGCTGATTTGGTAGTAACGTATAATGTGAGGAGCCTAAATTCAAATTGCAAGGGCACCTTTAAAAGAGCTCCTTAGATTACAATGTTACATTGCTTTTATACAGGAGACTCATCTCTTAACCAAAGATGAGCATTGATTACATCCTAAGTTCCCCATAAAGGTTTTTGCATCCAACAAGGGGGGGGGGGCAAAAGAAGAATGGTGTGGGGGATAATTATTGGTAGTGATACCCCTTGCTCTGTTAAAGAAGTGCTTAAAGATGGGGACGGACAATATCTAATTGTTAAGGTGGCACTGGGCTCTGAACTTTGCCCCTAATGAGGATCAGAAGGGGTTTCATAGGGAGTTGGGAAAGACTTTGGTGGGGACTGTGGAGGGACATTTATGGCAGCCCTGGACCCCTCCTTGGATACATCCTGAGGGCAAAGTGCAGGTAATGCACATAAAAGGAAGGAGTTCAAAGAGCTAATGGAATGCCTAGGGGTGTGCAAGACCTGGGGAGATTTACACCAAATTACTCTTGCTTCTCGGCAGTGTATAATACATATTCCCATATAGATTTATTATTTCTGGATAAGCATTCGTGTCTACTGGTGAGTGAATGTGCTATTAGTGACCGCCTATGCTCTGATCATGCTCCAGTGTGGTGCACTCTCCAGCTTAATGGCACAGGGGTGAGGGGGGGGGGGAGGGAAGGCACTACTGGAAGTTACAAGATGCATTGCTGGTTGACTTAGAATTCTGTGCCCATAATAGGAAATGTATAGGAGAATATCTGGAAATTAATGACGATGGGCAGATGAGTCCAGTCACCATATGGAAGAGTTTGAAGGCGGTGGTCCGGAATCATCTTATTGCGAGGTGGGTAACACAAAAGAAGAAGCGGGATCGGAAGCGGGTGAAGTTGGAAAAACTACTATCAGGCTTGGAAGCGAAGTCAAAAGGGGGGGGGGTCGGGGTTTAGATCCACAGGATGTGAAGCAGTTGGGAGAAATTAGGGCACAGCTGGATCTTCAGCTGCATGAGATGGCTATGGCTTTGGAGCAGCTAAAGCAGAGCCATTTTGAATTCGGAAATAAACGGAGTAAGGTGTTGGCCCATAAATTAAAGGAACTCCAAACCCAGACTCATATTTGTCACTTTCGGACATCCACGGGGAAGGAAATCTGGAGAGATGGGGGCATTAGAGAACAATTTCTTGAATTTTATAAAGAACCGTATTGACCAGAGTGGAGTGCATCTCTGGCACCCCCTCTCTACCGCCGAGCTGTCTAAGGCTCTTGCTTCATCCCATAAAACTACTTGTACATTAGATCCCATTCCTTCCCATTGGCTCTGATTCTTCACTCCCCCTCTCCCGTTCATCCTCAGCTTATTTAACTCAAGTCTATCGTCCGGTTTTGTTTTTAAAGGATAAAGTCTCTTTTCTATACAACAAGAAAATAACTTTTTTTGTGGATGCTTGTGGAGCTGGCCATGGTTCTTTTCAGTTCATTCACAGCTAACGCTTTGAACCCACTGACCTCATCGGGTGTTAAGTGAGTGTCTTACAGAGCTGCTAGGCAGTGCTGTATAAGAAACTACAGGGCCTTTCAGTACTGGCATTCCTGAAAAACTCCACTGCAAAGCAAGGTAATACTCTGCCTGAAAGCTCTCAAAGGAGTTAAGGTATTCTTTTTAAAAAAGCTAACTCTTAAAGGGGTTTTGCTGTTCATTTTTAAAAAGGTAAAGTCTCTTTTTTTCTATACAACAAAAGGGGAACTTTTTTTGTGTACTTGTGGGGTTAGCCAAGGCTCTTGTCAAGTCATTCACAGCTAACTCCTTGAAGCCAAGTAGCAAAGTAGTCAGGAAAGCAAAGGCACAAAAAGAAGAAGAAATAGCCAACGCAATAAAAAGTGGGGATAAGACATTTTTCAGATATGTTAGTGAGAGGAGGAACGACAAAAGTGGTATTGTCAGACTCAAGGATGCAGGGGAGGAATATGCAGAAAATGATGTGGATAAAGCGGAATTGCTTAGCAAATATTTCTGTTCTGTGTTCACAGATGAAGGGCCTGGAGCAGGACCTCAGAAAACACCCACAAACAGCAACAGAAACGATGGGAATCTTGAACAATTTTCAGAAGACTGTGTTTGAGAGGAACTAGCTAAACTAAAAGTAGACAAAGCCATGGTTCCAGATGGGATACATCCAAGAATACTGAGGGAACTTGGGGATGTTCTAGCGGCTCCAGTGTCTGACCTTCTCAATGCCTCTTTGGAGTCAGGAGTGGTGCCAGAGGACTGGAGAGAGGCACATGTGGTCCCTTTACACAAAACTGGATGTAAGGATGACTTTGAGAACTACAGGCCAGTTAGTCTAACCTCCATGGTTAGTAAATTATTGGAAAGACTACTAAAGGAGAGAATAGTGAGGTTTCTGGAGTCCAATGGATTGCAGGATCCGAGACAGCATGGATTCACCAGAGGCAGGTCTGGTCAGACAATTCTGATAGATTTCTTTGACTGGGTGAGCAGGGAGTTGACCGAGGAAGAGACCTAGATATGGTGTATTCAAATTTCAGAAAATCCTTTGACACTGTTCCGCACAGGCGACTTATAAAACTGAGCACCCTAGGGATGGACCCTAAAATTAATGATTGGGTTAGAAATTGGTTGAGTGGAAGGCAACAAAGGGTACAGGTAAACGGAGCTCACTCTGAGAAGGAGGTTACCAGTAGTGTGCCGCAAGGATCTGTCTTTGGTTCGATTCTGTTTAACAGCTTTGTTAGCGATATTACAGAAGGACTGTCAGGTAAGGTTTGCTTGTTTGCAGACGATACCAAAATCTGCAATAGAGTAGACACACAGGAAGGAGTTGACAACATGAGAAGGGATCTAGCTAAACTTGAAGAATGATCTAGAATATGGCAGCTGAAATTTAATGCTAAAAAATGCAGGGTCATGCATTTAGGCTGCAAAAATCCAAAGGAGCTGTACAGTGTAGGAGGTGAGGTACTTCTGTCCACAAAAGAATGGGACCTGGGCATAATTGTGTCTGACTATCTTAAAGTAGCTAAACAGGTAGATAAGGAGATTGTGAAAGCCAGAAGGATGCTTGGGTGTACAAGGAAAGGAATGGCCAGCAGAAAAAAGGAGGTGATAATGCCTCTGTATAAGTCTCTGGTGCGACCTCATTTGGAGAATTGTAGACAATTCTGAGACTGTACCTTCAGAAGGATATAGGCAGGTTGGAGTTGGTGCAGAGGGTGACTACTAAAATGGTTAGTGGTCTTCGTTAAGAAACATATGAGGATAGACTTAAAGATCTTAATACGTATACTTTAGGAGGAAAGGCGGGATGGGGTGATATGATAGAGACATTTAAATACCTCCTTGGCATAAATGCACAGGAGGGTCTCTTTCAATTGAAGGCAAGCTCTGCTACGAGGGGATATAGGATGAGAGTGAAAGAGGATAGACTCAGGAGTAATATGCGGAAATATTTCTTTACAGAAAGAGTGGTAGATGCATGGAATAGTCTCCCGTGGAGGTGGTGGGACACGAGGTCGGTATCTGAATTTAAAAAAGCATGGGACAAACAAAGAGGATCTCTAAAGGTAAAAAGGGGACTATTGTAGTTGATATAGAAGGGCAAACTAGATAGGCCATGTGGTCTTTTTCTGCCCCGCCGTCTGGAAGCATAGCACAGTTACTTACCTGTAACAGGTGATCTCTGGGAACAGCAGGAATAAGTCTTCACATATGGGTACGTCGGTACCGACGGAGCCTGCGCGGGAACGCTCCCCAGCATCCAATCAGAAAGCTTTTGGGAGCATCCCTCAGCGCCTGCGTGCTGCCTTCCCGCCTTTCCAACTGTCTCTCCTCAGTTGAGTTTTATAGCTGAGACAAAAGAGAGAAAGAGGAAAGGAAGAGAGATAGAGAGATACAACTCCTAGGGGAGGTGGGTGGGTTGTGAAGACTTATTCCTGCTGTTCCCAGAGATCACCTGTTACAGGTAAGTAACTGTGCTATCTCCAGGAACAAGCAGGAATGAGTCTTCACATATGGGGACTCCCAAGCTAAGATGCCTGGAGCCCTAGCATGTTGGTGATTGAACATGCTCCACCTCATATGCCCAGGCATCCCGAGGATGGAGGGTAGGAGTTGAAGAAGAGAGAGGAGCTGTAGGAGACAGCTGACCTAAAAAATAGGACTACAGACAAGGAGTCCCTGTATATATGATAAGCATCATGAAATATATTGAAATGAACAATCGCCATATTGACCTCACCTACTGGATTGCAGGAAGTAGAGAGGCTGAAGGAATCTACTGGGGATCCAGTAGAGGAATCTTCAAGATGACCTCACTGAAGTGAGTTGAAGGTCAAAATCTGGAACTGACAGGTGACCCCAGGATTCAACTGGGGGAAGAACAAAAACGGTAGGTCTTTAGTAGAAAGCTTTATGGAAAAATCTGAAAACTCTTTTGGCTACCGAGTTAATTATAGTTAGGAGCAAAAGAGGAAGACTGACCGAGTTGGACAAAATTGTCTTAGTCCTTGAGGGAAGAAGGGGTATGGAGAAAACCCCATAATCCCAAGGAAGGCCAGATGTCTGAGGAGTTGGAAACCTCAGATCTAGTGAAGATCCCCCATGTCTGTCCTAACTGACGAGAGGTAGGAAGATAAAGGAATAGGGAGCTTCAGGGATACCTGAACCTAAGGTTATGGTAAAAGCTGTCAGTACCACAGCAGTGGTTGTGTGCATAATAGCCTAAACATACTGTGAAATAGTATGAACATGTGAAAACCCACTGTCTGGAACAGATAGGAAGGAAAAAACACCTTTATGAGCACAGACAGTTAGAGAGATAAGTATGTGAATACATATCTACCTAAAAGAAGTATCTCGACAGATACACACACACACACACATATATACATATACGTGTGTGTGTGTAGATATATATAGGGGCATATATATATAGATATATATATAGATAGATATATATATAGATATATATAGATATAGATATGTTTATGGCGAGATCCAGGGGGTATAGCCTATGCACCCATGGCTGACAGACATATGCATCTAAAGAAAGCATATAGACATATGTACATATATGAATATATATATAGGTCTAAAGAGAAATGTCTGCAATTAAGCAGAAAGAGATATGTCTACAGGAATCTTCACATGGAAGATGTGAAGAGGAATGATTCATCTCATAACAAGAAGGTGGAACCTACTTGAGAAGATATAGAGAATCTATTCCCTCTGGTTAAGATGGAGTAGAATGCTACCCAATAAAATAACCAGGCTGGTTGCGAGAAAACAGAGGATAATATTAGCCTGTAAACAGCAAGTCCTGAGTCCAGTAGAACTCTAACATGGTGAAGGAACAGAATACGCATAGGAAGAGACACCAGGTAGACCCACTTGGGGGACAAGGGGTGGGGTATCATGCGTTATTTAGTTAAATATGTGCTATCCATGAAGGATTAGGATACCATGAGGACAAGCTGCAAGGAAAAAGAGGATATTTCCTGTAGGAATTTGGTAACTCTTTAGACTATCACGTAGGAAAGACCTATGTCCTTTATTAAAAGGAAATAGAAGGGTGTAAAGAACCCTCACAGTCATGGGAGGTGACTGAGGAAGCCTTTTTCAACCATATAGGATAGTCATTAGAGAAAAAACCCTCATGCTCTCTAGCAAGGGCCCATAGTGGAAAGCTTCTCTGTAGGATTGCAGAGAGCATTATGCAGGAGAGTTGGGAAAGAAAACTGGCTGTTGGAGACAACCAGCTGCCAGCTCAACTATGCTGCCAACTCCAAGGATTTGGAGATGGCAGAAGAGAAGTTATAGGGATTATCCAAGATAGATGAGCACTATCTTGGAAGCACTACTAAGGTTAGACAAAAAGTAGTGGAAGACAATCCTGGAACTTATAGAAAAGTACCAGTAGAGCAATCACTGAAGCTCCTGCATGGGCAGCTGCTGAATGGCACAGCAGAGAGATCTGTCTGTTTTTAACAGAGAGAACAGATAGAACAAGAGGAGAATATCCTGTCCCTGTCTGAGGAGTTGCCCAGATGAGGAAAAAGGGGGTTTACTCAAGAAAAAGAACTCAACACTGGAATGGAAAGGAAGACTGGAAAGGCTAAGAAAGCCTTCCATTGGTATGGTACCAATCTTACAGGGGAATCCTGAAAAGAAGGTAAAGAAAAAATAGGAGCTGAGGGGAGACTTGCCATATGGTAAGTCTGTAGAAGGAAAAATTCATGGTGGTCCAGAAAAACTATCATGAGATAGTTGGCAAACCTCTCTTCATTGTAGGAAGAGGAGGAAAACCGTGTGACCATAGACATGAATATCCTGACAGCTCAGCATACCTAAAGGCAAGTGAATGTCCTGGAAACAGGAATCCAAGTGTAGAGGTTTAAATGAAAAATCTAAGGAGAAGAAGTGAACTGTATATTATAACAGATTAATTGGAACCCTAGTAAGGGTTAATTTTCCTGGCTTGAGTTTGGATTCTTCAGACCAGGGCGAGGTTTCCCCTGTTTGGGAACATCAGCATGATGGGCAGGAGAAGAATAAAACCTTCTTCTTTTAGGAAAAGGAGGTTTGGTAGGGCATTTCTTACCTGCTGGGGAAGGAGAAGGTTTAGGATGGTTCTCAGAAGCAGGGAAGTCAGTGGAGCAATGAGCAACCTGACGCAAAGACTCCTTGTTGAAGAAGATTTTCTCCAGTACAAGGAGTGTTACCCAGTCTTTGTTGTGCCCATCTGCTCAAGTCTGAAGCTTGGAGCCAGGCTCTACGTCGTGCTCCTATGGCTATAGCAGAGGTTCTGCTAACAGACTCAAAGGAGTCTAGGGAAGCACGGGAAAGAAATCTAGAGATATTCTGGCTATGACTAAGAAGCAAGGAATAGTCTGCAGCCTTGGGCTCTGAAAGAAAAGGAGTCAAAAGAGATAATTTCTCTGTGACCTCCTGAAGGGATAGACTCATATAAAAAATATGAGAGAATCCTTGTTGCCAGCATAGATGTTTGGAAGGTTTGACGTCCAAAGGCATCCAGTGTTCTAGATGCATGACCTGGCGGGAAAGAAGAATGCTTCTTCTTGCATTTTACCTTCCTCATTGCTGATTCCACTACAATGGAATGATGGGGAAGTTGAGTCTTTTGAAACCCTGGAGAGGGGGGCACCTGATACAGAAGAGCAGTTGCTGTAGAAGGTGAGGAAGCCCTTAAAAGGTGTTTCCCATATTTTCAGAAGAAGATCCTGTAAAGAATGATGTAAAGGAAGCATTATATTTTCCTTTTCCCCAGAAAAGCCTTGTGTAGGATCATAGCCAGGGATAGGAATAGCTAGGAATGTTGCCATGTCAAGGAGAAATTTCTGAAAAGAAAGATCTCCAATGGGAACAATCCCTGGACAGGCTAAACTCGAAGAACTAGCCTGGGCACCAGAGGATGTACTTGTCCGGTGAAAAACAGGATCTCTAATGGGATGGATACTGGGACTGTCGGGTATGACCTGAGACAGTCAGTACTGTATCGTCCATGCTAGGTATCGACTCCAAACTAGGTATAGAAAGGAGCGATCCTGGTGAAAAAAGCATGGATGGAGCTGGTCCCGATGTTACTGCAGGTACCAGCATCGACACCGATACCAGTAGCTGAGCCGGAATCGAAGGCGATACCGACATCGAAACAGTCATCGTAGGCTGCTCAAACGGTACCGAGGTAACTCGAAAGTCTCGGTGAATATCCTCGGTACCGCGCATCTGGAATCGGTGCATGTCGGTTCCGAGACGCGTCGGTACCGAGTCTTCCAGACTAGATATCGATTCTAGACTCGGCATCGAAGGAAGCGAATCTATCGATGCATGTCTAGATGGTACCGACGTCAGGGGTCGTATCGACGGGGCTGCCGATACTGGAAAGTCAATCTGGGTATCGATCGGTCCCGAAGGCACCGAGTACACCAGATGACGATCCCTGGTGAGGAGTGGATCGCTCAACACCAGTGCTGATGCCGGGTTATCGGTACCGCTCGAAGCGGATGCCACCCCCGAGCATGGCTCAGGTATGTTCTGTGAGGGGTGAGCCCCAGGAACAACCTGAAACCCCTGAAAGGCTTTGGAGACCGAAGACTCCCGCCGGGGTTTTGAAGCCAATGAGGTCTTGAGGGCAAGGCCGGAGCCGTCATCATGCTTGGCATGAGACCTACCACCCAAGGATTGGCTAGTCTTAACAGACTGTTTGTGGGTTACCTGATCCTGTAGAGAAGAAATGGTTGGTGCCCTTACACTGGAAGGGAAAGCTGTATCGAGGGAAACTCGAAATGGAGAATTTCTCCTCATAAAAATGTAGCCTGATGGCTCTGGAGGAAAGGGGTCAGGACCCAAACAGGTTAGACACCAGCTATTGGAGTCTAAAAAGAAAACTGTATTTCCACAGTTAAGGCACTTCTTAGGAGAAGAAGGCTCCATAATGGAGAGGCCTTACAGGCCCTAAAATTCAAGACAGAAACAGAGGGAAAAAAACTCCCTAAGTTTTAGGAAAAAGAAAAGAAAAAACCACCGGCGGTACCGGTGGAGTCGGGGAAACAGCCGCGACCACAAGAAAACAAAAAGTAAAAGATTTAAGAAAACATTTTCTGCGGTGACAGGAAGACGTCCTGCCGGCTACGCAGAAAAACGAAAACTGAGGAGAGACAGTTGGAAAGGTGGGAAGGCAGCACGCAGGCGCTGAGGGATGCTCCCAAAAGCTTTCTGATTGGACGCTGGGGAGCGTTCCCGCGCAGGCTCCGTCGGTACCGACGTACCCATATGTGAAGACTCATTCCTGCTTGTTCCTGGAGATGCAATCATCCGTCCCATCCTCAAAAAACCTTTCTTTGATCCCCTCATCCCTGCCCACTGGCGCACCATCTCCAATCTCCCTTTTCTACATAGTAACATAGTAAATGACGGCAGATAAAGACCAGTATGGTCCATCTAGTCTGCCCAGTAAGATGGTAAGAGTAGGTGCACCTGCCACTCTGTGCAGGCCACCCCTCCCTATGTCTTTGTTTAGGGGTGAACCCACCGCTCCATGTAGGACACCCCTATTTGTTGAGAAATTAGATAGTTACGTTTATTTTTATTTTATCCTGTTGCTGTAAAGGGATCCACTGTGTCTGTCCCATGCCATCTTGAATTCTGTCACTGAATTTGCCCCCACCACTTCCATCGGGAGGGCATTCCAAACATCCACCACCCTTTTAGTGAAAAAGTATTTCCTGACATTGCCTTTCAATTTATCCCCTTACAGCTTCATGTTATGCACTCTAGTTTTACACCTTCCCCGTCTTTGGAAGAGGCTTGTTTGTTCATTATTTCTCTTTAGGTATTTAAAGGTCTGAATCGTATCTCCCCTATCCCTCCTCTCCTCCAGAGAGTGTACATATTTAGGTCTTCAAGTCTCTTCTCATAAGGCTTCTGACGCAGGCTCCAAATCATTTTGGTCGCCTTCCTCTGAACAGTTTCCAGTCTTTTTACATCCTTTGCAAGATATGGTCTCCAAAACTCAACACAGTATTCCAAGTGAGGCCTTTTACCAGTGACTTATACAGTGGCATTAGTACCTCTTCCTTTCTGCTGGTAATTCCTCTTTGTATGCAGCCCAACATCCTCCTGGCTTTTGCAAGGTCTTGGAAAAATTGTTTTTCACAATTATCTTCCCATCTCGACACCACTTTCACCCTTCACCCCCGCCAAACAGATTCAGAACAGATCATAATACAGAAACTATTCTCCTTTCCTTTTTCAACGAGCTCCACCGATCACATGAACACGGTGCTTTCTCTTGAAGTGTCCCTGGATCTATCCTCAGCCTTCAACCTAATTGACCACGCCACACTCCTCTCTCACCTTCACTATCAGGGAACCCATGGGACTGTCCATCACCGGTTCTGCTCCTTCCTCTCTATGCTCACCTTCACCGTCCAGGTAGTCTCTTCAGCATCCCGTTACCTCTCTTCCCTGTGGTATTCCCCAGGGCTCCATATTGGCCCCTCTCCTCTTTAATATCTTTCTCTCCTCATTCGTGCTTACCGTTAAACAGTCTGGGATCTCAGGATATTATTATGCTGATGATATAAGCCTCGTATTTCACACCAGCTCACTCACACCTGATATAACCCATTGGATTCCTGCCCCTCCCACATCTCCTCCTGGTTAACAGTACTTATCTGCACCTTAACACTTACAAATCTGCCATTATCTGGTTTACTTTTGGTGCCCCCTGCCCCTCACTTCTCCTATCCTGTACTCTTTGTCTCATCCCTCCCATACCTTGGAGTCACTCTCGACTCCTCCCTTTCATCAACATATCTCCTCACTTGCTCGCTGCTCTTTTGCTTCCTTGAGCCAAATTCGCGCCATCCATCTTTTCCTTTCTCTCTCATCACTAACCACACTTGTGTTGTCACTTACTATCTCTAGGCTTGATTACTGTAATGTTGTTTTAGCAGACTTGCCCCAATATCAACTCCACCGGTTACAGCTCCTTCAAAATACTGCAGCTCGCCTTCTCACTTACTCCTCCTGTTCCAATCACGTCACTCCCTTGCTTATGCATCTCCACTGGCTTCCTCTCAAATTCAGGTTCATCTACAAGGTACTTACTATTGTTCACAAAGCTGTCCACACTGGTACCCCCCCCCCACCCTCAATACCTCATTGATCTTATCCAATCTCACACTCCCCCCACCCCCACCTGCTCTGTACCGCCCACATAGGTTGCCTTTACCTTCCCTCTCCTGTTCATGCACATCTCAAACTCACCCGCCATTTTTCTTCTTAGCACCTGCGCTCTGGAACTCACTGCCAACCACACTTGGCACCAAATTGTCCTTTCAAAAATTCAAAGCAATGCTCAGAACCCACCTATTTTATCTTGCCTTTGACCTCCCCTCCCCATGCCCTTGACTGCTTAACCACCCTCCCCCTTTGCCTGGATAGCCCCCCTTCACTTTATAAGCCTTCCTATACTTAAATACGCCTTGGTCTACTTTCTGCTACTATCTGCTCTCCTCTCCCTCTGTCCTATATATTAATTGGCATTTTTTCCATTTCCTGCTTGCAGCCCGTTTCTGATTTGATCTGTAAACTGCTCTGACACTAACTTTTTGGGCAGTCTATCAAGTGATGCAACCAAGATAGAGAAAAAGAAAGAAAGATAAAGATACTGTATGCCTGTCTATAATTGTGAATCAGGATAGAGGCATATTGAACAGGCTGATTATGTCCCAGGAGGTGTTGCAGGTAATTAAGGAGTTGCCATTGGGGAAGGTGCCAAGACTTGATGGATGCACCAATAACTTATATAAACTTTTCCAGAATAAGCTGGTAGACCCCCCTTTAATGCTTTTCTGACAGAGGGGATACTACCATCTAGTATGTGGTTAGCTGGGGTTACTCTTAATCTCCAGGAACAAGCAGGAATGAGTCTTCACATATGGGTACGTCGGTACCGACGGAGCCTGCACGGGAATGCTCCCCAGCATCCAATCAGAAAGCTTTTGGGAGCATCCCTCGCGCCTGCGCGGTGACTTCCCACCTTTCCCACTGCCTCTCCTCAGTTTTCGTTTTTCCGCGGAGCCAACAGGACGTCCTCCTGTCACCGCAGAAATTTTTTTACTTTAAAATCCTTATTTTCTTGTGGTCGCGGCTGTATTTCCCGCCGATACCGGTACCGCCGATGCTTTATTCTTTTCCTTTTTAAACTTAGAGAAATATTTCTCCTCAGTTTTTTGTTTTAATTTTTTTGGGCCTACCAGGCCTTTCCACGATGGAGCCTTCTTCCCCTAAGTGCCTTCACTGTGGAAACTTAGTTTCCTTTTTAGACTCCAATGCTTGCTGTCTAACCTGTTTTGGTCCTGACCCTTTTTCCCCTGATACTTCAGGCTATATGGTTGGGAGAAGACCTTCCCTTTTTCGAGTTTCCCTCGATACCGTTTTTCCTCCTAACGTGAGGACACCGGTTTATTCTTCTCTCCAGGATCAGGTAACCCACAAACAGTCTGTTAAGACTAGCCATTTCTTGAAGGGTAAGTCTCATGCCCAGCATGATGACAGCTCCGGCCTTATCCTCAAGACCTCATTGGCAATAAAACCTCGGCGGGAGTCTTCGGGCTCCAAAGCATTCACGGGGTTTCAGGTTGTTCCTGGGGCTCACCCCTCACAGAACATACCTGAGCCGTACCAGGGGGTGGTATCCGCTTCGAGCGGTACCGATAACCCGGCACCAGCATCGGTGTCGAGTGCTGCACTCTTCACCAGGAATCGTCATCTGGTGTCCTCGGTACCTTCGGGGCCGATCGATACGACCCAGATTGGCTTTCCTATATCCCAGCCATGCTCGGGGTTGGTACCGGCTTCGAGCGGTACCGATACCCTGGTATCGGCATCGGTATTGAGTGTTCCACTCTTTACCTGGGATCGTCATCTGGAATCCTCGGTACCTTCGGGGCCGATCGATATGACCCAGATTGACTTTCCTATATCTTCACCGTGCTTGGGGTTGGTACCGACTTCGAGCGGTACCGATACCCTGACATCGGTGCCGGTGTCGAGTGTTCCTCTCTTCGCCGAGCATCGTCTTCGAACGTTCTCGGTACCTTCGGTGCCATTCGATGAGATTCCAATTGACTTTCAGGTATCGGCATCGCTGATACCACCACCAACGTCGGTACCTTCTAGACATGCATCGATAGACTCGCTTGCTTTGATGCCGAGTCTAGAATCGATATCCAGTCTAGATGACTTGGTACGGACGCGTTTCGGAACCGATCCATATCGTTTCCGGCTACGCAGTACCGAGGATATTCACCAAGGCTCTCTGGTTACCTCGGTACCGCTTCAGCAGCCCTCGATTACTGCTTCGATGGCGTTATCTCCGATACCGGTACCGGTGTCGGGGTCGATTCCTGCAGTTCCATCGGTGCCATCGATCCTTTCTATGCCTAGTTTGGAATCGATACCAGGCACTGACGATGCAGTACTAACTGCCTCAAATCAGAACTGTCAGTATCACAGTCCATCGAGCAGGATTCTTTTTCTGCACCAGTCCAGTATATCTTCTGGTGCTCAAGCTGCTCCTTCAACCTCAGCTTGCCCAGGATTAGTTCCTATTGGAAATCCTTCTTTTCAGAAGTTTCTCCTTGACATGGCAGCTTTTCTTGCCATTCCTATTCCTGGTTTTTCTCTTGACCAAGATCCTGCAGAAAAGGAAAACATAATGCTTCCTTTACATCATTCTTTACAGGATCTTCTTCTGAGGATATGGGAATCACCCTTAAAGGTTCCTTTGCCTTCTACAGCCATTGACGTTCTGTATCAGGTACCTCCCTCTCCAGGGTTCCAGAAAAACCAACTTCCACATCATTCCATTGTAGTGGAATCAGCAATGAGGAAGGTAAGAAGCAAGAATAAGCATTCTTCTTATCCGCCAGGTCGTGCATCTAAAGCACTTGATGCCTTTGGACGTCAAACCTTCCAAACTTCTATGCTGGCTTCAAGAATTTTCATATATTTTTTATATGAGTCTGACACTTCAGGAGGTCACAGAGAAATTCTCTTTTGTCTCCTTTTTTGTCAGAACCTAAGGCCTCTGACTATTCCTTGCTTCTCAATCATAGCAGGAATATCTCTTGGTTCCTTTCTCGTGCTTCTCTAGACTCTTTTGAGTCTGTTAGCAGATCCTCGGCTATTGCCATTGGAGCACGTCGTACAGCCTGGCTGCAGGCTTCAGACTTGAGCAGATGGGCTCAACATACACTGGGTAATTCTCCTTGTACTGGAGAAAATCTCTTCAATAAAGAGGCTTTACGTCAGGTTGCTCATTGCTCCACTGACTTTCCTAGTTCTGGAAACCGTCCTAAGCCTTCTTTTTCCCCAGGACATAGGAAATGTCCTACCAAACCTTCTTTCCCTAGGAAAAGAAAGTTTCATCCTTCTTCTGCCCATCCTCCAGATGTACCCAAGCAAGGGACATCTCATCCTCGTCTGAAGTCTCCAGACCCTAACCAGGCTAGTCATAGCCAGCAACCATAGGTTTCTGTATGTTGCAATCTACAGTTAACTTCTTCTTACCAGAAGTTATTCTTCAAACCCTACACTGGTTTTTCTTTTCAGTATGCTAAGCGGTTAGGATATTTTTGTCCATGGGTTACAGAATTCTCCCTTTCTTTTTATTATAAAGGGAGATTACACTTATCCCAGGATAGTTTCTATCCACACATGGACATTTTTTCCTTCAGCTGACTTACCATATGGAACGTCACCTTCCAAGCCCCTCTCTTCCAGGGTTTCCCCTGCTCGAGTTGGTACCATACTGAAACACTTCTCTTTCTTTCCAGTGTAGACTTTTTGCTATCCTTCAATGCATGCTCTGAACAACTCATCAGACAGGGACGGAAATATCTCCGCTTCCTCTGTCTGTTTTTCTCCCTGTGTTTTATACAGGGGGATCCCCTCTGCTCTTTTGTTCAGTTGCTGTACAAGCAGAACTTTCAGTGCTTACTTTAATGTTTCTTGCAAGTTACTTTCAACTATCTTGCATGATACTACTCACTGCAGGTTACCTTCTTCTGGCCATATCCTTACCTAGGATGTGGCACCACATCTGACTGCTGTCAGTTTATCTCATAATTCTCCTGCACAATGCTCTCTGCAATCTTCAGAGAAGCTTTCCACTATGGGCCCTTGCTGTAGAGCATTGAACTTGTCTCTGAGGGTTTTCCATATAATAGGAAAAGCTTATATAGTCATCCATGGCTATATTAGGTTCTTTATGCCCTCTTGTCTCCTATTGTGATACAGAAGACAAGCTTTTTCTGCGTGAATGTCCAAGGAGTTCCCAATCTGGCAGGACTCTACCCTTTTTTACTTACAGCTTGGCATTATCTTTTCTACTCCACTTGGACAACGCATACTCTTTTACTGTACATGATACCTCTGAGTCCCTTGACTGGGTCCTCCTGGTGTCTTAGTCTATGCGTTTTCTTGTCCTTTGGACATGTCAGAGTCCTAAAGTACTCCTGATGTGCTCTTACCGGACTGCTATTATCCTCTGTTTTTCACGCAACCATACTGGTTATTCCACTGAATTACATTCCTGCACCACAGAATTAAGATTCTCTATATATCTTCAGGTGGTTTTCACCCCTTATTATTAGATGAATCTTTTCCCATCACATTCCCCATGTGAATGTCTTTCTGTGGTTCAGTTGCAGGCATGTATTCTCAGTCATATTCCTGTATGTATATGTCCTATACATACATATTTTTGTAATCTGTATGGGCATAAGCCATGCCCATCTATATCTATCTATCTATACATATATATCACACATATCTGGACATATATATAGACATGTATGTATCTCCATATATATATCTATATCTATCTATCTATCTATCCTTTGGGAGATGTCCATAGTACACTAGGTATTACCTACTATCTCCCTAACTGTCTGTGCTATAAAGTTTTTACCTTCTTAAGGGGTCCAGACAGTCAACTTGCCTATTTCCATACGGCTCAGTAAGTGGGAGCGGTTATACACACAATTACTGCTGTGACGTCAACAGCTTCTATTTTTGTTATAGATCTCCCTATCCATGAAGTATCAAACTTCATTGACTTCCTATCTCTTACCAGCTAGGAATGACAGTGTCCATCTTCAGTATTTCTGAGTACACTCTGTTCTCCTTGGGAATAGGGGCTTTTTTCCATACCCCCTCTTCCCTTCTGGACTGGGCTAATTCTCCAGATCGGTCAGTCTTCTTCTTTTAGTCCTCAATGTTAATAACTCTGTACCTAAAAGAGTTTTCAGCTTTTTCCCATAAAGCTTTCCATTGAAGACCTGCCGTTCTTCTCCTGCCCCAGTTGACACCTGGGTCACCTGCCCATTCCTGGTTTGGAACTTCATCCTCACTGCTGTGAAGTTACCTTGAAGATTCCGCTACTGCATCTACAGTACACTCCATCACAGTTCTACTTCCTACAATCCAGTAGGTAAGCTCTATATTGTACTAGTTCATTAAATATTTAATGATACTTGACATACTTTCTAAAGACTCCTCTCTCCTGTAGTCTTTAGATTTGCTGCTCCTTGCAGCTCTTCTCTATTCAACTCCTACCCCCCATCCCTCAGGGGATGCCGGGGATCCAGGTTTGGGAAATGCCGTCCTGTCCCAGGAATACGCATTTTATGGGATCTCCCCTGGCATCCACAGCTAGGGAGTCCCCATATGTGAAGACTCATTCCTGCTTGTTCCTGGAGATAGCACAGTTACTTACCTGTAACAGGTGATCTCTGGGAACAGCAGGAATTAGTCTTCATAACCCACCCACCTCCCCTAGGAGTTGTATCTATCTATCTCCTTTCCTCTATCTCTCCTTCTGTCTCAGCTATGAAACTCAACTGAGGAGAGGCAGTGGGAAAGGCGGGAAGTCACCGCGCAGGCGCAAGGGATGCTCCCAAAAGCTTTCTGATTGGATGCTGGGGAGCATTCCCGTGCAGGCTCCGTCGGTACCGACGTACCCATATGTGAAGACTAATTCCTGCTGTTCCCAGAGATCACCTGTTACAGGTAAGTAACTGTGCTTTCCCAAGGAAGGAAAGACCCCAATCTTTGTGGGTCTTACTGCCCTATATCACTCCTAGGTAATGATTTTAAAATATTTACCCAGGTTCTTGCTAGATTGATTCTCATGAACTAAAGAGGGCATCAAAAACAAATCGGGATTTGTCCCTGGCTGACAAGCAGCGGATAACATTCGGAAAGTTTTGAAGCTAATGTGGCAGACGCAAAAGAGCAGGTCTCAAGTTTTGTTGATGGAAAAGGCGTTTGATATATTGACCTTTTTTGTTTAGGGTACTTGAATATATGGGATTGTGGGGAAATTTTGTGCAAAGGGTGTGTGTGCTCTATATGGAACCACTTGCCTGCTTAAAGATTAACACTTACACCGTTCCCTTTGAACTGAAACAGGGCACTCAACAGGGGTTCCCATTGTCACCCTTGTTATTTCTTTTGGCAATGGAGCCCTTGGCACATCGAGTTCGGAGCAATCCTCTAATTCAGGGAAATGTGGTTGGCCAGGAGGAATATAAAGTCTCGCTTTTCACTGATGACATTCTCTATGCAATGACAAGCCCGCTGAACACACTTTTGGAACTGCGAGCAGAAATGGGGTAGTATGAGGTAGTGTCCAGCTTTAAAATAAATCTTACGAAGTCGGAATTGTTGAATATATCATCATCATCACCGGAGGTTTGCATGGCAGTTAAGTGAGACCACCCCTTCCAGTGGGCTAAGGATGGTCTTCGTTACTTGGGCATACAGCTTTGTTCACAACTTCCTCAGCTTGTTTGATCTTAACTATAGGCCCTTGTGGAGTTGGACAGGTGGAAGAACTTGGAATATCTCCTGGCTGGGGAGGATAGCTAGTGTTAAGATGAGCGTGCTCCCGAAGTTTCTTTACTTGTTTAACACTTTACCTATGGAAGTGACCAAAACCTATTTAGATAGGTTGCAAAAGAGAATTATGAGCTATATTTGGGCTGGTAGAGCACCTAGGATATCTAAATGGATCCTTTCCCACCATAAGGAAATGGGGGCCTGGGGGTCCCCAATTTTGTACATTATCATGAAGCAGCCGAATTAAGAGCAGCCCTGGAGTAACAGATAGCTAACCAGAAAGAATTGGTGCATCTGGAGGCAGCATCAAGAGCTAGGAAGGCCTCATCTAGTTTGCTATGGGTCTGTGGGGGATTTGGGGGGGGGAAACCCTTTGTGCACCTGACTAAGCAAACTTGGCATAAGTGGAAAGCCAAATGGCTGGGCAGACCCAGCCCTTCTCGTTTTGTACCACTAAAGGACAATTGGGACTTCACTCCAGGCCTGACTGACCCCGCTTTTCGGAGTTGGGCATCTTGGAGTCTGCAATGGCTGGAACAATTTGTGCAAGCTGAGGGCTTTGTGGACTTTGAGAACCTCATTGAGGACTTCGGAGTATGAGAGCAAGATAGAATTCAATTTCTGCAAGTAAAGCATTATTTTAACACCCATTTTAGAAAAACTTGAGGGAAGGGGCCAATGGATATAGAAACACTGTTCGCCTTGAGGAAGGTAAATGGAGCTATGCTATCTCACGTCTGTATTATTTGATGAATCAAGTTGGAGAAGGTAAGGCAACTCTCCAGCTGAACAGGGAATGTGATCTGGGGGTGAAATGGGGGACTAAAGCTTGGACCAAGGTGTATATGTATCTATATAAAGGGTCACTGCAAGTAATCTCATGGAACAAAAATTACAAGATGTTATACCGGTGGTATTGCACCACACAGCTGCTACACAAAATGAAACTCCTAGACTCACCACAGTGCTGGAGGAAGTGTGAAGGGGTAGGCACTTTTAAACATATTGGTGGGACTGCCCGCAGGTCCAGAAATTGTGGGAGGAGGTTTTCAACTTGCCTGGTAAGCTGGTGGGGGCTGTGGTGCGGCCATGCCTGGAGGTGGCCCTCCTTAATGCTCAGGAATAATTAGTAATAATGGGCTGTCTTATGGCCTGGTTAACACTGGCACGGACATGGAGGCAAAAAGCAGCCCCGAAGCTAATGGAAGTGATAGGCAAACTAAGATCAGTTTGTTTAATGTTTAAACTCATGGTGTTGAAGCAGCAAAGAATGGACCACTTTGTGGAAATTTGGAGCTGCTTTCTTGAGTGGCAAGAGGGAAGCCAGGGACTTGTGCGGCTGGTAATGGGGGCTCCTGAGGACTTTACAACTGGAGTGTAGGAATACTTTTGGAGTTTCCCGGGAAATGGGTCCCCAAAAGGGAGTGTGGAAATAACTGGGATGTGCTGGGGAGGAGGGGGTGGGGACCAGAGAGGGAATTGAGGTTCCAGTTATGGAAAAATGTATTGTGGTTTGTGTTTTTTGTTTGGTTGACTCTCTGGGACATGTTTAAGGGGGGGGGGAGAGTGGATTGGGAGTTTGGGGGTAAATCTGTTGTGTAGAAATTGGCACAATTACAAAATGATACTGGTGTTATTTGGAAAATAGCACTTCTCTAAGCTTGTACTGTTTATGTTTGTTTGTTAATAAACTAGAAATGGAATTAGCATTCCATAAGGCACATGAGAAGAGGAGGAAGGAGGGGGAAGGGACAGGGATGTGGATGAGATTGGGGTGGGAAGAAAGTAAATGTGGGCCAGGTTTGGGATTAATATCACTGAAAGCCAGAAGGAGAAGAGTGCAAGGACAGAGGAGTCGGCACGGCGGAAATGAGGATGAGCTTGTTTTAGAAAGGAAGGAGAGGGAAGAATGAGAGGAAGAAAAAGGTGAAAGTCCAGAGCTGAGGAGAGGGTGGAGGACCAAATGGGGAGAGGGTGAAAAGGAGGAGGGGTTTTAGGTTGAAAGAATGAGGGAAGAAGGTTAGTGAGAAACAGAAAAAGGAACAAAAAGTGATGTGGAGCCATAAGAAGGGAGGAGCAAGTCAACCTAAGAAATGGCAGTGAGGGCCAAGTGCAATTAGAAGAAAGGAGGGATAAAAATAAAATAAAGTAAAATTACAGGGGAGTGAAGACATTTGAGTGCAGCAGCTGTTTCCCTACCTGTGGCGCCTTGGGTGCATGATTTGATGTCTCTGCTGGGCTATAAATATCTGACCCTTCCTGCAGGACGCGGTCGCATCACTGTGGGCACCTGACCAAAGGAGCGCACTGAGAAGGAAGAGTTGGGGAGTTGCGTGAGGCTAAGGACGGGAAAACAAAAAAAGAGAATTCCATCTATCCCTATGGTTAAATCCTCCAAGGTGGAGGGTCCCATAGATAAGCATGCGGTGTGTCCTAATGTAGAAGAAAATATATCTTCTTTGGCAACTGTGTTCTGATTCCCTTATGGCTCTTTCTCCTATTGGGGGCTTAACACGTCCCCTTTTATCTTTTTGACTCGTGGGGGGAGGGGCAGGTTTCTTCTCAATCCCCATCTGTTCTGCCTGCCATGGTCCTGCCTAAGGCTTCGTTACACTAGGTGTTGGACGTCAAACTGATAAACTTGCCAACAGGGAGATATCTCTCAAGGACATATGGTCAGTGGTATCTCGAACAGAGGTGGTATTGAGGAGAACTTTGGTTCAATTACAAGACTTCACGACAGATTCTGTGGCTAAATTTGCTGAACTAGAATGTAGAATTGATGGTGCAGAGGTGTGGCAGAGAAGGCTCGAACCCCATCTTTCCACCATGCAGTCTGCGTCTACTATTTTTATTGCAATATTTTCCAATATTTCCATTTGTAGATAGCAATACAAACTACCTCTAAGGGCACAGAATCTAAGGTGTCTTATTTTCCGGTGACCCATTTATTTATCTCCATTGATTCTTTTTTATAAAATATTTGAAAGTGCTGCAGTTTACTAATCCAGAGGCTATCTTGATTAGTAATGCGTATTATTTACCTCGTGATAGGCAGACTGAATCGGCGGCTGAGGGAGAACTGCAGCAAGTCCCAAAAGGTAGACAGTTTAGATGTCTCATATTTTGGAGTCATCAGACTTAATTAGCTCCCGTGTAACCTTACAGTTTCCTTTGTTTTGGAGTCTGATAAGAATAAAGTTTTTAAGTCTTTTTTTCTCTAAAAAAGAAGTGTTATTTTGTGGACAAAGAATCAACATCTTCCCGGACATTGCCAGACCTACTTAGGTTAGGCATAAGGCCTTTCTGGTATTGAAACCTTGAGTTTTGGTGCTTGGAGCAATATTCTCTCTCAGGTTTCCCTGTAAGTGTCTGGTTAAATTCTGTGGTAAGAGATATTGCTTCGTTGACCAATTTCAATTAGAAGAATTCTTGCAGGCGAATTGTCCCTAGTGGGTTGGATGGTTTAATAAGGATTTGATTAGTTTGGGTCTTAGCTACTGCTTGTTATATTGAATATACCAATTATTTGTTTGATTTAAATTTTGGTCTTTCTATCCCCAATAACGTGGACTTGATGATAAATGATGGGACTGTAAAATAGTGTTTCTTTTTGTGGCAATTTTGTACCTATTTCTAGTTTCATTCTGTAACTTGTTTCTTTGTTACTTTATATAAATCTTTAAATAAAAAGAAACAAAATAAAATTTTAAAAAGTTAAATTTACAAATTAGTAAAAGTCTTAAAGTGACACTGAACTATCAATCATGGGCCGATAAAAAACATGCGAGTATTGACAACTGATCGCAGGTATGTCCAGTTCAATTGCAATAGGAATGTGGGTCCACTGCTAACTAATTTGAAAAGTTTATAAGAGTGCTGCTTGGGTTAGAAATTGGTTGAGTGGGAGGCGACAAAGGGTACAGGTAAATGGAGCTCACTTTGAGGAGAAATAAAATTACCAGTGGTGTGCCCCAGGGATCTCTTGGCCGCCGCTGCACACTGGGCCGAGGGTTTTAACATGGTATCCACAATGACGCCTAAATCTTTTTCCAGGGTGGTGGTTCCTAATGTGGAACCTTGCATCGTGTAACCATAGTTTGGGTTGTTCTTCCCTAGGTGCATAACCTTGCACTTGTCCACATTAAATTTCATCTGCCATTTTGATGCCCAGTCTTTCAATTTATCAAGATCCTCTTGCAATTTTCCACAATCCTCTTGGGTTTTAACAACTTTAAATAGTTTTGTGTCATCTGCAAATTTGATAACCTCACTCGTTATTCCACTTTCCAGGTCGTTTATGAATATGTCAAAAAGCAGCGGACCCACCACAGATCCCTGGGGTACACCACTATTCACCTTTCTTCATTGGGAAAATTGGCCATTTAGCCCTACCCTCTGCTTTCTATCTTCCATTCTCACAGAACAACAAAAAGGGGTGGCGGAGTTCTAACAATCATAAAAGAGGACCTACGAGCCTCCTTGATCACTTCTAAGAACGTAAACAGCATTGACATACTTATAAAACTAGATCACCTCCATATCTTCGGTCTATACAGACCCCCTCCCATAGCACAGAGAACCTGGATATTATAACCGATATACTTTGCTCATCTACCACCGAGAACCCCCTAATACTAATGGGTGACTTAAATCTAGCATCTCTGCCCAAAAATCAAGCCACTACTTTCCTAACCGCAATAGAAGACATGTACCACCACCAAATTGTCAACAAAAAAAAAAACACACATTAAGGGGAACACCTTAAACCTTGTGTTCTTACCCAAAGTTATACTTAACTTCAACCCATCCACCACTAAAATTCAACCTGTACCATGGTCAGACCACCACCTTATAAAATTCCAGTTACCGTCATATGAGATCCAACATACTCATCCTACCCCACCACCAATCCATAGAAAATTCAACAATTTCGACAAGGACATGTTCCTGGATCATGCTTATCAACAACTATCAACACACCCTACTAACCTAGACGAAGCAATCAGCAATTGAAATAAGACCATAACAAAAATAGCTCTCAGGGATACCCAACTACCCTTAACGCCAAAAAAACAAAATTCAACATGGTTCAGACCTGACCTTAAACAGCTTAAAACTGAACTACGCAGATCTGAACGTAAATGGTGTTCTACAAAATCCACACAACACCAACAACTATATACCTTCAACCTAAAACACTACCGCGAGGCTCTTAACGCTGCAAAAAAAAAGAGCATTACTCTTCCATTATCGCCAAGTCCATAAACCGACCTAGGGAACTATTTAAAATAGTTAAGTCACTAACCAAGACTTAAATGAACCTGGCATCAACCCACAGACCCTTGCTACCTTCTACAAAGATAAATTAAGAAAACAAACCTGTCCACTAGAACCATTGAATAACCCTAACTCAAGCTCTGTCTCTTCATGGTCCAACTTCTACCTATCATCAAAAGTTGCTCTCATTAACTTCATATCTAAAATCAACACCACCACATCCTACTTAGACCCTTGCCCGATCCAATGGATAAAAATCAACAAAATCTGAACTCTACCATTCATCCTCCCAATGGTAAACCTCTCATTACAACAAGGATACATACCCCCTTCCCTTAAACATACACTAATATGCCCAATCCTAAAAAATAATACAATAGACAAACTCACTGCCACATCCTATAGACCCATATCCAGCATCCCCTTCCTGGCAAAATGCATGGAAAAAAGTAGTTCAGGTTCAACTCCAGGACCACATAGATACCTTTGCCCCCCTTGGTGAGCAACAATATGGATTCCATCCCCACCACGGAGTTGAGACCCTACTCACAGTCCTCCTCGATCGCACTGCATGTGGCACTGACAACTTAAAACATGCATTCCTGCTCCTCTTCCTCGATATCTCTGCTGCATTTGACAGCATAAACCACCAAATCATGCTTACCAGACTACAACAGATTGGTATTGATGGTACAGTGCTCCAATAGTTCACTTCGTACCTCACCCATAGAATCCAACAAGTATGCATAGGCTCCAACCTATCCCAACCCTACAACCAGGAACAAGACCTCCCACAAGGATCGGCTTTATCAGCACTCCTATTTAACATCTTTCATAGCCATTCTGCCAAGAGCAATGCGTCGTCTGATTTCTTGACTGCTTGTTGCTTCTTTATTGATAGTTGATCCAAGTAGGTTAAAGTTATTCACGATTTCAATTTCTTCTCCTTCGACGATGAACCTTTTGATTATGCCAGTTGTCATGATCTTTGTCTTCTTTACATTAAGGTGCAGGCCCATTTTGAGACTATGTTCTTTGATTGTGAGAAGCAAATGTTCTCAAGAGCAGAGATGTCTCTCTCCATACAAAGATTCGACTTGTTCAAGCCATGGTATTTTCAACAACATCATATGGATGTGAAAGCTGGACAGTGAAAAAGATAGACAGACAGGAAGAAAATTGATGCCTTTGAATTATGGTGCTGGCGGCGAATACTGTGTATACCATGGACTGCCTGAAGAACAAACCGGTCTGTACTAGAGGAGATCAAACCTAAGCTTTCTTTAGAAGCTCAGATGACAAGACTTCGACTTTCATACTTTGGACACATTATGCGGAGAGAGAGATCATTAGAAAAAGACATCATGCTTGGCAAGATAGAAGGTCAACGCAAAAGAGGAAGGCCATCAATGAGATGGATCGATACAATAACAGCAGCTACGGTTACCAGTCTGTCAACAATGAGCCGCCTGACTGAAGACTGAACACAATTTAGGATAGCTATCCAGAGGGTCGCCATGAGTCGACTCTGACTCGATGGCACTTAACAACAACAACATTTAACATCTACCTTCAGCCTATCTGCACTATAGTCAAGAAATTCCACATATATTACCATATATACGCGGATAATTTCATGATTTACACTCTACGCAACACCTCTATCCCTATAACACAACAAACTCAACTAATCACTAACTGCCTCTCAGAAACAGCAGAATGGCTCTCTTCCCAAAACCTCAAAATAAACTACAACAAAACGGAAGCACTATGCATAACTAGAAATCCAAATTTCACCCCCCCCCCCCAACACATCATTTGCAATGACCTAACTATAACAGTAAAGAACAAAGTGAAATATCGGAGTCTTCCTTGACAGCTCACCGAGTATGATATCCCATATAAATCAAATCACAAAAAAAGATCTATTACAAACTAAAAATGCTCAAACAACTCCGCCCACTCCTACATGCCCACGACTTTAAAGTCAGCCATTAACACACTAGTCACCCCCCCACTTTGACTTTTGTAACTCTATCCTGCATGGTATACCCAAACAACATATAAGACAACTTCAGATTGTTCAGCATGTGGCAGCAAGAATCACGGCCAATATCAACCTAGCCGAACATATCACACCAGTACTTCACTGGCTCCCTATTCAGAGACGCATTCAATAGAAAATACTCGCAACACTTTCAAAGTCATCAAAAACATTGCCCCATCCTACCTTATCACCCTCATCACCAAGGATAACAAGACTTGAAACCAGCGTGAGTGCAATAAAAAACAAGCTTTCCATCCCCTCTGAATTTAAAAAATCAACAAAAACCACCAACAACACAGCCTTTTCCCATTTCTCCCCAGTAATCTGGAACCACCTCCCAAACAGTATAAGAACAATAGAAGACCTCACCACCTTCCGTAAAGCAATTAAAAAACTCACCTGTTTACCCTACACTTTGGAAGCACAAATGAAGAATCAACCCCCTCCACTACACTCAACAACACAGAACAAGACCCCACCTAGACAACCCTGTACCTACATAACCCACTCAAGAAGCCCTCGCCCAAGCACAAATGTACTGTATATAGTTACTAAGCCCCACCACGTAACAGATGACAGCTCATCTGTTATCATGCTTCCTTGTTTTTGCACCGATACTTACAGTGTTACTATGTTACCCTGTTTAATATATATAATTATTTGTTGCATGTAATGAATATGTACCCTTTGTACAATTCAACTGACTGTTCTATGTAAACCACACTTGAACTTTGGAAAATGCGGTATAAAAATGTTAAATAAACATGATTGAGACATTTAAATTCCTCCATGGCATAAATGCACAGGGTGAGAGCCTCTTTCGATTGGAAGCAAGTTCTGCTATGAGGGGACATGGGACGAGGGTGAAAGGGGATAGATTCAGGAGTGATATGCGGAAATATTTCTTTACAGAAAGAGTGGTGGATCTGTGGAATAGTCTCCCAGTGGAGGTGGTAGAGATGAGGATGGTATATGAATTCAAAAACAATTATCTCTGCGACCATTTCACGGCATAGAAACGTTCCAAACAGTCCTATTCGACACGTTAACAAGAGGAATAGATGACACCAAACAAGCATTCATTTTAATCTTTCTGGACATCTACACTGCATTCGACAGTGTCAATCACACAACAATGTTAAATAGACTCCAACAAATTGGACTAACCTCTACAGTATATAAATGGTTTAATTCATATCTATCAAATAGGACTCAAACAGTGAGAATCATCAACCAAACCTCTGACACTTTCAAGCAAGAACAGGGCCTTCCACAAGGATCCGCACTCTCAGCACTGCTGTTTAATATCTACCTACAACCAGTCTGCAACATTTTTAAACGTCTTGGTGTTCACTACCACATATACGCCGATGATATAATGTTCTACATCCCATTCATGATACCAAACCCACCGATGCAACTAATAATAGAATGTTTTAATGAATTGAGAATATTTATTTTATTTATTTATTTAATTGGATTTCTATACCGCCTTATCATACAATCAAAGCGGTCTTACAAACAAAGATATTAAGAGTATTAGTGAGAAAATGTAAAGAAATAAAAGTTAAAGTTATGGTATAATGTGTTAGAGTGAGTTGCATTATCTACATAGTGAACTATACTATAATGTGAGCTATTGAATATGGCTCAATGCACATAACCTACATATCAATTTCGCAAAAACTGATGTTCTATATGTCACAAGAAATCAAACCTACACACCCCATTGTCCTAAATAACCATGAGATTAAAACAAAGAATGAAGTAAAGTACCTAGGTGTGATACTTGACAAAAAACTCAATATAGACTCACACATAAAAAAACTAACAAAAAATATACACTTCAAACTCAAGACACTGAAACAAATACGTCCGTTGATTCACTTGCAAGACTTCATAACCATAATCCAAGCAATCATAACACCCCACTTTGATTTTGCAAACACTATCCTTCAAGGCATCACAAAACAAAACCTTAAAAAGATTCAATTAGTTCACAATGTAGCAGCAAGAATTATACTGAAAGTAAGACCTATAGAACATATTACACCCATCTTAGCTAAACTTCATTGGCTACCAATTTACTGCAGAATAAAATACAAAATACTAGTGACTACCTTCAAATTAGTACATAATCTTGCACTATCTGCCCTTAATACATTAATCAACATGGAAATACCTAAATGCACACAAAGGAGTAGAAACACAAATAAAATAGCAATACCAAGAGAATATACAAAAACTAAAAAACATATCAATAATAGGGCTTTCTCTCACTCAGCCCCTATCCTCTGGAATGAACTACCAGATGACATACGCCAGCTGACTGACATTAAGGAATTTCGAAAAAAAAACTAAAAACACACCTATTCACCTTACACTATACTACACAAACAAACCAAGATATGCAAAGAGACACTGGATAACATTTTATACTACATAGGTTTAACCTACAAATCTAGACTAATAGTGTCGCAAACAAACATTACACTCTGCACATTGTTGTCTCTCCACACTCTAATAATTTAATAATGCAAAAAGTTTGTTTATATCCCAAACATACTCTCTGGAATGTAATCTGTAATGTAAGTATTTAGTTATATTGTTATCAGTATTGTAAGTATTTAGTTATATTGTTACCTGTAAAAGTTACATTTGTTTTATGTAAAATGACTAGGTATGTACCTTTCCATACCTTGTAAACTACTGTTCTCTGTAAACCGCACTTGAACCATGGGAAAGAGCGGTATAGAAATGCTTGTTAAATAAATAAATAAAAAAGCATGGGACAAACAGAGGATCTCTACAGAAAAAAAAGGGACTGTTTAGTCTGTCCTTCCACATCAACAACTACGATAGAAAAATGACAGAAAAGACCACATAGCCTATGTTTCTAATGTTCCAGTTTAGACTACCTCACAGTTCAATGGTGCAAAATAGTCAATTCCACATAGTCGACATAAACCAACTTAGATAGCCCTCAAGACTTCCATACCAGACACACACTCGGACGGCCACAGCCTCGGGTTCTCATTTATAGCTTCTCTCTCCACTAAAGGCAAAATGTTTATATAGTCTACTGCATAAAATGCTGGGTGGGTAGAAATGGGGTATGTGGAGATATCTTTCAGAAAATCCATGAGAGACTCCATCCTTTACATCTAATTTGTCCTTCATCCATTAATAATGGTCTGTTTCTAATGGCCTTTGAACTGAGTACTGCTGCATTTGGTTGTTAGATATTACAGTGACAATTATCTCTGCAAGCTCTTTTACATGTTTTTCCAGATGCAAAACCTACGAATGTCTTGGGTTTGAAACTGCATCGAGACATTGAGGCTCTCATTGAGGGCTTGCGAATCACACTGCTTCAGCTAAATGAATTTTCTCTTACACACAGTATTATATATAATAAAACTTGAGTAAAATGGCAAGTTTGTTAAAATAGGGGTAACTCTGTTTGCAAACAGTCCAACAAAACAATATTTTTTGTTAAATTAGCTTTGCCAAACGCTAAATTGTTTGCTCTAGTGGCCTTATTTTGTTTGGGATATATTTATTTGTCAGTGCTACTTCTGAAATTATATTGAGATTGGTTAGGTGGTCTGTTTCTAATGGCTGACGGAGATAGTGCAAAGAATTCTTTTAATGTTCTATAAGGCTTCTGGTCTCTATATCTAATCAAACACTGAGAAGGACGGCAGACAGATCATGTCCTCACTCACTGCAACCAAAATCATGTAACAATATTAACACAAAGCATAACATGAATGGAGTAGTAGCCTAGTAGTTAGAGCAAAAGCCTAGTACCCAAGAGATCAGGATTCATGTGATCATCGGCAAGTCACTTTACCCTCCATTGCCTCGGAAGAAAAGGCCTGGCAATCTACTTCCAATCATACCTTGCCCAGAAAACTGGGTTGCCAGGAGTCAGCATTGACTTCTTGTTGTTAAATGCCATTGGAGTCGGTGTCGACTCATGCGACCTTCTGGACAGTTATCCTAAACTGTGTTCGGTCTTCAGTCAGGCGGTTCATTGTTGATAGAGTGGCACCCATGGCTGCTGTTATATCGATCTATCTCATTGCAGGCCTCTCTTTTTTGTATTGACCTTCTACTTTGCCAAGCCTGATGTGTTTCTTCAATGATCTCTCTCATCTCATGATATGTCCAAAGTATGAAAATCGAAGTCTTGTTATCAGAGCTTTGATCTCCCCTAGTACTGACTGGTTTGTCCTTCGGACAGTCCATGGTATACACAGTATTCTTTGCCAGCACCATAATTCAAAGGCATCAATTTTCTTCTTGTCTATCTTTTTCACCGTTTAACTTTCGCAGCCAGAGACATTATTGAAAACACCATGGCTTGAACAAATCAAATCTTTGTATGGAGAGAGACAACTCTGCTCTTGAGAATCTTCATAGCCATTCTGCCAAGAGCAATGCATCGTTGGATTTCTTGACTGCTTGTTGTTTCTTTATGATAGTTGATCTAATAGGTTAAAGTTGTCAACTATTTCAATTTCTTCTCCATCAACTATGAACTTATTGATTTTGCCAGTTGTCAGGATCTCTGCCTTCTTTACATTAAGGTGCAGACCTATTTTAAGTCTATGTTTCTTGATCTTGAGAAGCAAATGTTTCAGATTGTCTTCACTTTCAGCTAGTAATGTGGTATTATCAGCAAAGCAAAGGTTGTTGATGAGTCTTCCACCAATCTTCACACCTCGGTTCTGTGCATACAGTCTCTGATTTGTTCTACATAAGAACATAAGATATGCCATACTGGGTCAGACCAAGGTCCATCAAGCCCAGTATTCTGTTTCCAACAGTGGCCAATCTAGGTCATACGTACCTAGCAGTTTCCCCAAGGGACACAGGTTCCACAATTCTTGTATTGGTTCAAGCATTGATATCCTGGGTCCCTTCTTAATAATGGTTTATGGACCTTTCCTCCAGGAACTTGTCCAAACCTTTTTTAAACCCAGCTACACTAACAGCCTTTACTACATCCTCCGGTAACAAATTCCAGAGTTTGATTACACGTTGAGTGAAAAAATATTTTCTTTTATTAGTCTTAAATAGTTTACCCTGTAGCTTCATTGCATGTCCCCTAGTCTTTCTATATTCTGATAAGGTAAACAATCGATCTACGTTTACCCGTTCCACTCCGTTCATTAATTTATAGACTTCTATCATATCTCCCCTCAGCCCTCTCTTTTCCAGGTTAAAGAGCCCCAACCTTTTTAGCCTTTCATAGGAGTATCCTTCCATCCCCTTTACCATTTTGGTGGCTCTTCTCTGAACCTTTTCTAAAATCGCTATATCCTTTTTAAGATACGGTGACCAGAATTGCACACAATATTCAAGGTGCGGTCTCACCATGGAACGATATAGAGGCATTATAATATCTTTTGTTTTATTTTCCATTCCTTTCCTTATCATACCTAGCATTCTATTTGCTCTCTTGGCCGCCGCTGCACACTGGGCCGAGGGTTTTAACATGGTATCCACAATGACGCCTAAATCTTTTTCCTGGGTGGTGGTTCCTAATGTGGAACCTTGCATCGTGTAACCATAGTTTGGGTTGTTCTTCCCTAGTTGCATAACCTTGCATTTGTCCACATTAAATTTCATCTGCCATTTTGATGCCGTCTTCCAATTTATCAAGATCCTCTTGCAATTTTCCACAATCCTTTTGGGTTTTAACAACTTTAAATAGTTTTGTGTCATCTGCAAATTTGATAACCTCACTCGTTATTCCACTTTCCAGGTCATTTATGAATATGTCAAAAAGCAGCAGACCCAGCACAGATCCCTGGGGGTGCATATAAATTAAACAGATAGGGGGAGAGTATGTAGCCTTGTTGTACACCTTTGCCAATTTTAAGCCATTATTTCTCCTTGCTCTACTCAAACTGTTGCACAACCTTTACATTGATGAAGAAGCAAGAGAACTATCAGATGTTCTGGTATACCCATGCTTCTTAATGCGAGTCTCTCATAGTTTGCAGTCAAAAGCCTTGCTGTAGTTGATAACACATATATAGACATCCTTTTAATATTCTTCTGTCTTTTCAAGGATACATCTCACATCAGTGATGTCTCTCATTCCTTGTCCTTTACTGAACCCTGCTGCACTTCAGGCAGTTCTTGTTCCAGGTATGGTTGTAGTCTCTGCTGAATAATCTTGACTAGAATCTTGCTGGCATGTGGGATCAAAATGATTGTGCGGAAATTTCCAGAGTCAGTTGGATTACCGCTCTTTAACACTAGAAGCCCCAAAAGGAATTTTACCTAGAAACCCCAAAAGTGTGTCAATTGAAGCATTATCACGACGACTGCGTTTAGCATGAAATGCAGATGTGAATTAATGTGAAGTTACTTATTTGTTAAATACGTGCAGCATGTGACGTCATTATATGACATCATCGTGTGTTTATTGTTTGTAATGTCAGAGTAAAACTGTAAATAAATTCACTCAATACATTTTTTTATATATATATAACCACAGTTCACTAATATTAACTTGCTGGTGGTCTCAGATAAACGGTGAAGTTCTGACACTTAATTATGGGTAATCAACCTCTCCCATGTAGTGTCCGTTTACATCAATGACCTTTAGCAAGTATTTAACTTATTTATATATACATTGCTTATTTTCTTATTTTTATATTTTTATAGATATTCTTTTCTTAAAAAGGCTTTCACCACTCTACTTATCTTATGTAGAATGGCGTCGGCAACTGCCCCTTTTTTTTTATTCACAAGCAAAAGAAGAACCCCAACGCCTCAATCTTCTAAGCGCTCCGGCGTTTCTCCAATTGGGTTTTTCAAGGGGATGAATTGCATCTCTTCTTATTTGGGGACCATTTGAATGTTCATTTTGTTCAATATTCATACGTGTCAATCTTTACTCTTTAGATTGTTTTCCGGTTTAGTTAGCTCTCACCGGTCACGATCTTCTCTCTTTACTGATCTCAGAGCTATCTCTCTGAGATCAGTAAAGAGAGAAGATCGTGACCGGTGAGAGCTAACTAAACCGGAAAACAATCTAAAGAGTAAAGATTGACACGTATGAATATTGAACAAAATGAACATTCAAATGGTCCCCAAATAAGAAGAGATGCAATTCATCCCCTTGAAAAACCCAATTGGAGAAACGCCGGAGCGCTTAGAAGATTGAGGCGTTGGGGTTCTTCTTTTGCTTGTGAATAAAAAAAGGGGCAGTTGCCGACGCTATTCTACATAAGATAAGTAGAGTGGTGAAAGCCTTTTTAAGAAAAGAATATCTATAAAAATATAAAAATAAGAAAATAAGCAATGTATATATAAATAAGTTAAATACTTGCTAAAGGTCATTGATGTAAACGGACACTACATGGGAGAGGTTGATTACCCATAATTAAGTGTCAGAACTTCACCGTTTATCTGAGACCACCAGCAAGTTAATATTAGTGAACTGTGGTTATATATATAAAAAAATGTATTGAGTAAATTTATTTGCTTGGGAGTTTCGATTGTAATTCACTCTGAAGAAGCCTTACATATTATTAGAGTAAAACTGTAAACAGTGATTGAGATGCACCACCTAGTGGGAACATAAATTGATACCTATACGCCCCAAAGTACGTCAATTGACGCATCCAAGACAACTGAGTGCGTCAATTGACGTACTTTGGGGCTTCTAGGTATAAATTCATTTTCCCGCTAGGTGGTGTATCTGTCATTAATTTTCGATGCACATATTTGAACATCTTGACCTTGCTAACAAAGTCATGGAACATGACTGACATGGTTCTAGCAGTGGCCCTGGTATACAACTTTGAAGATACATTTGCGTCAATTGACGCACTTTGGGGCTTCTAGTGTTAATATTGGTATAAACACAGATCTTTTCCACTCAGTTGGCCATGATGATGTCTTCCAAATTTCCTGGCAGAGCCTTCTAAGTATGTTAACAGCTGCATCCAATTGACTTGATAGCACTTAAAAAAAAACATAACATTACAGGAAGGCAGCAAAATACACTAAAGGTGTTTCTTCCTATGAATAGTGATATTCTAATTCATGGCCAAATTTAGGGGCAGGTCAAGGAAGCAGCCAAAATATACTGCACCAAGACCTCCCAGTGGGAAACAAGGAGCCAGCTGGGTGAAGCAGTATTGCTAGCAGGAATCCCCCAGGCCGAGCTCCAGCAAAGGACTAGAGGCAGAACAGCAGGAGTTTGAGCCACAGGAATGGAGCAGTATCCTAGTGGGCTAAGAGCCAGGGAAGTTGGGGTTCAAATCCCTTATAGTGCTGGCATTGTGGGCATGTTCAAAACACATGGCCTGGCACTTCTGGCTATTGATCTCCCACTGCACAAGATGAAAATCAGAGCTGCCTTGCAAGTTTTGAACATGCTGATGGTGCTGGCACCGAGGAAGAGAAAGAACACTCAGAGAATGGCACAGGCTCCCACCACTCAATTAATGAGAGAGAGAGAGAGGGGGGGGAGGGAGGCTGGAAGACAGATGCTGAAGACAGAAATAAGGAGTTGCTAGCAGCAAATGGATGAACCAACCGCCCCCAAACCTCAGCACAACAGAAGTGGGCTGGGCAAAGGATGGGGAGGAGAAGGGGGAATGCGCATTAGAGCCACTTCTGCCAAAGGAGGACATGATGTGCCAGAGCTGCAGGAGCAGGATACAGATGTTACTGTTAGTAGCTAAGTCAGACAGGCGAAGGGGACACAGGAGTGAAGATTTGCCTAGGGCACCCAGTACCCTTGCATTGGCCCTGGGTATAATTAATACTCGTAGCACGTATCCATATTCCCTGCCAACCCATGAAGTTTTAAAGAGAAGCAGTGGTACTTTTCCTCTGAAGATTTGCTTACAGGCTGCAACACTCCCATGCAGCCTAAAAATCATTCCTTAAAGTTTTAGCTAACACCCATTTCAGAACTACATTTTACAGGCTGTTTTTTTTAATATTTGCTTTCTCTATAATTATTGAAACATGCCAGAATTAAATTGTTCATTTATCAATGGAACAGATACAGCACAGACAACACTGGTGAGAGCTTCTAGGAACAATATCATTGGCAATTTCCCCTCAGTATGTGTGTGTTTTTTCACTTAGCATACCTTTAAAAATTCACTACTAAAAACAACTTGTGAAACTAAGGGGCTTGTTTACAAAGCTGCGGTAGTGGTTCGCGATCGCGATCGCAGCCGCGGCCCCATTGAAATCAATGGGGCCGCGGCTCCGATTACGATCGCAAACCGCTACCGCGGCTTTGTAAACAAGCCCCTAAGTTGATTAGTGCTGGAAGCTGCTGCACTTAGTGGATCTCTGAACTAAGCAGGATTGGACCTGGCTAGTACTTGGATGGGAGACCACCTTGGAATATCAGGGGCTATAAACTCACTGCATGGAAGAAAGGCCCGGCAATATACTTCTGGTTGTTCCTTGCCAAGAAAACCCAGAGTTGCCAGGAGTCAGCCTTATTCAATGGCACATATTGGATTTACAAATGTGGGCACACTCCTACATGCTTCCCATAGCTTGACCTTTACTCAGAGAACTTCTCACCCATTCTAAGATGCTAAGTTTTTATTTAATCGTTGTCACCTTAGAACCTGACTGTGCATAAGAACTCCTCACCTGATGAAAATGAAGAATACTGTAGCAGATTGCCTTGTTTTGAAAACCGTAGTGGCAATTTAACAAAAGAACAGAGTCAGAAAGCTGCAGGGATCATTGCCAGTTCAGAAGAGCTAAGATAATTCATTCCCCAAGGCACCAGAGAAACATAACTAAGATGAAAACAAGAGGAAGCGTGACTGGGTGTTCTGTAAAATGTATGCTTGCATAATACAAATGGATAAAGGAATTAGTCTAAAGTTAAAGCTAGGATAACCATTTAACTGCAAGCCAATTGAACAGACCGATCCAGTCCTGATTCTGATTTTTCCTAATTGATTTTGGTAATAAAATCCAACTACAATTTATCTGCCTTCATATACTATGTAAGACTAGATCAGTCTGTGACCTGAGATCTAGGTGGCAATCTTAGTCAAAGGCAAGGGTACTCATCACACTGCAATAGTATTTAGGAATGTAAAAACATGCCATGCCGGCCTAGATTAAAGATCCACTGAGTCCAACTCCCTGACTGTATTGGTTTTATTTTCAAACCTTTATAGCCCATGCTATCTAAAATCCTACACGGGTTACAGTTACATACAAAAACAATCAACATAATATAACACAGATATGGATCTTGCAAAAACAGTAACACATAATAAAAATCACCCTTAAAATAAAAAATTTGTCGTAAGTCCAGTAACATTACTGTGATAATCACAACTGTTAACACCGGGATAAAAATCCTGATACAAGCTCCTAATCAGATACAATCCATTCTGGGAAAGGTCAGAGTAAAGAGGTACGCGTTCAGCATGTTCCTGAAGGCCAGTAGGTAACTATCCATAATTCACTAGGAAACAGAGAAAGTGACAGCAGATAAAGGCAATATGGCCTATCCAGTCTGCCCATCCATACCAAATACTAAGCTCTACAATCCTTCCTCTCCCTCAGAGATCTTGTGTGCTCATCTCATACTTTCTTGAATACAGATAGTCCTCATCTCTGTCACCTCAGCTAGGACACTATTCCACAAGTGAATTCTACAAATGTTGGGGTGTGTGTGTGGGGGATGCACAGATCCCAAATTGTAGATCCATTCCTTGTTGTGCAAGCAGGACTTTCCCCCATCTACTTGCTCGAAAACAATTCAAACCCTGCTATACTAGATGTATTCACTACATCCTCTGGCAACATATTTGACAGCTTTGTTCTGCATAGAGTGAAATATTCTCCAATTTGTTTTAAATCTGCTACCAAATCATTACATGGTTCTTTGCTCGAGTGAAGCTATAGAAGGGCCCCTTTGAAAAATTTCATGTAGTTGTAAAACATGCCAATGAGAATAAATACTCTTAGCCAAAATTTGTGCATGGTCCGTATACTGTAAAACACAACCTTTTTCTCAATGGGGATAGGCTGGTACATACGGACAGCTTATATCACTACACGGGCACTCCAATACAGGGATGTCATTCCCCATGTGGTGGCTGTTTGATGTGCGCTAATACGCTATCCACAAGTGAGTGGACGGATCCTCAGTCTGGGGTCACCTATGCAGTGAGACTCACCACCACATGTTGGTCAATGTGGATTATTTATTTGATAGTATGTCCTTGTCCCAAAGTATATATTGGTGGAACTGTCCATCAAATCAAGGTGCATTTTACAGAACATAAGTCCTGTCTGTTTAATAAGGTAGTTACAGCACTCATTGTACAACACTGCTTGGAGTTCCAACATGAGTGGCAACAACTTCAGTGGCTAACGATTGATGGTATACAGGATCCACTGCACGGCTGAACCGAACAGATCTTGCAAGACTCGAGCAGAAGTGGATTTTCATGTTAAACACTGTTTGTCCAATGGGGCTGAACGAGTCTTTGGATTGGTTCACAGCCCTTTGAGGCTATTCTGATTGGCTATGGGCAGCTTGACTGCTGTCTGTTTCTATGGAAATAGCTTGGACTTTTAGCCGGTATTTTCCCTGCAAGGCCCTTATACCACTGCTCTGCATGTCCTGATGCGGGTAAAACTCAAGTCCACTTCACTTTGAAAGTTTGGTGGCAATTCTGGGAGCCCGGAAAGTATATGGGATGTTGTTTTTCAGTTTATTTAAATGCATTTAAGAATTGTAAAAGTACGAGAACCACACTATGGAAACCTATGAATGATCTGGGGGGGCGGGTACTAATATGCTGACATATGCGGCTTTGCAGCTGCATTCATACAGCCATTGGCCCCCGTCTGAGGCTTCTTATCCCATTCCCTTGTGTCAAGGTTTAATACTTCTCTGTGACTCCTTAGAGGAGTTTTTACACCCTCGATAAGAGTGCAGCTTTCAGGGATTTGTATGTGTTTTTGGGGGTTTAGCAGCCTCCTCCTTGTTTTCTGTGTTAGACTCCCATTACAGGGCATATCTCACAGTGGTGATCCAGAGAGAGGGAGAACAGCCCTGCTTCTGTAACCCCAGCAATCATGAGACCACATTTGGGAACCACTGCTCCTTTTCAAGCTTAAGAGCCCTTACTCATAGGGAAGCTGTTCCATCCCTTTACTGTCTTTGCCACGCTTCTCTACCTTTTCTCCTTCTGCTATATAGCATTGCTTCATCTGTATTAAAGGCTGTTTAGTTGATAAAGAACATTGTATTTTAATTTCAGAGACTTAAACATGACAGCTTATGGACAAATTATGAAAACATGTCTGAATAGTCTCACCTACCTTGAGAGGTTTTATAATTCTAAGCATTTAGATCAAGATAATGTAAGACTGGGGGGGGGGGTCTGTTTATTAAGTGGCGCTAGCGGCTTTGTAAGCCGCTAAGTAAACAGACTCCTAGGATTTTATTCCGGGCAGATTTTGGCAATACAAATGTATGGGCTAGTCCTTCTCCAGTTTTATAATGGTACTTGTGGTATTGGCACCATATACGAGGATGAAAGTAAAATACTTGGTCCACTTTTGTTGAAAGTGATTTGATGGGGGAAATTTCTCTGCCGAGAATTCTATCCCTCTGCTGCTTTTGCTTTAGTCTTCAGCATATGTTTGAAGGTGGTTTCCTGTATAGATTGCAGACAAAAAGGACAGTGTGTCATATCAACCTTTCCAGTCACGTTACTGTATTTCAATGTTTGTGATCTTTTACTGGACCATCATAAATGTTTATGTATAGTGTGAAGTTTTTTGGACTAATAGTTTCCTTCGTGTCCCTGCTGTAGAGACCTTGAAAGTTCTTATCCGATAATGCAACAAGAAATATTCCCTCAAATGTTCTTACTTTAGCAGGAGCTGAATGGAATACCAGATAGCACTGAAAGATTAGTTTTGATTTTGGCTGCATTTGCATGTTGGCAATAATGAGTATTCATGAAAATTCAGGAAGGAATGAGCACTTCTTTAGCATCACCCATCCCTATACACAATTGAAGTGACAGAGTATAGTAAAATGGGAGAAGACCACTTATACCCCATATGGCCTTTCGCTCTTGATGGTTTGTGTAACTACTGGCAAGTTGGAAGGACCAAGTAGTAAAGGTTATGCACGTTTGACTGTTCTCTTTTCACTTAAGTATAGAATGATTTATTTAAACTGAAAAATGGAGTGCTCATATGCTGTGGAATACACCATTTTATAAAGGGCCCAACTTGGTGCTAGTGGCCTGTTTTGATAGTATCTGAATTCAATAAAGTATGGGACAAACACAGAAGGAAAAAAGGGACTATAGCAGCTGATCTGGAAGGGCAGACTGGATAGGCTGTATGGTCTTTATCTACCATCATGTGTCCATGTTTCAACTTCTAGAGGCTTTGACACACTAATAATATAATTTCCCCACCACTCAAATTAGGGAGAGACTTTACAGAAACATCTCTCTCAGGAAGTTTGCCAGCAAATCAATTCAGAACACAGAGACTGCTTCTGCTTTTACTGTGCTGGCTGGGACCAGATGCACATCAGTGGCAGCTCCTGGCCTCTTGCAGGGGGGACCTCCTCAGTAGGAACCTAAAAATAGGTAATTGTAGTACCCTACAAGCATTTCATCCTGTCCTACTGGACTGCGAAAACCAATGAAGAAACAACATGCATCAGGATTTACACGGAGGATGGTGGATTTGCAGCTCTCTGCTCCTTGTCCTAACAGCCAGCTAAGGACACTAGATGCGAGGATTAGATACACAGGGACAGGAATAGAAAGTACTTGCCGAGATGCTGCTGGAAACTCCGCGGCTGCAGGAACGACGATGAGACAGACTGCTTCCGAGGACTCTCTAGGAAGAGGAGGAGAGGGTTACAAACCCACCCACACAGCTGGCTTTATCCGCCTTGAACAGCAGTTAGTAAAGCGAGCTGTTAAGTATCACGTAGATATTTATATATGTGAGATTGGTATATCAAATTCAATTAAAACATGAAAGCGACCCCCCCCCCCACCCCCCCCCGGCTCTTCAGAGCCTGCGATATTCACTTTTCAGATTATCCGACAAACCCAATCCACGGAATCAGAAATGTTTATTTACATATACCTGAACTCCATGCCTGAACAGTATTAATAATAAACCTCGCACTTTACTCAAATTGCAATGAAAAACCGATCCCCGATTATTACATACATGCAAAAATCCCTCCTAACAATCACAGGAGACCAAACTTTCTCTTTTTTTTCTGTTGTCCCCAGTTTATTTTTGCAAGACGATGCAATAACGGCCACTCCTCCTCTCGGCTTTCTGCAGTCCGTCTCTACCCTACAAGCTCGATCCGGACCTCCTTCTGCAGGCAGCCAGACAGAGCCAGGTAACTTTTGCCTGCCCCACGTGGTGACGGACAGTTCTTACTAACACTTCCGCCTGCAACGCCCACAATCCGCCCCACACCTCGGCTGACCAATCAGCAAAGGAGATGTGCCGCGCCCACTTGTGTTTGCTCCGCCCTGTGCCCGAGGCTGCTCGCGCTCCTGGTTTAGCGCGTGAGTAGTGGTCCCGAGGCTGGTTATTGTTCAACTACAAGAAACGGGCCTCGGTTGCTTTTAAAACGTAGATGACGTAGAAGGCGATATACCTGAGAGCTACAGCCAAACACCCTCCGACTTTTAGGGGTCTTGATCCATTGAACTTAATCAGATAATATCCCCATTACCAAAAATCCATTCTAGTACCACCATTATGTGTGATAAAAGGCAGGAAATTGATAACTTGCCGGTGTAAACAATAAAATTACTTTGTGGAATGAAGCTGTTGTTTTAAAGACCAAGGGACGTGGGTGCTTTAACGCTGCAAGCTACCTACAACTCTTCCTGAGGCACAAGGAAGCATGCAACATTTTCTTTCTTTAATTAATTAACACTTTTTATATACTTCCTTATCGTGGAATCAAAGCGGTTTACATTATAACTCACACTTTTACATAGAACTTATATTCACACGTACAGAGACTTAATATGGAACTCAGGGTGAGGTGTCATGCAGGGGGTGCTTTGCAGCATAACTTATATACAAATTGCTTACGACAGAGTATAGTAGATGTCTAGTTAATATGGTGTTAGATTAGTTCATTGAAATGATCAACGACAAGCAATGGGAAGAGGTGGAGGGCCCCAGAAACTGCAGATCAGGCCTCGTTATGGACGCGGTTGCGTTGGGGGGGGCCAGGTTTACCTCCGCGCTGCCGCGGGCGACAGAGCTGATCACCGGCGTAGCTGCTGGATGCACAAGGCTGGGGACGGAGGCCCGATCGGGCACGTCCTGCGCCGGGGCCTAGGCGGAAGCGTCCTCAGCGTTAACAGTGGCACGGCTAGGGATGGAGGTCCATCCAGGCACATCCCGAGCCGGCAGAGGGTCAGCGACGCTCAGAGGGCCCAGAACAGAGCCCGGAGTTGTTCCATGATGCCCTTTCTTCCTTTTGGTGTCGGTCCCACAGAGCTTGCAGCCTTTCACGGAGGAGTAAGATCTGTTGCCACATAGTGGGCACTTTTTCGAATTGGATTTGGGCATGGCTTGAAAAAATTAAAACAAGAACAAAACAAAGTGTGAGAGTAGAGCAGGGTCCGTCTTGCTGGCAAGGTGGAAGGATGAAGACTAACCGGTCCAGGGGCGGGTCAGGGAGGTGGGCTACCTGGGGCATGGCCAGAGAGTCCTGAGCTCTAGAGAGCACTTCCGTATGGCGCCGCCCGGACGTCGTCACCAGGTGTGGCTGACGCAATCCTGCTAGTCTATGGAGAAGCAATGTTTTTAATTGCTTTCTAAAGTCTTTACTGGAGAAATGCTGATGAAATTTATTTATTATTTATTATTTATTTATTTACATTCTCTTATATACCGTGCTATTCTGCATCAGTGCGGTTTACATTGAACAAACTGAAATTACATTGAACAGGGCATTATAACTTGGAGATAACTATTTTACAGGGAACATGGGCAATGGAGGGTTAAGTGGCTTACCCAAGACCACAAGGAGCACCTGTGGGACTAGAAACCCCAGTCCTTCCGGCCCAAGGTTGCTGTCCTCTAGTGGGATTTGAACCCCCGACCTTCCGGCCTGAAGTACCTTGCCCCAACCACTAGGCCACTCCTCCACAGAAATGAGCTGTGTTAAGAATATGTACTGAAACGCAATGGACGGTTTCTTAATGTATGATTAAAAACACTTTACTCCAGTGAGTAAATTAATGCCATAGCAATTACTACAACAACAAGAACTCCTTCCACAATAGCTATAAGGGACCATCAGAAATGGCCATATATGAGAGCCTCTATTCAGGGGCGGCTCAAGGCAATCTGCTGCCTGAGGCGAGGGATGAGATAGCGCCCGCGCCCCCACCCCCCTGGGGAGGGGGACCTTTCTTAAATCTCCAGTCAGGGACTGGACCGAACCAAACCAAAAACGATAATATGTAGCAAATGCAAGATGTTCGCTCCCCAAGGAACTAAAAGAAAGAGCAAGAACCACAGCAGTTTATAACTCCAAATTATAATTAATTTGTATTTTGTTTTTATAAACTTTTATGGTGCTTGCTTTTTCTTTTTGAACATATATTTTGCATCACAGAATCCCCTCCTCAACAATGGGTGCAGATCCGAGGTAGGACATTCACCCACAGAACTCAATATATTTAAAAAATTCTGAATCTGGTCATCTCACCAACAAACATTCTCTAGTACCAGGCATATTGGGAACTAATATAAAACCCTGCAAAAGTCACTGAAGATCTACAAGGCCAAATCTACCCTACCACATACCAGCATAAACTTCTAAAACTCATACAGAAAGGGGCCTACCCAGAAAAAGCAGCACTATAAATACTGCAGCGGGCCCTAGAACACTGATACACCTATTTGAAAAGCTGAACATGTCAAATTATTACAGTATAGATCCTTATGTACAAATTAACAGAAGCAGAACACCTAGCCTCAGTCATGCACTCAGAACACAGACCCTCACCAAGTACAGAATATGTGACCATAACCTAAAGGAAAAATAAAAAAATAGGTACACAAAATAAACTAAAACCCCAAGGTGTTGCATTGTTACATGGCCTGTTAGAGGATATTATATTAATGGTTCCATTCAATTAGCTTCACTATTCTAATAATATTATATATCATACTTGCTATATTATTATAACAGGGATTTATTGCAATGATTCATAGAAACAGTAAGTCTGTGAGGCAGCAGCTTGTTTTTATTTCAAGAGCTGTGAAAGGAAGCATAAAATATTGCAATTAATCCCTATTATAATAATATAGCAAGTATGATATATAATATTATTAAATTCTTTACTATAAAATATAAGACCTTGTGATGTATTTCCTTGGAGGCCTGCCTCTGCCGCCACTGACAGGGGGATGAGACATGAAAATTTGAGCTTCCACACCCACCATCCTACTTCTGAATGCCGCCCTAAGTTCGAGTAGAGGCAGTAGGGAACGTGCCACGGTAAGGGAAAGAAAGACACCCGTGAAATCGGAAAACTTCAGCACGCTCTAGGATCAGCCGCCATGAGAACTAGAGGGTCCAGACTGATGATGTCATCCAACGGCGACCACAACGCTTGGAATCCCCGTCAGAAGTTGCAGCTGTGTTTCTTTCTGATTTTGCCACCTCTGGCCTGCTGCTGCTGCTGCCTTCCTGTTGCTTTTTTTCTCGTTCAGATGAGCTTAAGCGGGAAAAAGAGCAGCGGGAAGGCAGAGGTGGCAAAATCAGAAAGAAACACAGCCTGAGTGCTGCCCCCTAAAAACCACCGCCTGAGGCCACCGCCTCAGTTGGCCTAACAATAGAACTGCCCCTGCTTCTATCTATGTTCATCAATTGCTCACACTACCGTCATTCCCAATGTCTTAAATTATCTTTAAGACACAAGTAACAGAATGGTATCACATAATTTCTAATGCAGCCAGAATGACAGACATGAGACCAAGGGAAGCAAGGATTAATAAGCAACATCACAAGCCATGGTATTCTACAGCTATACGTTTGATGAAAAGAGAGCTCAGAAGAATTGAGCGTAAGTGGAGAAGGAATAAGGTGACAGAATTAAGGCTGCTTTACTTAAATAAACAAAAAATATACGATGAGCATATTAAAAACTCTAAGAAAGAATACCATACAAATATAATAAATAATTCCATCAACAAACCTAGAGAACTGTTTGAAATTGTAAAATCTTTAACAAAGGAGCAAAAAACAGAAGGGGAAGCTCAAATTGAACCGCAAAAGTATGCGGACTATATTAAGGAAAAATTCCACTCTAAGACAAAAGCTACAGAAAGACTTAACTTAAAATCAGTCTCAAATTCCAGGGTTTGGGAAAAATTCTCCTTTCCATCAAAGGAGCAACTCTTGCACATTATTTCTTCTATAAACACATGCACTTCTTCCACTGACCCATGTCCTGTATCGTGGATCAAGTCTACAAAGTCAAATTTTATTCACATCATACAAAACATTGTGCAAAATTCCCTCTCTCAAGGTATTTTACCAGAGCAACTTAAGCTTGCAACTGTTAGACCAATTCCGAAGAAAACAACGCTAGACAAGAATAATCCAGCAGCCTACCGGCCAATTTCCAGCATACCCTTTTTAGCAAAGATCATAGAGAAGATAGTGCAACTTCAACTTCAAGAACACATTGATGTTCATGCACCCCTAGATATTAACCAACATGGTTTTCGCCCAAACCATGGAGTTGAAACTTTAATGATTTATCTTTTTGACTGCATACTCCGCACCATTGATGACATTAAGAAAGGTATTATAATGATTTTTATAGACATCTCTGCAGCATTCGACTCAGTAAATCACAATAGATTATTAAATAGATTAGAGGAGATTGGTCTACATGGGGTCACTTTAAAATGGTTCCATTCCTATTTGACAGAGAGATTTTTACAAGTAAAGATAGGGGAAAAAACCTCTATGCCCATAAGAGTAATACAAGGTGTACCACAAGGATCTGCACTTTCATCGCTCCTTTTCAATATTTATATGCAACCAATATGCAAAATTCCTTTGAAAAGTGGAATTAAGTATACAATCTATGCTGATGATATTATGATTTTCACAACTATCACTATTGAGAACCCTGATTTCTCGGGCATTACAGAATGTCTCTCAGAAATGTCCAACTGGTGTAAAACAAACAACATGGAAATTAATTTTAGCAAAACAGAGGCGTTATTTATTTCTCGTAACCATAATTTTGCGCATCCTCCTGACATCAAAATAGATAACTCAACTATTCCTATTAAATCAGAAGTGAAATATCTTGGAGTTACTCTGGATAATGAGTTGAATCTCAGATCACACATAAATAAGACAATTAAAAGCGCTTATTACAGAATGAAGCTCATCAAAAGACTAAGGCCGCTTCTTGATACTGTTCACTTCAGAAATGTTTGTCAAGCATTGATTACTCCATTACTTGACTTCTGTAATCCAATATATCTGGGTTTATCTAAGCAAGCACTTAAGCCTTTACAACTGGCGCAGAATACTGCTGCACGTATAATTTTTGGTCTATCAAGTAGAGAACATATAACTCCCATCTTGAAAGAGCTTCACTAGTTACCTATAGCTTCACGTGTAAAATATAAAACTATAATTTATATTTTCAAGATAAAACAACAATATTCTGCAGAAAGCCTGACATATCTCATACAGTCAGATATTAGCAACAGACCTAGAAGAAGAGGATCTGACAACAGAATCAGCTTATCAAATGATGTCAGAAAAACAGGTAAAGACACCTCTGAAAGGGCTTTCTCTTTTGCTGCACCTTCCATCTGGAACTCTCTACCTAATCAGCTGAGAGCAGCTCAGGACATCAATGACTTTAGAAAGCAACTGAAAACATCTGTGTTTATAGAACACTACGGTCATGCAATTAACTAACTTAATTTGTCTGGAATGTAAATCATATACATATTGTATAATAGCTCACATTATAGTATAGCTCACTATGTAGATAATGCAACTCACTCTAACACATTATACCATAACTTTAACTTTTATTTCTTTACATTTTCTCACTAATACTCTTAATATCTTTGTTTGTAAGACCGCTTTGATTGTATGATAAGGCGGTATAGAAATCCAATTAAATAAATAAATAAGTAACAAGTCTCAAAATGTGCCTATGACTCATTTCAGATGCTGGTTTCAAAGCGATGGATGTAATGATGTTGGATATAATAATGAAGCACTTAGCTGTTTGAACTGGCATTTATTTTATATATCTCTTATTCCCATGATGTGAGTGAGTATAAAATATTTTTTTTATTTGGTGTACAGTTGGTATGTTTGGTTACACAAGGTTTGTCCACCTGCATTTGAAAGGGATTTTGTATGATATATCTATTCTTCCACCTTGTGTGTACATATACTTCTTCATGTATGTGTACTGTGTACATATATATGTAAGGGCATACTCAAGCATGTATGGGTCAACAAAATCACTCCGGCATACTGTAAAACGCTAGTTAACAGTATGCCTACAAAAATCCAGGCTGTGTTGAAAAATCATGGACACCCTATCAAATATTGACACATATATTGTTTCCTGAATAAAACTTTGAAAATGACATATATATCTTTCATTCTTAAAGCTTTTGGCCAAAAAAGTGACAATAACACATACTTTTCTAATAAAATTCTGATATTTTGGACTCTGCCTTAATTTTTTGGCCACTACTGTATAAATATAACTTATGTATTATTCATTATTTAATAACCTTTTTTTTTCTTTATTTTCTTTCTTTTGGTTCCAATATCCCAATATGGTTTGTATACAGGGTGGCCCAAAAAAAGTGAGAACATCTCGTAGCATATAAGTTATTTAAAAATTCAAAAAGACAGATGTAAACAATTGACAAATTAAAAAAAAAGAGATGGCGACTGGAAATTGTCGAAATAAAGACGTTATATAGCTAAAAAAGGTAAATAAGTAAACTATTTAAGCTTTTAATTTACGAGATGTTCTCACGTTTTTGGGCCACCCATTTCTGGAGATGGTGAAGAAAAAGGGGTAGGGCATAGTAAATTGCCCTGAGTTCTAAATGGTTGATGTGAAGACATGTCTTGGATTTTGACCATAACCCGTGTGAATGGTGAAGACTGATATGGGCTCTCGGACATGGGTTTGATGCATCTGTTAGGACTAACTGGGGCCTATTAAAAGGTTGGTTTTGTGAAGTTCAGCTGGGAAAACAATGAACAAAAGAGGCTGTGAGTATTGATTCCATTGGAACTTGAGGTCCCATTGGGGCACCTCGTTTTCAAACAGGCCAAGCGAACTACATGAACCGCTGCTACCAGTGTCCCAACATCTGCAAGTAGGCTTTGGCTGTGAACCTGGGTGCTGTTTGGCTCAAACATAAGTGATGAGTGCCTGGATTCTGTCCTTTGGCAGGAAACGTTTGCTTGAATGGTGTCTAGAATTGCACCTATAAACAAAATTGTGTTTGTTGGGCATAATGATTTTGGAAGTGTACAAGAAAACCCAGAGAGTGGAGCAGGGTAATTGCCTTTGTCCGCTTCCACTTCTATGGGGCCCAATAGAAGCCAGTTGTCCAGGTATGGGAAGACCAGATGACCCTGTTTGTGAAGGTGGACAGCCGCTACTAGAAGGCATTCTTTGAAAATCCTGGAGGCTGACAAGAAGACAAAGGAGAGGATCTTGTATTGCAAATAGTTGGACTGAAAGATAAATATTAGATACTATTTGTAATGCCAGGTGCATTAGAAACATGATGACAGAAAAAGACCACATGGTCTATCTAGTCTGCCATTCCATATCAACCACTACAACAGTCCCCTTTTTTCTTTAAGAAATCTTCTGTGTTTGTCCCATGCTTTTTTGAATTCAGATACTGTCCTCATCTCTACCACCTCTACTGGGAGACTATTCCACGCATGTACCACTCTTTCCATAAAGAAATATTTCCGCATCTTACTCCTGAGTCTATCCCCTTTCACCCTCATCCTATGTCCCTTCGTAGCAGAACTTGCTTTCAATCGAGAGAGGCTCTCCTCCTGTGCATTTATGCCACATAGGTATTTAAATGTCTCAATCATATCACCTCTAAAGTATACACATTAAGCAACTTAAGCCTGTCCTCATATGCTTTATAATGAAGACCACTAACCATTTTAGTAGCAACCCTCTGCACCAACTCCATCCTGTTTATATCCTTTTGAAGGTGCGGTGTTCAGAATTGCACACAATACTCCAAATGAAGTCGCATGAAAGACTTATAGAGAAGCACTATCACCTCCTTTCTTCTGCTGGTCATTCCTCTCCCTATGCACCCAAGCATCTTTCTAGCTTTCGCTGTCGCCTTTTCTACCTGTTTAGCTACTTTAAGATCATCAGCGATAATCACGCCTAGGTCCCGCTCTTCTTTAGTGGACAAAAGTACTTCACCCCCTAGACTATATTGCTCCACCCCCTAGACTATATTGCTCCCTTGGATTGCTGCAGCCCAAATGTTTGATCTTGCATATTTTAACATTAAATCTCAGCTGCCAAATTCTAGACCATTCTTCAAGCTTAGCTAGATCCCTCCTTCTGTTATCTACACCCTTCTGGGTGTCTACTCGATTGCAGATTTTGGTATCAGCAAACAAGCAAACCTTACCTGACAGCCGTTTGCAATATCACTAACAAAGATGTTAAAAAGAATTGGACCAAGGACAGATCCCTGGGGCACACCACTGATAATCTCCTTGTGTATATATGCATCCTTGAGATCCAGAATACACAGCCAGTCCCTCTGTTTACAAGCAGAAGAATGACGGAAGAGTATTTATTTTGAATTTTTCCTTGTGAAGAAATCGGTTGAGGTTTCTGAGATTCCAGGATGGTGCTCAAGCTCCCTGTCTTCTTTGGGATGAGAAAGTACCCGGAGTAGAAACCCCAGTTTCTCTTCTGGGGTGGCACAAGTTCTATGATGATGATGAATTTGAGAAGAGACACTTCTTCCTCTAACAGACTGGTACTAGAGAAGGAAAGGGCTAGGAGAAAGGCCAATTTGGGGTCAGCTGAGAAACCTGAAGGGATGACCATTTTGAATTATACTGAAGACCCAGGAATCCACTGTAATCTTCTGCCATGATGGAACAAAAGTTTGAACCCAACCCCCTATAGGAAGGAAAGGATGAATATTCTGCAGGGACTGAAGGCTTTGATAATAGTCAAAAAGAAGGCTGCTGTTTGGACTGAACAGGAGCAACTTACTTAGGTTAAGCCCCTCCATATGTTGTGGCTTTTGAACAACAGCACTGTACTTGCAGAGGTTGCTTCTGGTAATAAAACCTTTAATGGTAGCTTCCTCTGCGATATTGGTTGAAGGAGGTAAGTTTGGTTGAGAAGCCTGATGAAAGTAGAACAGCAGTGAGATGCTGAAGTGTAGAACAATGGTCCTTTATTACATCTAGTGTTTCCTTTCCTTGAACTCTAAAGGACTTTCAGTACAAGATGCATCAGCCAACTTCGAGTGGATATCTTCACATAAGCCATAAACTCTTAACCCTGCACGGTGTCTTGCTGCAATTGCATAAGTAGAAATTCTGGAAGAAGGTCTCGGAGATGTCATAAGCAGTCCACAGAAGAGGGGCCACACTGATCAGCCTCTACTGTATTAGTATGGCAACTAGCAGAGTTTGAGCATCAGATGAAAGACTGGACAAAAAAATTTGGATTTTCTGAAAGATGGCATGCAAGTACTGAATCATATGGAGCTGATGGCCCGCAATGAGGGCAGAAAGTATGACTCATTGGAAAAATCTTTCTTTCCCAAATTATCTAACAAATGTGGGTATTTTCTAGGAAGAGTATTAGAGGAATCTCTACATTTCTTGGCTTTTCTCAAGGCAGCTTCAACAATGACTGAAGAGATGGAAAGCTGGACCTTATTGAAACCTGGAGCCAGGTGGACTTTTTATTTCACATCCAACTTCTTGGACACAGATTGAACAGTAAGTAGATTTTGCCACATAAGGAACTGTTGGTCTCGGAGCAAATCATAGATAGTAACAACAATAGTCATTCTCAGTGCCTCTATATACTTCAGAAGACCAAAGACATTTATCCTTAGTTCCACATCCTGCTACAATGGAAATTTAATTTCCTGAGCCATTTTCTGAGCAAATCTTGGGTAAGCAATGTCTGTATAGAGAGTCATTCCTCGCTGGCAGAGAAGGTTCAGATGGAATTCCTTTAGAACCTTCCTGCATATTATCTGGAGAAGGTGGGTGTGTAAAGGATTGGAGAGGCCTTCTATATAAGAACCCAGAAAGTCTGGAGAGGATGGAGGAAGCAAATGCATCCAAAATAGACAGCAGAGAAACAATCGAGTCCTATGAGATCAAATGTCTCTCTGCGCTGGCATAAGAACTGAGTAATGAGAAAGCTCTTCTGAAAGTGGCCAGAAATGAATGTTCAGAAAGTCCTTGCAGTAGCTGTTTATAAACTCATTGAACATTTTTTTAAAGAAATTAGTGTTGCTGCTCCAGAAACAAAGAGACAGAGGCTGAAGATTCATCAACCACCGTAACCAACGCCAAAGTAGAAGACATTGGACTACAGCACACATTACACGGAGGTGGGCTGTTCTGCATGGAGTAGTTCTTCCACTGTCTCTGTAAGGTTGTGCACGATGCATCCAAACTGGACTGAGGTTGCTGCACAGAAAGAGTCTGCTTGAGGAGACACAATGCTGGTATATTTCTGTTTCTGCAGTGTTTCTTGAAGGGGTTGAGAAAACCACGCTGTCTTCAGGCTTTTGCAGGCACCTCAGAAGCGGCTGTGCTGTGAACTGGATACACACTTGAGTTTCAAAGATATCTGGTGGTCCCCATGGTTGGCTGGACTCATGGAAGATAGTTTTATAACCAAGCGCCTAGTTTTAGACACCCAGGACACATCTGTCTTGTCTATTTTATAAAGAAAGGCAAGTGCCTAGGTTTCTTTATAAAACAGGGACTTAAGTGTCTGAAAATGCACATTAAAGCTGGTGTAAATGCCTGTGCCTTGATTTCTAAAGAATGTGTGCAAGATATAGGGGCATGTTAACTTTACTTAACGCGTGTTAAGTGCTGTCACTGCCCATTAATTTCTATGGGCCGTTACAGCACTTAACACACATTAACTTTCATTAATGCATGTTAACCTTTAGTAAACATGTCCCATAGTATTTTATAACTTACATGTGTAGATTTACACGCTACCCACACCCCACCCCTGTGCATGCTCATACCAAAAGTATGCACCAACGGCCTGATGCATGTGCTCACATATAACGGCTGGCTAAAGTACGAACATAAAGTCCCATCTACACATGTAAGTCATTAAAAATACATAGCTTACATGAACTGAGAGCATGCAACTTTATGCAGCTCACTATAAAATTACCTCCTCAAAGCCATTGTGCCTGGAGGTTGAAGGTCGCTCCATGGAAGATTCTCAAATCATATGTGCAAAGCTCATAGATTTTTGTGTCAGGGAGTTTCTCTAACTTTTCTCAGCCAATATGATTAGAAATCACCAGGCAGCAAAGGTATAAAAAATTTATTTTCAATGTAGTGACTGGAATATGTCTGCTAGCTTCATATTTTGCACAGTATGGGGGAAATGCTTTGCTCTTTTCTGTTTCTCTGCCGTTGCCCTATATGCACAGTCTGGCTTCTTGAGGTTTCAGTTTAATTTAATTTATGCCTACATGTTTCTATTCTTAGTTTGTGGTAATTTATTCTGTACTTATTGAGGATCTGTGCTGAGGTCATGCATTATTATTGCCAGTGAGTGTGTGCAGGGATCGTAGTAATCTGGCTTGTTACATTTTTCGAGTAGGTGGTATTGATGTGATTGGGCTCACAGCAGTATTTACCATTCTGCCATTTCCTAGGTAGGACCACATGGATGCTGTTTATAAAATGGTAGATTTGTTCTATCCTGAGTGATTTCTGTAGGGTTTTCAGTGGCATAAGTTACAATGAGGGGCCCCAAAATAAAATTTTGCTGAGGGACCCACCACTGTCGCAGTGGTGCTCCCCCCGTGCAGCCCCCTCCTCGTGTGGGCTTGCCCACGCAGCAGCGGTGGCAAACTTACTTCATCCAATTTGCCTCTGCTCTTCTAAGTCTACCGCGGGCCCAGCAGCTGTTCCCTGCCAGGCCGAAGTCTTGTGAAATTTTAGCCCGGCGAGGAACAGCCACCGGGTTCAATGCAAACAGGATAAACTAAGTTTGCAATGCTCCCCTCCCGCTGCTGCGTGAGCCCCCTTTCTGCCTGGGTCTCTTCCCCCCCCCCCCCCCCGCTGCCCCCTGCTACTTGGGTGGAATTTATGTCATTGAGGGGTTTATATTACTTCACAATATGCCTGGTTCTGGAGAGGGTTCATATTGCTTTTACTGAGATGAAACCAGATTTGGACTTTTATTTTTGTATAGTGAGTTCTACAAGAAATGTCCTAGTTCTGCTCTGGAGGGAGGGGTTGAAAAATTACAAGATAAAATAAAACCCAAGAAAACTAACTATCATTTTGTGGTCTTCCTTTCATTTGCAAAGTAACACAACCTGCAGATCTTTCCACATTTATACGGCTCAATGCACTGTGTGAAAAACCTCACTCATTGGCCTTCAGTCTCACTCACTGGGGTGGTAAAACTCACTCTTTGGGATGGGCCACCCTTGGTATCTCTGCATCTAGTAATACAGCTAAACATTAGTGCAAAGATCAAGGAATAATCTGAACTCACATTTTCCTGGGTGTGTGTGTATATATATATATATATTCACAGTGCAATTGTGAAACTGCCTGGCTCACTTCCTGTCTCTCCTGTGATTAGACTGTGAATCACTTGGATTTACTTGTAGGATCAAAACCACTGCCCCCCCCCCCCCCCCCCCCCCCCCCTTTAGTTTCTATTTCTCAGAAGTAAAGCTCAGCATGCAGGGTTCTCTGTCTGAGCTGGAAGAGCTCTAGGCTGAGGTTGGTGCTGGTTTTGAGGTACCTGGCATCAGGGCCGTATCAAGTGAAGATCGCACCCTGTGTGACTTGCACATCGGGTGTGCGCCCCCCCCCCTCCCCCCCGGGAGAGAAGAGGCACGCCCGATGTGCAAGTCGCCGGCATGCTAAGCAGATCTGTCCTTCTGAGGGAAAGATCTGCTTAGCATGCTGGCGAGAAGGCTTAAGGGGCGCATTTTAGCTGTCCTGCCATTGCCTGCTGCTGCTGAGAGAAGAAAAAGTGGCGGCGGCAGGCAACGGAAGACAACGAAAATGTGCCCCTTAAGCATTTGCACCCTGTGCGGCCGCACCGCTCACATAGGGCTAGCTACGGTCCTGCCTGGCATTTTGCATTTCCTTTGCCTGGAAACATGCAGATAAAAGGCAGTTGCTCACCTTTAGCAGGCATTCTCTGTGAACAGCAGGAATAAGTCCTCACACATGGGTGGGGTCTCCGAAGGAGCCCTGCGTGAGTACGCTCCATAGCTTCTATTGGAAGCTTTTGGGAAGCTACACCGAGCCTCCTTACTGCAGTGCTATCTTCGTCACTCTGATAACACAGGTACACTACCAAAAAACTGCCTCCAGTTTTGCAACTGATTCCTATAGATTTTGGGGTGCTGAATCCAGGAAAAATAGCCAAAATGTTCCATCACGTCACGTTTTCTTGCAAAATTAGATTTCTTACCCATATAAGGAATGTTCACATAATTTCTTTTTAGCCGACTGCAGTTTATTTTCTTGGCCCAAAATAGAGGTTGTAATGGTTAACTAACTAGAAACACTCCCTCATGATATTTTAGAGTGTTTTGTATTCATTTTATACATTAACAGGACAATTGGGAGGCGGGGGGCTAAATCCAGTACTCGCGCTGGCGCATGTTCTTTCCTGTTCGCCTCGCCTCGTTCGCCGCTCGCTCAAACACGGTGGTTGCGACATGAACGTTCCTGTCAAATTTCAGTTTCTTGCAAGTTCATTATTACCTTTTGTTTGCTCAGTCGTAATCCAGCTTTATTCCGAAGTGGTTCACTACAGTTGTCGTTTGCAGTGCTGTGTATTTGTGATGGCTCACAGAGCCAGAGGTTGCGTCAACTCTCCGGACAGTTTTTGTTTTATTTGTGGGGAATATACCGTGAAAAAGCGGCAGAGGAACATTTCTGCATTTATTAAAAAAGTATATTTCGCCTATTTCGGTTTGAAGTTAGGCGATCAAGACAAACCGTGGGCTCCTCACAAAGTGTGCAAGACATGTGAGGAAGATCTACGCTTATGGATGAAAGGTAAAAAACAAGCATTTCGTTTCGGAATACCTATGATGTGGCGTGAACAAAGAGACCACAGCAGTGACTGCTATTTTTGCTCTTGCATTGTGAAGGGATACAACTTAAAAAATAAGAACGTAATAAGTTACCCCAACCTTCCCTCAGCAATTAGGCCTATGCCTCATAGCAACGAAGTACCTGTGCCTGAACCACCAAAATCTTTGGATCATATTTGTGTGGACGGTTCTGATCATGATGAGATTCATCAGATGGCTTTTCCCGATGAGTCCAGTACTTCCGAGTTTGAAACTGAACCAGATCCGAAACCTGAACTTTTCTCTCAAGCTGAATTGAATGATTTAGTCCGGGATTTAGGACTCCCAAAAGATGCTGCCCAACTGCTAGGTTCTCGGCTTAAACAGAAAAATCTATTGTCACCAGGAACAACTTTTTATTGGTACCGCAACCGCGAGACACAATTTTGAAGTATTTCAGCAAAGAGGAAGATTTGGTATTTTGCAACGATATATACGGAGTGATGGAAAAGTGTAAACTCAAGTATGATCCTGCTGAATGGCGGCTGTTCATTGATTCGTCAAAAGACAGCATAAAAGGTGTTCTTCTTCATAATGGCAACACATTCGCTTCAGTTCCTATTGCTCACTCTGTTATTCTCCAAGAAAAATATGAGAATTTGGCCCTGATTCTTCAGAAGATTCGTTATGATGAGCATAAGTGGATGATTTGTGGAGACTTTAAAATTCTATCCATGCTATTAGGGCAGCAATCCGGTTTCACCAAATATCCCTGCTTCCTTTGCTTGTGGGATAGCCGGGCCCGCGACCTACACTGGGGGAAAAAAGACTGGCCAATTCGAGAGTATTTGAGACCCGGTGAGAAAAATGTTCTTCATGAGAGCTTGGTACCTCGTGATAAAATTCTATTACCACCTCTCCACATTAAGTTGGGTCTCATTAAGCAATTCATCAAGTCCCTTCCAAAAGATGGTGAGTGCTTTCGGTACCTTTGCTCAAAGTTCCCCCGACTTTCTGAAGCAAAGCTAAAGGAAGGAGTGTTTGTTGGCCCTGATATAAGGAAACTCATTTCAGATGGAGCATTCGCTGAAACGATGTCTGAGAAGGAAAAAGAAGCCTGGGATTCCTTCAAGGATGTTGTTCTCAAATTCTTGGGGAACAGGCGGGATAAGAACTATAAGGATATTGTTGCCAGGATGCTCAATGCCTTCAAAGAACAAGGCTGTAACATGAGCCTGAAAGTCCATTTCTTGCACTCCCATGTGAACTACTTTCCCGAAAACTTGGGGGCGTACAGTGAAGAACAAGGTGAAAGGTTTCACCAGGACATCAAGGACGCAGAGAGAAGGTACCAAGGAAGATGGAACACCACTATGATGGCTGATTTCTGCTGGTTGCTGCTGCGGGAAACCCCAGATGAAAAATACGCCAAGCAGCGCACCAAGAGAAGCATTCGGGGGAAGAAGAAACGGGCCCACCAGGAGATTGATTGACCCAAGAATGACTTTAAAATCTAAACTGTTGACAAATATCGTGTTTTTACTAAACTTTGAAATAAAAATTTGCTAGTTATTACCACAGTGTCGGATCTCATTTATTAGAATTTTATTTTCACACCATCGGGTGTTTGTCTTCATGTATTGCAATGGTGCGGTTTGCGTTTTCTATTCTTACATACATACCTGTACAACATTTTTTGTACATTTCTTTGCTTTGCTTTGTGTCTAACCTCGCTCTTATATGCTCAATGTTTGTGCACATGTATGTGGCTGTTTTAAGTGCAGACAATTTTGCTACCATCACAGTGTGTTTTGTTGACATTACTCTATTCTTATGTGCTGACTTGTTACAATTTTCTTTATTCTTATTTGAATAACTACTAAACAATTAGTATAAAGAATTCATCCAAGAAACTTTTATCTCGATCGCACTCAATCTGAAACGTTCACCTCAAACTGCTAACCCAATGTAGCAACAAATCTGTACGTGATGGAGCAAATTGGTTACCAGATTTGGATTCAGCGCACCAAAAAACGTAAAAATCAATCGAAACATTAGAGGCAGTTTAAAAAAAAAATTTTTTAGTGTACCTGTGTAATATAGCTGTAGCATTGTGGCAGGTGCAGGCCTGTGATCCACGGTGTCTGACGTAAGCAGGCAGGCCTAACTAGCTTGACCTGTAAATGAAGCCTGTGGAGAGGCACATAGGAATTGCACATCCCCCAATATGCTGCTATTGTAGGATAGAACTCTGTAAGAGAACTAAACTAACTTAGGTAAGCAAAACTGAGAGATGGAAAAATACAGAAAAATATGTTTAAAAGTTACTGATAAGAAAAAGTACATCTGCAAGGAATATAATTGGGAGTGCTGACAGATGAGTTGCAGAGCCCTGCTCCCCTGCATGCACAAATTGGCTCTATGGCCTTGAGAGTATGAAAGTAACAAGTTGATGAACTGGCCATTGTAATTGGGACTAGAAGGGGGGTATGCAGGTGCCATGCCCACTGAAGGAACATAATTGGATAGTCTTATCAGTACCGGCACCAATGGAAGGGGTACGGGAGAGTACCGGGACCAATGAAATGTTTTTCTATACCTAGAATGGAACAGAAGTCTATAAAAGTTGTTGTAATGCTAGAAACCTTTGCTCAGCCATTTTGAAATTGACTTGCTTGAGACTTGTGCACAAATAAATGATTTGGACCTTCTGAACAGACTCCTGGTATCATTGGTTTGTCTGCGCTTTGCTGCTACATATTCTTGGTGCGTTGGCCGGGAAGTTGTGGAATCAAAGTGTATATAGGGCAATATACCACGACTTTCCGCCTCTATAGGCTTGGTCCTGCCGGGATCGCGCCCTTCTGACGAGGGCTGCTCCCTGGCGCCGCCGGTCCCTTGTATCGGAGGGAGCTGGTCGGACCTCGGCGGGTGCCGGGCCCGGCTGGAGCCAACGCCTCGAACCCGAGTGAGGGGAGTCCGAGGTCCAACTCATGCGCCTGCTTGGGAAGTTTGAGGACCGGATCCGGTGAGTATAGTTTTGATTTGGTGTCTAGACAGAAATAGAAAGAGCAGTACTGCCATTGGAACTTGGAATTTGGAATTTGTAATCTCGAGATATTGGGAATTGGTAAGAGAGCATGATCACCTCTCAAGGAAGGGCCGAGTAACCCCGCATGGGAATTCGCCGGGTGAAACCCTCATCCTTTTTGTAATTGGGAAAAAGACTAGTCAGAATAGATAGAAACGAATGCATTCTGGGATACGTTGCTAGCATGATTGTGTGAACGAAGTGTGAATGAGAGGTCTGGCAGCACGAACCAAGTGAAGGCGGACCCCTGAGTAGCGCATTTCCTGACCGGGCGACCGCGTTCAGGTCGCAAAAAGGGGGAAGCGATTGTCGTCTTGTCTTGTTATTTGTACTCCCTATACGTTTCCAGGGCCGTGAGGACCCCTTACCCACGGTCCGCCCTCCTTTTCCCTTTTGTCTGTTGTTGCGCGCACACATCGAAATGGGAGGGGCGGGGTCTACTAGAAACACTCCATTAGAATGTACGATCGCACATTTTAAAGAGGGATATTCTGGAGATTATGGTATTAAAATGACAGCAGCCCGTTTGCAGATTTTGTGTACTAGGGAGTGGCCCGATCTAGACCCCATCTGGCCCCGAGAGGGAACGTTTAATGTAGAGATTATTCAGTCAGTACACCGTAGAGTGCGGATAGCGCACCCCGATCAGTACCCCTATATAGATTCCTGGTTAAGTATTTGTGAAAATCCGCCCCCCTGGGCGCAGCGCTGTTATGAGGAACAGTGCAGGATAATGTTAGCGAAGACAGATTCTAGACAGAAAATGGAACAGCCTAGAATGAAAGAGCAGGATAAGAAGTCCAGGAAGAAGCCCATCCTGGTAGATCCTGATTCCCCGGAGATAATTCTCAGGCAGCCCCGAACCCCAGGTCCGATAAGAGTAGCCCGGCGTCCTGCCCCAGAACCCCAGAGACGGCTGGAGCGGGACCCAACCCCTGAACCCCCTCCTGGAGGGCAGAGAGAGGAATTAGCTGAAGAAGAGGATGCTATAAAAAGCGAGTCAGAAGCAGAGGTAGAAGAGGAAGAAAAAGAGAATGCCCAAAGCGAGGAAGATAGCGTACAAGTGGTTGCTAGTGCCAGCGAGCCAATAAAAGATACGCCCAAAGTGAAACCTGTTGAGAAAGCGAAAGTAATCCCTGGAAAGATAGTTAAGAAAACAGCCCTTAGATCCCAAAAGACAGCTCCCGCCAAGATGCTGCCTTTACGGCAAGTCCCGGGAGTGCCCATAAAGAACGATAATGAGGAGGTGGTAGCGGGACCCTTAACTTATGTGTATATCCCTTTCTCAACAACTGATTTGTTAAATTGGAGGTCGCATTATGCCTCCTATACTAGCAAGCCCCAGGAACTTACAGAATTAGTAACTACCATTATGGAAACCCACCAACCCACCTGGCCAGATTGCCGCCAGCTCCTGACCACCCTATTCACGACAGAGGAGCAAGCACGAATTAGAAAAGCAGCTATTGAGTGGATGGCAGATAACCCTGTAGCTCTGGGACAGGGGCAGAATAGAATAGACCATCGGGAAGCGGCTCAGAGAGAATTCCCGAATGAAGACCCCCCCATTGGGATCCAAATACAGATGAAGGATCCACAGCCCTAGCCCGTTTTCGCCAAGGCTTTTTACAAGGCCTGAAAAGGGGGGGCCAAAAAGCTATGAACCTTTCCAAAGTTGCAGGAGTTATCCAAGGTATAGATGAGAGCCCAGCAGACTTTCACGAAAGATTAACTGAAGCATACAGAATGTATACCCCCTATGATCCCGAGGCACCAGGAAGTTTATGTATGGTGAATTCTGCTTTTGTAAACCAGTCTCAACCAGACATTAGATGTAAATTACAGAAGTTAGAAGGGTTTGCGGGCATGAATGCAACACAGTTACTGGAAGTCGCTCATAAAGTGTATGTGAATCGTGATAATGAAAGACAGAGAGAATGTGATAGAAAGAGGAAGAAGAAAGCTGATTTTTTGGCTGCGGCCATAGTTGAACAGAAAAGGGGAGGTGTCCCTAGTCGACGGAGCAGAGGAAGAGGGCGGGGTCAAGGCGGAGGCCGGACCCAGAAGCTAGGCGTGAACCAATGCGCCTACTGTAGAGAAGAAGGACATTGGAGAGATACGTGCCCGCAACTCGAAGACGCCCAGCAAGATGACGACAGCAATCATCAGTGGCGAGAAGAAAGACGAGGCTATCCCCGAAACCGCGGAGGAGCCAATCGAGAACAATTCCAGCGAGAAAGAGGAGGAGGAGCCATTCAAGCATTGGCCACAACGATCCATGATGAAAATGACGTGGATTAGGACAGACCGGGCTCCAAGTTTGCTTTAGGTCTCCAGGAGCCTATGGTCGGAATACAAATAGGAGACCAAGTTATGGACTTTATGGTTGATACTGGAGCACAACATTCAGTAATAGACAAAAAGATAGCCCCATTTTCTACAAAAGCAGTCACCATTATAGGAGCAACTGGTGCCAAAGCTACAAAATCTTTTCTTCAGAATCGTATATAGAAACATAGAAACATGATGACAGAAAAAGACCACAAGGCCCATCTAGTCTGTCCTTCCATAACAACAACTACAACAGTCCACTTTTTATAGAAACATAGAAACATGTTGACAGAAAAAGACCAGTCTAGGAGGACAGCAAATAACTCATCAATTCCTTTACATGCCCGAATGTCCAGTGCCACTACTGGGACGAGATATGTTAGCCAAGCTTCAAGCACAAATATCTTTCTCTGAACAAGGAGAAATGCAAATGACAGTAAATCCCCAAGCCAAACCAGCAGGAGTAATGCTGCTGACAGTGCCTCGAGAAGAAGAATGGAGGTATTACATCGATGACTCTATCCAAGACACCTATTTTGAACAAACTTTAAAGAACATCCATGCACCACCTGGAGTATGGGCAGAAGGCAGTCCCCCAGGCCTAGCCAAGCATATAGCTCCAGTGATTGTAACCCTCAAGCCTAGTGCTACACCAGTGCACGTCAAACAGTACCCTCTCCCAAGAGCTGCAATTGAAGGCATTCATCGTCACTTGCAAAGATTGCTCGAGTATGGCCTACTGAAAGTATGTCAATCCCCATGGAACACTCCACTTTTGCCAGTAAAGAAGCCTGGAACGGATGATTACCGCCCAGTACAAGACTTAAAGAGAGTAAATTATGCAGTTGAAACTATACATCCAGTTGTACCCAATCCTTACACTCTTCTAGGACTGATACCTGCTGAAGCTACCCATTTCACTGTACTGGATTTAAAAGATGCATTCTTTTGCATAAGATTAGCCCCTGTAAGTCAAATATTGTTTACCTTTGAATGGCAGGACCCCATCTCTGGAAGAGGGGGCCAACTTACCTGGACAAGATTGCCCCAAGGATTCAAGAATTCGCCTACCATCTTTAGTGCTGCACTGAATCAAGACCTTTCAAGCTATCCAGTGGCCCCGGGGAAGAGAGTGCTTCTCCAATACGTGGACGATCTGCTGATAGCTGCCATATCAGAAAGTGAATGTATACTAGCCACCAAAGATCTCTTGCAGTTACTAGATGAAGCTGGATACAAAGTTTCCAGAGCCAAAGCACAGCTATGCCAAAAAGAAGTGAAATACTTGGGTTTTCGTATAACCCAAGGAAGCCGAAGACTAGGTAGAGAGAGAAAAGAAGCAGTATGTAGAATCCCAACTCCAACAACCAGAAAGCAAGTCAGAGCCTTTCTGGGAGCGGCAGGATATTGCCGAATCTGGATACCCAACTTCGCCCAAATTGCCAAACCACTGTATGAAGCCACAAAAGGAGAAGAGAAGTCGCCACTGGAGTGGGGACTTGAGCAGGATACAGCCTTCCAGAAGTTAAAAGAAGAATTGATGTCATCACCCGCACTCGGACTACCAGATGTCCACAAGCCTTTCCACTTGTTTGTACATGAAGCACAGGGAAATGCCTTAGGCATGTTGACTCAGAAATTGGGAAATTGGGAGCGACCTGTAGCATACCTATCGAAACAATTGGACCCTGTGGCCAAAGGATGGCCACCATGCCTGAGAGCAGTTGCAGCTACAGCACTATTAGTGAGTGAAGCAGACAAGCTCACACTAGGACAGAACATACGAGTCACTGTGCCACATGCAGTCCTTGCCCTTATGGAACAAAAAGCAAATTATTGGCTCACCAATTCCCGAATGTTGAAATACCAGAGCATGTTATGTGAAAACCCGCAGATACAACTAGAAGTGAGTCATGCCTTGAATCCAGCCACCTTGATACCCATCAGTGAAGAACTCCCAGAACATGACTGTATCGAAGTCATGGAAACTGTTCTCCAGTCGACCCGACTTGACAGATGTGCCCATAGACAACCCTGACCAAATCTATTATGTTGATGGGAGCAGTCTCATCCTTGATGGACGACGCTGTGCCGGATATGCAGTCGTCACTCAACACGAAGTAGTTGAATCATCAGCTCTAGCCTCAGGCACGTCAGCCCAGAAAGCCGAATTGATAGCACTCACCAGAGCATTACTGTTAGGAGAAAAACTTGTGCTAAATGTATATACAGATTCTAAATATGCCTTCACCACTCTGCATGCCCATGGAGCTCTCTATAAAGAACGAGGACTCATTACATCCGGAGGAAAATCAGTCAAATATGGTCCCGAGATATTGATGTTACTTGATGCAGTTTGGGCCCCAACACGTGTAGCTGTCATGCATTGTAGAGGACATCAAGCAGGAAAAGGAGAAGTTGCCCGAGGAAATAGATTTGCGGATGCCTCAGCACGACAAGCAGCTATGACAGGACAGATTACCCCACAAGCTATGCCAATGCAAGCAGCATTGTTTCCAGTACCTCTGAATTTATGGACACCACGATATACCACCAAAGAATTGGATTACTACTGTAACAAAGAAGATGGAGTACTAAAAGATGGATGGATGGAGCTGCCGCCAGAAGAGGACAGTCAACCCCCTGGACGAATAGTAATTCCTGAACTGTTAGGACCATCTTTTGTCAAAGCTTTCCACGAAGCCACCCACTATGGGAAAAGTGCTATGGAAAAGGCACTCAGACCACATTTTTACATCCCTCTATTGACAACCATATCAGCTTCAGTAGCACGTCAATGTCTAACCTCTGCCAAAAATAATGCCAAGCAAGGCCTTATAACAGCACCCCGAGTTCAGTCAGGAGGTGTAACCCCCATGCACAACCTCCAAGTTGATTTTACCGAAATGCCAAGAGCCAATGGATATCATTACCTGTTAGTATTAGTTTGTACTTTCTCTGGGTGGGTAGAAGCCTTCCCAACCAGAACTGAGAAAGCCCGAGAAGTTACCAAAGTTTTAATGAGAGAGATTGTCCCTAGGTTCGGGATTCCAGCAGTAATAGGGTCAGACAATGGACCCTCATTTGTCTCCCAGGTTACTCAACAGTTAGCAAAAGCTTTGCAGATACAATGGAAACTCCACACTGCATACAGACCCCAAAGTTCAGGGAAAGTTGAGCGAATGAATCGTACCCTAAAAGCCCAAATGTCCAAGCTATGCCAGGAGACACACTTGAAGTGGCCCCAAGTGCTCCCGATAGCCTTACTCAGAATACGCTCAGCTCCTGTAAAGTCAACAGGATTTTCCCCTTTTGAAGTTTTGTATGGTAAACCCCCACCAATAGTGCAGGGAATTAAAGGAAATTTAGCCCAAATTGGTTCAGAAGTAACCAGACAAGAACTCCTAGCTCTTAGTTTTGTTCTGCAGACTCTCCATGCGTGGATCCAAGACCAGTTGCCTATCAACTTGACGGAACCCTTACATCCCTATCAGCCTGGTACCTCGGTGTGGATCAAAGATTGGAAGAAGACACCGTTGGAACCCCATTGGAAGGGACCGTACACCGTCATCCTGTCTACCCCAACTGCAGTAAAGGTAGCCGAGATCGACGCCTGGATCCACCACAGCAGAGTCAAGCCCGCCGCTGATCCTGAACCTGAGCAGTGGACAGCAGAACAGCATCTTGATGCACCCTTGCGAGTTACTCTGAGACGGCAACCAGCAGCTTAGACACTTCATCACAGTGCTTTGCAGTAGCCAAGTCTTTCGAAGAGGATTGCTGTTTTCCATGCAGCAACAGTTTTGTTTCAACGAACCCAATTTGCGTGTGATTTAACACACTACTTTGATACTACATTGACTAGCCAGACTTCACAAGCCAACTGAAATTGCTAATAAGTTGGTTAATGTGTACTGGACAACCTGAGGATCTTCAATCAACACTCAGCACCCGTTAAATTGCTTCATTAGCAAACGGGACGAAGAATAAAAGACCGTCGTGATCAAGATCAGCAAGCTGAGGATTCAGAAGAACTCCAATCAACATCAACATGCATCTTTACTTTTGCTTTGCTTTGGTTGCCTTCTTTGGAGGTTTTGAACAGACTTATGCTTTACCTCCATGCACTGCTTGCATTACTTCTACTCGAACTGGACTGAAAGTAACTCAGACTTTGATTTACTTGGTTTGCAGCTTGTCGTGCTGTGAGGGCTTGCGTGCATCAGTGATGCTGAGAGCTAAACTATCGGTAGTTTAACTACTGGCAGGGTCTCCCAAGATGGACAGGTCTCAGCTGAGGTGCCAGACGAAGACAAACCACCCATCTGGGCAGCAGCAGAATGGGATAGTGTTGACGGCGGAGGATCACATTTCTGTGACAACGGCAACAACACCAAACTTAAACTGCGCGGAAGGAAGGCCCGGCAATCTACTTCTGTATCTTGCCATGAAAACCCAATGGATAGTTACAACAAAACAAATTGTGCTATGGTGCTGGAAGATGAGACTCCCAGGTCGGAAGGCACTCAACTAGCTACTGGGGAAGAGCTGAAGACTTTTCAGAGTAAAGCCAGCATTTATGATGTGGTTGGATCAAAGCCCTCGGGAAGTCTGACTGCTGATGTAGCTGCGCATGAAATGAGAGTCAGAAGCTGTAAAGATGTCTTACACATTGCAACATGGAACGTACGAAGCATGAACCAAGGGAAGTTGGAGGTGGTCAAGAATGAAATGGAACGTGTACAACTTGATCTGTTGGGTGTCAGCGAACTGAAATGGACTGGCATCGGGCACTTTGCATCAGATGATCACATGGTCTACTATGCTGGAAATGAAAAACAAAGAAGAAATGGTGTTGCATTTATAATAAAGAAGAAACTTGCAAGAACTGTAATGAAATACAACGCAGTCAGCGAACGCTTAATCTCTATTCGTCTACGAGGATTGCCTATCAACACAACTATAATTCAAGTATATGCCCCAACAACAGCTGCAGAAGAGAATGAAATTGAAGAGTTCTATGAACAAGTACAAGCTGAAATTGACAGAACATGCAAACAGGATATCCTGATAGTCATGGGTGACTGGAACGCAAAAGTTGGCAACAAAGAAGAAGGCAAAGTAGTTGGAAAATATGGACTTGGCAACAGAAATGAAGCTGGAGAAAGATTGATAGAATTCTGCAAGACCAATGATCTATTCATCTCAAACACCTTCTTCCAGCAACACAAGCGACGACTGTACACATGGACTTCACCCAATGGATTGTATAAAAATCAAATTGACTACATCTGTGGAAGTCAACGATGGAAAAGCTCTGTAACATCAACAAAGACAAAACCTGGAGCTGACTGTGGTACAGATCATCAACTACTAGTATGCAAACTTAAGCTAAAGTTGAAAAAGAGCAAACCACTCATGAATGCACCAAAATATGACCTTGAGAATATACCACTGGAATTTAAAGACTGCCTGCAAAATCGATTTGCTGCTTTAGATACAAATGACAGAGCTCCGGAAGAGTTATGGAATGACATCAAGAAGGTTGTGCTGGAAGAAAGTGAGAAGTCTCTACAAAAGGTGAAAAAGCAAAAACGGCCAAAATGGATGACGGAAGAAACTCTGAAAATTGCCCAGAAACGCAGAGAAGCTAAAGCCAAAGGAGAAAGAAAGACAGTCGCAGAACTCAACAGAGATTTCCAACGTGCAGCAAGACAGGACAAGGAAAAGTACTACAATGACACTTGCAAGGAAATAGAAGCAGAAACTATTAGAGGAAGAACAAGATCGTCTTTCCTAAAGCTGCGAGAGTTAAAGAAAAAGTTCCAGCCTCGAATTGGAATGTTACAAGATGCTCAAGGTTCTATGTTGAATGATTCTGAGAAGATCAAGAAAAGGTGGAAGGAATATACAGAGTTTTTATATGATAAAGACCAAGTGGACCAACAGCCGTTTCAGCCTATACCTTATGATCAGGAACCATTGGTGATGAAAGAAGAAGTTGAAGCAGCATTGAAAGCCTTATCAAAGAACAAAGCACCAGGCATTGATAGCATTCCCATAGAAGTATTGCAGCAATCTGATGCAGCTGTTACCGTACTTACAAGGCTCTGCCAAGAAATATGGAAGACAACATCATGGCCAACTGACTGGAAAAGATCTGTGTTTATACCAATACTAAAGAAAGGTGATCCAACTGACTGTGGAAATTACCGCACAATCGCTCTGATCCCACATGCCAGCAAGATTCTACTGAAGATTATTCAAAAGAGACTACAGCCATACCTAGAACAAGAACTACCTGAAGTGCAAGCAGGGTTCAGGAAAGGGCGAGGAACGAGAGACATCATTGCGGATGTGAGATGGATCCTTGAAAAGACTAAAGAATACCAAAAGGATATCTATTTGTGCTTTATCGACTATAGCAAGGCTTTTGACTGTGTAAACCATGAGAAACTCTGGGCCACATTAAGAAGCATGGGTATACCAGAACACCTGATCGTTCTCTTGCGTAATCTGTACATTAATCAAGAAGCAACAGTTCGAACGGAACAAGGAGAAACAGAATGGTTTAAAATAAGCAAAGGTGTAAGACAAGGCTGCATACTTTCCCCCTACCTGTTTAATTTATATGCAGAACAAATCATCAGAGAAGCAGGACTGTATGAAGACAACAGAGGTGTGAAGATTGGTGGAAGACTCATCAACAACCTTCGCTATGCTGATGATACCACATTACTGTCTGAAAGCGAAGATGATCTGAAACATTTGCTTCTCACAATCAAAGAACATAGTCTCAAAATGGGCCTTCACCTTAATGTAAAGAAGACAAAGATCATGACAACTGGCATAATCAACAGGTTCATCGTTGAAGGAGAAGAAATTGAAATCGTGAACAACTTTAACCTACTTGGAACAACTATCAATAAAGAAGCAACAAGCAGTCAAGAAATCAGACGACGCATTGCTCTTGGCAGAATGGCTATGAAAGACCTAGATAAGATTCTCAAGAGCAGAGATGTCTCTCCATACAAAGATTCGACTTGTTCAAGCCATGGTATTTTCAATAACATCATATGGATGTGAAAGCTGGACAGTGAAAAAGACAGACAGGAAGAAAATTGATGCCTTTGAATTATGGTGCTGGTGGCGAATACTGTGTATACCATGGACTGCCCGAAGAACAAACCAGTCGGTACTAGAGGAGATCAAACCTAAGCTTTCTTTAGAAGCTCAGATGACAAGACTTCGACTTTCATACTTCGGACACATCATGCGAAGAGAGAGATCATTAGAGAAAGACATCATGCTTGACAAGATAGAAGGTCAACGCAAAAGAGGAAGGCCAGCAATGAGATGGATCGCTACAATAACAGCAGCTACGGGTACCAGTCTGTCGTCAATGAGCCGCCTGACTGAAGACCGAACACAATTTAGGATAGCTATCCAGAGGGTCGCCATGAGTCGACTCCGACTCGACGGCACTTAACAACAACAACAACTATACCTGCAAGGGAAAAGTGACTCGGTGTATTTATAACACCACTGAACTAAACATTTGCACTTATGGCAAAATTAGAGCATGCTATAATCCGCATCAGAATCCATCCTATTACACGTTGGAAATACGATGGAAGGATGCAGATGGACCTATAATAGCTGCTACGCCACCACTTAAGGACATTACTAAACCTGCTGTTTTGAATTTTGATGCATGCAATGTCATTAACAGAGATAGTTATTCCACCTGTGGTACTTGGGAGAAAGCGTATCGAAATGACCATAAGTACATGTGTCCGGAAGGTGCCACAGGATGGTGGAAGTGTACAGGTAAAACGGGATCAGGCTATAGTACTGCACCAGCAGCAGATTACTTTTGCCCGTATTGGGGATGTGTTTTTTATGCTACCTGGAATAATGGTATAGTTGATGAGAAGATAGATAAACGAATGGCTACTTTAACCAAGCCAACCACAAATGATAAATGTCAGAAAGATGCTTGTAACCCCTTACGTATACACAATCCCTATGCTTGGAAACAAGGATACAAGTTTGGTTTGCGTATTGCTGGAGGGGCAGTAGATCCAGGAACCATTGTGTATATTAGATTGAATACCCAAGCCCACAAGTCATCCAAATATCATATCCATAACACCTTCTATGAAGCCATGCATGTAAATAAGTTTGAGATTCCTCATCCCTCACAGAATTTATTTTTAGAATTAGCCGGAGCAGTAGTATCTAGTCTTAAGATCTCAGATTGCTATTTCTGTGGCGGAACCCAAATGGGAGACCAGTGGCCATGGGAAGCCCAAGAATTGAATTATTGCTTGATTTACAATCAGACTGAATTACACAAGACTACCAGTGAATGGGTGTTAGCGCACTCAATCGTTGGACGTCTTTGCTATGCCAGAACTGGACCCCAGTTCACCCAAAAGGTAGGACAGCTGGTCTGTCTTAGCCAGAAGTACTATAATGCCACGACCAAAAAGACAGCATGGTGGTCAGGAATCAGACACCCTGAACCTCCTAACCCATTAGCTAGATTTCCTGAACTTGCAGATTTATGGACTAACCTTGCCAAAGTCCATGCCTGGCAAGCCCCACCTGGCCTATATTGGATCTGTGGAAACCGAGCGTATGCCCAACTCCCGCCACAATGGGGAGGAGCATGTGTCTTAGGAACCATCAGACCTTCTTTCTTTCTTTTAAACACTGAACATTGAGAACAATTAGGATACCCTGTATATACTACCCACCGACACAAACGAGCACTAAGACAGAAAAGAGAAGCCTTACAGATAGGCAAGTGGGAGAAGTGGCAGGGTGATGATTGGCCGCCAGAAAGAATTATTGAGTATTATGGGCCTGCCACTTGGAATGATGATGGTATGTATGGTTATCGAACTCCAATCTATATGATTAATCGTATTATTCGCTTACAAGCAGTAGTTGAAATAATAACCAATGAAACTAGTCATGCTCTTACGCTCTTAGCTAGACAAAGTACTCAGATGCGCACTGCTATATATCAGAACCGCTTAGCACTTGATTATTTGTTAGCAGCAGAAGGAGGAGTATGTGGTAAACTGAATTTAACTAATTGCTGTTTGAAAATAGATGATAAGGGTCAAGTAGTTGAAGAAATTGCTAAAGATATGCAAAGACATGCTTATGTGCCAGTGCAGACTTGGCACTCATTGAAATTCCCTAACTGGTTTGCTAACCTTTTCTCCTGGCTGGGAGGATTTAAGACGTTCATTGTCTTAGTACTAATTCTTGTTGTTGTTATTTTCTTATTACCATGTTTAATCCCATGTTGTATGCGTTCCATTCATAATGCTATTGACAGCACAGTAGAGCGGAAGACCGCAACTAAAATAATGGCTTTGTATAAAGCCAGCCCTAGTCGTAATCCTTCAATCATGATGTGATTCTTCAAAAGGTGATTTAATTCTCACACCTTATTAAGTAATAGGGTGAGATTAATCAAAGGGGGGAATGTGGCAGGTGCAGGCTTGTGATCCACGGTGTCTGACGTAAGCAGGCAGGCCTAACTAGCTTGACCTGTAAATGAAGCCTGTGGAGAGGCACATAGGAATTGCACATCCCCCAATATGCTGCTATTGTAGGATAGAACTCTGTAAGAGAACTAAACTAACTTAGGTAAGCAAAACTGAGAGATGGAAAAATACAGAAAAATATGTTTAAGAGTTACTGATAAGAAAAAGTACATCTGCAAGGAATATAATTGGGAGTGCTGACAGATGAGTTGCAGAGCCCTGCTCCCCTGCATGCACAAATTGGCTCTATGGCCTTGAGAGTATGAAAGTAACAAGTTGATGAACTGGCCATTGTAATTGGGACTAGAAGGGGGGTATGCAGGTGCCATGCCCACTGAAGGAACATAATTGGATAGTCTTATCAGTACCGGCACCAATGGAAGGGGTACGGGAGAGTACCGGGACCAATGAAATGTTTTTCTATACCTAGAATGGAACAGAAGTCTATAAAAGTTGTTGTAATGCTAGAAAACTTTGCTCAGCCATTTTGAAATTGACTTGCTTGAGACTTGTGCACAAATAAATGATTTGGACCTTCTGAACAGACTCCTGGTATCATTGGTTTGTCTGCGCTTTGCTGCTACAGCATGGGTATACCAGAACAACTGATCGTTCTCTTGCACAATCTGTACATTGATCAAGAAGCAACAGTTCGAACGGAACAAGGAGAAACAGAATGGTTTAAAATAAGCAAAGGTGTAAGACAAGGCCGCATACTTTCCCCCTACCTGTTTAATTTATATGCAGAACAAATCATCAGAGAAGCAGGATTGTATGAAGACAACAGAGGTGTGAAGATTGGTGGAAGACTCATCAACAGCCTTCGCTATGCTGATGATACTACATTACTGGCTGAAAGTGAAGATGATCTGAAACATTTGCTTCTCACAATCAAAGAACATAGTCTCAAAATGGGCCTGCACCTTAATGTAAAGAAGACAAAGATCATGACAACTGGCATAATCAACAGGTTCATCGTTGAAGGAGAAGAAATTGAAATTGTGAACAACTTTAACCTACTTGCATCAACTTGATCAATAAAGAAGCAACAAGCAGTCAAGAAATCAAACGACGCATTGCTCTTGGCAGAATGGCTATGAAAGACCTAGATAAGATTCTCAAGAGCAGAGATGTCTCTCTCCATACAAAGATTCAACTTGTTCAAGCCATGGTATTTTCAATAACATCATATGGATGTGAAAGCTGGACAGTGAAAAAGACAGACAGGAAGAAAACTGATGCCTTTGAATTATGGTGCTGGCGGCAAATACTGTGTATACCATGGACTGCCCGAAGAACAAACCAGTCGGTACTAGAGGAGATCAAACCTAAGCTTTCTTTAGAAGCTCAGATGACAAGACTTTGACTTTCATACTTTGGACACATCATGCAAAGAGAGATCACTAGAGAAAGACATCATGCTTGGCAAGATAGAAGGTCAACGCAAAAGAGGAAGGCCAGCAATGAGATGGATCGATACAATAACAGCAGCTACGGGTACCAGTCTGTCAACAATGAGCCGCCTGACTGAAGACCGAACACAATTTAGGATAGCTATCCAGAGGGTCGCCCTGAGTCGACTCCGACTCGATGGCACTTAACAACAACAGCAGAATACAACTCCTTGGGGAGGTGAGAGGGTTGTGAGGACTTATTCTTGCTGTCCATGGAGAACACCTGGTACAAGTGAGAACTACCTTTTTTCTGTGGACAAGCAGGAAGTTCTCACACATGGTACTCCCATTCTACAGGCTACCAAAAATTGAGGAGGCTGCCGAGAAGCTCAACAGGGTCAATGTGAAGTAACGGAACTCGAAAACCCAAATATGTACTTTGATAGTAATTTTCACTTCTTCTTTTCTCTGCTTTCTTATGTTTTTTTACTTTTCTTTTATAGCCTGGAGGAACAGAAGGGCATTGGGGGAATTGGATTTTTAATCCCCAAAGAGATGCTGGAGTACGGATTGGCCAAAGTTGCTGTCGCATCGGGAATCCCCACCCACGCAGTGGTGAGATGTGAATGTGTGGACAGAAGACCACATTGCAGCCCTGCAGATTTCTTCCATGGAGACCGAGCATAAGTTGGCTATTGATTCAACCATGGCCCTGACATTGTGAGCCAAGACATGACCATCAAGGCTCAGGCCTCCCTGGGCATAAGCAAAAGAAATGCAGTCAGCTAGCCAGTCATCCAGGTAAGGGAAGACAAAGACATCACCCTCCCCCCCTCCATGCGTTCTGAGGTAGACTGCTACTGCAGCAAGATATTTTGTGAAAACCCATGGCACTGAGGCCAGGCCGAAAGGCAGCACTCGATACTGAAAGTGTTGTCCTCCCAGAACAAATCTCAGATACTTCTGTGAGTGGGATGAATTGGTATGTGGGTATATGCATCCTTTAGATTCAGGGAGCATAGCCAATCTCCTTTTGAAGATATGGGAGCAGGGTGCCCAGAGAAATAATTTTTGAACTTTTCTCTTATCAAGTGTTTGAGGTCTCTGAGGTCGAAGATGGGACAGAGGGAGCCAGGGAAGTCCAAAGCCTCGGCTGACCTCTGAACAGCTGCCGGAGTAAAGAGCGTTGTTTGCCTTCTCTCCCGCTGCTGTAATATAAAGGAGCCCACTGGCACATTAAGTGCCAGGTGGTCAAATGGGGGCACATCCAACGTGCCTTGACATCCCAGTGGGCTTCTTTTTATCACAGCCATGGGGGAGAAGGCAAATGTCACTATTTACTCCCACGGCTGTTCAGAGGTCAGCTGGGGCTTTGGACCTCCCCGGTTTCCTCTGAAGCCGATCAGGCGCAGGGTCCCTTTTGGTGTGTGGCGGGGGGGGGGGGGGAAGACTAGAAGGGGAATGGGAACAAGGGGGATGGGGGCTAGAACGGGAACGGGAGGAGGGCAGGACTGGAAGTGGGCTGATGTTGGGGGATGGGGGACTGGGACTAGGAGGGACTGGAGGAGAACTGATACTAGGGGGTTAGGGCTAGAAATAGTCAGGGAATGGAGGATTGGGACTGGAAGGATACTGATACTGGGGATGGGGTTAGGACTGGAAATGGGCTGATGCTGGGAGGGACTGGAGGAGGTCTGATACTGGGGGGCTAGGACTGGAAATGGGCTGATGCTGGGAGGGACTGGAAAGGTCTGATACTGGGGGGCTAGGACTGGAAATGGGCTGATGCGGAGGATGGGCAAATGGGTCTGCAAGGGAGTGGGTACTGGAACTAGAAGGGAGCTGATGCTGGTGGAGGACCAGAAGGGGGTGAGACTGGGACTGGCGGGAGGAAAAAAGAAGCTGGGGGAGTGATGATGGAGAGGGGGACAAATATTTTGTGTGGGAGAGAAGAAAAATCTATGATTGGCTGAGCATTGGGAGAGTAAGTGGGGAATCAGGATGGAGGGGTAAAATTTGAGTGGATGAAAAAGGAATAAAGAAAGAAATGGAGGAAAGAACAAAAGGGGAAATATCAGTATGTTAGAGGTAGATGTAGAGAGAATGAAAAAAAACTAGGACAAATGGATAGCAGACAATGGAAAATTAGCAGAAGACACAAAGAAAGTGACTGGGGCAATTGCAACTGAAAAATAAAATTCCCAAACAACAAAAGGTAGAAAAAAACTATTTTTAATTTTGAATTTATTAACTGAAATATGTCAGCTCTGGGAAATGTGCATCACTAACGTTTTGCATTTTGTTTAGTACAAGAGGAAATTAATTTATAAATTTTATTTCTCCAGTGTTGTTGGACATTCCAAGTTTGGCATACTTCTAAATTGTGATCCCTTGTTCTATGTTTGGTGACGGACTATGTTTTGCTGTGTAACTGAGCTGCAATATTCTGTTCATGTGGGGTCTGAATTTCAGTTGGGCTGTGCTGCATCAGTGCATAGCCCACCAACCTCCCGCCTAACCCAGATTTTCCATGCCAGGGTCATATGTGGCCCTGGTATCAAAAATCTGGGTATCGCCGCACAGCCAGGTAGCCACAGGAGCTACCCGTGTAGCACCGATTTTTGATGCTACACGGTTAGCCCCAGCGCCTTAAAGATAGGTGAGGTTTTCCCACGCCTGTCTTTCAGACGCAGAGCGCTAACTGTGTAGGATTGAAAATCGGTGCTACACAGCGCCATGGCCCGCCTCCGCTCCATCTTGGAACGGCCCCAACACACCCCGATGCTATGCGGATGGCATCTGGGCGTGTTAGGGACCTATCTGAGATTTTTGAAGAGCACTACCCGTTTAGAAGCTCTTTGAAAACCCTGGATAAGGCCTTTACACGGGTAACTAGGGAAGTTGCTTATATAAAGGCCTTCGAAAATCAGGCCCATAGTTTCTATGTGACAATCCAACTTGTCCTCTTTCCCCAGTAGCAGATGTATGGGTTTTCTCTGAGATGTACTGGTTTACTATTTGCAGTGTTGCCTTTTGATAGGTAGGGTTTGGTGCTTTGTGAGTCCTGGTAGTGCTGTTACATACAGTGGATTTGCTATGGATTCTGAATGAGCAGTGTTTATAGTACTTCCTAATGTGCCTGGCCGTTGACACCAGAGTATAGTAATGTAGAAATCTGGTAGTCTCTTTATCTTTACTGACACTCATTAAGAGACATGTCTATTAAAGGTTAGCGCACATTAATGTTTATGAATGCACATTAAGTGCAGCAACAGCCATTTCCTATTCGGTTCTCCAGGCCAGTCCAGGAACAGTAGGGTAGTCACCCTCCTCCAGTAGCTGAGGACTGAAATACAGTCTTGCTGACCCTATATCTAGCTCCCCCTAGCACTCCCAACTCAGTCTTTCAGTCCTCAGCAGCTAAGGACAGTGTTAGGAGCTCCCGGGTACTGGAGAATAGGCTGCAAAGTTTTTTCTGGCAGTGCTCTAGCAGGGCAGTTCAGTCAGAAACTAAAGTACCACAGGGGATCAGGAAGCTGGATAGCAGGGCAGGAGAGGCAGAGCCTGCCTCGAGGTGAACATGCGGTTCCATTGCACTGCCCGACAACGGACATGACTAGGAGCCCCAGAGCACGCCTTCCTGCATCAGCAGCAGACAAGCAGTTTCCGTCAGCGACAGAAAGAGCAGAGGGAGAAAAGTGCATTACCGGCAGGTCTTGAAGGAAGGTAAGGGTTCCGGGGACTTGCTAGCAGTGGCGTTTTGGCGTTTGATACAGGAATCGTGGCCTCGGAGTTGAAGGGGAGTGTTCCGTCATGCATGCGGGTGTTTTTGGAGGTGTGCGCTGTCACCAGGTACCCCTAGTGGTTGGTTGAAGTAAGGGCATCTGGCACATTTAATTAATTTTTAAGGAGTGATTGACCTGAAGGGCCCAGAGGATTCTGGTCCTTGTAGTGCAGAACTCCTTATGAAGAACGAAATCAAGCCTGAGTGTAGAGTAACAAGGCTTATTTCCCCGGTCAACGCTAAGGTCCAATAAGACACAAAGAAAGTAAATACAGTCCTTCTCTTTAACAAAAAGGTTCCACCAATATTTCAAACAATCAACTGTTGTAGGTTTCACAGTTAAGTGTAAGTCTGGACTAAGGCTTCTTTTAAATCAAAACAAATTAACAAATCAGCAGAGAAATGGTTACGAGCTTCACCATCAGCAGAGTTCTTCTCTCTCTACAAATCGCAGGGAATTCATGCTAGTTGCTGAACAAAGATTACATTCCATCGGCTCCTCCTGAGGAATGGGAATACTGTTTTCATATTCAAAGTCCATTGACTCAGGGTCACTGCCCTCCTCAGATAAATGACAATTTTCACTCCCTGTTAACTCCTCACAGAGATTCTTTTGCTTCCCATAAAACTCTCTTACTAAGCTATGGGGAAGTGCTCTTAAAAGGTCAGTTTTACTTCTTCTCCCCCTATAAAACTTATCTCTTTGAACAGGGTTTTCATCAGTAAAACTTTCTCTTAGAATTAAGGATTTTGCATACCTTGGCTTCTCTAAGCTGCCACACCCAGAGTTCTCCTCGTAACGTGCTTTCTCAGGCAGATGAGCTGTTCTATGCAGTGCTCTGCTTTCAGGGCTATCAGGCAAACCCGGTATGGATTTCCACCCTTTGTGGTTCTTAGCAAAGGTATCTCTGTAGTAGGAACTTCCCTTCCTTGTTCCTTGCTGGTTTGATACAATGAACTTACTTGGGCTAGGAGAGTTGCTTTTACCAGGCAAACTGCTTCTTCTGTTTGCTTTGCTATGGACTCCGTCCCAATATGTTTGGCCTCTCTGGACTCTATCCCTTTGAGTGAAACTCCTTTGGATTCTGTCTCTTTGAGTTGGCTGCACGTGGAAGCTGTCCTGTTCCAGGTTCCTTTTCCCACAGCTATCCAAACTGCTGCTCCAGGCTGTGCTCCGTCCTGAGCCTCTTGCTGAGCCTCTTGCAGTGTTACTTGCTGTGCTTCCGGCTATGTTCCTGGTTAGGCTGCTCTGGCTATTACCGCTGCTCTCTCTCCTTCTGCTCTGCTGCTCTTCTACCATCTGGTTTCCTTTATAAAGGGATTTTTGGTTTGAACATTTTGGACTGGACCTCAGGTGAAACTGCTTGCTACTAATGCAATCAGTGTCAGAGCACGTTGCTTCTGGCTCTGTGGAATTGCTCATACGCCCTCTGGCTGTACTGCACTGGAACTGCGCTCTCTGCATCTTCTCAGTTCCATGTAAAACAGGGTTTTTTTCTAAAGCTATTTCTTCCATAGCTTCCACGTTATGACAGCGCGCAGTGTGGGAGCAGCCGGGGTTTCTCGGGTCCTGGGCTGTGCCACACGTGTATCCGCAGCAGTAGCAGGATCGAACGAGGCTTAGTTGGGGCGATGGAAGGCAAGGCAGTTTCTGGAGACAGTGATGGAAGGCCTGTAGTTTCGGCGGAGAAGGCGGGAACGGCGGCCATTTTGCAGGGGGCAGCCGTTTCTCCTGCAGGGCAGAAGAAGCAGAGTAAATCTAAGGCAAAGACTAAGAAGTCTTCATAGACAGGGCAGGCACTGCAATCGGAGTCTCCAGGCTTGCAGGAGGAGCTGAATTCGTTGTTTTCAGCTGATTTTATTTTGGCTATGCACAAGGCATACTGCCTGAAAAGGAAGCAGGCTCAGGATCAAGGTCCGGCTCCCAAGGTGTCTGCCTTGGTTGGAGCGGGGGCTGGATTGATGGAGGATCCGGGGGAAGGGCCTTCCCAGAAGGATTCTGTTTTGGGTACTAGCGCGAGAGGCTTAGGATGGCAGGCTCCAGAGCTCCAGCCTTCCGAGGACGGAGAGCTTTGCTTGGACTTGGGGCAAGAGCTGGAAGAAGGAGAGATCGTCCCAGGCAATGACCCTAATGTCTTTAGGGTCTTTCGCAAGGAAGAGCTAGGGGCTCTCATTGCTCAGTCACTGGCAGCACTGAATATAGCCTTACTGGTGGCTCAGGATAAGCCACTGGAGGACCCGCTTCTGAAGGGGTTCAAGATGGAGCAGAAGTGTTTTCCAGTTCATAGGGTCATAAAGCAGATGATAGAATCGGAATGGGAGTGCCCAGAAGCGACCCTGAGGGGTGGCCGCTCAATGGGGCATTTGTATCCAATACCACAGGAGGAGAAGGAGCTAATGCGAATGCCCAAGGTCGATGCCTTGGTCTCAGCGGTGACCAAGAAGACCACCATTCCGGTAGAAGGGGGTGCAGCTCTTAAGGATCAAAAGTTAGAGTTGATACTCAAACAGGCGTTTGAGGCGAATGCTGTAGCCCTGCAGGCTTCGATTTTCATGGCCTGTGTGTCAAGGGCATCCATTCAGTGGCTCCAAGGGGAAGCTCCATCTGACATTCAGGAGGGGACTTCCGAGGAGGGGGCCAAATTGGAATCAGCAGCGGCTTATTTAGCAGATACCTGCTATGATTTGGTGAGAATAGCAGCAGAGACTATGGTGTCTCTGGTGGCAGCTGCTCTTTGGGGAGGCCTTAGAAAAGATAGTGAAGGATCTCTGTGATTCCAAGGGAGGCCGGTTCCCGGAGGACAGACCGAAGGGTCCATGACCAGGAGGCATACAGAGAGGTCAGGCGAGGGACTTCCACAGGTTTAGAGCTCCACGGTATGGACCATACCTGAGGGGTCAATTTATGTCTAGAGGACAGTCCTTTTGAGGGGTGCGAGGGATTGGCCGGGGATATTTTGGTTCCCAGCAGACCCCTCCCAAAAAGACGCAATGAAGTCAGGAAGGCCCAGCCGGAGTTGCTAGTGGGAGGTCGCCTACAGCAGGTTTACTCTGCCTGGGCCGCAATTACGACAGACCGATGGGTGTTGGAGATCGTCCGCAAAGGTTACACGTTAAGAGTTCTGCAGGCCTCTGGCGGATGCATTCGTGGTGTCTCCATGCAACGCTCGGGAGAAGATGGAGGCGGTACTAGTAACGTTGCAGTGGTTGCTGTGCCTGCAGGCAGTGGTACCTGTACCCCAAGATCAGTGCGGCTTAGGTCGATACTCTATTTATTTTGTAGTGCCCAAAAAGGAGGGGTCCTTTTGGCCCATTCTCGATCTCAAGCAGGTAAACGGCAGCTTAAGGGTGCCGCATTTCAGGATGGAAACGCTGCGATTGGTAATTTTGGCAGTAAAGCCAGGAGAGTTGCTTTCCTCTATAGATCTTACAGAGGCTTATCTGCATATTCCTATCAGACCGGAGCATTAAAAGGTTCCTGTGCTTTGTCGTTCCCATGGGGCATTTTCAGTTCAAGGCTCTTCCGTTTGTGCTGGCCATGGCGCCCAGCACTTTCACAAAGGTGATGGAGGTGGTGGCAGCGGCCTTGAGACACGAAGGAATTCAAGTGCATCCTTATTTGGACGATTGGCTCATTCGAGCAGGGTCCGAGGAAGAGGCGGTCAGGGCTACCGATCGAGTAGTAGCATTCTTGGAACAGCTTGGTTGGGTGGTCAACCAGGCGAAGAGTCAGTTGTGTCCAGTGCATCAGCTAGTTTTTCTCTGGGCTTTGTTTGATACAGAAGCTGGCGTGGTATACCTTCCTGAGGTCAGGGTGCAAAAGATTCAGAGGCAGGTGCGACAGGTTTTGCGAATGAAAGCGCCAACAGCATGGCGATACATGCAGCTGTTGAGGATGATGGCGGCGTCATTGGACCTTGTTCCGTGGGCTAGGGCCCATATGCGTCTGCTTCAGCGGTCTCTCCTCTTGTGGTGGTCTCCCCAAGAGCACCCATTGTCTCGGAAGCTAGTCTTAACAGCTGCATGAGGTGAAGACCAGCCTGGAGTGGTGGATGATGAGCAATCATCTTCGGGCAGGCGTTTCCTTGGAGCAGCCCAAATGGGTGTTGGTCACTACGGATGCAAACCTCCATGGCTGGGGAGCGCATTGTCTAGCTCAGGTGGTGCAGGGCTGTTTGTCAAAGACCGAAGCCGAGTGGTCGATCAATCATCTGGAGATGCGAGCAGTGAGGTTGGTGCTGCAGAGCTTCACAGATATGGTAATGGGGAAAGTGGTTTGAGTTAGAACATAAGATATGCCATACTGGGTCAGACCAAGGTCCATCAAGCCCAGTATTCTGTTTCCAACAGTGGCCAATCTAGGTCATACGTACCTAGCAGTTTCCCCAAGGGACACAGGTTCCACAATGCTTGTATTGGTTCAAGCATTGATATCCTGGGTCCCTTCTTAATAATGGTTTATGGACCTTTCCTCCGACAATGGGGTAACGGTATCGTATATCAATTCGCAGGGTGGCATGGGAAGTGCAGCATTGGCAGACAAGAGCCAGCTGCTGATGCAGTGGGCGTAGAGCCATCTGCTGGCTTTTTTGGCAGCCCATGTAGCAGGAAAAGAAAATGTGCAAGCCGACTACCTCAGCAGGCATGTCCTGGACTCAGGCGAATGGGAGCTGAATGCGGCGGTCTTTCATGACATTGTGAGTCATTGGGGGCAGCCGGTCATGGATCTGATGGCTACCTTTTCCAACGCCAAGGCCATGCGATTCTTCTGCAGGCACAGAGAACACATGTCGGAAGGGCTGGATGCTTTGTCGCAGCCCTGGCCGAGGCGGGGTCTGCTGTATGTCTTCCCACCGTGGCCAATGATCAGTCGGCAGCTGCGCCGCATTGTAGTTCACGACGGACGAGTGATTCTCGTGGCGCCGGATTGGCCTCGGAGACCTTGGTATGCAGATCTGGTTCGGCTATTGGTAGATCGACCTTGGCCGCTGCCCACGGGTCAATTTGTTGAACCAAGGGCCGGTCTTGATGCCGCAGGTGGATCGGTTCTTGCTTACGGCATGGCTCTTGAGAGGCAGCGCTTACAATGCCAGGGGTACTTGGCGACGGTTATAGATACCATGTTGAGATCCAGGAAGCATTCCATGTCTCTGGCTTATATCCGGATTTGGCGCATATTTGAAGCTTGGTGTGCTGAGAAGGGCGTTTGGCTGTTCGCTGCCGGACATCTTGCTTTTCCTACAGGATGGCCTGGATAAGGGGCTAGCCCTCAATTCCTTGAAAGTACAAGTAGCGGCGTTGACTTGTTATAGAGGGCAAGTTCAGGGCCACTCGTTGGCAGCACACCAGGATGCGGTCCGTTTTCTTCGGGCGGTGAAGCAGGTGCGTCCGTCTGTTCAGCCAGTAGTTCCTCCGTGGGACTTGAACTTGGTTTTGGAGGCGCTGGCGGAACCGCCGTTTGAGCCGGTGGGGTCCGCTAGTTTGTGAAACCTTTCCTGGAAAACAGTGTTCCTGGTAGCATTGTGTTTGGCCAGGTGGATTTCAGATTTGCAAGCACTCTCGTGCAGGGAGCCTTTCTTAATTTTTGGAGGAAAAGGTGGTTTTGCGACCGGTGCCGTCTTCCCTGCCGAAGGTGGTTTCTCGGTTTCATCTGAGTCAGTCAATCTCGCTTCTGACTTTTCCGAGCCTTGGAGGAGACGGTGTGGATCGTAAACTGCATAGGCTTGATCTGGGAAGAGTGCTTCGCAGATATCTTAGAAGGACGCAGTCTATTCGTAAGATGGATTGGTTGTGCTTTCTGGGGGTCCTCGGAAAGGAGAGGCAGCGTCTAAGGCTTCCCTTGCCCAATGAGTGAAGCAGGCCATTGCGGCGGCTTATACGGCACATTCCACTTGGGGGCAGGCTGCGTCTTTGGCGGAGTGTTCCTTGGTTCCGCTGGTAGACATTTGTAGGGCGGCAACTTGGTGGTCTCTTCATACTTTTTCAAAGCATTATCGCCTGGATGTTCAGGCGAGGGGGGATGCCAATGTTGGTGCTTCGGCTATAGTAGCCGGACCTCTGGGTCCCTCCCGTGTTTAGGTACTGCTCTGGTATGTCCCTACTGTTCCTGGACTGGCCTGGAGAACCGAATAGGAAGGAGAAATTAGGCGTTACCTGCTAATTGTCTTTCCTTGAGTGTTCTCCAGGCCAGTCCAGGGCCCATCCTGGGTTGGCTGCAGGTCAGATGAGATTAACCGGGCGTCGGTTTTCCGGTGTTGTGTGCAGTTCTCAGTGGTTGGGGATATGGTTGCGTTCCGAAGTAGGGCGTGTATGCAGACTAACAGCAAATTACTTGGGGGGGGCCGGCCCTGCTTCTCGGTTCACTCTTTGTTGACGGGGGAGGAGGAGTAGAAGTCGTTCTGGAACTCAGAAGGAAATAAAATAAAATGATATAGAATACCAAGAACTCAATTTATGGAGTAGAAAATTCAATAGAACTTCAAAGTGGAGGTTACAGCCTCTCATATGTTTGATAAACTTGCGTTAGAGTTGTAAGATAGTTCACGTTGTAGTCTTAGTTGTAGTTCTTAACAGCTTTGTCAATAGGAGACTGAGTTGGGAGTGCTAGGAGGTGCTAGATATAGGGTCAGCAAGACTCTGTATTTCAGTCCTCAGCTGCTGAAGGAGGGTGACTACCCTACTGTTCCTGGACTGGCCTGGAGAACACTCAAGGAAAGACAATTAGCAGGTAAGGCCTAATTTCTCCTTACTGGCGCAGTAGCACTTAATGCACATTAATATTTAGTAAACATGTCCTTAAGTCACTGCCAGGACAAAAAAAGAGGCTTGTGAAGGGCTCCTTTTGAAAGCTGCCTAAAATTTTAAATAAGTATAACGGATGATTTTTTTTTTTAGAGATGTTAAACTTTTTTGAAACAGTGGCGGACAATGTGCACCGTTCTTTGTCCAACAGGCTTATGTGTTCCTTTTGAATAAGGATTTCCTACTCTGAAAAAGGATTTGCCAACACTTGGTTATTAATTAGTCTTTTGGAGAATCGGGTGAGCGTTTGTCTCCCTCATTCAGGCCAGTTCGGCCGTTTTTCTTAAATGATTAAAATGGAGAACCTACTTCAAGAGAGGGTTTTCTCACTCTCATTGTAGGTGATCCGACAAAAATTATTGAGACTGTCCATTGGAATTTGGAGCATTAGGTCTGTAACGTGGGCGATCAGTGAGTGTTTACCTTGTTTTTTTGGAATAATTTTGTGGTAACATTGGTTGGTCTTTATAATTACTTTACTTACAATTTTAAATGGGCAACATATACATTTTAAAATAAAGTTAATTAAATGTATGCAAATGAGGTCCAGTGGCTATGCAAATGAAGCCCCACAATGAGTCTGGGCATGTGGCACTGCCTCATTTGCTGTTGTGTTATGAGCTTGATGGCGAGATCAGCCAGGAGGGTAGAGATTTCTCTCTGAAGCAACTCCTGATGCAGAGGGTCGAGGTGATGTGCCCTCGGAGGCCAGTTTGGAGGCAGCTCAAAGAAATGCAGTCTGTAGCCGCTTGGGATTATTTGTAGCACCCATGAGTCTAAGGTTATGAAGGGAAAAATGCGTGAGCCTTCCCCCCACTGGAAGGTTTCTCATGGGATCACTGATAAGATTGGCTATGCTCCGAAGGAACCAGTCAAAAACTTGCTCCAGGCTTTGGCTGCGGGGCTGGCTGCGCCTTTTGAGGCTTCTCTCTGCACTTTTGTGGGCAAGGAGCCTGATTCTTCTACTACTACTATTACTGATCATTTGTATAGCGCTTCAAGCCATACACGGCGTTGTACAGGCACATGTGTAAGACTGTCCCTGTTCATCAGACCTTACAGTCTAGATTAGACGGACAGTACAATAGCTGTGGACAAGAATACATCTGGGGTATAGTAAGGAAACATACAGAAGACTAAGTGGATCAGGAACCTAAAGCAGCCTCGAAAAGGTCAGTTTTCAGTCTGGATTTGAAAAGCACCAGAGATGAAGCCTGATGTACAGACTTAAGTAGTTTTTTTCCAGGCATATGGAGCAGCAAGGTGAAAGGATCAAAGTCTGGAGTTGGCAGTGGAAGAGAAGGGCACAAACAGAAGCAATCTGCCAGAAGAGCATAGTTTCCAAGCAGGGGTGTAGGGAGAGATAAGAGAGGAAACGTCCATCTTGGTACCTCCTACAATAGGCTGGATCATACGTGCGTCTTGCAGGCCTGGTAAGAGTGTCATGCTGCTTTTCTATGATGCCAGCCTTTTCCTTTATTTGTTCACTGAACAGATTCTCTCCACAGCATGGCACGGCACGTCCACCAGCTTATTCTGAACTGATTGTTCCAGGTCCAAGGACTGCAGCCAGGTGAGCCTCCGGGCCCCTATGGTGGCAGTTCTTGATATTGTTTCAAAGGCATAATAGGTCACCTGGACCATGAACTTCGAGCAGTCCTTGCCATGGTGGGTCCCAGGCATTGGAGGCACCAGTAGTGCTTGTCCTTGACAGAAATGATCCGGGCACACTTAGTACATTTTTTTAAATCGCTGGCCATTTTTGGGGACATACTGGGGAAAATGGCTGTAGTAAAATCAAATGGCTTGATGATGATGGTTGTCCCAACTGGGGCACCGCTGGTACCACAAAAACTGTTTGTTTGAAAATGAAGGAGAAGCAAACAAAGAGGAACCATGATGGCAGGCAAAGGCAAATTTGATTACGTTAGATTAGAACCCTCACAGAGGAGAAAGCGTAGTTATTCACCTGTAACAGGTGTTCTCAGGGAACAGCAGGAATCAGTCCTCACATACGGGTGACGTCAATGCTGATGGAGCCTCCGTGGAGCAAATCCCTAGCTTTCAAAGAAAGCCTTTGGGAGTTGCTACCACGCCTGCATGGTTCCCTTCCTGCCCAAGGGTGCCATCTTGCTCAGTCAAATGACATAGCTAAAAGACGGCAAACAAATGAAGAAAAAAATAATTGGACTGTAACTCCAAGGGGAGGAGGGAGGGTTGTGAGGACTGATTCCTGCTGTCTCTGGAGAACACCTGTTACAGGTGAGTAACTATGCTTTCTCCGGGAACAAGCAAGAAGTCAGTCCTCACATATGGGACCCCCCAGCTACAGGCTACCTTGAACCTATAGCCCAAAACAAAAAGGCTCCCTCAGTGAGAGCCGCAAGCAGCCTCAATGAAACCCTAACCAGGGAAGTAGCACTCCGGTAGCCTGAACACAGATGGGTCGGAGGGCAGGAGTTGCCTAGACCTCAAACAGGTTATGGAGCACAGCCTGGCCAAAGGCACTGTCCCATCGAGACTCCCTGTCTAGGCAGAAATGAGCTGCAAAGGTCTGACCCGAAGACCAGGTGGTGACCCGGAAGATGTCCGCCAAAGGAACAGAGCTCAGGTGAGCTACTGATGCCACCATGGCCCTGACCCTATGAGCCGTGACACGGCCCTCCAGCGGAAGCCCCGCTGCCTCATAAGTCCGGGCAATACAGTCCGCCACCCAAGTGGACAACGTACGCTTTGTCATTGCCTTCCCCAGCTTACTGGGGTTGTAGGAAATGAAAAGTTGAGAGGCCTTCCGGTGAGTTTGCGTACACTGGATGTAGAAGGACAAAGCCCTATTACAGTCCAGAGTATGGAGGACTGCCTCTGCCCAACTGGCATGCGTCCTGGAAAGAATGTAGGAAGAACCACCTCCTGAGTGAGATGAAATGAGGAAACCACCTTCGGAAGGAACTTGGGGTGTATGTGAAGCACCATCCTATTCTTGTAGAACCTAGTATAAGGCCTCTCCACCATGAGAGCCTGGAGCTCACTCACTCTCCGGGCAGAAGTGAGCGCAACCAAGAATACCACTTTCCAGGAGAGGTATTGGAGGTGGCACGTGGCCATCGGCTCAAAGGGCAGCCGGGTAAGCTGCCCCAGCACAACATTAAGGTCCCATTCGGTCGCTGAGGGACGGACTGGGGGTTTCAAGAGGAGAAGGCCCTTTAGAAACCGGGATACCATTGGGTGAGCAGAGAGGCTTCTCATCCATGGATAGGTGGTTTGCTGCTAGGACACTGAGGTGCACTCTGATGGAGTTGGACTTAAGTCCCATCTCGGAAAGGTGGAGAAGGTATTGCAACACCACAACCACCAGGCAAGAAAAGAGGTCCACCTTTTGCCCAGCACACCAGAAAGAAAATCTGCGCCACTTAAAGGCGTCCGTCCGTCTAGTAGACGGTCTACATGAAGCTAGCAAGACCTCCTCAACATCCTCCAGAAGGAGGAGCGGGTCGAGAGTCACCCTCTCAGCAGCCATGCTGTCAGCGAAAGGGAGCTGAGGTTGGGATGCAGGAGAGAGGCTCCCTCCTGGGAGAGGAGAAGTAGGGACGAACCCAGGGGAATGGGGGTCTCCACTGCTAGCTGCAGGAGAAGGGGGAACCACAGCTGCCAGGGCCACTGTGGAGTTATGAGGATGACAAAAGCTCTGTCCCAAAGGTTCTTTAACAGAGTCTTGGTGACCAGAGGCGTCAGGGGGAAAAGCATACAGAAGACCCACCGACCATGAGACTAGGAAGGCATCGGCGGCCACCCTAGCCGGATGTGGCTGCCTTGAGCAGAAGCGGGGAAGTTGGGATCGCAAACAAGTCCATCACTAGTTCGCCCCAGGTCTGGAAAAGCCTGTTGGCCACCACTCAGTCCAGCTGCCACTTGTGAGGCTGGAGGATCCTGCTGAATCTGTCGGCCAGCCAGTTGTCCTGGCCCGGCAGGTATACTGCTTTGAGGAGAATCCCCTGCCAGGTTGCAAAAGAGCATAGGTACAGGGCTTCCTGATAGAGGGTGCGTGATCCCGTACCCCCTGTTTGTTCACGTAGAACATGGCCATTTGGTTGTCCGTTTGGACCAGGACTGACCTGTGGTCCAGATACGGCTTGAAAAACTTCAGGGCGAGATGGATGGCCCGGAGCCCTAACAAGTTGATCTGTTGGTCACTCTCCTCTGGAGACCACACCCCCTGCATGCGGTACCCCTGGCAATGGGCTCCCCAGCCTAGCAAGGAAGCATCTGTGGTGAGGACCCTCGAGTGGGGAAGGGCCTGAAGGAGCATACCTGCCTTCAAGTGCTGGGGCGAGAGCCACCAGGCCAAGGACTGTACCAGGCACCTGGTCACTTTGATCCTGTCCTGGAGGTGTCCCATGGCCTGGGGCCATTGATCTCTGAGGCACCAGTGCGCAATTTGCATGTGGAGGCGGGCATCTGGAATGACAGGGACCGTGGAAGCCATGTGACCAAGGAGGCGCAGCAGTTGCCTTGCTGGCACTGAGGAGTTTTGACTTACTTTCCCTGCAATGTCTATAAGCCTACTTGCCCTGTCTGCAGGCAGGAAGGCCTTTGACTGAAAGGTATTGAGCCTTGCCCCAATGAAGTCCAACTCTTGAGTCAGACAGAGGCTGGATTTGGGGTAGTTGATTACAGACCCCAAGTGCTGCAGGACCTGGATGGAGCGAGCTGTGGCCTCTTGCACCTCGGTGGCTGAAGTGCCCCTGATGAGCCAATCATTGAAATAGGGGAAGACGAAGATCCCCTGAAGCCTGAGGAAGGCAGTGACCACCGCCAGGCACTTTGTGAACACCCTGGGAGCTGAAGCAAGGCCAAAGGGGAGCACTCTGTACTGGTAGTAGTAGTCCCCCACCACAAAGCGTAGATATTGCCTGTGGCTTGGGTGGATTAGGATGTGTGTAAGCATCTTTTAGGTCTAAGGAGCATAGCCAGTCTCCCTGGCGGAGGTAGGGCAGCAATATTCCAAGGGAGAGCATCTTGAACTTCTCCCTCACTAGGAATTTGTTGAGATAGCACAGGTCAAGGATGGGCCTTAGGCCCCCTGTCCTCTTTGGGGTGAGGAAGTAGAACCCTTTGCCCTTGAGGTGGTGGGGCACCGATTCCACCGCATGGTCCTTGAGAAGATCTGCCAACTCCTTCAGAAGAAGGTCCCGGTGAAGGGGAGACCTTGGAGGCTCTCCTGGGAAGTAGTGTGGAGGCACTTGGGCTAGATGGAGGAGGTATCCCTCCCTGACCACTTGTAATGCCCATGAATCGGTGGTGATGGTTTCCCACCTGTGGACATACAAGGTGAGCCGACCTCCTGTGTGCTGCCCAACTCCAGCTGGGAGAGGGGCTATGCTGCAGGAGTCAAAAGCTCCCACCAGGCTGGGCTGGAGCCTGGGGTTTGGGGGATTTCTGCTTACATGGGCCATGCTCCTGCCCCTTGGCCTGCTGCCCCTGTGTTGCTGAGGAGGCCTGCTAAGGGGGGTAGTTTCGGTAAGCAGCTCCCTTCCTCGGGTAAAAGGGCTTTTTACCCAAGCCCTTCTTACGAGGAGGGGCAGAGGTCTTCTTAGAGAGCCGTGTCCTTGTCATGAACTCGGTCTCCAGCTCTGCAGTCTTGTCGGTCATGGGTTTGCTGAAGAGATTCTCCCCTTGGCATGGGACATCGACCAACTTGTCCTGAACCCATTGCTCAAGGTCGGATGACTGCAGCCAAGCCTGGCGGCGCGCACCGATGCCCACTGTGGCTACTCGGGCTGCCGACTCAAACCCGTCATAGGCCGCCCGAGACATAAATTTGGAGCATTCATGGACAGCTTTGGACAGGCCCTTGAAGCGCTGCAAAGGTTCCTTGGAGAGACCAGCCGAGAACCCGGCAAATTCCTTCGTCAGGTCTCTCAGGTACATGGCCATGTGCAACTGGTATGCCTGGATCCGACAATTCAGCATCGTGCCCTGGAAACATTTCCTGCTGAGGGCATCCAAGGTGTGGGCCTCCAGGCCGGGAGGCACCGAGGAGTGCGTCTTCTGGCTCTTAAGCCGACGCATAGCCGATTCCACAACCATGGAGTTGTGAGGCAGTTGCGATGTCTTGAACCCAGGGCTCCAGTGGACTCGATACATCGAGTTGAGCAGTTTGCTGATCACCGGTGTCGATGCTGGTATCTCCCACATGCGGAGCATAAGTCGTTCCAGGATCGGAGGAACGGGTACTGTGAGGGTCTCCCGAGGAGGAGCCTCATATTGGAGGATCTTGAGCTCGTCGGCTCAAGGCTCCTCCTCGGACTCCGTGAGGAAAGCCAGAGCCTTGGACATGTCTCACATGAAGTCCAAAAAAACAATATCCTTCGATGTTGACCTTCTCCAAGGCTCTGATACTGGAGAATCTGAGGGGACATCCCTATGCCTTTGGGTATCCGGTGACTCCTTGTCCTCCGTCTCCCAAGCTGAGGCCTCTGAGGAGGACTCGAGGGACTCCTCAGGTATCGAGGGCCCTGGCGCCGTCTGTCATGACGCTGGAAGACTCAGTGGCAATGACCTCGGTCCCGAACGGGAGGCCAAGTGTGACCTCGGCCAAGGATGGGCTCGGCCTCCGGGGTCAACTTTGATATCGAGGGCCCGGTGGTCGGGGTGGAGGAACCAGACATGACGGACATCAGTGCCCTCTGCTGTTCAATGAAGGCAGTAAAACTGCACTCCAAAGCCGCCATCCTGGACACGAGTCCGGGAGACTCCGCAGCCTCTGGCTCGGGAGCCGACATGGTCAGCCCCGATGCCGGTTCCCCCAGAGGGAGTCTTTGACAAGAATAGTCGCTATTTGCCTAGGCTGATCCGGTTCCTGACGAGGAACTTTGGCCGGGCGTTTCTTTTCCAGCGATCCGGGCAGGCGCTTGGGGCTCTGCGACCGGCCCCGAGAGGAGTCCAGTCATTCGGAACCGTCCAGAGACGCCACCTTCGAGGATTTCTTCTTCCTCTTGTGTTCCCTCGAGGGAGACCCCCGCTCTGAGGAACCCTGACAACGTTCGGGCTCGGAGTGTCCCCCCCGCCCCGAGACGTAAAGGCCTCAGATGAGGTCCTGGTTCTCGGAGGCACGGGGGATTTGGGAAAAATCTTGTCATGCTGTTGCTGGCGGCTTCTCAGGGCCTTGGATGACATTCTCTTACAGAGAGTGTAGACCGTCGGGTCGTGGTCCGGCCCGAGGCACCAGAGGCAGCAGTCGTGCGTATCAGTGAGGGACATAATTTTTTCTCACCGATCGCATTTCTTGAAACCGCAGGTAGCCATCGGGGAAAAAGGACCCCGGCTGGGTCAAAGACCCTTTGGGCTGCCAGCAAAGGAGAGAAAGGTTAAAAGGGTGCGAAGATGCCTCAAAAGGAAAAAATCAAACAAAAGATAAAAAGATCGACCTGATACCAGAGTGCCGAGGCCGGAGGCGGGAAGGATTTATTTATTTATTTTTATTTATTTATTTAGACAGTTTTGTATACCACCTTATCCTTCAATCAAAGTGGTCACAACACAATTGGGGGATACATTTAACACGAGGGGATATGAGACACATACACTAATACTTACAGGGAACATGGGCAGTGGAGGGTTAAGTGGCTTGCCCAAGACCACAAGGAGCACCTGTGGGACTAGAAACCCCAGTCCTTCCGGCCCAAGATTGCTGTCCTCTAGTGGGATTTGAACCACCGACCTTCCGGCCTGTGGTACCTTGCCCCAACCACTAGGCCACTTCTCCCTCCGGTGTTGACCGGTCGGGCCAAAAAGGCACACAGAAAAAAAATCAACTTTTTCAGGGACACGAAGGACAACATCCGATGGGCTCTGTGGAAAAAAGGAGACTGAGCAAGATGGCACCCTTGGGTGGGAAGGGGACCACGCATGCATGGTAGCAACTCCCAAAGGCTTTCTTTGAAAGCTGGGGATTTGCTCCGCGCGGGCTCTGTTGGCGTCAACGTCACCATATGTGAGGACTGACTTCCTGCTTGTTTATGGAGAAAAAAAGTTTACCAATGGAGAGCAACTTGGAACACGTCCATAGGGCTCTTTGGAAAAATAAAGACTGAAGAAGATGGTACCTCGGCAGTAGGTGGGATGGAGGCATGAAGGCGCGGTAGAGCCTCTGAAAAGCTTCCAATAGAAGCTGGGGAGCATTCCCACATGGGGCTCTATTGGGGACATCCCTCATGCATGAGGACATATTTCCTGCTTGTCAACAGAGAATCCTTTTCTTTCTTCATCAGGGCCATTGCAGTAGTCTCTTTAGAGTAACCAATGTCTAGTAATCCCATTAGTTTTCTGTTTGATGTATTATCAGACTGGAACTGCTATACAATAAGGCCACAATTAGATTAGTCTAAGAGGAAAAGTGAATGATTTCTGCTTATGTTCCATGTAATGTTTTCTTTCTTGCGAGTTTGGTTGAATAATGCTTGATGTCTAGAAATGATGATGGGTGCATGGATCAAGCTCTCAGTCGAGCTGAGAGGGCTAAGAACAGTACCCAAGCTTGAGGCCAGTCTACAGGTTCCTTAGCTGTACAAATGAGTGACGTCTGAGGAAGGGATGTACAATTGCAAAAACTCACCTTTTGGATATACATCTCATGTTGGTCTAGTAAGAGGAGAATCTAGTGAGAGTGGAAAAAAAGTAAATCTGAAAATAAGCAGGTTCTGCGGTATAGCAGAGCTGTACTTGTGCAGTGGGGTGGGAGGAGAGGAAACGTGTTCACCCCTATGCCTTGGGGGTGTGGGGGGGGGGAGGGCATTCTACCATGGTTGCTACTCCCTTCTGCTGCACCTCTTCATGTTTGATATCACTTCCTATTCCTCAGTGTCAGCAGGCAAACAGTTACTGTGGTAGGGATTCAGTTCTATAACCCTATTCACCACACCCACTAGTATTATTTATTTTATTTTTATTTATTTACATTCTCTTATATACTGTGCTATTCTGCATCAGTGTGGTTTACATTGAACAAACTGAAATTACATTGAACAGGGCATTATAACTTGGAGATAACTATTTTACAGGGAACATGGGCTATGGAGGGTTAAGTGGCTTGCCCAAGACCACAAGGAGCACCTGTGGGACTAGAAACCCCAGTCCTTCCGGCCCAAGGTTGTTGTCCTCTAGTGGGATTTGAACCCCTGACCTTCCAGCCTGAAGTACCTTGCCCCAACCACTAGGCCACTCCTCCACTCTGAGTAGTAGTCCTCTAATATACATTTAGGGGACATTTTCAAAGCCATTTGGACAGTTTGCAGGTCTGCAATATATTCAGCAGAGGAGTGGCCTAGTGGTTAGGACACAGTACCTCAGGCCAGAGGGCCGGGGGTTCAAGTCCCACCTGGGGACAGCAATCTCAGGCTGGAGGGACTGGGGTTTCTAGTCCTATAGGCACACCTTGTGGCCTTGGGCAAGCCACGTAACCCTCTGTTGCCTCAGGTACACATAGATTGGGAGCCCTTTGGGGACAAGGGAATATATCCAGTACCTGTTTGTAGTAATTACATAATGTAAACTGCTTTGATTGAAGGATAAGGCAGTATAGAAAACTGGTTAAATAAATAAGAGAAAAATAAATAAATAAAATAGTGGGGTTAGTGCTTCTGAATATCCCAAGGTGCTGCAGCTGAACACCTTGACGGGGGCAAACATTAGGCACCTGAAAGGCTGGCCTAACATTCAAATGCCACTGAAGATAACCAGGCAGTGGCTGAATATCGAGCTGACCCAGATATTCAATGGTAATGGCCCTGACATTGATATCTGGGTTCAAAGTTCTGCTGCTTCTGAGTATTCCCCCCTTACTGTTTACCCCTCCCTAACACTCCTTTGATGTCCCTTTCCCCCACCTCTGCTAGATCTGCAATGTACATGTCTCCTCTTCCTTGAGAGCCAGCTTTCAGCTAACAGGTACCCTGTATGAAAATTTAACTGGATACCCCCCCTCTTCCCTGTGGAAACCAAGTATTAGTTAGAGTAGCTCACTCCTTTGCTGGAGACTGCTCCAGCACCTCATCCTAATATAATAACATAATTACACAACACACCTCAACAACCATACCACACATGGACTATTGTATATAGATATAAAACGTTTATTGTATTATGGTTGTAACAAGTTAAATGTACATAGTTTCAAAGTTTAATATAAAAGTTGCTGTGATGTTTCATGTAAAACACCCTTGATCTCAGGAAGGGGCGGTATATAAAAGCTTGTTAAATAAATAATAAATAAATCCTCCCTCACTCCGCAGCACTTCTCAGACCTGGGTCCTGATGCAGGACACTGTGCTAGTCTTTAGTGCAGTCATTTACTCAAGCTTGCAGTAAGAAATTTCAGCATGGGAAAACTAGTGGTAAAACCTCTGTGCTAGAGGGTAGAACAGTGGACATACAGAATGCGCAATGAAAAATGCTCCCACTATAAAAATAAAAAAGTGCTAAAATTTATCATGGCTTTTCGGTCTTCCAGTTTTATTCCAGCTAAGGACTAGTGTAAAGATAGGCCATCTGATGAGAGGTGCATCTCAGATCCAGGATCCCTGGTGGCTCAGGTGAGCCCCTGGATCATCCCCATGACTCCACAGAAAAATCTGTGGTGACCCAAGTGGACCTCTGGACCCTCTACCCCCAAACATTTCCTGGTAGTCCGACTAGCACCTTCAACCCTTCTCCTCTTGACCCAGAAAAAAATCCTGTTGGCTCAAGTGGACCCCAATTCCCTTGGGATCTTCTGACCCCCTTCCCCTGTAGGCCGGGTCCACCTACAAAGTCTCCCCAAATATTACCAATTACCAATAAAGAGTTCAGACAATAGTTGCTCAGCTACAAAGAAACTCTTTATTTGGCACAGCAAACAAATGGTTATAGATGCAGATAGCAAGTACCTGTCTGAGGGACAGCGGGGCAGCCTTCTCTCTGCAAGGGGAGAAAAGAACTGCCCAAGACCCTCTAAAATTGCTGTCTTATATATACCTCTCTGCTTCAAATTCTAAATAGTTTCAGCAAATTCAGCATAAATTCTTAGGTGTTTGCAGGCTTCCTGCAAAGCTCTTTCCCAGGGCCTCCCATGTTTATGCAGCTGGATCTGCTCATCAAGGCTTGCCTATCTATGCAATCAATCATAGCTCTCTGCCTCCTCCTGTGTTTTTCCATCTGCAGGCACCAATTGAAACCTTCAGGGCAAGAGCATTAGTTGAATTCCTGGCTTGACTTGTTTGAACCTAGGCTTATATCCTTGGACACTTCTGTCCAAAGTATAGCTTTTTTTAGGCTTTATAACAGTAGTAAGCTGCATGTACTCTTTTCCTGTTGCCCACCTGTTTTGTGCCAACCATATGTTGCTGTGTATGTTTCAGACAGGCCAGAGTGCAGTTATAAGGCAGACATATATGCAATCATAAGGCAAACATATAAAGCAGATCTGAGCTGATTATCCCTTTATTCCAATTATCCCTTCATTCTCCACTTTTTCTTTTCTTTTTTTTTTCTGTGTGGAGGGAAGCGAAAGTAATCCCACTAAGGGGCATGGATAACAACCATTTGAGACAGAGAGGGATCATTGAGAGGCAACCGCTGGTACTGTTCCATAGATACAATGTACATGGTTTTAGTGCTTTACAGCATCATTCGTTTACAGAAGGCAAGCAAGATGGATAAGACACAACAAGCAATTATTCCAAAACAAGCTATACTTAAAAGCGTAATAAAGAAGGCTTTAATTCCTCCTCCTAAACTAGCAAACCATGAAGCAATACTATCCCAAATATTGTCAAGCTGAGGTCCACCCTTAAAATCATCAACATGTAATTTATTTATTTATTTATTTGAGCACATTTTTATACCGCTCCTTCCAGTGATCAGCAGCGGTTTACATTTAACAATTAACTCTGCATAGATTAACAGTTACATAAAACAGTAGGATAATAACATTAGAACATTGAAAGGTGGTATTGTTTTAGGATAACTCAATAAATAGAACAAAACTGTATACATGAAAGAAGAGAAACATGTTAACATACATGCTATATAATTAACTATATACATTATTTGTGATCGAAAATATAAGTAGATTCACTATTTGATTCTTCGTGGATTTGAGGGTTCTAAATGGTAAAAGTGGAAAAGATCTGTCTAATTGTTTTCATCACAGAATTACTCTATGTTATTTCTGACTGATTGAAGTATTCTTGAAATAGATGTGTTTTAAGGCTTTTACGGAATGATGTGAGATCTTTGTTAGCTCTTAAGATGTCAGGGAGTTTGTTCCATTGTGTTGGAGCAGTGTATGTGAATGCTCTATTACTGGTGAATGCCTTTACTTTGCAAATGGAGAAGGGGGTTTGTAATATATTTAGGTTGTGTGTACGTCTTTTCCTGTTGGTAGTTTGCGGCTTTATGAGTGTGGCAAGATAGGATGGGGCAGAATTGTTTATTAGTTTGAATGTTGTAATTATTATTTTGTATCGTATGCGTGCATGTATAGGTAGCCAGTGAAGTTCTCTTAGGATAGGTGTGATGTGATCTGAGAAGGGTACGTTCATTAGGATTCGGGCTGTTACATTCTGTGCCATCTGGAGTATGTTTGTTGTTTTTTTGGGCAAGCCTTGAAGTATGCCATTACAATAGTCCAGATGTGGCGTTATGATTGCTTGTATTATTGATATAAACTCTGATAGTTCAATGATGTTACGTAAGGGCTGTAGGGTTCTTAGTTTGTAGAAAATGGTTCTATTTAAAAGTCTTAGGTGGGTTTCCATGTTAAGTGTCCTATCTAGAGTGACACCTAGGTACTTTAGTTCTTGTTTAGTGGTATAAGTTGTATTATTTAGTATGATTGTGGGGGGGGGGGGGGGTGTTTAAACTCCGGATTTTTAGAGATAAACATTACTTCAGTTTTTTTGTGATTGATAAGCATATTGTTTTGTTGGAGCCATTGTTGTGCTTCATTAAGGCAATTTTCTAAGTGACTATAATCTGGGTTACATATATCCAATTGTGTATAAAGCATTATATCATCCGCATAGAGATGATAGTCAATTTTGTGTTTCTGGAATATTGTGCAGATTGGTCTTAGGTATAAGTTAAATAATATAGCGGATAATGCTGAGCCCTGTGGGATATCTTGTGTCTGTGGGAAGCTATTGGATAGGTTTTTATCAAAGTATACTTGTTGTATCCTGTTGGATATATAAGATGAGAACCATGTTAGGGGGGTTCCATTTATACCTATTGTTTCTAATCTTTCAATGAGGATCTTATGATTCACTGAATCAAAGGCTGCAGTTATGTCGATGAAAATTAAGACAAACATTTTTTTGCAGTTTTCAATGCCTTTATAGAGTTTGTCAAATAATACTAGAAGCAGTGTTTCTACTCCATGTGATTGTCGAAAGCCATATTGTTGAGCATCAAGTGCATTTGTGTTATCTATGTGGTCTTGCAATTGGTATTGTACAGATTTTTCAATAACTTTGGCTATAAAAGGTATACTTGATATGGGTCTGTATGAGGATGGATCTGCATTGTTTAGTGATTTGTTTTTTAGTATAGGTTGTATTAGAGATCTTTTTAGTTCTGTTGGCATGTTTCCTTTTATTAGAGATTGGTTTACAATGTTTAGTATTATGGGTGAAATTTCTGCTTTAGCATTCTTGATCCAGTCTACTGGACAAGGGTCAAGGGGTGATGTGGTGGTGTTTATGTTTGTGATGATGTTTAGAAGTTGTCTGTTATCTATTGAGTAAAGGTTTTCCCACACTATTGTGGGGTTAGTATTTTGTGTTACCCTTTGAAATGCATTATTTTCAATTTTATGGGAGATTCTTTCTTCGCTGGGGTTTAATTTTTTAGAGTAGTGATCAGCCAGTTCTTAAGCATTTATAGGATATTTTGAATTAACGTCTTTTGGGGGTTTAGTGAGTGATTTTACAAGCTCAAATAATTCCCTTGGCTTATTTAAAGCATTAGTTAGTTTTTTGGTGTGATAATTCTTTTTTGCCGTATTTACTATTTCTTTATAGGATTTAAGTAGTGATAAGTATTGTTTTTTGGTCTCAGTTGATTTCCTAGCTCTCCATTTTTCTTCCATTTTTCTGAGATCTTTCCTCGCTTTAGCTAGTTCTGCTGTGTACCAAGGTTCAGACCTTTTCCTTGGCTTGTTACTTTCATGAGAGGCGATTTTAGATGTTTGTTTAGAAACTGTTTCTATTCCGTTGTTCCATTGTTTTATTGTCTTCCAAGTTTGAGGTTTCTGTTTTTACATGTGAAAAGATCAAATTTATTAGTGTGTCTTTATCTAGTTTTTTAAACATGCTTTTATGTGTATTATTAATAGGTTCTATATTGGGTGATTGTAATGGCATTTCAAATGTGAATTCTATAAGATGGTGGTCTGACCGTGGCACCTGTGTTATTTTTGATGTTGTATTTGTTACTGTGGTGTTTGAGTATTTTTTGGGAAGAAACACTACGTCCAAGGTATTTCCCTTGTCATGTGTGGGTGTTTGGATTATTTGTCGGTAACCCATTTGATCCATGGCCTCATTAAATGTATTAGTTTGTGTGGTATTAAGTGAAGCAAGGTTTATATCGCCTAGTATCATGTGATACTTTTTAAATGAGGTTTCGCATATTGTTTCAAGAGCTGTTGCTAATGCTTCATGTTTTCCAGAAGGTGGTCTGTAAATGAGGGAAATAGCAAAGGTTTTATTTTCCACCTTAAGGATGTCTATTCCTTCGAGTGACCTCTGGGCAGTACAGGTTAGGTTTAGATTTTTTCTTGCTATTATTAGAACCCCACCACCTTTTCCTTTGTTACGAGGGCAATCAAATATATTGTATCCTGGTGCACTTAGTGTGTTGAGGGGAACTGTGTCAGACTCTGAGAGCCATGTTTCTGTGATGCATAATAGATCTGGTTTTTCATCAGTAATAAGGTCCTGTATAATGTGTATCTTGTTTTTGATAGACCTAATATTTATTAGTAGGCATGTTTGAGGGATTAGCGTGCTAGACTTGGTGTGTGTATCATTAAGGGTAGGTTTGATTGTAATTAGTCTTGAGCGTGGTTTCGTTACCTTTGGGTTGGATTGGAGTATATTATGTTTGGATTTATATTGAAACCACTGGGTGAATTGTGGTAGTTGGTATATGTGCATGTGGCTTGGAGGTCAATAGATGGGATACGTGTATAGTGTGGTAAGGAGAGTGTAGCACAGCCCTGGGAAATAGAGGAAAAAGGAACTTTTGCTTCTTTAAGGGGGATGGGCTCACCTAAACACATGTGCAAAAGTAAAAGCAGTGAAAGAAACCATGCTTGCAGAGCTAGGCTGAAGCCACACCCAGACTCCATGGCAACCCTAAGTAAGGATAAGGGACACCTGTGGGTGGAGCCAGAGGGGGAGGCATACTGCCCAGCATTTAAGGTTAAGCAAACAGAAAGTGATAGACTCAGTAGAACTGTTAGAAGCCTTGGAGGTGTTGGAAGCCACGGGAACAGCTTGAGAAGCAGCAGCTGGGGAAAGGCCAGAGGACAGGCCGAGTACTTTCCTTCTAGGAGAGAGAAGGGCAAAAGGCTGGCTGTAAGAAAGCTAGAACAGGAAGGCTCAGCTTCTTCTGAAAGAAGACAAATCTTCAGGCTGAGAAAGCCCAGGAAAGCTGGAAGAAAATCCTGCAGTGATTCCCTGAGCAGCTCTGACTCAGAGGACGCTACCTCCAACAGATGTCACAGCTGTGAAACTTCCATAGTTAAGCTCCAAGGTAGGAGAGGAAAGTTGGAAAGAGTTAATGCTTATAACTCTGACTCAGATACTGAGGAGATAGTTATACCTGCTAGCACGCAGAACAGGAAGAAGGGTTTGGTAGATAAAGCCAAGCAAACAAAGCCTGTTAATGTTTTACCAAGAGAAAGAAAGGCAGTTCAATGGGAGAAACAGTTTAAGCTGTTAAAGCATATAAACCTTAAAGTACCTGAACGTATTCAAGTTCCACAATCAGGCAGTGCAGAGGAAGAAATGGAGGTGGATTATAAGGAAGATGACCCTGATTCCACTTGCTCTGAAATGGAATGTGCTCTATGTGTCACTGCTGATTGAAAGAAGTAAAATACTAGGAAGAATCTCAGGAAGCAGTTCTCAGGTTCATGATAGCAGAAAGCTTTGAAAAGCGAGAAAGGAAATCTCTTAGTCTAAAACTTTCAAAGCTCTGTCTGTTGAAGAGAAGTAGATGATGCAATGGAGTTCTTTGCTGACCAGCTGAGAAGTGTTTTAAACTGAAGCAGCTAAAGGGAGCCGACAGAATTACTGAGTTCCGTTGTATGTTTTAATTGCAAATAAAGCTGTTGTTTCTGAGATGAGAAATTTCCTAATGGAAGAAGTAAAGACATTTACTTGTAAATAATACCACTGAAACACACTGTTTGTAAAGAACTTTATTTGGGAGAAAATATCCTTGTTTTCTGTTGCTGAGTTTGGAATCTTCTACAAAGGACTGTTACTAAACTGCACCAAGTTAAAAATCAATAAAAATTCCTGTGTTGCTTTAAAACCACTTGGACTGCTTTTATACACAACTACACGTTTAAAGCTAAAAGATACAAGATGGGAGCCCGTCTTCACTAGGCGACCGCCTGGTGGAGGCGCGCCCGCCACAGGTGGCATAGTTCTTTGGATTTTTCTTTTTCCTATGGTCAAGCTTGGTACACCTTGAAGTTACATACTTTTGGAGCAAGGAAAAGACCCAAGAAAGGACGGTGTCAACAAGAGTTGGTGGAACGGAAGGAAGATCCGGAGTGGCATTGGAGCCGGAGTCCATATCAAAGTGGTGGCAAAGCAAAGTCCTGCACCAGAGCCAGCATCAGCCCAGCGATGGAGAGTGCTGATATTCTGGCTTGGGTGGCAGATCAATTCGCCAAACAGAGGGAGATGGCAGCAGTGAGCCAAGAACAGGCGACAGCCATGCTCCGATCCCAACAACAACCACTACTACAGATGATGGCGAAATGGATTGCAACACAGGAGAAAGCGACCGAAGCTGCAAAGACAGTACCAGGTGCACAGAGTGTTTTTCCAAGATGGGAAAGCCCTACTGCTGGAACTTTTTCCTGTGGGCGCCTTACCAAAGAGGATGATGTCGATGATTTCATCGAAGCATTTGAAAGAATCTCTCTACTGGCTAGATGGCCTAGAGAACAGTGGGCATTAAGATTTGCTACTACCCTTACAGGGGAGGCTCTCGCAGCCTACAGGGCAATGCCCGTGACATTGGTCACGGATTATGAAAAAGTAAAAAGCGCTATTAAAGATTGGATGGGATTAAATCCCACGGTCTATCGCAGGCTTCTGCGATCATGTGTGATAAAGGTGGGTGAAACACCCCAAGCTCTCTATCATAGGATAAAGTTTGGTCTGTAAATGGCTTACACCTGAAACTAAGGATGTAGAATCTATTTTGGATGCTGTAATTCTAGAGCAGTTTACAGAGGCTCTACCTAAGGAGTTGCAAACTTTTCTAGTGCTACAAAACTGCAAAAATATCCAGGAAGCCATTGCTCTGGCTGAACGCTTTCTGGAGGCTAATAAGCTAAGCCTCGAGAAAGAGGGGTTTTTTAAGAAGGCAGGTATGGAGGCGCTAGAAAAGAAGGCAACATTTGCAAGCCTTAGGAAAGAAAAGAATGTACCCGTCGATAGGATGTGTAACATGCAGAGGAAATGTTTCTCTTGTGGGGAAATAGGTCATCTTAAGAGAAATTGCAAGACTAAAAAAGCTTTTGTAACCACCCGTCCCAAAGATACAGGTAAAGGGTTCCTCTTAACAGTTGAAGTGGAAGGGATCCCCAAAGAAGCTTTATTAGACTCGGGGGCTGACCAGTCCATGATTTCTCAGGGGCTTTGGAGAAAGATTGAGGCCCAGCAGCAGTCCTTACAGGAATCCTCTAGAGGGCATGTTAGGATCCGGTGTGTCCATGGGGCCGCCTCCACCTATCCTGTACAGTATGTCAAAATAAAGGGATTAGGTAGCAGGAAAGAAATAGCGGTAGCCGTAGTACCTAGACTCCCGCATGACATTATACTAGGCCGCGATTGGTCCCAGTTCAGAAAAGGATTAACAGAAGAGCTGCAGGAAAAGGCCGGCATGGCAGCTACCCTATCCAAAGAGGAAACAGCAGAAAGGGAGAAATCCTTAACAAGAATAGGAAAGGTTTCCTGTCCGAAGACTGATACGGCTAGAATAGTACCCACTCCTTTGTTTGGGAGGAAAGTAAACCAGGAGAAACCAACAGAAACTCGAAGGGAAATAAAGGATCCAAAACAGAAGTTTGTGCTCCGATTCTGTAGGACCACCCCTGAGGCTAAAGTTCCAAGACGGGCAACGGAACAGGCCGCCGGACTGGATCTTTGCAGTGCTATAGATGTGGTCATACCTAGACAGGGGAGAGCCATAGTGGAGACTGGTCTTCGGGTAGAAATACCGCCAGGGTGTTATGGCCGTATTGCACCTAGGTCAGGTCTTGCCCTTAAGAACTTCATAGATGTAGGCGCCGGGGTCGTTGATCCTGATTATAGAGGATCATTGAAGGTACTTCTGTTTAATTTTCCCAGGAGAACTTTAAAGTAAATGTGGGGGATCGGGTGGCCCAATTGATTTGCGAGCGGGTGGGATTTCCATCTATAGAGGAGGTGGATGAGTTAACCTCTACCACCCGGGACTCAAGGAGATTTGGTTCCACTGGCATAGGTGAAATAAAAGGGTTAACTGCAAGCTGTGTAGGGAAGGAGGAGGATGAGCTAGGACCGCAACTCGCGGAATGTAAGGCAGATTCCGTTCATAGGATCGGTGAAAGGCTCTCCTGGGCTCAGCAGGGAGAGTTATCCAAAGTATTAAGCGAGTTCCCTGATGTCCTTACTCCTGTGCCAGGAGAAACAAAGCTGGTAGCACCCACAGAGGATGAACAAGAGATACCCAGGTTCCTGACGGATTTGAAGGGTCGCTTACAGCGAATGGCCACAGTAGCGGAAGGGAATTTAAAACAGAGTCAGGCCAGGCAAAAGACTTATTATGACCGACGGGCAAGGCCTCGCCTCTTAAAGGTCGGGGATAAAGTAATGGTGATGGTGGCCGCAGCTAATTCTAAGTTTGAAAATAGCTGGAAAGGGCCTTACAAGGTTTTAAAACAGGTAGGTCCAGTGTCATATGCTTTGGAGATTGGACGGGGAAAGCAACAGATATACCATATTAACGTATTGAGAACATGGCAGGAGCGTACGGTGAATGCTCAGTTAGCCCAAAGAGTGAACAGTGATCCGAAACCCATATCTCGTATTACGAGCTGTGACCGGGTTGTGGCGCCAGCCCGTAATAGCTTAAGGGGGGGGGGGGATATGTGGTAAGGAGAGTGTAGCACAGCCCTGGGAAATAGAGGAAAAAGGAACTTTTGCTTCTTTAAGGGGGATGGGCTCACCTAAACACATGTGCAAAAGTAAAAGCAGTGAAAGAAACCACGCTTGCAGAGCTAGGCTGAAGCCACACCCAGACTCCATGGCAACCCTAAGTAAGGATAAGGGACACCTGTGGGTGGAGCCAGAGGGGGAGGCACACTGCCCAGCATTTAAGGTTAAGCAAACAGAAAGTGATAGACTCGGTAGAACTGTTAGAAGCCTTGGAGGTGTTGGAAGCCACGGGAACAGCTTGAGAAGCAGCAGCTGGGGAAAGGCCAGAGGACAGGCCGAGTACTGTCCTTCTAGGAGAGAGAAGGGCAAAAGGCTGGCTGTAAGAAAGCTAGAACAGGAAGGCTCAGCTTCTTCTGAAGAAAGACAAATCTTCAGGCTGAGAAAGCCCAGGAAAGCTGGAAGAAAATCCTGCAGTGATTCCCTGAGCAGCTCTGACTCAGAGGACGCTACCTCCAACAGATGTCACAGCTGTGAAACTCCCACAGTTAAGCTCCAAGGTAGGAGAGGAAAGTTGGAAAGAGTTAATGCTTATAACTCTGACTCAGATACTGAAGAGATAGTTATACCTGCTAGCATGCAGAACAGGAAGAAGGGTTTGGTAGATAAAGCCAAGCAAACAAAGCCTATTAATGTTTTACCAAGAGAAAGAAAGACAGTTCAATGGGAGAAACAGTTTAAGCTGTTAAAGCATATAAACCTTAAAGTACCTGAACGTATTCAAGTTCCACAATCAGGCAGTGCAGAGGAAGAAATGGAGGTGGATTATAAGGAAGATGACCCTGATTCCACTTGCTCTGAAATGGAATGTGCTCTATGTGTCACTGCTGATTGAAAGAAGTAAAATACTAGGAAGAATCTCAGGAAGCAGTTCTCAGGTTCATGATAGCAGAAAGCTTTGAAAAGAGAGAAAGGAAATCTCTTAGTCTAAAACTTTCAAAGCTCTGTCTGTTGAAGAGAAGTAGATGATGCAATGGATTTCTGTGCTGACCAGCTGAGAAGTGTTTTAAACTGAAGCAGCTAAAGGGAGCCGACAGAATTACTGAGTTCCGTTGTGTGCTTTAATTGCAAATAAAGCTGTTGTTTCTGAGATGAGAAATTTCTTAATGGAAGAAGTAAAGACATTTACTTGTAAATAATACCACTGAAACACACTGTTTGTAAAGAACTTTATTTGGGAGAAAATATCCTTGTTTTCTGTTGCTGAGTTTGGAATCTTCTACAAAGGACTGTTACTAAACTGCACCAAGTTAAAAATCAATAAAAATTCCTGTGTTGCTTTAAAACCACTTGGACTGCTTTTATATACAACTACACGTTTAAAGCTAAAAGATACAAGATGGGAGCCCGTCTTCACTAGGCGACCGCCTGGTGGAGGCGCGCCCACCACAATAGGTATGCTTGTGATGTTTTTGTATGCAGGATGATACATAGCAGGGTGATAAGAAGCAAATTTAGGAATTCCATCTTTATCTTTTTGTGAGTAAGAGCTTACTTGTGTGTTGTGAGAAATATGTGTATAAGGGTGCTATTCATATGATCTGGTTAAGATAGTGTTTAGGTCTTGGTATCCTTAAGTGTCCAAGAGTGTAACTATTTAAATCAGCAGCAGGGGAAAGCTCGATCCCTCTTGGGAGGGCACGCTGCGGTTTAGAGGTTACTGGCAAGTTACTGGCGGAGTCACTAGCAACAGTGCAATAGAGACTGGCATTAATAGGTCTACTGACAACAGTATCAAGATATAGCATTAATAGGTCTACTGTCAACAGTATCAAGATATAGCATTAATAGGTCTACTGGCAACAGTATCAAGATAAACAAGCAGTGATAATTTACTGGCAACAGTAACGGTTATTGGCACTATTAAGGCTGTTGGCAACAATATATGTATAAACGCAGGACACACACATGTAATGAAAAATAATAATTGATAATATTTAAAATAAACAGCATCAATATCCTAAAAAGGATTATGAAAGGTATTATATAATCAATAATCAATAATTTTAATTTTGAAACAAAAGTTTTCCAAGAAAGTAAAGAAAATTCTTGTATCAATGTAAACATGAAAGAAAACAAATCAAAAACTATTGTACTCACATGTAACCCTATTTATGGACTGTTAATGTAATCTTAAGTCCAGGGTTGGGCATATTCTGTCTCACAATATTAAAGAGACTCAGTATCGCCTGTCTTAGACTGTAAACATAAAAACAACTAAAGATAATCACACAGAATTGAGCATAGAGCGTAGAATTGAATTAAGGTCAATCATATGGAATAGATTATGCATAAGGGAAAATGACTAATAATAAGTATGAATAATAATAAAGACTGGATTCATGAGCAAATCTTATGCCTTATTATATTATGGATATCTGCTGAACAGCAAACCAAATATAAAAATCTAAATGCACAAAGAATATTAAAATTATGGATAATAGCCAATGAATCATAGGTTGAGAATCTTCATCAAAACAAAAAATCAAGCCAAAGAAATTATAATAATTATTTGAATAATGAGAGGTACATAAAAAAATGAAGATATATAAATGAAATATATATATGTATGAAATAAATAAAGTAAAACAATAAGGTAAAACAAATTATACATATACACACATTTCATGCCATGAGTATGAAGATAACATCAATGGTCTAAAAATCAAACTAATGAATGTCATAGTTAATTAATAGGGATTTGTACTGAACAAAGGAACCAAACATTGTAAAGTAATGCTTCCCGTTAATTTGTCTATCTTGTATGAACTAAAACTGTGTTTTATATAACGAACTGACAAATAAATTAAGTCGATTATCTTAAATGGTCCTCTATCCTGTAATGAAACAAAGGTGTTTTACTTATAAAAGAAAGATGTTTTACTTATAAAGGAACTATTAAACTGAAAATGGGATATGCATGAATTTTGATAGATGTTAATGTCTTTCTAAGTTAAGAGCGTTGCTGCCTTGATGTTGTGGATCATTAGTATTCACCTATAAAATGCATGAGTTACTTAACCATAATCTGGTATCGCGCAATTTAAATATAGAACTAAAGAAATACATGGATCCATAAGGCGGCAAACTCGGAAGCGTATTGTGCCGGTACTTGTTCAAAAATAGACATAATGAGTGAACTCAAAGGATGGAGAATGACACCTTAAATGTACATATAAAGACCTTAAAATACATACAGATGGAAGTAAAGTGAAGGTGATGATAATAAAATAAAAGTAAAATACCTTAAACACATAGATTTATGGTTCTTCCAAGTTCATTGCCTATGTCGTAAGGACACATAAATAGTGTTAAAATTGCCATATATCCTAGCTTTTACTTAAAAAGCATTTTTAAAGGAGAATTGCTGAACTGTAAAGTGACATATGCCAACAGTATAGGAAGGTACACGGAAGATATCAAATAAATATGAAAAATGCGTTTAAGAAGCAAAAATGTGCTTTACGTTCCTATTTTTTAAAAGAGCTCACCTGCGCTAGAAAGGTAGCATCTAAGTTTAAAAAATATATAATAAATGAATGTCTGAACAAAGGCGACCAATAAAAGCCATGACTTACAACTAAAGATAAAATAGGTGTCTTAATAAAGACAAGTTAAATCCATGGCAAATGATTAAATATTGTCGTAGTGCTTGAGTAGCACCCATGCTGTCTAGTAATGTAGAAGTTTTTACTCACGTTGATTTTACGATCGAGTACAAAGATTGTACGCCTTAGAAAGCTGCAAAACGCTAGTACTGCTCACATGAAAGCGAAAGTGAAAGTGTACTGGCTCCGAAGGGTATAGTATAGCCTTTTAAAATTGGCGCCAAAAAATCAAGAAAACTGATTGGAGGAAAAGTGATGAGGCGAAACGCGTAATGGCTCACCATAATGTTAATGAAAACGAAGCACTTAACACCAGTGTATTGTATACGTACGTAAGAACCTTTCTATGATAATGAGGAACTGCGAAACATAAGAGGTAGTGTTGTTTATAGGAAGGAACAATGCCTAAGCAAATTCATATCTAGGTTTAACTGGGTTGATAGAAAATTGCTAAACGGGTCTCTGTACTTCACAAGAAGACGGATAGGTCTATCTCTTGGTTAAGACCATCTGGAGATAAGCTTTTAAACTCATAAATATATCTTTGTTCCAATTTCAATAGTTTGTTGTTTATGTCTCCTCCTCTCCAATATGGTTTGATCCATTTCAAAACTAGATATTTCAGGTAATTGATTTTGTGGTCGGCAGCAATCCAATGAGAAACCAAAGGTTTGTCTATGATTTTCCGGGAAATGCAGCTTTTGTGCTCAGTGATCCGAGTACGAATTTCTCTTTTAGTTTTGCCAATATATACAAGATGACATGGGCACTGTATAAGATAAATTACATTGGACGTTCTGCAGTTTGTATAATCATTCAGGTGTATCTTATGTCCTGATTTCAAATCCGTAAAGCTATTTTTGGATATAATGGTATGTAAACAAACAGAACATTTTCCACAACTATAATGTCCCTTGATTTTGGGGGGAGCATGTGATCTCATAAGGGCTGATGGGACAAGTGTGTTAGCTAGATTAGTATTTCTTTTATAAGCAACCATAATATGTTTTGTATCAAACGCTGGCAATGTGGTAAGTAAATGCCATTCCTGTCTAAGAATGTTCACTATTGACTTCGAATATTGTGAGAATGTTAAAGCACAAACAACCTTGTTCGAATTTGTAGAAATCTTCTTTTTTGTAACAGAACAGAACGATCAGTAGTACAGGCACGTAAATATGCTTTTTTAATGCTCTCTTTAGGGTATCCTCTTGTTTTGAACCTATAATGCATATCAACAGAGTGACGTTCAAAGTCTCTATCTGTAGTGCAAGTTCTTTTGATTCTAAGGAATTGACTTACCGGTAAGTTTTGTTTAAATGCTCTATTATGACAACTATCATAGTGAAGGAGAGTGTTGCGATCAGTGGGCTTTCTATATAATTCTGTAACAAAGCCATTGTGGTCCTTCTTAATCATGATATCAAGGTAAGGAATTTTTTCCGAACTGAAGGTGCCCTCAAATTGTAAATGGGGGTCTAGGGAATTGAGCCACAGGAAAAATTCTTGTAACTTGTCTTCTGGACCATCCCATATAATCAGAATGTCATCTATATACCTCTTCCATAGAAGGACATTAGATGCATAAGGGTAAGTGTTCAGATATTGTGCTTCAAAATTAGCCACATAGAGATTTGCCACGTCTGGGGCCATGGAGGAACCCATGGCGACCCCTTTCACCTGTTTATAGAGAAGGCCGCGGAAATAAAAGAAGTTCTCTGACATAGCTATGGAAGCTAACTGTACTAGAAAAGCCGTGGGAGTACGTACTGGTCGTGTCCTTTGTATCAGAGTATTGGCTAGAACTTCAAGTGCAGCCTGTTGAGGAATATTGGTATATAGAGAGTTTATGTCCAAAGTAACAAGTGTAAGCTGATCATGGTATTGATTAAACTCTGATACAAAGGACACGACCAGTACGTACTCCCACGGCTTTTCTAGTACAGTTAGCTTCCATAGCTATGTCAGAGAACTTCTTTTATTTCCGCGGCCTTTTCTATAAACAGGTGAAAGGGGTCGCCATGGGTTCCTCCATGGCCCCAGACGTGGCAAATCTCTATGTGGCTAATTTTGAAGCACAATATCTGAACACTTACCCTTATGCATCTAATGTCCTTCTATGGAAGAGGTATATAGATGACATTCTGATTATATGGGATGGTCCAGAAGACAAGTTACAAGAATTTTTCCTGTGGCTCAATTCCCTAGACCCCCATTTACAATTTGAGGGCACCTTCAGTTCGGAAAAAATTCCTTACCTTGATATCATGATTAAGAAGGACCACAATGGCTTTCTTACAGAATTATATAGAAAGCCCACTGATCGCAACACTCTCCTTCACTATGATAGTTGTCATAATAGAGCATTTAAACAAAACTTACCGGTAAGTCAATTCCTTAGAATCAAAAGAACTTGCACTACAGATAGAGACTTTGAACGTCACTCTGTTGATATGCATTATAGGTTCAAAACAAGAGGATACCCTAAAGAGAGCATTAAAAAAACATATTTACGTGCCTGTACTACTGATCGTTCTGTTCTGTTACAAAAAAAGAAGATTTCTACAAATTCGAACAAGGTTGTTTGTGCTTTAACATTCTCACAATATTCGAAGTCAATAGTGAACATTCTTAGACAGGAATGGCATTTACTTACCACATTGCCAGCGTTTGATACAAAACATATTATGGTTGCTTATAAAAGAAATACTAATCTAGCTAACACACTTGTCCCATCAGCCCTTATGAGATCACATGCTCCCCCCAAAATCAAGGGACATTATAGTTGTGGAAAATGTTCTGTTTGTTTACATACCATTATATCCAAAAATAGCTTTACGGATTTGAAATCAGGACATAAGATACACCTGAATGATTATACAAACTGCAGAACGTCCAATGTAATTTATCTTATACAGTGCCCATGTCATCTTGTATATATTGGCAAAACTAAAAGAGAAATTCGTACTCGGATCACTGAGCACAAAAGCTGCATTTCCCGGAAAATCATAGACAAACCTTTGGTTTCTCATTGGATTGCTGCCGACCACAAAATCAATGACCTGAAATATCTAGTTTTGAAATGGATCAAACCATATTGGAGAGGAGGAGACATAAACAACAAACTATTGAAATTGGAACAAAGATATATTTATGAGTTTAAAAGCTTATCTCCAGATGGTCTTAACCAAGAGATAGACCTATCCGTCTTCTTGTGAAGTACAGAGACCCGTTTAGCAATTTTCTATCAACCCAGTTAAACCTAGATATGAATTTGCTTAGGCATTGTTCCTTCCTATAAACAACACTACCTCTTATGTTTCGCAGTTCCTCATTATCATAGAAAGGTTCTTACGTACGTATACAATACACTGGTGTTAAGTGCTTCGTTTTCATTAACATTATGGTGAGCCATTACGCGTTTCGCCTCATCACTTTTCCTCCAATCAGTTTTCTTGATTTTTTGGCGCCAATTTTAAAAGGCTATACTATACCCTTCGGAGCCAGTACACTTTCACTTTCGCTTTCATGTGAGCAGTACTAGCGTTTTGCAGCTTTCTAAGGCGTACAATCTTTGTACTCGATCGTAAAATCAACGTGAGTAAAAACTTCTACATTACTAGACAGCATGGGTGCTACTCAAGCACTACGACAATATTTAATCATTTGCCATGGATTTAACTTGTCTTTATTAAGACACCTATTTTATCTTTAGTTGTAAGTCATGGCTTTTATTGGTCGCCTTTGTTCAGACATTCATTTATTATATATTTTTTAAACTTAGATGCTACCTTTCTAGCGCAGGTGAGCTCTTTTAAAAAATAGGAACGTAAAGCACATTTTTGCTTCTTAAACGCATTTTTCATATTTATTTGATATCTTCCGTGTACCTTCCTATACTGTTGGCATATGTCACTTTACAGTTCAGCAATTCTCCTTTAAAAATGCTTTTTAAGTAAAAGCTAGGATATATGGCAATTTTAACACTATTTATGTGTCCTTACGACATAGGCAATGAACTTGGAAGAACCATAAATCTATGTGTTTAAGGTATTTTACTTTTATTTTATTATCATCACCTTCACTTTACTTCCATCTGTATGTATTTTAAGGTCTTTATATGTACATTTAAGGTGTCATTCTCCATCCTTTGAGTTCACTCATTATGTCTATTTTTGAACAAGTACCGGCACAATACGCTTCCGAGTTTGCCGCCTTATGGATCCATGTATTTCTTTAGTTCTATATTTAAATTGCGCGATACCAGATTATGGTTAAGTAACTCATGCATTTTATAGGTGAATACTAATGATCCACAACATCAAGGCAGCAACGCTATTAACTTAGAAAGACATTAACATCTATCAAAATTCATGCATATCCCATTTTCAGTTTAATAGTTCCTTTATAAGTAAAACATCTTTCTTTTATAAGTAAAACACCTTTGTTTCATTACAGGATAGAGGACCATTTAAGATAATCGACTTAATTTATTTGTCAGTTCGTTATATAAAACACAGTTTTAGTTCATACAAGATAGACAAATTAACGGGAAGCATTACTTTACAATGTTTGGTTCCTTTGTTCAGTACAAATCCCTATTAATTAACTATGACATTCATTAGTTTGATTTTTAGACCATTGATGTTATCTTCATACTCATGGCATGAAATGTGTGTATATGTATAATTTGTTTTACCTTATTGTTTTACTTTATTTATTTCATACATATATACAATTTCATTTATATATATCTTCATTTTTTTATGTACCTCTCATTATTCAAATAATTATTATAATTTCTTTGGCTTGATTTTTTGTTTTGATGAAGATTCTCAACCTATGATTCATTGGCTATTATCCATAATTTTAATATTCTTTGTGCATTTAGATTTTTATATTTGGTTTGCTGTTCAGCAGATATCCATAATATAATAAGGCATAAGATTTGCTCATGAATCCAGTCTTTATTATTATTCATACTTATTATTAGTCATTTTCCCTTATGCATAATCTATTCCATATGATTGACCTTAATTCAATTCTACGCTCTATGCTCAATTCTGTGTGATTATCTTTAGTTGTTTTTATGTTTACAGTCTAAGACAGGCGATACTGAGTCTCTTTAATATTGTGAGACAGAATATGCCCAACCCTGGACTTAAGATTACATTAACAGTCCATAAATAGGGTTACATGTGAGTACAATAGTTTTTGATTTGTTTTCTTTCATGTTTACATTGATACAAGAATTTTCTTTACTTTCTTGGAAAACTTTTGTTTCAAAATTAAAATTATTGATTATTGATTATATAATACCTTTCATAATCCTTTTTAGGATATTGATGCTGTTTATTTTAAATATTATCAATTATTATTTTTCATTACATGTGTGTCCTGCGTTTATACACATTTGTTTGTTTAACTATATTGGTAAGAATTTCACCAGTCCTTCTTGATTACATAAGATCATATTATATATGTTCTTGTTTTTAATTTTTAATTTTGATATTTTCTTCTCTTTATGTTTTTAAGTTTATATTATATTATATTTTATTGTAGCTGCTACCCCCTGATGAAGGCATTGATTGCCGAAACGCGTTGGGGTCTGTATTAATAAAATTGATTTGAATCGTCCTGACGTCTTGGCTTCTTGCTTTTTGTGGCTCCCGGTGAACTTTTGCAAGAACAGCGCTCCTTTTTCTTTGTTTGTTGGCAACAATATATAAATTAAGTAGCAAAGAGATGCAGTGGCTATACTTGTGAGGTTATACTTGCAATAGACAGCAGGGGATAAAACAATTGTCTGAAGGGAGATATTAGGTCAGGATCCTATTGCATAGAGTCCGTTTTCTGGCGTCAGTCAGATCATATGAGTAAGGCTGAAGCTATGTCTGTGTCGTTGGTGAGAGAGCTCAGCCTCGGGGGAGCTCACGCTGTTAGATCGTTGTTAGAAAGTCCAGGATTAACCGGCCTTTAAGTTTAATTCAGAAAGATGCTTTATCTTGTTCATAGCAACAAGGACAAAAATGGTATGGTTAGCGATGACAGTACAACAGTTTGTAGCATTAATGAAAGTGCATGTTGCCACCACCCACTCCCTAACCTTGAGGGTTTGAGGAGGGGTGGGCCTTGAGATTAAGGTTGTAGTTGTGTAGGTCGAATGATAAGGCAGGCAAAAGAATATTTCTTTTTATAAGGATTTATTTCTCCCGCTTCAAAAGGATAGGACAAGCATAAAGGATAATGTATTGTAGCCAAAAACACAGGAACAATGAAAATAAGGCTCTTTAAAAGCTGTGCTCAAAAGTGTCCATTAATGTTGGAGTTCACATTCCCTCATGTGAACTCTACTTGGCAATCAAAAACAAGGAAACAATAATGTCCATGTGCTATAACCAAACAATGCTTTAGCTTATTCTTAACTTCAGGTAAGCTCTTCAGCCGGGCACTTAAATAGCAAACATTTCAGGTTATCACAGAAAAAGGACCATTCAAGCTTTGCTTTTCTATTCCTTGTCAATCAGACAGGTTGAGCAGTCCATTGGTTGATTTAACTCAATCATTGGCAAGGGAAGAACCAATGGCACATCTGCTCCTGGGCTCTGCACTGACTGCACTACTTTCTGCTCAGGAATGGTTCGTTTGTTTAAGAATTCTTTGAACTCTTTTAGGAGAGCTTCAGCCTGCTTTCTATATGGGCTGGGCTGAGAATTAGCTTCTTCCTGAGGTGAGTAATTGTTTGTGGGTTTTGCTTCAGGCAAACAAACAATGTCAGCTCTGTTACCACGCTCATTCACTGCACTGGAGATACCCCTCCCCCACTTGTCTCTGTAAGCCAGTGTTGGGTTATTCATTTCATTTGCATGCGGAGTGTTTCTAAACAGCACTTCAAACTTAGGGCCTCCAAAATCCTCCCGGCATATATCTCTACCATTTAAATCAGCTGTGTCCTTGTAGCTAGCCTGCTTGCTAACTCTGTCAGCAGTTTGGTGAGAAAAGCTGGGTTTAGATAAATGAGTTTCAGGTTGCAGCCAACTGTCTTCATAAAACCTGGGCTTGCCCTGGGTTTTAAAATTAACATTCACACAGTCTGGCTTCTCATAAAAGCTGTTATCAGAATTAAAGACACGCTGTACCTTATATTGAGGAATGTCTGAAAGTTCTTTAGCAGTCTGCCTTTCTTTCCATGGGTCAGCTCTCTGCTCCAAAAGCATAGGCTTTATGCCTGGGTCTCTCAGTGCCTCGCCCCTCTCTTCTTCCCAGAAGGCTCTCCCAGGCACTGAGTCTCCCTGGTATCTGCTTCTTGGCTTTGAAAGCGTTCTCCTAGGATTGCAGCTGGGGAGCGTTTCTCCTTCAAAGTCAAAGGTTCTGGCATCCAAGGCTAGTTCCTGCCTTCCAGGTTGCTTCCTTTGTCCTTGCTTTGCTCCGTCTCTAAAGCACGCTTCTGCTGGCTTTGTCCAGTGCTCTGCTTGCTCCGCTGCCTTCTCTTCCTTCCTCCATTCCTTCTCTTTCCCTTTCCCTTTTCGTCTTCTGTCTTCCTTCTCTCTGTTTAACAAGGTGCCTCTGCTCTGGGGAACTCGCCTCCTGCTAGGGCGTGCCCAATCAGCAACTCTGCTTCTCCCCTCCCCCGAGGTGAGCTGTGTTAGCTGATTAGCCATGTGCATCTTGTGCTGAGAAGGGAAAATCCTGCATTTACCTGCAGTACCCGAACCTTCCACCGGGTTACTATCTGTTTCCATGGCTTCTGGCAATGCTACCACGTCACAGATCCCCCCCCTTAAGATATCACGGGCTGGTTTAGGAGAATCCAGACAGCACGTGATACGGCTTAACGCATCCGCGTTCTGGTGGAGTTTTCCAGCTCTGTGTTCTACTTGGAATTCGAAGGCTTGTAGCACCATAAACCACCGCGTAAGCCTAGAATTATGGTTATGCATCTGGTTTAACCACTTTAAGGGTGCGTGGTCCGTGACTAAGATGAATTTTCTCCCCACTAAATAAAAGCGCAGCGCATCAATAGCCCACTTGATGGCCAGGCACTCACGCTCGATTGTGGAGTAATTCCGCTCCGCCGATGTCAGTTTCCTACTCAGGAATAAGACCGGGTGTTCTACACCTTCATGTCGCTGCGATAAGACAGCGCCAAGACCCGTATCAGAGGCGTCTGTCTGCACTATGAAAGTGTTGGAGAAATCCACCCCCTTTAACACCGGTGCTTCACAAAGCTGTTTCTTTAAGAGGTCAAACACCCATTCAGCTTCCGTACTCCAATTAAGCTTATTGGGTGCATTTTTCCTCAGCATATCTGTTAGTGAGGCTGTTTTTTCTGAAAAATGTGGAATGAACCTTCGATAATACCCCACTAGGCCCAAAAAGCTGCGTAACTGTTTTTTGTTGGCAGGCTTTGGGAACACTTGCACACTAGCAATTTTACTAAGCAGTGGTTTTACCATTCCATGGCCCACCACGTGACCCAAGTATTTCACCTCTTGTCCCCCAAAGAGGCATTTGGCTGGATTCAAGGTGAGGCCTGCGTTTCGGATTGACAATAATACGGCTTCAATTCTTTGGACGTGCTGAGTCCAGGTCTCGCTGTGAATCACAACATCATCCATGTAGGCGACTGCGTACGCGTGATGAGGCCGTAGGACCATATCCATAAGCCGTTGGCAAGTAGCTGCGGCCCCATGTAGGCCAAAGGGCATCCTCCTGAATTGGTAGAGGCCTATAGGGGTGCTGAAAGCGGTTTTTGGCCTAGCCTCTCTAGTCAGGGGAACTTGCCAATACCCCTTGGACATATCGAGGGTTGTGAGGTACTTGGCTTGCCCTAGGCGGTCGAGCAGCTCCTCAATTCTAGGCATTGGATACGAGTCGAATCGGGATATCGCATTCACTTTTCGAAAATTGATACAAAAGCGAATCGACCCATCCGGTTTCGGAACTATGACAATAGGGCTGTTCCAAGGGCTCCGGGACTCCTCGATAACACCCATGGCTAGCATTTCTCTCACCTGCCGGACTACTTCGTTCTTCTTGGCCTCCGGGAGTCGGTAAGGTCGCTGCCTAACCACTTCGCCTGGTGTTGTTAGTATTTCGTGGGCTATTAACCTGGTTTCCCCCGGCACCGGAGTGAGCACATCTCTGTACCGGGATAGCACTTGCCTCAACTCTTGCTTTTGGGCCCATGAAAGCCCCTCATCCAATCGGGGTTCCGGATTCTGCGTACAGTCTGTCAGCTGGGGTCCGAGGTCCTCTTCCTCCAAGTCCTCCCTCTCCACTGAAGCTGCCAAGCCTTGCAGGCTGTTAGTCCCTGTCGATCCGAAGCCTTGCGTACCCCGCATTGTCGTGGATAGAGCAGGCACCTCTTCCAACGGGGGAATCCCGACGCGCTCACAGATTAGTTGTGCTACGCGGTCGCCGGTCTTCACCTTGAAATCAGTTTTCCCAAAGTTGAAGATAAGCACCTTTATGGAACCACGGTAATCCGGGTCTATCACGCCTGCCCCGATGTCTAAAAAGTGTTTTAGTGCCAAGCCTGACCGGGGAGCTAGTCGGCCATAACACCCGGCAGGTAGCTCTATCTGCAGGGCAGTATCCACAAGCGCCTTTCCGCCCGCGGGAACGATAATATCTTCCGCACTGCTGAGGTCCAATCCTGCGGCATTAGGCGTGGCTCTCTTGGGGGCCTGGGCACTAGGGGTCATTTTACAGAACTTCAAGACAAACTTGGGCTTTTCGGCATTACTATCCCTTGGAGTGTCTTTCCCTTGGTTATTTTTACTGACATGAGCCACCAGGGGTCGGAGCACTGATTTCACCTTTTGAGTGGCCAGAGCTTGCACTTCCTCAGGGCCTTCTTCTACGTGGGAATTCTCTCTTTCCTGTAACCCTTGCACAAGACCCTGGTGAAACTGGGGCCAATCCTGGCCTAAAATCATCGAATGTGGGAGGTGTGGGACAACTGCTAGTGGGATAGTTTTCTGGTCACCTAAGCCTGCTATGTGCAGATTGTACACAGGGTAGGAAGATGTTCCTCCATGAACACACCTGATCTTCACTGCATCTACAGGAGGGATTACTTCTGGGGCCTGCCTGGCTTCTATTGCTTTCCAGAACTCCTCAGAGATCATACTTAACTCTGCTCCTGAGTCTAGCAAAGCTTGAGTGGTAATCCCTTGTACAGATACAACCAGAAGAAACCCTGGTCTATCCTCCGTATAGCTATCCGCAATTAAAGCAGTTTTCACAAAACAATGTTTCTGTACATGTCCTACCTGCCCACCTTTGTAGCATTTTAACTTACATGCAACACTTTTCCTAAAAGGCATGCACATTTTCACAGGATCTTCCTGCACCCTCCGTCTCCTTTCTGATCCGGCTGTGCTCAACTCATGGGAAGGGGTGCTAGCTCTCTGGGCAGTTAACTCTGCCTCTATATACCTCTCAGAGAGAGCAACCGCTTCCTGGGGAGTTTTGCAATTTTTCAGGATCAGGAAGGTGCAGATTTCTGATGTAAGAGCGTCCATATACTGCTCCAACATTAACTCGTCCAGAATGGAATCAACAGACCTCCCTTCTGGAGTTAGCCATTTGTTTAACAAACCCCGAATTCTGTGGCATAAGGACTTAGGGGTTTCGCTCTGCCTGAGTCTCACGCTCCTCAAGCGAGAGTGGTAGACCAGCGGAGTGAGACCCAGTCTCTCCCTTATTGCCTTTTTTAAGTCGTCATAACTCCCAGCCAACTCAGCGGGCATGGCGCGGTAAGCTGCCATTGCTTCCCCAGTGAGTGACGCGGCTAGCCTTAAGGCCCAGTGTTCCTTTGGCCACAAGCTAAGCCGAGCTACCCTTTCAAAACTTTCTAGGTAATCATCTATATCGTCCTGACTGGTAAGTTGTCCAAAATTAAAGAGAGTTCCTGTTGGTACATTAACAGGCTGCACAGTGTTAGTCAAGAGGGAACCTGTATCAGGTGCTGGTACAGTGGCTTGCTTCCTCTCCTGCAAGCACTCCTCCAATAGAGTCAGTAGAGGTTGCTGCTGCTCCTTTAAACTTGCAGTCGCCCTCTGCTGTGCTTCTAACGCGAGGTCAGCCTGGCGTTCTAGCTGCTTTGCCATCCAGGTAAATATCTCCTTGGGATCCATCGCCATTTTGGGACTCCTGTAATGGAAACAAAACACAGACCCAAGTGCGGTATCTCAACACTCTAACTTTCTGTGTTTCCTAAAAAAACTTTTTTTTCCCCTTCTTTTTCCCCAGTTACTACTAGGAGACACCCTCGCCTTGGTATCCTCGCAACCCGGGGTGGATACCCTTTACCTGTCAGAGGTGTATTCCAAGCACGTCAGGAATGGCTCCTGTAGCCTTTTTGCAGTCCTTCCTCCTCTGCTGGGCTCGTCAGCTCTTCGGCCGGGGTCCAGTGGAAGAAGTTCTTCTGCAGCTCCTGCTGTGGCTCCTTTTGCGCCTGTGCCGAATCCTTAATACTACGCCACTTTTGCCACCACCCACTCCCTAACCTTGAGGGTTTGAGGAGGGGTGGGCCTTGAGATTAAGGTTGTAGTTGTGTAGGTCGAATGATAAGGCAGGCAAAAGAATATTTCTTTTTATAAGGATTTATTTCTCCCGCTTCAAAAGGATAGGACAAGCATAAAGGATAATGTATTGTAGCCAAAAACACAGGAACAATGAAAATAAGGCTCTTTAAAGGCTGTGCTCAAAAGTGTCCATTAATGTTGGAGTTCACATTCCCTCATGTGAACTCTACTTGGCAATCAAAAACAAGGAAACAATAATGTCCATGTGCTATAACCAAACAATGCTTTAGCTTATTCTTAGCTTCAGGTAAGCTCTTCAGCCGGGCACTTAAATAGCAAACATTTCAGGTTATCACAGAAAAAGGACCATTCAAGCTTTGCTTTTCTATTCCTTGTCAATCAGACAGGTTGAGCAGTCCATTGGTTGATTTAACTCAATCATTGGCAAGGGAAGAACCAATGGCACATCTGCTCCTGGGCTCTGCACTGACTGCACTACTTTCTGCTCAGGAATGGTTCGTTTGTTTAAGAATTCTTTGAACTCTTTTAGGAGAGCTTCAGCCTGCTTTCTATATGGGCTGGGCTGAGAATTAGCTTCTTCCTGAGGTGAGTAATTGTTTGTGGGTTTTGCTTCAGGCAAACAAACAATGTCGGCTCTGTTACCACGCTCATTCACTGCACTGGAGTTACCCCTTCCCCACTTGTCTCTGTAAGCCAGTGTTGGGTTATTCATTTCATTTGCATGCGGAGTGTTTCTAAACAGCACTTCAAACTTAGGGCCTCCTAAATCCTCCCGGCATATATCTCTACCATTTAAATCAGCTGTGTCCTTGTAGCTAGCCTGCTTGCTAACTCTGTCAGCAGTTTGGTGAGAAAAGCTGGGTTTAGATAAATGAGTTTCAGGTTGCAGCCAACTGTCTTCATAAAACCTGGGCTTGCCCTGGGTTTTAAAATTAACATTCACACAGTCTGGCTTCTCATAAAAGCTGTTATCAGAATTAAAGACACGCTGTACCTTATATTGAGGAATGTCTGAAAGTTCTTTAGCAGTCTGCCTTTCTTTCCATGGGTCAGCTCTCTGCTCCAAAAGCATAGGCTTTATGCCTGGGTCTCTCAGTGCCTCGCCCCTCTCTTCTTCCCAGAAGGCTCTCCCAGGCACTGAGTCTCCCTGGTACCTGCTTCTTGGCTTTGAAAGCGTTCTCCTAGGATTGCAGCTGGGGAGCGTTTCTCCTTCAAAGTCAAAGGTTCTGGCATCCAAGGCTAGTTCCTGCCTTCCAGGTTGCTTCCTTTGTCCTTGCTTTGCTCCGTCTCTAAAGCACGCTTCTGCTGGCTTTGTCCAGTGCTCTGCTTGCTCCGCTGCCTTCTCTTCCTTCCTCCATTCCTTCTCTTTCCCTTTCCCTTTTCGTCTTCTGTCTTCCTTCTCTCTGTTTAACAAAGTGCCTCTGCTCTGGGGAACCCGCCTCCTGCTAGGGCGTGCCCAATCAGCAACTCTGCTTCTCCCCTCCCGCGAGGTGAGCTGTGTTAGCTGATTAGCCATGTGCATCTTGTGCTGAGAAGGGAAAATCCTGCATTTACCTGCAGTACCCGAACCTTCCACCGGGTTACTATCTGTTTCCATGGCTTCTGGCAATGCTACCACGTCACAATGTGCCACCTTCAGCAGCCAAAAGTAAATCCAAAGCTTACCTATTTTGCAGAGTCATTTGTGTATTTTGCTCAAGGGACTCAGCAAGGCGTGAGATAGATTCGGTAACAGCTTTCATTTGAATATGCAACAAACATTGCAATCGCCGTACGGCCATACCTAGTTCAGCAGTAAGGGCGGGGGTGGCAAAGGGAATCCAGGCAGTTGCGCTAAGGGCATCCAAACGAGTTTTAGTCATGGGATAAGTGGGAATTGATATACTCGAATGAGGCCTGAATGGCATCATCCTTGGCTATAGAGGAATCCCAGGGACTAGCATAAGCTGAGGAGCTACATTTTGATCTATGCAGGGTGGAGCGAGAAGCAGAATGATGGGTAACATTAAGGGGTATCAAGACAGAAAAAGAAGAAACTTTGACCAAAGCACAGGGTAATAGGGAGTAGTTAACTACCTGATACAAAGTTTCCCCACACAACCAATAATGACCCCCTACAGCAAAGAGGTTTGTGGCAGGTGTCCATATGAGACTCATATGATGCCCATCAAACCACTTAACAGAAGATTTTCCCGTGGTGGATGAGGTAAGATCCCTCCTGAAACTGGACATTGGGAGATAGCATGAAGTGTATGGAGATTCATTCTGAGAACCCGTTGTCAGCACAGCTGACCCATCGTGGTAAATGGGACCAACCCCCACATACCAGTGGAAGTCAGATCCATCAAGCACCAACGGGTTCTTCGTAATATTTCTCCAATCATTTTGCATCTTGGAAAAGTCCATATTACCTGTTTGATTATACCACTTTATCATGACGGAATTACTAGCAAAATTAAAGGACCCATTAACCACATTATATGACAGGTTACACCTGTGTGAAAAAGCAATGGATACATTTGTTATCAAACATAGATCAAATATCATATTTGGGTCAACATATACATGCAAAGGGTCATGTATCATATTCATCGCATGCCACGTCTGGGAACAATTAAAAGCTTCATAACAGCTGGCAGAAAAATTATTATTATCTACACAAGCAAGCTGTCCTGCATACTCATTTAAGGGAACCTTTGAAACATGTACCGTAGCATATGATACACCCTTTGGTAAAGGGGTACAAATAATGCAGTCTGCAATGTTCATCAGGGAAACAATGTGTAATACTGATTGCTTCCACAAGTTCAGAGAACCTCCAGGTAAAGCCCGGGGTACTCGAGATATCGTCTGGTTAGTCTGGTTCTGTCCCTGGAGAAACAAAGCTAACTGTCCATCTGGATGTAAACACTCAATAAGGAGCACGGTTATGACAGAAATTCCCAGAAGGAGGCACAAGGACGCCCACGGAGTAGGCTTGACAGCGATCATCTTTGGTACTAATAACGCAGCACTGTGGTGAGAACACATGAGTTCTGTAGGGAAATAAAACTGATTAATCAGATGGGACAGCTGGAGACGCTTTTAGATGACTGACATGCACCCAAGTATCAGTATCATTCAGTCTGGCAGTGAAAGGGGAAGCAGCAGTGACAACGTGGGGTCCTGAAAAGGTAGGGCAATCCCAGGACGCATGAACACAGTTTCTTTTATAAACAGTGGTCCCTATGGGAAAACAAGGTAACAAGGATGAACTGGATACAGATTGTGTGATCGCTACACGATCAGAAATTTCTTGAAGTGCAATCTGGAGACCTGCAAAGTAAGAAGAGAGATTATCATGAACCGGAAGCAAGGACTGCGGTAAGTTGGCTGTGCGCATGCGCCGACCAGTGGCCATTTCATGGGGCGTCAGAAGCAACCGTTTGATCGGGCTGTTGCGCAACTGGAACAAACACATTGGTAGTGCCTGTAACCAGGTCATGTGACCAGAAGCACAAATCTTTCTAAGTTGGGTTTTCAAAATGCCATTACATCGCTCAACAAGTCCATTAGAAGTAGGCTTATACACAGACACATATTTCCACTGAACAGGAAGATGCTGAGTGCGTGTAGATACAAGGGCATTGCGAAAATGAGAACCATTGTCAGAATATATGACTTTAGGAATGCCAAACCGAGGTATTATTTGTGTTTGCAAAATCTCAACTACTTCTTCGGCAGTTTCTTTGCTGCAGGGGAAAGCCTCAATCCATTTAGACCATGGGCAAACCCACACCAAAAGGTACCGTTTCTGAGCGCATCTATGAATCATGTCAGTGAAATCCACATACCAGGATTCAAAAGGACCACTCAGAACTGTGAGGTGACCTTTGGCTATGGCTTTTCCCCCTGGCTGAGAGTTCAGAATACACACGGGACATTTAGCCACTAATTCCTGAATGCGATTTTTCATGTGTGGACACCAAAAAGTGTCCTCCAACATCCCATAAATATGTGCAGCACAAGAATGGTAGACATCATGTATGAGATCTGTTAAACGTTTCAGTGCTACATAACAAATACAGAGTTTCCCAGATGGGTGCACCCACATTTTCTTAATTTGAGAACAACCTAGTCTCTCCCAGTTCCCTATCTCATGAGAAACGACGTCTTTCTGATAATCAGCCAGGTCAGGTACCAGATAGGTCTGTGATCTGGTGACAGGTAGAGTCAGGGAAGTAGTGCTGGTTACTTCTTTTGCTAACTGATCTGCCAGGGCATTGCCCATCTGACGGAAAGAGTCCCCCTGTGTGTGTCCAGGAACCCATTCGCAGCACAGAAATAGATTGTTGAGCCTTCGTTTCTCTAGACACTCATAAATTTGATGTATCTCATCAAGATGTGAGACTGCACTAGCTGAGGAGGTAATAAAACCTCTTTGTGACCATATCTGATGGAGTACAGTCAATACTCGTGCTGCATAATGGGAGTCAGTGAATATGATAATGTTCTGTGTTTCCTGGTGCAGTAAGACTGCCAAAATTACACAGAGTTCAGCACCTTGGGCGCTGTAAGTACTCGGCAACTGATATTGCAGAACATCCAGAATGTCACCAGAAGGAGATATCTGTACTGCACTGAAACCAGAACATAGTGATGACTCAGAACCGTCAGTGAACCAGACTTCAGAATTAGGGGGCATTTCATGAAAAGGCAAAATATTATCTGCAAAAGAAAAAGTGGGGACCTTGTCCCCTTCCTCCCCAACAGTAACAGATACTAGGTTCTGTAAGTAGCCAAAAGGGTGACCTGCAGGGAATGGCTTAATGATGATATGACTTCGTAGCAGAGCAGCACAGACTTGGTGCAGCCGGTGTGAAGTGAAATGCAGAGTGTTACTGCATAACAATGCTTCCACATCACCAGAGCAATACACAGTGAATCGTAAGGGATGGAAAGTGTTATAGGTCTTTCGAACTGCCTCACTGGTGGCCACTAAGCCCTTCTCAATGTCAGGCAGAACCATTTCTGTAACAGAGAAAGATCCTGACAAGTAGGACACAATTTTACCATCATCTTGGTAAACCACAGCCACCCATGTGACACGTCCGTGGAAACTCATCAGAGACATTTCTTTTGAGGCATAAACTTGGTGCGCTGGACACATCAGACAGGAGTGACTGAAGTAGTGCCTGATCAGGGCCTGATAAATTAATAGCAGTGGACCCTTTGACACCCCCTTTCAAATATTTGCAAAAGGGATGTGTGCGCTGACTATGACCTGGGACCCAATTTCGGCAGAAATTTATCATGCCAAGCAGAGATCGCAATTGCTTTACAGTGGTGGGCATCTGTAATTGCAGGCAATGTTGCTTAGTTTTCTCTGTCAGGGACAGCATCCCGTCTCCTACTAGGAAACCCAGAAAAGTGACTTCGGTTTGGCATATCTGTGCCTTGTCCATGTTAATCTGGTAACCACTTTCCAAAAGATAACAAACAAGTTTATCTGTGAGGGCCAGGTTTGTTGCAGCCTCAGCTGTGGAAAGCAGTAAGTCATCTACATATTGTAACAAAGACACATTGCTAGGCACTTCTGCCCTGAATGATTGTAAATCAGCAATTAGTGCTTGAGAGAATATGGAGGGACTTTCCACGTACCCCTGGGGTAACCTGGTCCACTGGTAATGCTGACCCTCATAGGTGAAAGCCAGGAACAGCCTAGATGTGGGTTTTACAACAATCCCAAAGAAAGCATGGGAAAGGTCCAGAACAGTATGATACTTGTACAGGGTAGTCGTTGTCAGCAATGTGGCAGGGTTTGAGACTACTGGAAACTGGGGTTCAACGACATTGTTAAGTGCACATAAATCATGAACTATTCGTCACTCCCCATTAGGCTTTTTCACAGGGAATAGTGGGGTGTTGTATGGGGAGTTACTGAGTTCAATGATTCCATGCTGTAACAGCTCTTGAATCTCCTGGCGAGATCCCTGCAGGGCCTCCGGTTGGAGAGGATACTGCGGAATCTTTGGTGGTTTACAGCCAGGTTTGATATGAATGGTAACAGGCAGATGTGATTTAACCCGACCATAGGGGCTGAGGAGCAGTGACCGCTCAGGGCCTTTTCCTCCCAGCGGACCATAGGTGAATTCAACCTGTAATTTCACCAATAAGTCCCTACCCATCAAGTTTACTGGGCAATGTGGGGCAAACAGAAAAGAATGAGAAATCTGCTGATCTCCTATTCTTATAAAAATTAAAGAGGGTAGAGGAGAGAGGGTATTTGGACACTTTATACAAAAAAAGCCGGAAAATGTCATTGATGTACTAAGGCTAAGCTGGTGTTTATAAAGAATTTCAGAAAACCCAGTTAACTACAGCCGTGAAGTCTGAGACAACTTCCGTGCAATAGATTCAAAATAACAAGTGTGAACCCTCTGAGTCTTTCTGCTATAAGGTTGTTTCATTGGAGTAATTTTCTTTAATTTTTATAGTAATTTATTACTCCACAACATGACCCAAACTGCTTGTGAGATCTCCTATTCTTAAACAAATAGGTGTAGTCAGGTAAGATGTAAGGGGTCTACCATCAAAACCAGTGGTAGTCATTTTCTTTTTACTAAGCTGGCATCTCTGTGGTAAAGCAGTTAATACAGAGGAAGTGGCTCCTGTATCAAGTAACATTTCTGTGGGCTCATCATTAAGGTATACCGTGATCAGAGGATCCTGATATGTGAGCCTCACCTGCAAGATATAGATTCCCAGTCATTGTTGGGGTGGGGGTCCAGAATCCCGGGGAGGTGTCTACAAGGGAAAACGCCTCCTGTCAAAGTTCTCATTTCTGCGCCGGGCACGGCATGAGCGCTGAAAATGACCGTAACCACCACAGTTCCAACACTGTGGGGCAGGAGTACGATTATTTTGCTGGTAAGAGGGATCTCAACGCTGTGGTTGAGGATAACGGGGTCATTGGGCTGTTATAGTAAATGCGCTCCTTATCTCTATCCCATACCTCATCACGGGTGTCTGGAACATCATCCTCATAAGGATCCAGATATTCCATCAATTTTCTCCTGCTGTTCCCGAATTTTCTGTTTTAGCTGTCATAAGTTCATTGGAGTGGAGGAGTGGCCTAGTGGTTGGGGCAAGGTACTTCAGGCCAGAAGGTCGGGGGTTCAAATCCCACTACAGGACAGCAACCTTGGGCCGGAAGGACTGGGGTTTCTAGTCCTACAGGTGCTCCTTGTGGTCTTGGGCAAGCCACTTAACCCTCCATAGCCCATGTTCCCTGTAAAATAGTTATCTCCAAGTTATAATGCCCTGTTCAATGTAATTTCAGTTTGTTCAATGTAAACCGCACTGATGCAGAATAGCGCGGTATATAAGAGAATGTAAATAAATAAATAATTAGATTTATCAGGATGTGATTTGGCGGCGGATTGGGGATCTCTAGTTTCTTGTAATCCTTTAAGTTGAAGGTTTAACAAGCGTGCTTGGGCCTGCCTCAAATCCTTCTCAGGCTTCAAAGTGTCCTCCTCTAAGGACCGAATATAATGCAAAATATGGGCCTGTTGTTTAGGCCACGGCTCGGACTCCAAGGCTACTACAGACTTTAATTTTGCAGTCACAAGTGGGGGTAATGTGTTACACAAGGTCTGGAAAAACACGGGTCCCATGTTAACATCATCGTATGGTACCCCCATCTGTGCTTCCCAAAAATCTTGAAATCGTACAAGATATGCACTGATATCCTCACCTATTTGGAATCTCATAGTAGTGAGAGGAGTCAAACTGTGCTGAGTAGGGTACATCTCCCTGAGAGCTTCCCAAATACGAGGACGATACTCATTAAAAGAGGCACCGTCATAAGTGTTAACTGTAACCTTCACCTGGTCTAAGTCGGCAGTGGCAAACACTTGATATGTCGCACTGCTTCCCAGAATTTTGGCCAATAAAGCTTTGATATCTCCCAAAGCCAAATTATATCCGGCCGTAATTCTTTCAAATTTTTGAATCCATGTCCCTCCCCCTCTACTGAGAGGAGGTAGACTACTAGCTATGTTAGCCATATCTGTAAAACTCCATGTATATATTTAGATCTTCCTTCATTTGTGTAGATTACTGGAAACAGAAGCTGTTTATTAGCATCCTGATTCTCATACTTCTCCCAAACCCTAAGACCTGCCTCCATGTAGGCAGAATCCCAGCTAGGGTCTCCTGCTCCTCTGCGAATGCAGAGTCGGGCGGTGTTAAGGTGTATGGTTTCCAGTGATCCATTAGGGGGCCACTGTAACATCTGGGGCTGGTTGGCTTTTGTCCAACCATACATGTTGGAGGACCATCGGTAAACATAGTAACCATTTCCATCCTCCTGCTCTGTAATAAAAGTAAGGATACATGGTTGTGGAGCTCGAGGAGTTTTACCACCTGGAACAACTCCACAAACCTCTGCAGGTTCACTTTTTTCCTCTTCGTCATCTACTTCCTCATCTACCTTCTCCTCTTCTTCCTCTTCTATAACCATCTTAAGACGTTTTTCTCTCTTTTCCAGTTCTAACTCCCACTCTCTGAGATTCTTGGTAGCATCTTCCTGTGATTGTTTTAAAGCTTGAGCCTGAGTTTCTAATTCTGCATGTTCTGCTGCTAACTGCTGTTTTAAATCGTCTAACCTTGCCTGTGCTTCAGCATATGCATTGGGATCTTGGGCAGGGGTGGCTTTTAAGTTAACATGACCCTCAATCGTTGCCCAAGCTCCCTCGGCGTCCAAGAGTTTATGCAGGACCTGTTCTGGGGGTGGAGAGGCTGGGTGAGGGGTCAGTTCTGATTTGGGCTGTAAGACAGCTTTACTTTTGGCTGCCCAATAAGAAGGTGGGGGTACAGGGGCAGATAACAAAGGCTCTGGACCGGCCTGCATCCACAGGGAAATATGTCGCAAATGTTCCAATTGGGCTTTGCCACATTTGTTAAATAAAATATGATCCCTAATTTTGGTCAAAATGAGCAGATCAAATGACACCCCTGCTGGCCAGGCAAGGGAGGGTGTTTTCTTCATCCATTTTTCCCATTGTTTAGAACAAATTTTTATCGAGGCTTCCAGTAGGGGGTTCTGTTTAACAAGGCTATCTATGGGGTTAGGACCAGACTCAATCCCTTTATTACCCACCCCCTTTTTGAATTTATTATTAAACATTTTCTAAACTGTCCCTCTTTCCATAGCCTGTGTAAACCTGGTGTTTTCACTGTTCATGGACAGGGGCAATTAACTTCGCCTTTTACCGATAGCAACTCGAACCTCTTTATTTACAGAGGTGCGTGTAACTTCGCTTTTACAGGTGGCAATCCAAACCTCTTGATCTACAGAGGTGCGAAGCTATGAATCCAGGACTCATACAAACACACAATCCTTGCGCTTTGTCCAAACCCAGCCAATCCCCTCGCAGTGATGGGGGTATGGAATCGTGGATAGGGACACACAGTCGCTTCACACCAATGGTGCATACAGTCTCATGCATACATCAATCAATCCTAGAAATATAAAGACCTAATGTCTGGGCAAAACTTTCAAACTTTCTTTCCCTAACATTGCAACAAATACAAAGACACTCTAACAATATTTCTACATAACAGAACATTAAGCACATAAAATACATATGCATATGTGTAACTTTGGTACTCACCCACCAATCGAACCTGGGTAAATCTTCCGTCTTTGTTTGTAGACAGGAAAACACAATACTCACAACTGGAGTCTTCCTAGGGTATACTTTTCTTTCGTCGCCACTCAGGACTATATCCTTGTTCTCTTCACCCTCACTGGGACGGCTTCTTAATCTTCTGGACCAGCAGAAAATATCTTCATCCCCTATTGGAATGGTATTCTCATCTCCTGTTTCTCCTTTGAAACAAGAGGTATCCTCTCTGACAAAAATACAGTCAGAGGAATCCTTGGGCAATTTAGAAAAATTTATGAGTGTCTAAACTCAGTTTAGAGGTCCCTGTTCGGGCGCCAATTTGTAGGCTGGGTCCACCTACAAAGTCTCCCCAAATATTACCAATTACCAATAAAGAGTTCAGACAATAGTTGCTCAGCTACAAAGAAACTCTTTATTTGGCACAGCAAACAAATGGTTATAGATGCAGATAGCAAGTACCTGTCTGAGGGACAGCGGGGCAGCCTTCTCTCTGCAAGGGGAGAAAAGAACTGCCCAAGACCCTCTAAAATTGCTGTCTTATATATACCTCTCTGCTTCAAATTCTAAATAGTTTCAGCAAATTCAGCATAAATTCTTAGGTGTTTGCAGGCTTCCTGCAAAGCTCTTTCCCAGGGCCTCCCATGTTTATGCAGCTGGATCTGCTCATCAAGGCTTGCCTATCTATGCAGTCAATCATAGCCCTCTGCCTCCTCCTGTGTTTTTCCATCTGCTGGCACCAATTGAAACCTTCAGGGCAAGAGCATTAGTTGAATTCCTGGCTTGACCTGTTTGAACCTAGGCTTATATCCTTAGACACTTCTGTCCAAAGTATAGCTTTTTTAGGCTTTATAACAGTAGTAAGCTGCATGTACTCTTTTCCTGTTGCCCACCTGTTTTGTGCCAACCATATGTTGCTGTGTATGTTTCAGACAGGCCAGAGTGCAGTTATAAGGCAGATATATATGCAATCATAAGGCAAACATATAAAGCAGATCTGAGCTGATTATCTGTGCTGGGTCCGCTGCTTTTTGACATATTCATAAATGACCTGGAAAGAGGAATAACAAGTGAAGTTATCAAATTTGCAGATGACACAAAACTATTTAAAGTTGTTAAAACCCAAGAGGACTGTGGAAAATTGCAAGAGGATCTTGATAAATTGGAAGACTGGGCATCAAAATGGCAGATGAAATTTAATGTGGACAAGTGCAAAGTTATGCCTCTATACCGTTCCATGGTGAGACCGCACCTTGAATATTGTGTGCAATTCTAGTCGCCGTATCTTAAAAAGGATATAGCATTATTAGAAAAGGTTCAGAGAAGAGCCACCAAAATGGTAAAGGGGATGGAAGGATATTCCTATGAAGAAAGGCTAAAAACATTAGGGCTCTTTAACCTGGAAAAGAGACGGCTAAGGGGAGATATGATAGAAGTCTATAAATTAATGAACGGAGTGGAACAGGTAAACGTAGATCGATTGTTTACGTTATCAGAATATAGAAAGACTAGGGGACATGCAATGAAGCTACAGGGTAAACTATTTAAGACTAATAAAAGAAAATATTTTTTCACTCAACGTATCACCAGACTGACCCAAGTACTAGGCAAACTAGGCAGCTGCCTAGGGCAAGAACTGCTGGGGGGCAGCAAAGAGCAAGGTATTCAAACTAAACAATAGATTCTGACAGCCAAGGGGGGCATAAGGCTTAAGGTTTGCCTAGAGCGCTAACAGCTTGAATCAATGCTGGGGCCAGCTCTGACCATTGACAGTCATGAATCTCACTTCTAAGCCACGGTATGTCGAGCACAGGGCCGACCTGTCCACTAGGCATGCTAGGTGGCTGCCTAGGGCAGCAGTCCTCTCTGGGTGCATGGCACTGGGCATGGGGCAGGCCATGTGCTTTGGCACATATGGCCTGCCGCTTCTGACCCCCTCTGACATGTTGGAGGGCAGTCAGAAGCGACAGGCCATGTGTGCCAAAGGACATGGCCTGCTATTGGCCACTGCTGCACCAAGCCAAGCCTTCACCTCTCCACCAACCCCACCAATGGAACCAGCGGCAGTGGGGGTGGGGGTGCAGAAGCATGGCATGGGCTTCTGCCTGGGTAGGGGGGGAGCCTTGGGCCAGCCCTGGTGGAGTATGATCTCAGTCTCTCTCAAATTTACTGCTAATGCTCAGTGCATTACTTTCATCATGCCAAAGAGATCCTCCATCTGGAGTCTGCAAGATGTAACATATATAGGTAATTTTTATCAAGGTTTGCTTGGAAACTCTTCTTTTTTTATATTTAAAATTTTATTTATCTATCATCTTATAACATCCACTTGCAATTAAACAGCTAACATTCAACAACTGGTGTACATTTCTTTTTTGTATTTTGTCACAACTTAACAATATTCCTAGTTATCCCCATAACCGCCCCTTAAACATTAGCATATATACGTACTCATGTCAATTAACTCACTGAAAGTCATCAACATTCCGTGCACAAGCCTTTTAATCATTTCTTAACCAGTATTCCTAAATATCATACATGCCCTTGTTCCTCTCCCCCCCCTTGTCTCCCCCTCCCCTATCCCTCCCTCTTGTAAGTACACCAATACTTTCCGCCAAGCTCTATCAAAACTTGGGCCTCTTTTGTTTTCGTATTGCTGTTAATTTCTCCATTAGGTAAATTCATCTTAGCCTATCTTCACCTGTGACGGCTCCTCCTGCTTCCACTGATAGGCCAATTCACATCTTGCCGCACTGAGACAAGCTAGAATTTGTTTCCTATTCTCCTTTGGGCCTCCCTCTCTCCACCAACTGAACAGGAACATTTCCAGGTCCCTCTTAACCTCCTCACCCACCACCTGTCGATCCATCCCTGAATTCCCTCCCAGAAAATCCGGATCCTTGGACACTCCCACCATATATGATACATTGTGCCATCCTCTCCACAATTCCTCCAGCAACTCTTTGATGCTGTCGGGTACATTTTATTCAAACGCACTGATGTGTAGTACCACCTCATTAACACCTTGTGCCAGTTTTCCTGAACAGCTATCGAGATTGGCAGATGACGTCCCTGCTCCAAAATGGCCTTCCATTGACTGATCTCCAAGCTCCTTCCCATCTCCCTTTCCCACGCCTTCACATAACCCATTTTCTCCTCCCTTTGCCCTTCTCGTACTGCCCTATACAGTACCGTGATAAGCCCCTGGACCTCTTTTTCCTGTACCATATCACTTCCAGTTCAGTAAATTCTCGCTCTAACCCCTCCTTCCCCAATTTCTCTTGCAAATAGTGCACCACTTGGCAATAATGAAGTGACTCCTCTGTCTGTAAGTGGTATTCTTCCTGCAAATCCTCAAACGGGATCCATTCTCCCCCATCTATAAATTGATAAAACCACCGTAGGCCTTTCGTCTCCCACTGTTTATATACCCCCCCTCCATTCCTGGGGTAAAATCTCCCATGTAACACAGTCTTTGCATTACCTAAAAACTCGATGCCCCTCTTCCTCTTTCCCCTCTTCTCACTCTATCCCATACGGCCAAGACATGCCGCGTATATGGATTCTCTAGAAGAACACTACTCCTATCCTTCCCCCTAATCCACGGTATTGCCTCAATCGGCCCTTCCTTCCACCCTTCCCCTTCCATATCTGCAAATGTTTTCCATTCCCCTCCTGCTCTCCAGTCCATCAGATGCCTAATCTGGGCTGCTCGATAATATGCCTGAAAATCCGGAACCCCCAGTCCCCCTTCACCCCGGGACCGGTATAGGACAGCCCACGCTATTCTTGGTGGTCGCTTTCGCCATATGAAGTGAAATATTTTCCCTTGAATCTCCCTTAATTGCCCCTCTGGTATCTCTATGGGGAGAGACTGAAAATAATATAACACCCTTGGTATTAAAGTCATCTTAACCACTGCTATGCGGCCCAACCAGGATATCTCAATTTCCATCCATTCTTGTAGATCTTGACTCACCTGTTTCCATGCTTGGGGGTAATTTGCCCCATATAAGTGCTGCGGCTGCGCCATGATATACACCCCCAGATACCTAATCGCTTTCTTTGCCCATTTAAAGGGATACTGATCCTTTAACCTGCCCACCTCCACTCCCCCCATATTCACATTAAGCGCCTCGGTCTTCCCCATATTTATTTTAAATCCTGACACCTCTCCATATTGTTCTGTCTCTTCTAAGACTTTTCCTAATGTCTCCTCTGGCTGCGTTATTGTTAGTAGTATATCATCTGCAAACAGTGATATCTTATGTTGTCTCTCCCCCACCCAAACCCCCTTAATCCTATCCTCCTCCCTTATCCTCTGTGCCAAAGGCTCCAAAGCAAAAAGCAAGGGAGATAAAGGACACCCTTGTCTTGTACATCTCCGCAAGATGAAAGCTTCCAAGAATCTTCCATTAATTCGCACCCTAGCCTGTGGCTTACTGTACAGAGCCCGCACCCAAGTGACATATTTGTCACCAAAACCGATCTTTTCCATTACTGCAAATAGATATTCCCAACTGACCCAGTCAAATGCTTTTTCTGCATCAATAGACAGCGCCATCTTGCTTCTGTGTGCCCCCCATATCACCTCTAACACTCTCCTGATGTTGTCCGATGCCTACCTACCACTGATGAACCCTGCTGGTCAATATTAATAAGAGTAGATGACATCCCCTAGCCTCCCTCCATTGCCAATATCTTCACATCTGTATTAATTAACGATATTGGGCGGTAAGATCCACAGCATAGCGGGTCTTTCCCTGCCTTTGGTATTACTGTTATGCCTGCTGTCAACATCCTCTGTGATAGTCGTCCACCATTCCCCACTATCCCATTAAACAACCTCCCCAGAAATTCCACCAAGTCCTCCCTGAAGGTCTTATAAAACGAATTAGGTAGGCCATCTAAGCCTGGTGCTTTCCCCAGTGGCATTTCTTTAATTACCTTCTCAATTTTTTCTGTGGAGATGGGCTCCTCCAATCTTGCCCCCAGTTCCTCTCCCATTCTTGGAAGCTCCACTTTTCCCAAAAATTCACCTATGGAAGGCTCACCCAGCACCCCTTGCTAAGAATACAATTCTGAATAGTCCTGACAAAATCTATCCCCTATCTGTTTTCCTCACCTCATAATATCCCCCTCCTTTCCCTTAATTGCTACTATTGCATTCATTACCTCCCGTTTCTTAAGTTTCCTAGCCAGCAATCTCCCGGCTCTGTCCCCCCACTCATAGAACCTTTGTTTTACCCGCTCCATCTGATAAGCGATGGCTTCTAGCTGTAACTTGTGTAACTCCATTAAATATTTATTTATTTATTTATTTATTTTATATACATTTATATACCGCATCTTCCAAAGTTCAGTTGCGGTTCACAGTGAACAACAATTAACAAAGCAAGTTTGTTTTACAGGGAACGTCATAATATAACAGAACATATTTACAAGGAACATTATATTATATATAGAGTGTACAGTCTAAACAATGTGAGATAATACAGAACAGAATAATACAGAACAGAATAAACTATGTACAGATTTGTATATGTAAATATATACATGGAAGTGGAAGGACATAAGCTGTGAGGTCGTCATGGGTGTGTGTTATATGTGTATGTTAAAGGGCTTTTGCTTATGGTGATCTGATGCCTGTTTGGCCTTTGTCTAAAGCAGGTGCTGAGTTATCTATGTTATAGTGTTTGGTGAACAGATAGGTTTTCAATTTTTTACGGAATTCCATGATTTCCGTTATTGTTCATAGCTCCTCTGGGAGGGAATTCCAGGTCATTGGGGCTATGTGGGAAAAGGCTCTGTTATTTGTTGATTTATGAGCTTTTGTGTAATCTTTCGGGATCTTTAATCTGTTCAATTGTCCTTTTCTGTGTGTGGGCTTGGATGGTTCTTTGTGTATTAAGTTACATAGCATGGTTGGGGCCATATCATATAAGGCCTTGAATGCAGTTATTATTGTTTTGTAGATTATTCTGCTTTGAATTGGTAGCCAATGGAGGGAGGCTAGTATTGGTGATATGTGTTGGAGTGAGTTAATTTTCAATATGATTCTTGCCGCTGCGTTTTGTGCTAATTGCAGTCGTTTGATGTTTTGTTTTGATATGCCTATTAGAATTAAGTTGGCAAAGTCAAAATGTGGAGTTATTGTTGCCTGGATTATGTTGATAAAGTCTTGTGTAAATACTAACGGACGAAGTTGTTTGAGGGTTTTGAGTTTGAAATAAATTTTCTTTATGGTATTGCTAATGTGTGTTTCCATCGTAAGGTGTGTATCTAGTATAACGCCTAGATATCTTATTTCGTTTTTTATTTTGATTTCTTGGTTTTGAAGTCTTATGTGTGTTGGGGGGATATAGGCTTTGTTCTTGGTCACAATTAGAACTTCGGTTTTGGTGTGGTTTATGTGGAGGTTTTGTGTTTTTAGCCACGTTGTGATTTCATTATAGCAGTCCGATAGGAGTTGTAGCGGTAGGTTGGGTATCGTGAATGGGATATACATCATAATATCGTCTGCGTATAAATGATATTTTACTCCAAATTTTTTGAAAATGTTGCAGACTGGTTTTATGTAAATATTGAAAAGTAGGGCTGACAGCGCTGAACCTTGTGGTAATCCAATCTCTTGTTTATATGTGGTTGAATTTTGATTCCCAATTCTTACGTTTTGCGTTCTATTGTTTAGGTAGGATGAGAACCAATTATGTACTGTGGAGTTTAAGCCTATTTGCCTCAGGTTATTGAGCATTATTGTGTGGTGTACGCTATCAAACGCGGCTGATATATCAATGAAAAGCAGAATGAAGGCCTGTTTATGATCGTTTATCCCTTTTAGGAGCGTATCTATTAAAACTGTGAGGAGTGTCTCAACTCCATGGCGGGGTCGAAAGCCATACTGTTGCTCATCAAGAGGGTAAGATGAGTCTAGAAAGTCCTGAGTCTGTAATTAAACCACTTTTTCAATTATTTTAGCCAGGAAAGGTATGCTTGAAATGGGTCTATATGATGCCTGGCTGATCCTTGCCTATTGTACAGCTTTGCAGCCTCTTTAATCTCAACATGAAGTTTATCTTCCTTTTCTATACTTTTTGTGTTTTGCAACCCACATAATCACCCTCCCCGGGATTACCACTTTCATTCCTTCCCACACTCCTGTCTCACTCATTTTTCCGGTATAGAGTAGTTACTCACCTGTAACAGGTGTTCTCCAGGAGCAGCAGGAATCAGTCCTCACATATGGGTGACATCGACATCGATGGAGCCCCCATGCGGAGCATTTCCCCAGCTTTCTAAGAAAGCCTTTGGGAATACACCCACGCATGCGCGGTCCCCTTCCCGCCCAAAGGTGCCATCTTGCTCAGTCAGATGACATAGCTAAAAGACAGCACAAAAATCAAAATGAACAATGTACAACTGCAACTCCCAGGGGAGAAGGGAGGGTTGTGAGGACTGATTCCTGCTGCTCCTGGAGAACACCTGTTACAGGTGAGTAACTACTCTTTCTCCAGGACCAAGCAGGAAGTCAGTCCTCACATATGGGTGACTCCCTAGCTCTGGGCTACCAGGAACCCAGGCTGAAAAAATAGAGCTCCCTCTGTGAAGCCTCAGCATCAGGGAAAGAATTTTACTGAGAAGAGATCCCACCGGTAGCCCAACAAGAGGGCTGGAGGGCAGGAGTTGCCTATACCTCAAAGAGATTCCGGAGTACTGCCTGACCAAAAGCACTGTCCCTACGGGTCTCCCTCTCCAGGCAGTAATGGGCTGCAAATGTCTGGCTTGAGGACCAAGTTGCAGCCCTACAGATGTCTGCCAACGGTACAGAACGGAGATGAGCTACTGATGCAGCCATTGCCCAGACACGGTGGGCTGTGACTCGACCCTGCAAGGGAAGGTCTGCTGCCCTGTAAGCCCAGGTGATACAGTCCGCCACCCATATGGACAAGGTATGCTTGGAGACAGGCAACCCCAAGTTGTTTGGGTCAAAGGAGACGAAAAGCTGAGTAGCCCTTCTATGACCCTTAGTATGCTCAATGTAGAAAGACAAGGCCCTCCTACAGTCCAGGGTATGCAGGACTTCCTCAGCCCGGCTGGCATGGGGCCTAGGGAAGAATGTTGGAAGAACCACCTCCTGATTGAGGTGGAAAGAGGAGACTACTTCGGGAGAAACTTAGGATGAGTCCTAAGGACTACCCTGTTCCTATAGAAATGAGTGTATGGCCTGTCACAGACTAGGGCTTGAAGTTCACTCACTCATCTAGCCGAGGTCAGTGCCACTAGGAAAAGAGCCTTCCAAGAAAGGAAGTGGAGAGGACACGTAGCCATCGGCTCAAAAAGGGCGAGTAAGCTGCTGCAAGACCACATTCAACTCCCACTCAGGGGCTGGTGGACGGAGAGGAGGCTTTAGCAAGAGCAAGCCTCTGAGGAAGCAGGACACCAAGGGGTGAACCGATAAAGAGTGCCCTTCCACCAGTGAGTGGTGGGCTGCCAGAGCAGAAAGGTGTACCCGAACAGAATTGGACTTAAGACCCTGATTAGACAAGTGCAGCAGGTACTTAAGCACCACTGGCACAGGGCAGGAGAAAGGGTTCTCCTGGCACTGGTCACACCACAAGGAGAACCGTTTCCACTTCAGGGCATAAGTCTTTCTGGTGGATTGCTTCCTAGAGGCCAAGACCACCAACTTCCTGAGGCAGGCCCCAGGGAGCCAGCACTACCCTTGCAGCCTCCAGGCCATCAAATTGAGAGTTTTGAGATTGGGGTGCAGAAGGGAACCCTGATCCTGAGAAAGAAGATCGGGTTGCAACCCCAAAGGGAGTGGGGTGTCCACCGCCAGCTGTAACAGAAGCGGGAACCAGGGCTGTCTTGGCCATCTGGGGGCTACCAATATGACCGAGGCCATGTCCCTTAGGATCTTGAACAAGGTTCGGGCCACCAGGGGCGTGGGAGGAAACGCATACAGGAGGCCCTTGGACCATGAGATCAGGAAGGCATCCCCTGTGAATCTTGTGGGATGCGGTTGCCTGGAGCAGAACTGAGGCAGCTGCCAGTTCAGGGGACTGGCAAAGAGGTCTATGGATGGAAGTCCCCATCTCAGGAAAATGTTCTGAACCACCAAAGGGTGCAGTTGCCATTCGTGAGGCTGTAGAACCCTGCTCAATCTGTCTGCCAGGAAATCCTCATGGCCAGGAAGATAGACTGCCCTGAGCAACATATTGTGTCGAAGTGCAAAAGAGCATAGGGCCTGTGCCTTCTGACACAGGAGTCGGGACCCCGTGCCCCCTTGTTTGTTCACACAGAACATCGCCACCTGGTTGTCTGTCTGCACCAAGACAGATTGGTGGGCCAGGGTGTGAGAGAAGGCTTTGAGGGCTAAGTGTATCGCCCGGAGTTCCAGCAGATTGATTTGTTGCGTGGCCTCTCATGGAGACCACAGGCCCTGTGTGCACTTGTCCAATGTGCACCCCAGCCCTGCAAGGAGGCATCGGTTGTGAGTACCACAGTGGAAACAGGTACCTGAAAAGGAACTCCCTGCAGAAGGTTGGGGGGGGGTGTAGCCACCACTGCAGGGAGTGCAGGAAGGGTTTGGACACCCTTACTTTGTCTCTTAGGCTTCCTGTAGCCTGCCTCCACTGAGTCCTGAGACACCACTGTGCAGGCCTCATATGCAGGTGGACATTGGGGGTCACATGCACTGTTGAAGCCATGTGGCCCAGTAGCCTTAAACAGAGTCTGGCAGAAACCAGTGGGTTGTCTAGAAACCGGCTGGCCAAGTCCATCAGCCTTTCCACTCTGTCTTCTGGCAAGTAAGCCTTTGCGTGCAGGGAGTCTAACCGTGCTCCTATGAACTCCAGGTTCTGGGAGGGGAGCAAAGTGGACTTTGCGAAGTTTATGACAAAGCCTAGCTGCTGAAGGAGAGAGACAGTACGGAGTGTGGCTTGCCTGGCCTCCTGGAGAGTCTGACCCCTGATGAGCCAGTCGTCCAGGTAGGGGAAGACAAAAATACCTTGGGTTCTCAAGTAGGCCGCCACCACTGCCAGGCACTTTGTGAAGACCTGTGGGGCGGAGGTTAGGCCAAAGGGTAGTACTCTGTACTGAAAATGTTTTCCTCCCACCACGAACCTTAGGTATTTTCTGTGGTCTGGATGAATGAGGATGTGAGTGTACGCATCCTTCAGATCAAAGGAGCATAGCCAATCTCCCTGCTGGAGGTAGGGCAGCAGTGTTCCAAGAGTAAGCATCTTGAACTTTTCCTTTTCCAGGAACTTGTTGAGATTTCTCAAGTCCAGAATGGGCCGGAGACCTCCAGTTCTCTTTGGCACAAGAAAGTACCTGGAGTAGAAGCCCTGACCCAGCAGGTGGGGAGATACAGGCTCCACCGCCCTGTCCTGTAGAAGACTTTGCAGTTCTTGGAGAAGGAGCTCCTGATGCAGAGTAGGCCTTGGAGGCTCCCCTGGAAAGTAAGAGGGGGGTACTTGATGGAAATGGAGCTGATAGCCCTTCTGGACTATGCTCAGTACCCAAGCATCTCTTGTGATGAATGGCCACTGGTGGGCAAACAGGACCAGCCGACCTCCAGTGCTGAGATGGGCCAGCAGAGGTGGAGAGGCTATGCAGTGGGAGTCAAAAACCCCCTCCCTGCTGAGTAGGAGCAGGAGCTGGAGGCTTGGGGGCTTTCTGCCTACGGGGCCCATGTCCCTGCCCCTTGGCCTGCTGGGGAGCTGGGGAGGCCTGATAATGAGGGAAAGGTTTGTAGGCAGATGACTTCCTCGGGTAAAAGGCCTTTTTCCCCAAGCCCTTCTTCTTATGAGAAGGGGCAGAAGTTTTTCTGGACAACCTTGTCCTAGTTAGAGTCTTGGTCTCGAACTCAGCGGCCTTTTCGGCCATGGGCTTGCCGAAGAGGTTTTCACCCCGGCATGGGACATCGACCAACTTGTCCTGTACCCATGGCTCGAGGTCCGATGACTGTAGCCATGCCTGTCGAGCACCGATGCCGGCCGCCGCTACTCGGGCCGAAGCCTCAAAGCCATCGTAGGCCGCCCGGGAGATGAATTTGGAGCACTCCCGGATCCCCGAGGACAAGGTCTTGAACCTCTGCAAAGGTTCCCCGGAGAGGCCAGCCGAGAACCCGGCTATCTCCTTAGCCAGGTCCCGCAAGTACATGCCCATGTACAGCTGGTAGGACTGGACACGGCAAGCAAGCATCGAGCCCTGGAAGCACTTTCTGCCGATGGCATCCAGGTTCCGGGCCTCCCTACCGCGGGGCACCGCGGAGTGCATCTTCTGGCTCTTCAGACGATGCATGTCCGATTCCACAACCATAGAATGGTGCGGCAGCTGCGCCTTCTGGAACCCAGGGCTCTTTTGGACTCGATACATGGAATCGATCCGCTTGCTCAAAACCGGCACCGAGGCCGGGGCCTCCCACATTCGGAAGAGGAACCATTCCAGCATCGGAGGAACCGGCACAGTAAAGGCCTCCCACGGGGGAGAGTCATACTGTAGGGCATCGAGCTCTTTGGCTCGAGGTTCCTCCTTGGGATCCGCAGAACAGCCAAAGGCTTGGCCATGTCCCTTAAAAACTCCGAGAACCAGGTGTCCTCTGGCGGGGACCTACTCCGGGGCTCGGACTGCAGTGAGTCCAAAGGGACAGACCGAGTCCGAAAGGTATCGGGGGACTTCTCGTCCTCCGTCTCCCACGCAGACTCATCCGAGGAAGAGTCAAGGGGCTCCGACCATGCGGGCTCCGGTAGCACCCGCCCCGACGCCGGGGGCATCGGTGTCGATGCCCTCGGTCCCAAACGGGAGGTCGAGGGAGACCGTGACCGAGTCCGGACTCGGGCCTTCATGGCTTCGAGAACCGGCTCGGTCTCCGGGGTCGACTTGGACATCGACATCCCGGTGGTCGGGGCAGATGCACCAGTCAAGCTGGTCATCAGCACCTGCTGCTGATCCATGAAGGCAGACAGTCTGCACTCCAAGGCTGTCAGCTTGAGTCCAAGCTCAGGGGACTCAGCAGCCACCGACTCGGGCGCCAGGCCCGACGTCGGCTCCCTGGGAGGAGAGTCTTCGAGGAACCCCAATGAAGCTCGGGGTCAGACTCCCGAGACGTCGAGGCCTCTGACGAGGTCCAGGCCTGACCTGAGGCAGAGTCAGAAAAACTTCTCTCCTTCTGATGCTACCGGCTTCTGACTGCCTTGGTGGACATCTTTCCACACGGGACACAGACCTTGGGATCATGGTCTGGCCCGAGGCAACGCAGGCAGCAGTCGTGTGTGTCGGTAAGAGACATGAGCTTCTTACAACGATCACATTTTTTAAAACCACTGGAGGCCATCAGGGAAAAAAGGTCCCCTGCGAGGTCAAAAGACCGGCCCTCCAGGGAAAAAGAAAAAGAGCGCTAACGCGTGCCACGAAGGGCAAAAAAACCCGAAAAATAGAGATCGGGTCGATACCGGCATACCGAACCCAGGCGGGAAGGGGAACCGGCGTTGAACTGAACAAAAAAGAGCAAAAATCGCAGAAAAAAAAGCGTAGTTACTCACCTGTAACAGGTGTTCTCCAGGAGCAGCAGGAATCAGTCCTCACTTATGGGTGACGTCGGCGCCGACGGAGCCCTCGCGGAGCAATTTTCCCCAGCTTTCAAAGAAAGCCTTTGGGAATTGCAGCGCGCATGCGCGGTCGTCTTCCCGCCCGAGGGTGCCATCTTAGCCAGTCAGATGACATAGCTAAAAAAGACAGCATAAAAATTTGCAAAAAGAACATAAGCAGACGATTGCAACTCCAAGGGGAGGAGGGAGGGTAGTGAGGACTGATTCCTGCTGCTCCTGGAGAACACCTGTTACAGGTGAGTAACTACGCTTTCTCCAGGACCAAGCAGGAAGTCAGTCCTCACTTATGGGACTCCCAAGCTCAAGGCTACCGGAGACCCTAAGCACAAAAATGAGCTCCCTCTAGCTCAGCAGCACAGAAGGATAGAATCTTCGCTGAATTATCACCCACCGGTAGCCCACATCCGGGATGGAGGGTAGGAGTTGCTCAGACCTCAAAGAGATTACGGAGGACTGCCTGTCCGAAAGCACTGTCCCTACGGGACTCCCTCTCGAGACAGTAATGGACCGCAAAAGTCTGGCTCGAAGACCAAGTAGCGGCCCGGCAGATGTCTGCCAGCGGAACAGAGCGGAGGTAAGCCACTGACGTGGCCTTTGCCCGAACGCAATGAGCCGTGACTCGACTTTCTAAGGAGAGTCCGGCTGCCCCATAAGCCCAAGAGATACAGTCCGCAACCCAGATGGACAGAGTACGCTTGGAGACCGGGAGCCCCAATTTATTGGGGTCAAAAGACACAAAAAGCTGAGCAGCTTTACGGTGCTCCCGCGTACGGTCAAGGTAGAAGTTCAGAGCCCTTCTACAGTCCAGGGTATGGAGGACCGTCTCAGCTCGGCTGGAGTGTGGTCTGGGAAAGAAGGTTGGAAGTACCACCTCCTGATTGATGTGAAAAGGGGAGACCACTTTAGGCAGAAATTTCGGATGAGTCCGTAGGACCACCCTATTCTTGTAGAACCTAGTGTAAGAGGGATCAGACACGAGGGCCTGCAATTCACTGACGCGTCTAGCGGAAGTGAGGGCTATCAAGAACAGTGTTTTCCAAGACAGAAAACGGAGAGAACAGGTAGCCATAGGTTCAAAAGGCGGACAGGTGATCCGCTGCAAAACCACATTCAGGTCCCAGTCAGGCGCTGGCGGGCGCAGAGGTGGTTTAAGTAGAAGGAGACCTCGGAGAAACCTCGCTACGAGAGGGTCATTGGAGAGAGGTCTGCCGTCCACCGGCACATGATGTGCTGAAAGAGCACTGAGGTGAACTTTGACGGAGTTGGACTTAAGTCCCAGATTAGAGAGGTGCAGCAAGTACTGCAAGATCACCGACACCGGGCAGGAGAAGGGATCCTGAGACTGTTGGGTACACCAGACTGCAAAGCGACGCAATTTAAGGGTGTAGCATTTGCGGGTAGAAGGCCGTCGCGAAGCCAAGACGACCTCCTCCACCTCCGCCGGCAGGAGAAGGGGAGCAAGGACTACCCTCTCAGCAGCCAGGCCATGAGGTTGAGAGACCTGAGGTTGGGGTGCAGGAGGGACCCCTGATCCTGAGTGAGGAGATCCGGTTGTACCCCCAGAGGGATTGGATCCTCCACCGCCAGTTGCAGCAGGAGCGGAAACCACGGCTGCCTGGGCCAGCGAGGGGCCACCGGGATCATGAAGGCTTTGTCTCGGAGAACCTTGAAAAGAGTCCGAGAGACTAGCGGGATGGGAGGGAAAGCGTACAGAAGGCTCCCCGACCACGAGATCAGAAAGGCGTCCGCCGCAACCCGAAGGGGGTGTAGCTGACGAGAGCAGAAGCGAGGAAGCTGCCGGTTGTGAGGACTGGCAAAGAGATCCACCGTGGGGAGACCCCACTTGAGGAAGAGCTTCTGAACTACCAAGGGATCCAGACGCCACTCGTGCGGCTGGAGGACCCTGCTGAGTTTGTCTGCAAGGCAATTTTCTTGGCCCGGGAGATAAACTGCCTTGAGGAGAATGCCGTGACTGACGGCCCAAGAGCAGAGCTTCTGTGCCTCCCGGCAGAGGAGGAAGGAGCCCGTGCCCCCCTGCTTGTTCCCGTAGAACATGGCAACTTGATTGTCCGTCTGGACAAGGACGGACTGTTGGGAAGTCAGGTGGGAGAAGGCCTTGAGAGCTAGGCGGATCGCCATGAGCTCCAGGAAGTTGATCTGCTGAGCAGACTCCCACGTGGTCCAGAGGCCCTGAGTACGTGCCTCTTGGCAATGTGCTCCCCAGCCCAGGAGGGATGCATCGGTGGTCAGCACCCGGGTCGGCTGAGGGGACTGGAAAGGCATTCCGAATATCAGGTTCGGCTGCCGGAGCCACTACCGGAGAGACGAGACCAGCGGCTCGGAAACGCGCACTAGGTCTGCTAGGCCGCCCGTGGCTTGTCGCCACTGCTGGCGGAGACACCATTGAGCAGACCGCATATTCAGGCGGGCATTGGGGGTCACATGGACGGTGGAAGCCATATGGCCGAGCAGTCTCAGGAAGCGCCTGGCGGAGACCAGGGGCTGGCTGCGAAAGCGGTCGGCTAGGTCCATGAGCCGTTGAGCCCTGTCGAGCGGTAGGTATGCTCGCGCCTGAGGAGTGTGCAGCCTTGCGCCGATGAACTCGAGATCCTGTGAGGGGAGCAAAGTGGACTTTGCGAAGTTTATAACAAAGCCCAAGTGCTGCAGCAGAGTCACCGTGCGGCACGTGGCGTTGGTGACCTCCTGAGCGGACGCTGCTCTGATGAGCCAGTCGTCGAGGTACGGAAAGACATAGAGGCCGTGAAGCCGGAGATGGGCCGCCACGACCGCGAGACATTTTGTGAAGACTCGCGGTGCGGAGGACAGGCCAAAGGGCAGTACTCTGTACTGGTAATGATTTCCTGCCACCACAAACCTTAGGTATTGGCGGTGGCTTGGGTGGATGAGGATGTGCGTGTAGGCATCCTTTAGATCCAAGGAGCATAGCCAATCTCCCTGCTGGAGGTAGGGCAGAAGGATTCCAAGGGTAAGCATTTTGAACTTCTCCCGCACAAGGAACTTGTTGAGGTTGCGCAAGTCCAGGATGGGTCTGAGGCCCCCTGTTCTCTTTGGTATCAGAAAATACCTTGAATAAAAGCCTTGACCTCTCAGGTGGTGTGGCACCGGTTCCACCGCCTGTTCCTGCAGAAGACCTGCTAACTCCTGAAGGAGCAACTCCCTGTGCAGAGGGGGGCGCGGAGGTTCTCCCGGAAAATAGGAGGGAGGGACCTGATGGAAGTGGAGAAGATAGCCTTCTCGCACGACCTGAAGCACCCAGGCATCTGCGGTGATGCTGGACCACCTGTGGGCGAAGTGAACCAGCCGGCCTCCGGTGCTGGGAGGAACCAGCGGGGGGGGAGAGGCTATGCTTAGCGAGTCAAAAGCCCCCACCCTGCTGAGCAGGGGCTGGTGGTGCAGGCTTGGGGGCTTGCTGCCTACGGGACCCGTTACCCCGTCCCTTGGCCTGCTGGCCCTGTTGGGGAGCTGCCGGGGCCTGATAATGGGGGTATTGTTTGTAGGCAGCCGCCTTCCTCGGGTAAAAGGACTTTTTCCCCGAGCCCTTCTTTTTCTGGGAAGGGGCGGAGGTCTTCCTAGAAAGCCTGGTCCTGGTGAGAGTCTCAGTCTCAATTTGCGCAGCCTTTTCCGCCATGGGCTTGCCAAAGAGGTTTTCGCCTCGGCAGGGGACATCGACCAACTTGTCCTGCACCCAGGGCTCAAGGTCTGACGACTGAAGCCAAGCCTGTCGGCGGGCACCGATGCCGGCTGCGGCCACTCGAGCCGATGCTTCAAAGCCATCATAGGCTGCTCGGGACATGAACTTTGAGCATTCCCGAATGCCAGTGGACAAGGCTAGGAACCTCCGCAAGGGCTCCTCGGAGAGACCAGCGGAGAATCCGGCTAGCTCTTTAGCCAGATCCCGGAGATACATGCCCATGTATAGCTGGTAAGTCTGGACACGACATGCGAGCATAGAGCCCTGGAAGCACTTCTTGCCAAGGCCATCCAGGTGACGGGCCTCCCTTCCAGGAGGCACCGAGGAGTGCATCTTCTGGCTCTTAAGACGATGCATGGCCGATTCCACTACCATGGAATGGTGTGGCAGCTGTGCCTTTTGAAAGCCAGGGCTCTTGCGGACTCGATAGATAGAATCGACCCGCTTGCTCAGGACCGGCGAGGAGGCCGGACTCTCCCACATGCGGAAGAGTAGTCGTTCCAGCATAGGAGGAACCGGCACAGTAAAGTGTTCCCTCGCGGGAGAGTCATACTGGAGGGCGTCGAGCTCTTCGGCTCGAGGCTCCTCCTCGGGATCCGCAGGGAAGGCCAAAGCCTTGGCCATATCCCTAACGAAGTCCGAGAACCGGGCATCCTCCGGGGGGGACTGCTTCCGAGGCTCGGACTCCGGTGAGTCCGATGGGACACACCGAGTCCAGAAAGAATCAGGTGACTCTTCCTCCTCAGACTCCCAGACCGACTCCGACGAGGACTCGGTGGGGTCGGCCCGGGCAGGGTGCGGCGCCAGCCGCCCCGACGCCGAGGGAGTCGGCGTCGGCGACCTCGGTCCCGAACGGGAGGCCGAGGGTGACCTCGACCGAGGATCGACTCGAGTTCTCATCGACTCGAGGATCGGCTCGGTCTCCGGGGTCGACTTGGACGTCGACGTCCCGGCGGTCGGGGCAGCGGCGCCAGCGAAGCCAGCGAGCAGTGCCCTCTGCTGGTCCATGAAGGCAGACAGTCTGCTCTCCAAGGCCGTCAACCTGAGTCCGAGCTCAGGTGACCCAGCAGCCCCCGACTCGGGCCCCGACGGCGTCGGGCCCGACGTCGGCTGTCGCGGAGGCGAGTCCAGAAGGACCACAGGACTTACCCGGGCAGGCATCTCCGACTCCAGGCGAGGTCGCTTCGGGATGTGTTCCTTCTCCAAGGACCCGGGGCGGCTGTCGGGGCTATGCGACCTGGCCCTCGCGGAACCAGGAGCGTCCACCGACGCCGCCCTCGCGGGTTTCACCTTCCGATGATGGTCCCCGGAGGGAGAACCCCGGTCGGAGGAGCTCCGGCGACGGTCCGAGCTGGAGCCTTTCGACGCGGAGGCCTCCGACGAGGTCCGGGTACGGCTGGGGTCAGCGAAGATTCTCTCACGCTGATGCCGCCGACTTCTCAACGCCTTTGAGGACAGTTTGCTGCAGGGCCCACAGATCAGTTCCTCATGATCCGGGCCCAGGCAGCGGAGGCCAAAGTCGTGTGTGTCGGTTAGTGACATATTTCGGTCACACCGACCACACCGCTTAAACCCACTGGCAGCCATCGGGGGAAAAAGGGCCCCTGCGAGGTCAAAGGACCGGGCTGCCAGGGAAACCGAAAACGAAAGCTGACTAAGTCAGAAAAACCGAAAAAAGTAAGAGGACTCGTGACCGGCGTCGCGAGTCCGGGCGGGAAAAAGATCGGCGTCGAACCGAAGGAAAAAAGGATAAAATAAAGAAGAAAATCAACTTTTTCGCGGGGACAAGACGGGGACGTCTGTAGGGCTCCGCGGAAAAAAGAAGACTGGCTAAGATGGCACCCTCGGGCGGGAAGACGACCGCGCATGCGCGCTGCAATTCCCAAAGGCTTTCTTTGAAAGCTGGGGAAAATTGCTCCGCGAGGGCTCCGTCGGCGCCGACGTCACCCATAAGTGAGGACTGACTTCCTGCTTGGTCCTGGAGAATCAAACTTTTCCGGGTGACACGGACTCACGTCCGTTGGGCTCCATGGAAAAAGAAAGACTGAGCAAGATGGCACCTTTGGACGGGAAGGCGACCGCGCATGCGTGGGTGTATTCCCAAAGGCTTTCTTAGAAAGCTGGGGAAATACTCCGCATGGGAGCTCCATCGACGTCGATGTCACCCATATGTGAGGACTGACTTCCTGCTTGGTCCTGGAGAACATTCAGCTGCCAGTACTCCTGCAAGTCTTTCTTGATATCTTTTACTATTGCGTCCCTTCGGAGAAGACTCTCATTCATTCTCCAGAATCTTGTACCCCCTTCTCCTTGTCCAACCTGTATATCAAACCTAGTCGGGGCATGATCTGACCATGTGATATTTCCAATCTCCACTCCCCTCACTCTTGTCCCCCACATTTTATCTATCAGCACATAATCTATCTGACTGTAGGTTTTGTGTGGATGTGAATAAAAGGTTTACTCCCTCGTCCCTCTGTTATGTTCCCGCCACACGTCTAATAAGTGGAATTTCCTGAGTAACCCCTTCACTAATCTCCTACTCCTAGCACTCCCCTCTCCCCCCTTCATCTGCCGATCCCATTCTGGATGTAGCGCCAAATTAAAATCTCCTCCCAGTACAAGTTTCCCCTGCACCGTCCGATCCAACAACCCACTTACTTCCTTCCAAAATGGAGCCTGCCCCCCATTGGGTGCATATATATTTACAATCATTACCTGTTCCCCACTTAACTCGCCAACCAAAATTAAGACCCGTCCCTCTCTGTCCCGAACTACTTCCCCCACTTGAAGAGGACACCCTCAGCGCACTAAAATTGCCACCCCCCCTTTCTTACCCTCTCTCCCCCTCCCCTCTCCCAAAAAATTGCTGTGGAAAGTGCCCATTACTTAAAGTATAAGGCTGAAAGGTTGTTGAGTAATGGGCACTTTCCACAGCAATTTTTTTTTAGAGTTTCTTGTACCAGGATAATATCCCATCTTAATCTCTCCGCTTCCCTGAACAATTGTCGTTTCTTCTGAGGGCTATTTGACCCTTTCGCATTTATTGTACCTATTCTCGCCATTTTTTATATTGAACATTAAGTGGTGTACATTGCTGTTCTCTCTCCTCCCCACCTCCCTCCCCTATCTCCTCCCTCCCTCCCTTCCCCTTTCTCCATCCCCTCTGTGGAGACTCTCCTTCTGTAGGTAGTAACTGACTATCGGTGCCTCCTCCTGCCTTACATCCTTCTATTCTGCCTCCCCCCTCATCCCCTGTTCCACCCCCCGAAAGTCCCAACCTGCACCTCCCAGCATTTCTCCTCCCCTCTTCCCCTAGCTTAAACCCCCCCTCCCCTTTCATTATGATACTTCACTATCATTAAAATCATCTCTAATACCTGAAGATTGGAGGATCGCCAATGTAACACCAATTTTTAAAAAGGGTTCCAGGGGTGATCCGGGAAACTACAGACCGGTGAGCCTCACGTCAGTACTGGGAAAAATGGTAAAAACCATCATAAAGAATAAAATTACTCAGCATGTAGATAGTCATGGCCTAATGGGAGACAGCCAACATGGCTTTAGACAAGGAAGATCTTGTCTTACTAATCTGTTATGTTTTTTTGAAGGTGTGAAAAAACAGGTGGACAAAGGTGAGTCGGTTGATATAGTGTATCTGGACTTTCAGAAAGCCTTTGACAAGGTCCCTCAGAGACTTTTGGCAAAACTAAAGAGTCATGGGATAGGAGGCAGTGTACTACTGTGGATCAGGAACTGGTTAAAAGATAGAAAGCAGAGAATAGGGCTAAATGGCCAATTTTCCCAATGGAGAAAGGTGAATAGTGGTGTACCCCAGGGATCTGTGCTGGGTTCGCTGCTTTTTGATATATTCATAAATGACCTGGAAAGTGGAATAACAAGTGAGGTTATCAAATTTGCAGATGACACAAAACTATTTAAAGTTGTTAAAACCCAAGAGGATTGTGGAAAATTGCAAGAGGATCTTGATAAATTGGAAGACTGGGCATCAAAATGGCAGATGAAATTTAATGTGGACAAGTGCAAAGTTATGCACCTAGGGAAGAACAACCCAAACTATGGTTACACGATGCAAGGTTCCACATTAGGAACCACCACCCAGGAAAAAGATTTAGGCATCATTGTGGATAATATGTTAAAACCCTCGGCCCAGTGTGCAGCGGCGGCCAAGAGAGCAAATAGAATACTAGGTATGATAAGGAAAGGAATGGAAAATAAAACAAAAGATATTATAATGCCTCTATATCATTCCATGGTGAGACTGCACCTTGAATATTGTGTGCAATTCTGGTCGCCGTATCTTAAAAAGGATATAGCGTTATTAGAAAAGGTTCAGAGAAGAGCCACCAAAATGGTAAAGGGGATGGAAGGATACTCCTATGAAGAAAGGCTAAAAAGGTTAGGGCTCTTTAACCTGGAAAAGAGACGGCTGAGGGGAGATATGATAGAAGTCTATAAATTAATGAATGGAGTGGAACGGGTAAACGTAGATCGATTGTTTGTTTATGTTAGCAGAATATAGAAAGACTAGTGGACATGCAATGAAGCTACAGGGTAAACTATTTAAGACTAATAAAAGAAAATATTTTTTCACTCAACGTGTAATCAAACTCTGGAATTTGTTACCAGAGGATGTAGTAAAGGCTGTTAGTGTAGCTGGTTTTAAAAAAGGTTTGGACAAGTTCCTGGAGGAAAGGTCCATAAACCATTATTAGGAAAGGACCCAGGATATCAATGCTTAACCCAGTACAAGCATTGCGGAACCTATGTCTTTTGGGAAAACTGCTAGGTACATATGACCTAGATTGGCCACTGTTGGAAACAGGATACTGGGCTTGATGGACCTTGGTCTGACCCAGTATGGCATATCTTATGTTCTTATGTACTGCCCCTTCATTATATCCCCCTTAAACCAAAACCTCCCTCTTCTCTGCCCCATTCACCCCATTCAATGGTTAACTTTTTTTTTTTTTAAACTCTTTTTATTTAATATTGCAAGATACAAACAGCAAATGACAAACCAACGTATACAATTTTCACTTTACCAAGTCCAAAACTAGTCCCGGGTGGGGTTGTGTCTTATCCACCACCCTGGGAACCCAGCAAGACAGATAGAACACATATCTGATAACTGCTAGTTCTTAAGATACCCCCCTCCCATCCCCCCCACCCACCCCCCACCGCCGGGAGCACAGCAGCACCAGCAGCATAAGCACCCTTCCGGGGGACGCTCAATTCCCTGGCCACCGTTATCCTAATTTAAGTACTTCACTCCGAGCCTTAGGGCCCAAGCGCTGAATGTATGGCATCCAAATCAACAAAAAGGTAGTCCAGGCCCGGGGATGTCTTAACGCCACCCTCCGCTCCAGAAGCATAAGTTGATGCAGGCTATTTCGCCACTCGCAAAAAGTAGGGGCCACAGTCTCTCTCCAACGGCTTAGGATAGGGCCCTTACCCACCAGACAGGCCTTGCGCACCAACACCCTGTCCCATCTGCCCTTCGGGTGGAGTGGTCCCAACCGATCCAGCACTACGAGAGTCCCCGACCAACAGAACTTCTGGCCCAACAGCCCACTCATATAGGTGTCAATGTACCGCCAATACTTACGAATAGAGGGGCAACCCCACCACATATGGCCCAGATCTGCCAATGCACACGAACACTTAGGGCACCCGCCATGGGGGGCAAGGTGACTCCGAAACGCCCGCCTTGGGGAGAAATGAGCACGAAGGACACATTTAAACTGCACCTCTCGCCAACGAGTGCCAGCCACGAGCTGCGCAATCCTACCCAGGGCCGCCCGAACGGACCCCGGCGCGACTTCCCTACCCAACTCTCGCGCCCAAAGACTTTCCACCCGCGAATAGTCCGGGGGCACATCCAGCTGGTCCAGACGCTTCTTCAAATCTGCTATCGTCGGTGGAGTATCCGCCCCCAGCGCAAAGAACTCCAAAATACGCCCTGAGCGTTCTACCGTGAGCTCCTGCCGTGGCAAGGAGCCAATATAATGAGAGATCTGAACATACGCAAACGCCTGAAGTTCCCATAGGCAACCCATACTCCCTACAAAGCTCCCCCAATGCCTTACAGCAACCAGCAGGGTCCACTACATGCCCCAAGCGTCGTATACCTACTCGCCACCACTGGTGAAAGGGGGCCCAGTCCGAGCCTGGCAAGAAGCAGGCATTACCCTGTATAGGTAGCCAGCAGGAAACTGCGGCATCACTACCCCAACACTTGTTTAGCTGCTGCCAAGTTCGGCGGGTTGCCTGCAGTAACAAACTGTTCAGCAGGCGAGGCGGCAAAACCGCCCGCGGTAAGTGCAAAGCCGCTTCCAGAGAGTGGGGTGCCACAAATGCTGCTTCAAGCCCCCGCGGGGTATAGGTCTCAGTGTCCCCCAGCCAGTCACTCAAATGGCGGGCCTGACATGCCAACGCATATTTCCAAAGGTCGGGAACCCCCACTCCACCGGAGCGCCAGCCGCCACGCAACCTCGCCATCGGTATACGGGCCTTAAGACCTTTCCAAAGAAATCCCCGAATCTCCCTCTCCAAACGCACCAGGTCACGTTTCAAAAGCCACACCGGGAGTGTTTGCAGCCAATAAAGCACACGTGGGAAGATCACCATCCCCAGGGCGGCCACTCTACCGAGCAAAGACAAAGGAAGAGGGGCCCATGCCCGCAGCTGCGCGCGGACCTTAGCAAAAATACGTTCAACGTTAGTGGGATACAGCAAGGTCAATTTCCGTGTTAACACGATGCCCAAGTAGATGATCGAGTCCATAGCCCAGCGGAGCGGGAAACTCCCAGACCAGCTCTCCCGTAACAGACCCCCCACGTCCAAGGCTTCCGATTTAGCCATATTAAGACGCAACCCCGCGAACCGTCCATATAACGAAAGCTCCTCAAGCAACCTCGGAAGCGACTGCTGGGGAGAGGAAAGATGAACTAATAGATCATCTGCAAATGCGGCCACCTTGAAACCACTGGAACCAATGCGAATCCCACAAATATCAGGGGAGTCCTCAATCTTCCGTATCAACGGGTCCAAGGATAACACGAAAAGCAAAGGGGAAAGCGGGCAGCCCTGACGCGTACCACGCTCCAGTCAAAACGAATCCAGTACACCCCGTTGCAAAGGACCCCCGCTGTAGGGTCGGTATAAAGCAACTCCACCATCTGGCAAAAGGGGGCACCCAGCCCATACTGAGGCAACAGAAACTTCAAATACTCCCACTGGACCTGATCGAACGCCTTTTCAGCGTCGAAACTAATCACCAAAGACTGGAGGTCCCGTTCCCGAAACCATTCTAGAGATGCCAGCAGCTGTCGTAGATTTTGCACGGCATAGCGCCCTTTGACGAACCCGACCTGTGACTCATGGATCAAGTCACCCAGCACCAAAGCCAGCCGGTCGGCCAGCACCTTCGCAAAGATTTTCAGGTCAAAGTTCAACAATGAGATGGGCCGATACGAAGCTGCTTGAGTAGGGTCTTTTCCCGGCTTAGGAATTAAGGAGATATGCGCATGGTTATTACCCCAAACAAAGCACCCCTGAGCCACCCGCCTATGATACACCGCCACTAATGTTGGGGGTGTCAGATCACCCAATAACTTATAAAACTCGGCTCCGAACCCGTCCGGGCCGGGGGCCTTACAACAAGCAGCCCGCTGTATGACGCCCTGGACCTCCTCCACCGTTACCGGCGCATCAAGGCGAACCCTCTGTTCCGCAGACAGCCTCGGCAACGACAGCTCCTGCAAGTACTGCTGCATGGCATCCGGCACTCCCTCCCTCCGGGCATACAATTTCTGAAAAAAGGAACGGAACACTCGAGCTATACCGACGTTATCCTTATGCAAGGCCCCCTGATCATCACGTAATGCTGCCACCAATCGATAGCCCCGGTGACCCCGCAAACAACGCGCCAAGAGTTTCCCCGGTTTATCACCGAAACGAAAGAGCTGGTAGCGATAATACATATACGATTTCTTCGCCCGCTGGTGGAGTAATTCATTGAGAGACGTCTGCAACTCCCGAAGCCGTTGCCTGTTCAATACGCTAGGATCGCCCGCACACCGCCGTCAAACACGCACCACTTGCTTCTCCAACTGTACAATTTGCCGCGCCACTAACCTCCGTTTTCTGGCCACGTATGCAATAATATCCCCCCGCAAAACGACTTTAGCTGTCTCCCAGAGCAATTCCGGATCATCCTGATGTTGCTCATGGTGATGCATAAATTCCTGCCAATGCTTTGCAAGATAGATTCGGAATTCCGCATCTTGGTACAAGCCTAACGGAAACCGCCAGACCCTCATGGACACGGCCGGGCCCCCGCCACTGAATTCAATCCAAACCGGGGCGTGGTCGGACACCTCCGAGGGGCCAATCCGCGCGTCCTCAACCTGTACAAACAACTTTTCCGACACTAACACATAATCCAGGCGAGCACTGGTACCATGAGCTCTCGACTGATGGGTAAAATCCCGCTCATCAGGGTGAAGCAACCGCCATGGGTCAACCAGGCCCAAACGTCTACAAAAGCCCTTCAGAACCTTGGTAGTCGGAATGCGCAGATGCGCTCCCCCCCCACCAGATACATCGAGTTCCACATCCAGAACTCCATTCAAGTCACCGGCCAAAATCAGGGGGACATCAGGTAATTGCTCCAGGCGAGATGCAAGGCGATCATAAAACACCCGATTCAATACATTGGGGCTATACAAACAGCCCAGTACTACCGGCCGACCATCCAGATTACCATGAAGCAAGATATATCGGCCCTCCGGGTCCGAGTACTCCTGAAGTAACTCAAAACGAGTATCCTTGCTGATCAGTATGACCACTCCCCCCTTTTTCCCCTTGGCCGGAGATCCCCAACACTGCCCCACCCACATTTTCTGCAATTTAACGTGCTCTTCTGCTGTCTGGTGGGTTTCCTGCAACATTGCTATATCACATTTCAACCGAGCCAGGGCCTGCAATACCTTATAGCGCTTAATAGGGCTGCCTATCCCACAGATATTCCAAGAAATAACCTTCAGGGCGGATCGTAGAGACTCAAGCAATTTGTACCAGTCACATGGAGATAGAAAGGCGGGACCCCCCCAGCCTGGGGCCCCCCCCTTAGCCATATGAAGTCCCCATACAGACCATTACCGTGCCAACCACAGTGCTGCTGTGCCCCCCGCGTCCCCCCTACCCGCCCCCTATCACTAACCCACCGCCCCCTCCTACCCCCCCATCCCACCACCCCGCTATACCTCCCTTACCCACCTTCATCCCTTCCCTACTCCAACCCCCACACTCAATCACTAACCTCCCTCCCACTCCCATCCGGGTCACCTAAGATGCGAGAGGACCCCCCCCCAATCAAATGGCCCTGTGCAGCGAATTAGAACCCAGCACAATCACACGCAGCCTAGGGCACACAGAGGGTGGCCATCCCAGAGGGGGCCAACCATCCAACTCAACCAGCCCTTCCACAGACAGCTGTCGCCTAATTAACTGGGAAGCCCCCCCCCCGAACCCATCCATTTCAATAGAACAGTCGGCGATCATGTCAGCCCCAGGCACACTATCCACACAGCCCTATCCCCAACACCCCCCCGCATCCAGACATCTTCAACCAACCGCTATCCCCCCCATTCACACGATTCACCACATTCACCCCCATCAGACCCTCTAGCCCACAACCTCCCACCATCCCCAGACAAAAATCACAGATATTATATCAGGCAATAACACACAAGGATATTTCCAAAAAGGAAGCAAAGGAGCATGTATAGTTCTTACAACAAGTCCAATCTTCTCCCCATGAAGCACAAACAGACCGGGAGAGGCCAGAGCAAGGCTGTGGGCCCATCGGTACTCCAGCAGTAGGGTGTCACCGTATGTCTCCAGCCAACATCGCCAAATCGAGGCCCCCACTGGAGCTGCCGCTCAAACTTCGTATCACTATGAAGGCAGCAAAAAGGCTCCGCTGCACAGCCCCAGGCCATACGCCCTCCGGTTTTTGTAGGGGCTCCCCACATAAGCCAGAACTCTGCATACTAATGGCTCCTTTACCCCTACCGACAACGGTAAGGGCCATCGTCCAGGGAAGACTCATTGGTGGGCCGCACAACACCCATCTCAGCCATTAAGTCCCAAGTCCACGTAGACGCACTGAGAAAAACCTCACTGGGCATCCGAGCTTGACACACCTGCTGACAGCAACTGCTCCACATAGGCCTGCGCCGCATCCGCAGACTCGAATACACGATGTGAACCCTGGGACAGCACGTGGAGCCTGGCAGGATATTGGACGCTGAACCGCACCCCGGCCTCGATAAGCTTTTGGCACAGTGGGGCATAGGCCTTCCGTCGTTGACTCAAGGCGGCAGAGTAGTCCTGGGTTATCCGGATCTTCGCCGTCTCCCACTCAACAATGCCCCTCTGCTTCGCCGCTCGGAGCACCGCGTCCTTTTGTGTATAGCAGAGAAACTTCGCCAGGACCACCCTGGGTCGGTGATTCCCGGACTGCGGCTTAGGCCCTAGTCTATGGGCTCTTTCTACTACTATGGGCCCGCTTGGGTCCCCCTCGCTTCGCAGGAAAGCAGCCAAGTTCTCCACGTAGCCTCGCAGCTCCTTTTCCGGGATAGATTCAGCAATCCCCAGGAAGCGTAAGTTGTTGCGCCTGGACCTATTTTCGAGGTCGTCCAATTTCAGCTTGTGGGCTTGTGAGGCCTTCCGCAACACGAGCAGCTCCCGCTTCAGGCCCTCCACTCCCTCCTCAGCATGTGTAAGGCGGGTCTCGGCTTCTTGCATCCGCACACCCAGCACGCTCAGAGAACTCTGAAGCACATCCATTTTAGCGTGTAGTGCTTCAAATTGCGAGGCCAAGGCATTTGTGACCGCCGCCATGATGTCGTCGGTCAGGGTAGGGGAAGCCGCAGTACTGTGCTTTGGAGGGGACTCCGCCATTTTAGGGGCACCAACCGCACGCTCCTTGTCTCGCCGCCCTGCCTTTGCCACAGCTGCCATTCCCGCTCGCTGCCTTCCAACGGGTTTGCAACAGGTCTTCTAGGCACTCCCCTCCGAATAAGCTCCAAGCCACCGTCAATAACGGCAATATTTCAACGTTTCAGGGGAAGGGGGTCCGGAGCCCAAGCTTCGTGCGTCCGCTCAGGCTCACCGCATCACGTGACCTTTCAATGGTTAACTTTTAAATAACATTATCCAATCCATACCCCCCTCCCCTCCCAGCCCATCCCCATATAACAACATTCCTTTACAATTCACTTATCAATGTCCTTCTTCCCGCTTCAATTGTAGATTCTTCTTTAGCTAGGCTACCAAGTATCTTCCTCCTCAGCCAAGTTCCTTTGCTGCCATTTTCACTCCATGACTTTCCTTGGAAAATCTCGCCAACCTCCGACCATTGGCTGGTGCTCTGTGCCACCTCAGGCTTTCCGCTCTAAATGTGGATGCTGTGTTTGTTTTTGCTGGCCCCTCAGCACCCTCTGGAAGGCTAGTTAGTCCCAAATCTCTGAGTGCATTCCATGCTTCCTCGCTTGTCTTCACCCGTCTCGATATGCCTTTCACTGTTATTAATAGGCAAAGGGGTACAGCCATTTATAGCGCATCCCCTCCCTCCTCAAGTAGGCCGTTACTTCCTTCAGCTCTCTCCGACGCTGCAACATGCCAAGGGACAGATCCTGAAACAGTTCCACAGCGTGTTCTTCCCACTTAAAATGTCCCAGTTTCCTGGCAGCCTTCAAAATGTGCTCTTTGGTTTGGAAGGAATTCATGCATACCACAATGTCTCTTGGTTGATTGTCTCTTATGGGCCCGAGCCCCCTGTGTGCCCACTCAATTTGCAGAGACTCACCCTCTACTCCCTTCTCTAGTGCTGCAGCTTGTAACAAGTCTCCAAATACTTTTGTAATAACTTCATCACAGTTTTTATATTTAGTGTCCTCTGGGATGCCTCTCACTCTTATATTGCATCTCCGTGAATGGTCTTCCAGGTCCTCTGCTTTCTCTTTCAGCTCTTTTTGAGCTTGCTTTAACTCCTCCCATCCTTTTTGTAAGCCCTCCATTACTTCCCCTTGCTGCTCCAACTGATGTTCTGTTTCTTCTACCTGCGATTCCAGGTCCACTATATCTTGTCTTAGAGATTGTAATGTCTATCTTAACTCATTTTTAACTCCACTGATTTCCACTTTGAGTTCTTTCAGCTCCGTAAGCTACATCTTAATCATGTCAGCTACTCCTGGGCCCCATGGACCCTCCATCTCATCTTCCTGCTCGCTAACATGCTCAGCCACCATTTTGCCTTTCTTCTCCACTTCTTTCCCTCCTTTTGATGGCGCATAGGATGATCTAAATTCCGCCAACTTTTTCTTTGATGACAGCCCTCCTCTTGCTTTCTCCAATTGCACTCCTGCCTCCTCTACTTATGCTCAAAGTGCTTCTTCAAACCTCCGTACCTTTTAACTGCAGCCTGTATCACCTTCTTGTCTGTCCTGCTCCCTCTTTTATTGAATTTTATTTCTGTTTTATTATTTTTATATATATTTTTGTCTTATTTTGTTTTGTTGTTGCCTTTCCTCCCCCTCTGTTGCTTGCCTGCTTCCACCACCTCCACCGGTCAGCGCCGATATCCACTCTTCTGCTGGCTCTTCCACCCTCTCTGTGGTGTCTCCAGCACTGTGCTGCCTTTATTCACCAGCGTTCTTGCCGGGATCGCTCGTGCCTCGGCCCCCCCAGGCAGCCGTTCTTCTTAACCATGTGTTCTGCCGTTCGGGTCCCACTGCTCCGTCTGTGCCCCTCTGACTGGTCATGTGCAGCCGCTCACTCTGCCCCACAGCTAGCTCGCAAGTATTACCTCCACCTTGTCCACTCCATTTCACTGTGGTTTTTCACCTTTTAGAGGTGTTTTACCCCGTTGTGGCAGTTTTGGCGGCGGAGCTCCCTCTTCACGCCGCCATTCAGCCCGATGACATCACCGGAAGTCTGGAAATTCTTCTTAATCAAGCCTGTGGCACCCAACATAATGGAAAATAACCCGTATCTTTCTGCCACATTTTATTGGTCTCTGCCTGACTGCATTTCTTGGTACTGAAGATCTTCTCCCTCTCAACGCGATTTGCAGAATAATTGCTTGGGACTGACACCTCTATAATCAATGCCATTCTGGTATTCTCCTATACCACTATATGTCTGGCTTTTTAGCAGTCGGAATGGCAATATCGCAGGCAATCATAACCTCTTCATACATCTGTGAAGATTATGGTAACCAAGGGCACAAAATGCAATGCAATGTGTGCCTTCAAGTCAGTGCTGACTCCTGGCGACCCAGCAGCTCCTAGGTTTTCTTGGCAGTGTGATCAGAAGTAGATTGTCTCAGAAGAAAGGCCTCGCAATGGAGGGTTAATGACTTGCCCAAGGCCACAAGGAAGTGGGAATCGAACCCTGGTTTCTTGGTTACCAAGCCAGCGCTCTAATCATTAGGCTACACCTCCACTCCAGTGCTACTGAAAACTGAAGGCAGGAATGGAGCTAGGCTCCAGCCCTTAGTATCTGGGCCAGTTTGAAATCCTGATCTGGAGCAACAATAGTTTGCACTGAAGAAGTCTGTGCTGGGGAAAAAAGAGTCAAAGAAGGAAATGGATTTAACAACTCCTTCTGATCTTATGAGGTAAAGCAAAAACGGTGTGTTTGAGAACTCCTTAATGTTTGCGTCTCTGCCCTGCTTTTACAATAGTTTTAAAGCAGAAGCAGCACTATGAGAACCTTACTTTTCCCTTTTTTATTAAGATTTTCACATTTATTACAATCCAAAAAAAAAATAAATTCTTAAAACAAACAAATTATTTGAGGAAAATAAACACTTTAAACTAATAGATAGTGATGAGAAGAATCCCACCTCAAGAAGAGAAGATCTGAAGTCGAAGGAAAACAAATAAACAAACAAACAAACTAAGAAGCAACCAGAGGATTAACTCAGGGCCAGCACAACCTCGAGGTGAACTAGGCTGTCGCCTAGAGCAATGATGCCACTGCTGCCCCTCTCCAGAGCCTGCAGCACATGGTGGCAATGCCATTGAAACTCCTTACTCCTTACACTCTTATGACCATTGGTTAGAAGATATGTATGAATAATTATGCAGAATCCTAAATAATAAAATTAAGTGTTTGTAAAGGAATTTTTATGACCTAAGAGCAGGGGTCTCAATTCCGGTTTTGGAGGGCCATAAACCAGTCAGATTTTCAGAATGTCCCTGATGAATATGCATGAGAGAGATTTGCATGCACTGCCTCCATTGTATTCAAATGTATCTCATGCATATTCATTAGGGGCATCCTGAAAACCTGACTGGTTTGCGGCCCTCCAGGACTGGAATTGCCTAAGAGAAAAAGTGCCCTAGGCCTATATAGAAATGATGGAAGATCCCTGAGGTCCTTTCCCCTTCTTTTTTTAAATGACAGGAATATACATCTATATTTTTAAGAAAAGATTGAAAAAGTTAGAAAAGAGATTATATTCAGTTCTTTTGATGGTTTTTTTTTTTTGGAGATACTGACAAAAGGGAGACGTGTTGTTCTGTAGCAGCTGATAAGCATGCAATAAATAATACCAGGAGTCAGTTCAAAGATCCAAGCCAATTTATTGTGCACAAGCTCAAACGGACACCTTTTGTGTCTGAAAAGAATGAGCAAATATTAATGAGGTCACTTTTCACAGAGTGCAAATTCAGATAGTAGTGTTGCTCTGTATTACAACATAGGAAGTGCGTTATATATCATATTTAGACTCATGGCTATGGAGGTCTCAGAAACCAAAGACTGCCACTGCTTTCTGGGAACTGCAGTGGACTAATGCCTAGATGTACATCAATGACCCCACTTATTAACCATTAGCTACTTATATTTTTTTGAAATTTTTTTATATCAACAATGACGTTTCCCTTGACAAGCCTCATGATTATAATATAAAAATTTCTTTAAACAGTGAACCAGTGCTTAGCTTTGTAATGAATTCCCGACGCTTGTTCACACGCTACGAATTGCGTTTCACCAGGTTGGTTTCTTCAGGGGAATCTTTCGGATCAGCACTCTAGTATCACTGGTATGGCTCCGTTAGGCTCTGTCTGATACATACATTCCATACAATTGTTGTTGAAGTGTATGTATGCTAGTGGGTTGGAAGGGGCGGGGACAATGTTACTGTTTGTTGTACTATTGTTTTTGTATACCATACTGGGCAGTAAGTGATTGTGTGCTAAATAAATGCCATTAAAGAAATAGTTTGGATTCCTCTGCCAGTGAGCAGAGGAGGTACAGTAGTTCTAGTGAGGGCATGTAATTAAGGTACTTACCCGCTCCCAACTAAGCCTAAAACTTTACTGAGCAAAACAACAACTAATTTCGCCTCTACATAAGAAAGTACCCTTCAAACAAACACCAGCCTGCTTATTGACTAGCACGACCTGTAGACCCAACATTCTCATCCAATGCTCTCACCATCCTCCAGGATTAACCAGAGACCTCAAAATGCATCCCTCATATGCCAACCAAGTGTTCCTAACATTTATCCTCGTATCACTACTACTCCTACCTAACACCACCTATGCCTACAAAGGAACTATCCCAGTCCTTCATAGAATAAGACAGACTATACCATTGTCAGAAATCAACAAACCCTTTGACAGAATATCACACAGGCTACAAAGGATTCAACCCACAGTGATACAATCAAGCCTACACACCTCAAAACCCCCTCTCCTCCTACCAAATGCTCTCTCATCAATACCCATTCAGCAAGAAACAAAATCAACATCATAGCAAATTACATCCACGACAACAACATAGACATCATGTGCATCACAGAAACCTGGTTTACAGAATCTATGTATTGCTCAACCAAATCACTCCTCCTAAATACAAACTATACAATTTCCCACGGTTAGGAAGAAGGGGCAGGGGTGTACTCATTCATAGAATCATAAAAATATGACAGAAAAAGACCACATGGCCTATCTAGTCTGTCCTTCCATATCAACAACTACAACAGTCCCCTTTTTACCTTTAGAGATCCTCTGTGTTTGTCCCATGCTTTTTTGAATTCAGTTACTGTCCTCATCTCTACCACCTCCACTGGGAGACTATTCCACAGATCCACTACTCTTTCTGTAAAGAAGTATTTCCGCATATCACTCCTGAATCTATCTCCCTTCACCCTCATCTCATGTCTCCTCGTAGAAGAACTTGCTTTCAATTGAAAGAGGCTCTCTCCCTGAACATTTATGCCACGGAGGTATTTAAACATCTCAATCATATCACCTCTTTCCCGCCTTTCCTCTAAGGTGTACATATTAAGATCCTTAAGTCTGTCCTCATATGCTTTATAATGAAGACCACTAATCATTTTAGTAGCCACCCTCTGCACCATCTCCATCCTGTTCACATCCTTTTGAAGGGGCAGTCTTCAGAATTGCACACTATACTCCAAATAAGGTCGCACCAAAGACTTATACAGAGGCACTATCACCTCCTTTTTTCTCCTAGCCATTCCTCTCTGTATACACCCAAGCATCCTTCTAGCATTTGCTGTCGCTTTTCCTACATGTTTAGCTACTTTAAAATCATCAGATACAACCACGCCTAGGTCCCGCTCTTCTTTAGTGGACAAAAGTACTTCACCCCCTATACCATATTGCTCCCTTGGATTGCTGCAGCCCAAATGCATGACCTTACATTTTTTAACATTAAATCCCAGCTGCCAAATTCTAGACCATTCTTCAAGTTTAGCTAGATCCCTCCTCATGTTATCTACACCTTCCTGGGTGTCTACTCTATTGCAGATTTTGGTATCATCCACAAAGAGGCAAACCTTACCCGACAGCTCTTCTGCTATATCACTAGCAAAGATGTTAAAAAGAATCGGACCAAGGACAGATCCCTGGGGCACACCACTGGTAACATCCTTCTCCTCAGAGTGAGCTCCATTTACCTGTACTCTTTGTCGCCTCCCACCCAACCAATTTCTAACCCAAGCAGTAACTTTAGGGTCCATCCCTAGGGTGCTCAGTTTGTTTATAAGTCGCCTGTGTGGAACAGTGTCAAAGGCTTTACTGAAATCTAAATACACCACATCTAGGGCTCTCCCTCGGTCCAACTCCCTGGTCACCCAGTCAAAGAAATCAATCAGATATGTCTGACAAGACTTGCCTCTGGTGAATCCATGCTGCCTCGGATCCTGTAATCCACTGGACTCCAGAAACCTCACTATTTTCTCTTTCAGCAGCGTTTCCAGTAATTTACTCACCACCGAAGTTAAACTAACCGGCCTGTAGTTTTCAACCACATCCTTACTTCCGCTTTTGTGTCAAGACATCACATGAGCTCTCTCCAGTCTTTTGGCACCACTCCCGACTCCAACGAGGCATTGAAAAGGTCAGTCAGTGGAGCTGCTAGAACGTCCCCAAGTTCCCTCAGTATTCTAGGGTGTATCCCATCCGGTCCCATCGCTTTGTCTACTTTAAGTTGAGCTAGTTTCTCATGAACAGTCTTCTGAAAATTGTTCAATATGTCCCTCGCTTCTGCTCCCGTTTGTGGGTGTTTTCTGAGGTCCTGCTCCTTGTTCTTCATCTGTGAACACAGAACAGAAATATTTGTTAAGCAATTGTGCTTTATCCTTATCAGCTTCTACATATTCCTCCCCTGCACCCTTGAGTCTGACAATACCACTTTTGCCCTTCCTCTTCTCACTAACATATCTGAAAAATGTCTTATCCACCCATTTTATTGCATTGGCTATTTCCTCCTCCTTTTGAATCCTTGCTTTCCTGACTACTTTGCTAGCTTCTCTAAGTTTTTTTTTTCAAAATATAGATGTCTGTCTTCCTCTCTCTGTGATCTCTTGTATTTCATGAAGGCCTCCCTCTTTTTCTTCACTTTTTTAGCTACTTCTTTCGAAAGCATTAGCGGTCTCCTTTTCCTTTTACCTTTATTTACCATTTTAACAAAAAAGTTGGTTGCCCTTAAAATATCTCCTTTCAGATTTGCCCACTGTTTTTCTACATCCCCCAGCTGTTCCCATCCCACTAATGGTTCCCTGAGGTATTGGCCCATCTTGGCAAAGTTAGTCTTCCTAAAGTCTAAGATCCTCACCTTGGAATGGATTCTAACAGCCCTAGTCCTAATACTGAACCACACCATCTGGTGATCACTGGATGCAAAATAATCTCCCACTACATCAGAAACACTTTCACCATTGGTAAGCACCAAGTCCAGTATGGCCCCTTCACGTGTGGGGTCTGTTACCAATTGCCTGAATAGTTCTCCCTGTAGAGAATACAGGATCTCCTTACTTCTAAATGATACTGCAGCAGGAATGTGCCAATCAACATCTGGCATATTGAAATCTTCTATCAGTAGCACTTCCCCTTTCCTATGCTGCGTATGTCTTCAATTAACTCTCTGTCCACCTCTTCCTCTTGTGAGGGAGGTCTGTATATCACACCAATGCAAATAGATTTATCTTTCCCTCTTTCTAGTTTAACCCACAATGCCTCCTCTCTCCCTTTTAAGCTCTGTAATTCCAAAGCTTTAATAGTAGTTTTTACATATAGTGCCACTCCTCCTCCCCTTCTTCCTACCCTGTCCTTTCTGAATAAAGTATAGCCAGGTATAGTTACATCCCAATCATGGTTTTCTGTGAACCATGTTTCTGTAACTGCTACTAAATCCAAGTCAGCCACTCCCACCAAAGCTTCAACATCAGGGATCTTATTTCCCATGCTATGGGCATTTATACACACTGCTTTCCATATGTTACCCAGTTCCATAAAGGTATTTAATGTATCACCTACCTGGGGGCTTTCTTCACCCATCCCCAATGAATCTAGTTTAAAGCCCTCTTCAGTAGATTAGCCTGTCTAATACCAAAGACGCGTTGACCTTTCTTGGTCTAAGAAACCAAAACGCTCTCGATGACGCCATCCACGCAGCCATGCATTCATCTTCAGGATGCAAGCCTTTCTGCCTTGGCCTTTACCCTCAACAGGGAGGATTGAAGAGAACACCACCTGTGCACCTAACTGCTTCACCCTCTGTCCCAGAGCCATGAAGTCACTTTTGATACGTTCCGAGGGATACCTGGCAGTATCATTTGTTCCAACATGGATTAGCAACATTGGGTAATAGTCAGTGGACTTGATGAGTCTCGGCAAACTCTCCGTAACATCTTGGATTTTGGCACCAGGCAGACAGCATTCCTCTCTGGACATCAAGTCTGGTCAGCAGATGGACACCTCAGTACCCCTCAGAAGAGAGTCTCCAACCACCACTACCCTTCGCTTCCTTGTGGTCACTGATTCTGCAACTTTGGGGTACTTGAGCTCTGGTTCTTCCCTTTCCAGGGATGCTTTCACCTCCTCCACTTCCAGGGCTGCATAATGGTTATTCAATTCAAGGGCTGGAGAAGTTGGATTGGTGATTCTGCAGGCTCTGGTGACTTGTCCAACCATCGACATTCTGTTGGCAGCCATCTTCTCCTCTGCAGGAGAGCTTGGTTGCTGCAAGAAGCATCTCATCAATGTACTTCTCGCTGTCTTGAATGCTCCTCAGCCTCGCCACCTCCTCTCTGAGTTCCTCCACTTGTTTCCTCAGAGCTTCAGCATGCAGGCACCATGCACATGGAACAGGTCCTTCAACTGGCATTAGGACTTCTGTCTGGACAGAGGCAGAAGCTGTTCTTGTCAATGGAAATCTAAATTTATCCACAGTCACCCTCTATGTACACTGTAGACATACTCACAGTAACAAACAAAAACACCACCATATGCTTAACCTACAGAGTACCAAATGCAACAACTGATGACCTATACAAACTGCTTGAAGAGGCTTGTGCCCACAATACATCAAATAAGTCCTTCATTCTTCTAGGAGATCTAAATCTCGACTACGTCTACTAAGCATGCAACAGTCTTCTTAAATGCTATGGAAGCCTTTCAACCGCAACAGCTCATAAAAGATCCCACCCATGAAAAAGGAGCACGTCTTGACCTCATCTTTGCCTCCACACACACTTTACAAACTGTCAACCCTGCTAATTACCCCAGTACCATGGTCCGATCACTCAATGATCACAACCCTCCCTCAGGACTCCCATAGTAATAAGGACCCTCTAGAAAATATCTACAAATGTCACTTCAGACCTTTTGAAAAACAAGCCTTCCTTGACACAGTTTTTCCATACCTCTCTGCCACCACCCAAGATCTAGACAATATGATCTAAATATGGAAAAGCACAATTGCAACAACTGCAACAGCCCCAACACGCAAAACTAATACATTCACCAGTACTAACCTGCACACACCCTGGTACCCCAAGGAAGCTAAGGAAAAAGCATAAGAAAAATCAAAAGGAAGTGGAAGAGAACAAAAGATGCCACTCTCAAAGAAAAATACACCACTAAACAGGATTGCTCTGAACTGCTAAATAAATGCAAGCAGGAATATTACACAAACATCCTGAAGAAATCTCTTAACCGACCTAGAGAACTATTCTCAATCGCCTCCTCACTCATGAAAGACCCCTCTCAAGGGTTCACAAACACAAGCAGACCCTCCCTGAATCCACAAGATATGTCAGATTATGTTAACAACAAATCTAACCCAACATACAACAACCTTCTCTCCTCCCCCAGCTCATCTGCCCCAAAAACAAACACACACGAATGGAATACCTTTCACTTAACCTCCACAAATGAATTCTGCATCATCATCTCTAGCATCAATACCACCACATCGACACTTGATACAAGCCCAGTCTCATGGATCAAGATCCTCAGTGGATTTCTCTGCCTTCATACAAAAACTTGTTCACACCTCATTATCACAAGGATATATGTCTCCTCCCCTCAAGAAGGCATCAGTCAGACCCATATTAAAGAAACAAACTCTCAACCCTTCCTCTCCCTGCTCATACAGACCTATATCAAGTATCCCTTTTATAGCCAAGATCATAGAAAAAGTCATGCAACGCCACTGCAAGACAACACTGACACCCATACATCCTTAGACTTCCACCAGCATGGCTTCCATCCATATCATAGTGTCGATATATCCTCTTTGACACACTTATCAGAGGTGTCACGAACTTCAAGCAAGGATTCATCATGATTTTCCTGGCTATATCTGCCGCCTTTGATTCAGTAAAGCGTAGTTACTCACCTGTAACAGGTGATCTCTGGGAACAGCAGGAATGAAGTCTTCACATATGGGTATCGACGGAGCCTGCGCGGGAATGCTCCCCAGCGTCCAATAGGAAAGCTTTTGGGAGCATTCCACAGCGCCTGCGTGCTGCCTTCCTGCCTTTCCAACTCTCCCTCTACAGTTGAGTTTATAGCTAAGACAAAAGGAGAGAAAGTGAGAGAGAGAAAGACAACTCCTAGGGGAGGTGGGTGGGTTGTAAAGACTTAATTTCTGCTGTTCCCGGAGATTACCTGTGACAGGTGAATAACTACGCTATCTCCAGGAACAAGCAGGAATGTAGTCTTCATATATGGGGACTCCCCAGCTGAGAGAAGCCAGGGGGATGACCCCAGGAAGCTGCAAACCCATGATGAGATGGGTCATGCTTCCTCTCATGGACCTCTGGCATCCAAACTCGGGATGGCGGGTAGGAGTTGTACTAAGTCTGAAAGAGATGCTGGAGAACAGCCTGGCCAAACAAGGCATTCCGAAGGGAGTCCTTGTCTAAGCAGTAGTGGGCTGTAAAGGTGTGTACCGAAGCCCAAGTGGCTGCTCTACAAATGTCGTCAGTGGACACAGAGCGAAGATTAGCTATAGAGGCTGCCATTGCTCTCACATTGTGAGCTGTGACATGGCCTTCGAGAGAAAGTCCCTTACTCTCATAAGCAAAGGATATGCAATTTGCAATCCACCTAGAGAGAGTCCTTTTGGAAACTGGAAGTCCCAAATGACTAGAATCAAAAGCAACAAAGAGCTGAGAAGATTTTCTCTGTTGCTTAGTTCTTTGAAGGTAAAAAGCCCAGGCTCTTTTACAATCTAAAGTATGAAAGATCCTTTCTGCATTAGAGGCATGAGGCTTAGGAAAGAATACAGGAAGGTAAACCGCTTGGTTCAAATGAAAAGGCGAGACCAACTTTGGCATAAAGTGAGGATGAGTCCTAAGAACTACCTTATCATGGTGAAATCTTGTATAAGGAGGATCTGCCACTAAGGCCTGTAACTCACTGATGCGTCTTGCAAAAGTGAGGACAATTAGGAAGATGACTTTCCAGGAAAGAAACTTTAGAGCTGTAAAGGATCAAAGGGTAGTTTCATAAGCTGCCCAAGAACAAGATTCAGGTCCCATGCTACTGGCGGTGGTTTAATGGGAGGTTTTGTTAAGAGTAGACCTCTCAGAAATATTGCTACTAGTGGATGAGAGGAAATAGGTTGTCCATCTAGAGGCTTGCAAGAAGCTGCAATGGCACTAAGATGGACCCTTACTGAATTGGTTTTAAGACCAGAATTTGATAAATGGAGGAGATACTCCAGTAGCGATTCCACAGGCACCGAAAGGGGGTTAAGTCCCCTTTGAGAACACCATACAGAGAACCTTTTCCACTTGAAGGCATAGGATCGCCTTGTGGAAGGTTTTCTGGAAGCCACAAGGATATCCTTTACCTGTTGAGAAAGGTTGATATCCAGAAGTTCTAGGCTTTCAGCAACCAGGCCCTGAGATGCAGGGACTGGGGATTCAGGTGCAATAGCGTCCCGTCCTCCTGGGAAAGAATATCTGGAGCATATCCCAACTCCAGAGGCGTGGCTTGAGAGAGACATAGAAGCAGAGGATACCAAGTTTGCCGTGGAGCTATGAGTATCATACGACCTCTGTCTCTCTGAAGCTTGAACAATGTTTTGGGAATGAGGGGGATGGGTGGGAAGGCATAGAGGAAGTCCTGACCTCAGTGAAGGAAGAAAACATCCCTTGCCTGACAGTTTTGAGCCGGAATTCTGGAACAGAATCGGGGAAGTTTGGCATTCTGTGGACTTGCAAGGAGGTCTATATCTGGGGTTCCCCAGATTCGAAACACTCGAGTAAGCTGGTCTGAGTGAAGAGACCATTTGTGTGGCAGCAGTATTCGACTGAGTTTGTCTGCCAAAAGATTTTGAATGCCCGGAAGATATACAACTAGGAGGTGGATTTGATGCTCTCTGGCGAAGGTCCTCAGTCGCAAAGCTTTGTTGCATAATGACAGAGAGCTCGTTCCGCCCTACTTGTTCACATAGAACATGGCTACCTGATTGTCGGTCTGGACCCAGACTGTTTTGTAGATGAGCTGGGCTTGGAATACCCAAAGAGTATGGAAAATGGCTCTGAGTTCTAGGAGGTTTATGTGAAGACAAGCCTCCTGTAGGGTCCAAAGACCCTGAGTCGAGAGATCGTGCAAGTGAGCCCCCCAACCCAACTTGGACGCATCTGTTGTTAGGGTGGCTTGGAATGGAGGCTGCTGGAAAGGAGAGCCTATGAGAAGGTTTCCCAGTGATTGCCACCATTGAAGGGACGAAATGAGACGTGTGGAGTTTCTGATTTTGTCCGATAGGCGACCCGAGGCCTGTGTCCACTGAGAGGATAGGGTCCACTGGGCTGCTCGCATGTGAAGGCGAGCATAGGGAACCACATGGACAGTGGATGCCATATGCCCCAGAAGCTGAAGCTTTCCCAGAGCAGTGAGGAAGACTTTCACAGCTGCTTGGGATGCCAGCTGTACTATACGAAGACATTGGGGCTGTGGTAGGAAAGCCCTTGACTGTCTTGTATCTAGACGAGCCCCTATAAATTCCAAGGACTGAGAAGGGGTGAGATGAGATTTTGGGAGGTTTATGACTAATCCCAAATAGCGAAGGATTCTCATCATGCGAGAAAGAGCGAAGTTGGCTTCTGGAGCTGTTGATTCTCGAATGAGCCAGTCATCTAAGAAGGGGAAGACGAATATTCCTAGAGTTCTCAGGAATGCTGCTACCACTGCTATGCATTTCATGAAGACTCTTGGGGCAGAAGCCAGACCGAAGGGAAGAACCTTGTATTAGAAGTGTCTTCCCTAGAAAAGGAATCAAAGGAATTTCCTGTGATCTGAATGGATGAGAATATGTGTATATGCATCTTTTAGATCTAGAAAACAAAGCCAATCCTGACTCTGAAGGTATGGCAGGAGTGTTCCGAGGGAGATCATCTTGAACTTTTCTCAGAACAGATATTTGTTTAATTCTCTGAGGTCCAGTATGGGTCTGTGTCCTCCTGTTTTCTTTGGGATAAGAAAATAGGGGGAGTAGAACCCCTTACCCTGTCGGGGTATGGGTACTTCTTCTATTGCTCCCTGAGCAAGAAGTGATGTGACCTCTTGGCCCAAGAGAACGGTGGCAGGGACTTGAGAATTGAACTGCTTTATGATTGTAGGAGGGGGGCATGCTGTGAAAATGAAGTCTGTACCCCTCTCGTACAATGGACAGAGTCCAGTTTTCTGATGTTATTTGTTGCCATCTTTTGGCAAAATGGCATAACCTGCCTGGGATGGTGGAGGGTTCTGGACCTTGCAGGGGCAGAAAGACTAAGGGGCTTGTTTACAAAGCCGCGGTTGTGATTTCCGATCGTTATCAGAGCTGCGGCCCCATTGATTTCAATGGGGCCATGGCTCCGATAACGATCAGAAACCGCTACCGCGGCTTTGTAAACAAGCCCCTAAGTTCTCTAAGGAGTCAAAGACCCTGAGGAGGCTGAGTCTGCTGAGCTGGGTGAGCTCTTGGAACTTGTGGCTTCCTCTGCTGTCTGGTCTGTTGTTGCCCCTTTTGGGGAATATGAACTGGACAGTGACCCTGATGTGTGTAAGATGGGTAAAACCTCTTTTTCTTGTTGAAAAAGGGTTTCTTGACTGACATTTTCTTTGCTGGGTTGGCTGTAGACTTTGATAGTCTGTTTAAGGTGGTATTTTCAGATTCAATTTGATTAGCCTTGTCTTGCCAATCTTTGCCAAAGAAATTTTCTCCTGTGCAAGGAATGTTTCCCAGTTTATCTTGCACCCATATTTCTAAGTCTGATGCCTGGAGCCAGGCAATACGACGTGCACCGATGAAGATTGCTTTGAATGCATTAGCAGAACCTCTGCTATCAAAAGTTGCACGGTTTACAAACTTTGAAACATCCTGGGCATGTTTGACCAGAGTTAGAAATTCCCCTCTTTTGTCCCCAGGAAGAAGAGGGCTCATGAGCTCCAAGTCTCCTGCAACCTCCTTGAGGAACATTCCCATATAGAGAATGTAAGAGCTGATCCTGGCTGACAACATGGAGGATTGGAAGCATTGACGCCCAAAGGCATCGAGTGTCTTCGATTCACGGCCTGGAGGATTGGAAGAATGCGTTTTAGCACTCTTAATCCTACGCATGGCCGATTCCACTACCATTGAATGGTGTGGTAACTGAGTCTTTTGAAAACCAGGACAGCTTGGAACTCGGTACATGGTATTGAGTCGTCGAGAGTATGGAGACACCGTTAAAGGAGTTTCCCACATTCTTAGCATAAGATCATGCAAGATCCTATGAATGGGCAGAGTAGTTGCCTCTTTAGGAGCCTTAGGGTATTGAAGAATTTCTAGTTCTTCTGCTCTGGGTTCCTTTTCCGGAGTCACCGTGATTGCAAGACTTCGAGCTAAATCAAGTATGAAATCCTGGAAGGACATGTCTTCTGGAGGAGATGGAGATGGATTCTCCAGAAGCATTGCTCTAGTACTGGCAGTCGTCAGAGTCATCAGAATCGGGAGATTTGAAGTATCTCTGTGCCGGTGTGTTCCTGCAACGCACGGTACCGGTACCGTTCAAAGTCAGTATCGGGGTGTCTCGGTACCGGTCTTTCGATACCTGAGATAGACTCAAGGCTCGGCATGGGGGGAAGCATACCGGCCGAGGCAGGTACAGGCGGTACCGGCATCGATGTCGGTACCTACACCTGTGGAACCGTCTGTAGTAGTCTTAGCTGTACCGAAGCTGCTAAGAGAGCCGCTAGACTGCGTTCGATAGCAAGGATTCTCTGATCCATCGCCCCTGCCGATGCTTGGGTGTCGGTACCGGTGGAAACAACCACGATCCCAGAACATGGCACCAGTAGTTCTACAGAGGTGGAAACCTCTGGAACATTCTGGAGCCCCGTTAATGTTTTGGAAGCCGAAGCCTCAGCTCCCGCCGGGGCTGTTTTTCTGGTGAACTTTCCTCGAGGGCAATGCCAGTGGCATCTCGATACCTGGAGGGAGATCTACCCTTTGAGGACCGGCCAGTCTTAGAAGACTTAGGTTTAGTTACCTGAGATCCATGGGAGGAAGATGAAGCCCTGGAAGACGTCGATGCAACTGACATCGTATCTGCGGCAAAAAGGGTACCGGGTTTTGCAGCTCTATTCTGCAGGCCCCTCTTGGTCATCTTACTGCAGGAGAGACTCCGATGGAGAATGGTCAGGACCTAAACATTTAAGACACCAGTCATGGGTGTCGGTGACGGATATGGTACCGCCACAGACCACACGTAGAACATTTCTTGAAACCACTAGCTAGTTTCTCCATGTTTGAGAAAAGTGGGCCTAGTCCCCAAAATGGCACCTAGCACCGAGAGGGGAAAGGCCCCTGAAGAAAAATCTTTCAGAAAGATAGGGGGGTTTTTTTGAAAAAGAAGAAGAGAACCGGTGGTACCGGTAGGCATTGAATGAAGGCAGACGCGACCACAAAAACACCCAAAAGAATAAGAACAGATTTTCTGCGGTGACAGGGTATGCGTCCTGTCGGCTCCGCAGAAAACGAAGAACTGAAGAGGGAGAGTTGGAAAGGCGGGAAGGCAGCACACAGGCGCTGTGGGATGCTTCCAAAAGGTTTCCTATTGGACGCTGGGGAGCGTTCCCACGCAGGCTCCGTCGGTACCGACGATACCCATATGTGAAGACTACATTCCTGCTTCTTCCTGGATAGCACTTTTCTCTAATAACCAGACTACAGGAAATTGGCCTCACTGGTAAAACTCTGGAATGGTTCAAATCTCACCTTGCTTCTGAGTGGCACACAACTATCAAACAGCTTCAAAGAATGAAAAGGCATACCATAGGGCTCAGCACTCTCTGCCCTTCTCTTCAACATTTTACATTCAACCCATGTATTCAATACTAAGAAAATTCCAAGTGCATTACAACCTATGCGCTAGTTATATTATGTTTTTCACCCCATTCTCCACAAGAACTCGCAAACCTGAACCTGGCAGTTAATACCAGCAAATCTGAAGTACTCCTAGTAACGCGAGATACAGACTTCACCCCCCCAACATCAATAAAAATCAACCATACTGAGTTAACAATCAAAATTAAGTCAAATATTTGGACATCACTATCGAACAGAACCTTAACATGCTCACATGCATAAAGAAAATAGCTAACACAGCATACGTAAAGATGAGAACACCACAAAACCTACGGCCATTACTGGATCACAATGACTTCAGAACAGTCTTTCAGACCATCATCACATCGCACAGACTATAGCAACATTTTATATCAAGGTCTACCTAAACAAGCTATATACCCTTTACATATGGCACAAAATACTGCCGTCAGAATACTAGTTGGCGCATCCAGATCACAGCATATCACACCTATTCTGAAACAGTTTCACTGGTTACCCATACCGCTCAGAGCAAAACATTGTCACTAATACATTAATGATATTACACTACCAATCTTCTACCTGTCTCAAGGCACTAGTAAACAAGGCTCCGGAACACAGAACAAGAAGGACAATCATCCAGAACCTCCTCGTCATACCTACAGACAAAATAAAGTCCAAACAACAAACCAGCAACAGAGTCTTCTCCCTCCCTGCTCCATCATTATGGAACTCAATTCCAGAACCTATTCAATCAGCCCAAACAATAGAAGACTGTGGAAAAGGCGTAAAACACATCTCTTTACTGAGCACTATGGACTGGACACTAAAACGGAGTACCATACTCCCCTCACCTAACTTCTACCAACAAACTTTCTCTAGCCCTCACCTCATGTCAAATACAAGTTATGCATGCTGTATACCCTAACTCTTCTGAACTACAGTTGCACTGTTTGGTTCCCCCATTAACCCCAAGTTGTAGCTACTGTAACATAGAAACATGATGACAGAAAGAGACCACATGGCCTATCTAGTCTGTCCTTCCATATCAACAACTACAACAGTCCACTTTTTACCTTTAGAGATCCTCTGTGTTGGTCCCATGCTTTTTTGAATTCAGTTACTGTCCTCATCTCTACCACCTCCACTGGGAGACTATTCCACGGATCCACTACTCTTTCCGTAAAGAAATATTTCCGCATATCACTCCTGAATCTATGTCCCTTCACCCTCATCCCATGTCCCCTCGTAGCAGAACTTGCTTTCAATTGAAAGAGGCTCTCTCCCTGAACATTTATGCCACGGAGGTATTTAAACATCTCAATCATATCACCTCTATCCCGCCTTTCCTCTAAGGTGTACATATTAAGATCCTTAAGTCTGTCCTCATATGTTTTATAATGAAGCCCACTAATCATTTTAGTAGCCACCCTCTGCACCGACTCCATCCTGTTCACATCCTTTTGAAGGTGCGGTCTCCAGAATTGCACACTATACTCCAAATGAGGTCGCACCAAAGACTTATACAGAGGCATTATCACCTCCTTTTTTCTGCTAGCCATTCCTCTCCGTATGCACCCAAGCATCCTTCTAGCTTTTGCCGTCGCCTTTTCTAGCTGTTTAGCTACTTTAAGATCATCAGATACAACCATGCCTAGGTCCTGCTCTTCTTTAGTGGACAAAAGTACTTCACCTCCTATACTGTATTGCTCCCTTGGATTGCTGCAGCCCAAATGCATGACCTTACATTTTTTAACATTAAATCCCAGCTGCCAAATTCTAGACCATTCTTCAAGCTTAGCTAGATCCCTCCTCATGTTATCTACACCTTCCTGGGTGTCTACTCTATTGCAGATTTTGGTATCATCTGCAAAGAGGCAAACTTTACCCGACAGCCCTTCCGCTATATCACTAACAAAGATGTTAAAAAGAATCGGACCAAGGACAGATCCCTGGGGCACACCACTGGTAACATCCTTCTCCTCAGAGTGAGCTCCATTTACTTGTACTCTTTGTCGCCTCCCACCCAACCAATTTCTAACCCAAGCAGTAACTTTAGGGTCCATCCCTAGGGTGCTCAGTTTGTAAGTTCTATGTAAAACAAATTTGCTAGAATTATGTTATACTGTTCTATGTAAACCGCTTTGACTGAAAAAAAGCACTATATAAGAACTGTTAAATAACTAAACTAACTGGGGAATGGATTGAGGCAGGCCTGGCAAGTATGTGTAGTTAATATGTCCACCTTGGCTGGGGAATGGATGGAGGCAGGTCTAGTGAGGGCATGTAGTTAGTGTCTCCCGCAGGGAATTTAGATGGAAACAGATTGAGTGAATACATATAAAGTGTAGTTACTCACCTGTAAAAGATGTTCTCTGGGGACAGCAGGAATAAGTCCTCACATATGGGTGACATCGGTGCCGACGAAGCCCACGCGATAACCTCTCCCTAGCTTTCAAAGAAAGCCTTTGGGAGATGTACCACACATTCATGGTCCCCTTCCTGCCCAAGGGTGTCATGGGCTTGCCAAAGAGATTATCCACTCTGCAGGGGACATCGGCTAGCTTGTCCTGCACCCACTGCTTCAAGTTAGAGGACTGCAGCCAGGCCAGGCGGTGGGCACTAATGCGCACCATTGCCACCGACTGTCTAAGGCTGCCCGAGTCTGAAATTTGGAGCATTCCTTGACTGAGGAAGCCAGGGCCCGAAAGCATTCCAGGGGCTCTCCTGATAGATCAGCTGAGAACCTGGCGAGCTCCTTCAACAGGTCTCTCAAGGACACGCCCATGTATAGCTGTAAGCCTGGATCTGGGCCATGAGCATCGAGTCGTGAAAGCACTTCCTACCAAATGCATCAATGCTGCGGGCCTCCTTGCTAGGAGGCACCGAGGAGTGCGTTTTCTGGCTCTTAATTTGACACAGACTCCACCACCATGGAATTGTGTGGAAGCTGTGACTTCTGGAATCCTGGGCTCTTGCCGACTCTATACTGGGAATCGAGTCGACTGTTCACAATTGGCACGGTCACCGGCTTCTTCCACATCCTGAGAAGCAGGTGCTTCAGGATGGGGGGCACAAGCACAGTTGGTGCTGTCCAAGGAGGGGCCTCAAACTGGAGGATCTCCAGGTCCTCAGCACGAGGCTCGACCTCCGGCACCACTACAAAGGCGAGTGCCTGGTACATCTCCCTCACAAATTCAAAGAAGACTAAGTCTTCCGGAGGGCACCTTCATCGATGGTGAGGTGGAGAAAGGTCAGAGAGGACATCCCAGTGGAGCACGGTGTCGGGTTTCCAAATCCGAGTCGTCGACGAGTGCGCCTTGGCCCCCTTACAGATTCGGTGCCGATGACTCCCGATGTTGGTGGTCCGACAGCGTCATATCTGTCGTCGAGGGCCTTGACGCTGATCGAGCGAGGCGCTCCAGAATGGGAGGGGCCTCCTCTGGGGAAATCCTGAGAGGAGGTTCTTGTATGGGGCGCTGACAACCTGAAAGTCAGGCCCTGCTAAAACTCGAACGCCGTGAAGCTATGCTTGAGGGCAGCCATGCAAGCCTTGATACCAGAGGGCTCTGCAGCCAGTCTGGACCCTGACGGTGTCGAGGATGGAGCCAACTCCGGGGAGTCCTGGATTGTGATGGAGTCAGGTTGCCACTCCTTCGATGTCGCAGGTGACTTGTCCCTTTGGGGCTGCTTTGATTGGCGCTATCATCCGTCATCCCCTGAGTTGCGTTGAGGGCTCTGAGGCCGGATCGAGGAGGACTTACCACTCGACACCAGGTTAGTACTTGGCGTCGTCTTCGAGGGAATCACCGACGCATATGGGAAGTCTTCTGAGGATGACTCTGATGCCCGATGCCACCTGGCATCGAAGGAAGGGATTCTGCCCACGATGCCGAAACGGAGCCAGATCTGCCAAAAAACTCCCCCTGCCGCCTTTCACATTCCCTCCAGGTTTTGGCCGACATGAGGAGGCAAAGCAGGCAGGAAGACCTGTCATGGTCTGCCCCGAGGCACTTAATGCAGGTGCTGTGGCAGTCCGTACGGGACATAGTGCGATTACACTTAGCACATTGCTTAAAATCGCTGGTCGAGGACATAGCAGGGAAAACTAGACCCACGAGATCAAACTCGGACGTCTTGACTAGATAGGCCGCAAGAGAAAAATCCAGTATACCAAAAAAAAAAGGAAAAATTAAGGAAAAGATACCTGAGCAAAAAGCCAAAAGCCGAGGCGAAGACTAAGCGCGGAAGGTAATCGATTTGAGCACTTGGTAGAAAAGTAAAAAGCAAGGGGCGAACAATCTACTTTTTACCGGGGTGCACAGATGGGACCTCTGCAGGGCTCCGCAGAAAAAGACAGGCTGAGGCAAGATGACAGCTTTGAGTGGGAAGGTGACCACGCATGCGTGGTGTAGCTCCCAAACGTTTTCTTTGAAAGCTGGGGAGTGGATCTGCGCAGGCTCCATCAGCGCCGACATCACCCATATGTGAGGACTGATCTACCACTTGTTCCCTGAGAATAGGTGGTATATAAAATGTAACTGTGAATAACGTTGAGCACCCAGTGACTGATGGTAACTGAGGCCCATTCCAGGGTTACTGCACTGGACGGGAAAGGTTGCACATCGAGAAGGAAGAGTTGGTCCTGCATGTTCCACGAAATGGCTGAGACCTGGCCTGAGACCTGAGAAAGATTGAGGCAGACCTTCCCTGGCTGGTACTGCCTGGAGACCCAATAATCCCGGGAGTCCCAGACCGAGGTACGAGGGAAGCCTCGAAGATGAGGATGAATACAAAGATGGCATTCACCTCAAAGTCTCCCTGGGTCTATCCTTCAGAAGACACTAGGGCTTGGACTCTGCTAAGACCTTCATGAGTTTTTCAAGGTCCTCACCAAACAGGAGCTTTTCTAAAAGGTGAGTGCCGACAACTGGAACTTAAAAGCCGTGTCTGCAACCAAAGACACCTCCTCGCCAATGTGGCGACTGCAGTGTCATTAATTGCTAGCCACACCAGTCATATATGGTGTCAGCCAGATAAGCCACCACAGATTCCACCCAAGACAAAGCCTCATCCCTTGGAAGAAACTGTATCCATTTGAAAAGGACCTGAGTAGTCAAGCTTTTATAAATCACTGCCTGAAGGATAAAGATAGAGGCCAAGAATCCAGTCTTGAGCAATGCTTCCACCTTGCGATCCGCCTGATCTCTAAGGGTAGGCTCCACCCTCTATTGGGATTGTAGTACGCCTCATGACAGCAGCAACATGTGCATCCCCCTTTGGGAATTTGTCCAGATCTTGTTGAGGATGCGCGTACAGTTCACTCATAACTGCCATGCCCTTCAATGGAGAATCTGGCAAGTCCCACTTCACAGATACAGTACCATGCTCTTAAGAACCTTTAAGAATGTCAAGGCTGACATTTCATCTCTCCTGAATAGAAGGATGATGCAGGAGTCTTCCTGCTCTTGCTCTGTCCTGCGACTCAGGGTCCTCTTCCTACCAAGCACATCCATGCTGGAGGCCTCCCTGCCAGGGAGCACCGAGGAATGCGTCTTCTGGCTCTTAATTCGACACATAGCCATCTCCACCACCATGGAACTGTGTGGAAGTTGTGCCTTCTGGAATCCTGGGCTTTTGCCGACTCAATACTGAGCAGCAGGCGCTTCAGGATGGGGGGCACAGGCAGCATCAGTACCTCCTGAGGAGGGGTCTCGTACTGGAAGATCTCCAGGTCCTCTGGCACCGCCATGAAGGTGAGTGCCTGGGACATCTCCCCCATGAATTCGAGGAAGGCTAAGTCCTCTAGAAGAAGGGACCTTTGCCGATGGTGAGGTGGAGAAAGGTCGGAGAGGATGTCCTGGTAGAGCATGGTGTCGGGGGACTCCTTGTTGGTTCCCAGTCCGACTCTGAACCCGAGGAGTCAACGAGCACCCTTTGGTCCCCGGATTGACTCTGCGCCCACAATTCCCGACGTTGGTGGTCTGACGGCATCATGTCGGACGTCAAGGGCTTCGATGCCGATCGAGTGAGGTGCTCCAGAATAGGAAGGGCCTCCTCCGGGGTAGTTCTCAGCAAGGAGATTCCCTTGTGGGGAGCCAATGACCCACAGGGACCGGAAGTCAGACCACACTTCAACTTGAGGAACGCTGTGAAGTTACGCTCGAGGGCAGCCATATGGGGCTCGAGTAGTGGTCCGGACCCTGATTGTGTCGGGATCGGAGCCGACTCCCTGGCTGGAGAGTCCCGGATAGTGATGGAGCTGGGTTGCCACTCCTTTGATGTCACAGGTGACTCATCCCTTTGGGGCTGCTTTGACAATAGATTATGTATATAGTTAACCCTGTTTTCCAAGTTTATACTCCTGTTCGATGTAAACCTGACAGCTTGTTGTTATGGTCGTTAAGTTATAATGTAAACCGCACTGATGCTAAATAGCGCGGTATATAAGAAATTGTAATAAATAATAAATAAATAAAATAAGAGCTCCCATCCGTCATCCCCCGAGTCATGTTGAGGGCTCTGAGGCTGAGTAGAGGAGGACTTACGATTCGACGCCGGGAAGGTCCTCGGCGTCGACTTTGAGAGAGTCACTGATGCACACGGGAGGTCTTCCGAGGATGACTCTGAACAAGCCCAGGCACATGACGTTGCATAGTCCGGCGCTGGCATCAAAGGAAGGGATTCTGCCCCCAATGCCGAACCGGAGTCAGATCTACCAAACGGCTTCCCCTGCCACCTTTCACGTTCCCTCTGGGTTTTGGTCGACATGAGGAGGCAAAGCAGGCAGGAAGACCCATCATGGTCTGCCCCGAGGCACTTAATGCAGGTGCTGTGACGGTCCATACAGGACACAATGCGAATGCACTTAGCATACTGCTTAAAACTGCTGGTTGAGGGCATAGCGGGGGAAACGAGACCCACGAGATCAAACTCAGACGTCTTGACCAGGTAGGCCAAGAGAGAAAAATCCCGCGTGTTAAAAAAAAAAAAAATTTAAGAAAAAGATACCCGAGCAAAAAGCCGAATGCTGAGGCAAAGACTTGGGCAAGGAAAGTGATCGATTCGAGCACGCAATAGAAAAGGAAAAAAATGAGTAAGGGTCGAAAAATCTACTTTTTACCAGGGTGCACAGATTGGATGTCTGCAGGGCTCCGCGAAAAAAGACAGACTGAGGCAGATGGCTGCTTTGAGCGCAAAGGTGACTGCGCATGCATGGTGTAGCTCCCAAAAGCTTTCTTTGAAAGCTGGGGAGTGGATCCGTATGGGCTTTGTCGGTTTCAACATCACCCATATGTGAGGACTGACTTCCTGCTTGTTCCTGGAGAAACAAAGGCTGTCAGTAGATGATGAACCTGCAGAGCCAATCATAGCGGACCCAGCAGAAGGAAAGAGAAATACAGCTCCAGGGGAGAGTCCTGGACTGGTCTAGGAGCACGCAAGGAAAGGACATTAACTGGTAAGTAAAATGTCACCTTTCACATCGTCCTGCTAGACCGGTCCAGACGACAAGTGGGATGATGTACCAAACCACAACTCCACTGGGCGGGAAGAACACAGAGTAGCACGCAAAACCCTTGAGCCAAGGCCGTGTCCTCCCTCGCGTGGACATGTAAACGGTAATGCTTAACAAAAGTGGAAAGTGATGCCAATGATGCTGCTTGACAGATGTCTGCAGGGGCTACTAAGGTCCGCTTTGCCCATAAGGATGCCTGCGTTCGGGTAGAATGGGTGTGCAAATCCTCCAGAACCAACAAAGGCAATGGCCTCTTTAAGCCAACAGACCAAAGTCAACTTAACCGCTGTGTCACCCTTGTGCGGGCCAGCAAACAGCACAAAAAAATGTAATGGAGAAGCACCCTTTGGACATTCACAAGGCGAAGATCCTTATACTTCTTCCGACACTGCTCCTTAGAGAAGGAGGGCAGGCAGACCACGTGAAAGGGAGAAAGCACTTTAGGCAAGAAGGAAGGCACAAGCTGAATGGAAACAGCCTACTTTGAAAAGGACAGATAAGGATCTTGGCAAGACAGAGCCTTCAGTTTGGAAATCTGCCTTGCGGAACAAATCGCAACCAAGAAAACAATCTTGAATGTCAAATCTTTCAAAGTAGCATGCTTCAACAGCTCAGAGGCACCACCGTCAGAACCCTGAGCACCAGACACAGATCTAAGGAAGGGATTACAGACCAGAAGGGAAGATGCAGATGGCCAACCCCCTGGAGAAAACGTGAGATGTCTGGGTGCAAGGCTACAGACTTAACAGACACCGGACTTTGGAAACAGGCCAGCACTGCCACCTGAACTTTCAGGGAGCTAAGGGAAAGGCCCTTCTCCTATTCATCCTGTAGAAGGCCAACAGAGATGATCCCTTGGCCACTTCAGCAGCCAACAGCTGAGCATTGCACCATCGCTTAAAGAGGCACCAGTGATCCATACATATGCAAACTTAATAGACCTCTGGGTTAGGAAAAGAGCAGAAATCACTGCTGGAGAGTAGCCCTTACACGCTAGCCGTCTCCTCTCAAGAACCAAGCCAAAAGCGAGAAGGGAACTGGGTTATCCAGGACAAATGGTCCCTGCTGAAACAGGCCCTGAGGTGGAGGCAACCAAAAAGAAGGTGCCTACAGGAGCTGCATCAAATCTCTGAACCACGCTGTCCTCGGCCAGTCCGGCACCACCAGAACAATCTTGGCCAGGTGGCATTCTATATACCAAATCACACGCCCTACAAGGGGCCATGGAGGAAACACGTACAGCAAGTGCTGACTTGGCCAAGGCTGGGTCAAGGTGTCGACGCCTCGGACTCGCCTCCATGTGGTGACTGAAGAAATGGAAAACTTTGGATTTGGAGCAACCCCAGTGGTGTAGAATCAACTGAAATGCTTCCTGACTCAACTTCCACGCTCCAGGATCCAGAGAATGATGACTGAGGAAGTCCACTTCCACATTGTCCACCCCGGCAATGTACTGAGCCAACGAAGCTAGGAGGTTCTTCTCTGCCCAGACAAATGGGAGAGCCATCTCCAGTGCTACCCCGGCACGCCTCATGCCGCCTTGCCAATTGACATAAGCCACTGCTGTGGTGTTGTCCGAAAACACTCAAACCGCCTGGCTCTTGACCAGGGGCCAACAACACAGAAAAGCAAACCTGATGGCCCTCGCCTCAAGGCAGTTGATGGACCATACCGCTTCCCTCTGGTTCCAACATCCCTGGGCCATACGGTTTGGCAATGGGCTCTCCAGCCTGAGAGACTGGCATCCATCGTCAGCAGGATCCAAGAGAAATTGTCCAGCGGCACGCCCTTCCTCAGAAGACAGGGCTGCTACCACCACTGCAGGCTGGTTTTCACCAACATCGGTAGCATGAGTCTGCACTCAGATTCCTGAGAACTTGGGGACCACCAAGTCAGCAAGGACCGCTGAAGAGGCTGCATGTGAGCACGTGCCTTCGGCATCATCTCTATGGTCGCTGCCATCAATCTGAGGAGCTGAAGATAATCCCAGACTCTGGGAGTCTGCTGCGCACAAAACAGCGCCAGGCAATCCAACAGATTTTTGACTTTTTCCTCCAGCAGGCTAGCTCTGGCCACTAGAATGTCGAAACATGCTCCCAGGAACTCCAGAGACTGGGAAAGCAATAGCTGGCTCTTCCCTGATTGATAACCCAGCCAAGGCTTTTTAAAAAGGACACCACTCAGGACGCCACCTGAGATGCCTCTTAAAGGAAATGAGCTTGGAGGAGCCAGTTGTCCAAATATGGATGGACACAGATCCCTCATTGCTGCAGCCAGCACCACCGTGACCCTGGAGAACATCCTTGGGACAGTGGATAGCACAAAAAGGAGGGCAGCAAACTGATAATGAGAGTCAAGCATGGCAAAATGCAGATACTTTTGCTGATCCACCCAGATTGGGATATTAAAACACGTCTCAGCCAGATCAAGAGAAGCAAGAATTCTCGGTGCACTGCATAAATCACAGAGCGCAAGGTTTCCACCTAGAAGCTCAGGACATGCAAGTGATCTTTGATCCCCTTGCGGTCTAGAATGGGACAGAAGGAACCATTCTTCTTGGGCACCTCGAAATAGATGGAGTATCAGCCCTTGCCCTGCTCATCTGGGGGGATGGGCACCGCAACAACTTGTTCAAGATGGTGCACACAGCGGGACTTTGATTGCAGACCCACAAGGAGTTATGACAAAGGTATACAGAATCGGCTGTTTACATTCCAGGACACAGCTGAATTGAAAGGTATCTAGTACCCAGCGATCCTTGATAACCTGGACCCATTCCTGAAAGAAAATGCAAAGCTTGCTTCCAACTGGCGGAATCAGTGAATGGGCCCCCAAATCTTTACCGCACAGCCCGAAAGGGGCCTCCTCTGGAGGGGACAGCATCCCTGGGCCCATGCGCTCCACAAAGGGACTGAGAACAAGCCTGAAGTCCATAAGTGGAAGAAAAGGATCTCCAGGCCGGTAGCGATGGAATTCCCGAGACCCCCAGGAATCCGACCCGTGCTCCCATGAGGAGCAGGTGGAGGCTGATGGTAAAGGAGCTCCTTCTTGTTACACAGGCCCCTTAGATCTCTCCTGCAGAAGGCGGAAGATTTTGTCTTGCCCAGCTCCTTTACCTGCTTCTCCAAATCAGACCCAAGCGCCCTCTAAGGCCAGATAGGCAACCGGGCTTTGGAAGAGGAGTCTGCTGCCGTATGTCAAAGCCAAGCAAACACCATGTCAAAACCAAGCAAACACCATGTCACCATTCCTGGCCGCTAGATGTACCAGGACATACATAGTGTGGTGGCGAAGCTAGCCCAGTGCCTATGGAAATAGGGAATACACTTGCAGTCTCCTCCAGTCAGAAGGAAAGTGCAGGGAATTGCCACTTTAAAAGTGCAGCTAAGAATGAAAAAAGCCTGTCTAAAGCTGCTGTCCTAAGGCCACGCCCCAGCTCCATGGTAACTGAGGGTGGTAATCTAAGACAGCTGGGGGCGGGGTGGAGAGATACAGGCCAGACCCACTCATATAAGCCCCAGAGAACAGGGAGGAGGAGAGCTGAATCGAGAGCTGAGGGAATAGCTGAATCAAGAGCTGAGTCTGATTCAGAGGCGGAGTCTGGGACGGAACCTGAGTCTGAGCATGAGCATCAGCATTACACGAGGAAGAGAGATGGAAGGGCTAATCTATGCAGGAACCAGCATGGCCAAGGAAGTGGCAGTGAAACAGTGCTGAGGAGAATCCTAAAAGGAACTGCAAGTAAAGATTTTAGCCAGGAGTCTAGAGAAAGGTTCTCAGACACCAGTTGGAGGGAAGAGTATCCCCAAAGCCAGCTCCAGAGTTTGGACCGGTACCAGGGCTATAGGAAGCCTGCAGTAGGTTCAAAAACCCGGAGGTTTAAGCCAGGAGAGATTGCTGGGAGTGACTCAATCATAAAGGCTTACCAGGAGACGCTGAGTCCAAGAATCTCACCTCAAGGAGGGCTGGTAAGAAAACCTCTTAACAGAGAAACCTTGAATGCTTTAAGACTGTTGAAACGTTTGGAAAAAGATCAGGAATTACCTTGCTTTGATAGCAGCTCTGAGTCCCGAGAGAGGTCTCGGGGGGAACAGCTGATTAGGTTGTTCAACGAAGCTGCAGAACCTGATTGCTCTGAATGTGAGTCAATGGAAGTTGGAGAAGGTGATAGTGAATTAAGTCAACCTGATCAAGAAATGGAATGTGATTTATCCATAAGGGTAAAATGAGAATCTTCTGAGTTATAAAGCTTGAAGAGATTCCAGTTTGTTTTATGTGCATGTATGTTCTGAAAAGGAAAGAAAGTTTTAATTAGTGTGGCTGCTGTTTTAAAAGCAAGAGACTTGTTAAGGAGGAATGCCTAAGGTCTCTAGAGCAACTAATTAAAACCCTGATTAAGTTGAAGCAAAGAAGAAAAGTTTATTACAGGAGTATTGCTGTCTGAAAGTCTTCAATGGACAATTAATTGCAAAAAGCCTTGTGAACTGAAACCTTTATTTGGAAGAAAGCAATCATTACCTTGTTGAAGCAAGCAAGGGCAATTGATATCTGTGGAAAGTTTACCAACCTTTTATTTTCTTGTGGAAAAAGTCTTTACATGCGTTATGCCAAGCTTCCTTAGAAGTTCCTGTTAAACAAGGGAGGCGAATAAAATTTCCTGTGTTGCTTTCAAACCTCGGCTAAAGCTCTTTATTACAACTACAATCAAATGCTCAAGGAACTACAACTCCCAGAGGCCTTTGCCCTAGGAGTACATATTAAATAAAATATTGAAAGTGCAGCCCCCTTTCCTCGTCAGGCAACCGCCTAGGCGGGGGTAGGCAGCGACAATAGGCATCAGAAAGGAAGGCTGTAGCAGACTCCAAAAGAGGGGTAGAATCATCCGGCAGAAGAGACTGAATCCACTGGGGCAGCACTCGAAATGTCAGGTCTGCACATACTGCCAACTGAAGAACAGCAGCTGACACAGCAAACTGGTTCTTCAACCCAAATCCACCTTTCAATCCAGTGTATCTTTCAAGGCTAATCCGCCTTCCACAGGAATGGTGGTCCATCTATTAACTGTCATGACCTGCACATCCACCTTGGAAACATTAAATTGCACAACACATTCCCTCTCTGGGAGAGCATGCATCTTCTTATACAGCCGTAGCCCCTTAGGCAGGGATCTGGGGGAAATCTTACACCGTCTGGAACAGGCCCTTGAATACTTCTGGGAACGGGAAACAGTAGTGGATTTCTGCATCCCTTGCAGGAGTGGATACCTCTCCGACTCCTGCTCCATGTCTGTAGCATCAGCCAAGCTCAAGGCTCAAGCTTTATGCGGATGATATAATTCGTCTTTTCCATACTTCTCCGCTCTCCTTAGATATCTCCCAATTTAACCTCTGTCCGTCCCATATTGCCTCTTGGCTCTCTCAGCATTTCTTACACTTGAACCCTTCAAAATCCACGGCTATGTGGGTGTCCCTGAGCGGCTCTTGTCCTTCCGTTGCCCCCATGATTGATTCGACCTCCATTCCACTCGTTTCTTCCTTCAGTTATTTGGGAGTAACCCTTGACTCCTCGCTTTCCTTACATGGCCATATTTCTTCCCTTACCAGGCGTTCATTTGCAATCCTGCGTCAAATCAGGGCTGTCCGCTCCCTTCTTCCCTCTGGTTCCTCTTGGTTCCTCTTGTTCTAGCTTTGATTACCAGTAGACTTGATTATTGCAATATCCTTTTGGCTAATCTCCCCAATTATCAGCTTCAACGCCTACAGTTTATTCAAAACACTGCAGCTTGCCTTATTACTTTTGCCCATCGTTTTGATCACGTCACTCCCATTCTCTTTCGTTTGCATTGGCTGCCCCTCCGTTTTCGCTTCCGTTATAAAATTCTCATTCTAACTCATCGTGCCATTAATACTAACAATTCTCTGTATCTTGCTGATCTCATTTCCCTTCATACCCCCTATCGTCAACTTCGCTCACTCTATGCCAATCGTCTGTCCTTACCCTCCCCATCGCAAGCACATCTGGAAAAAACTCGTCACTCAGCTTTCTTTTCGTTGGTCCCCTGTTGTGGAATGCATTACCACCCTTTCTCCAGTTGGAAACCTCTTATCCCCAGTTCAAAGCCTTACTCAAAACCCATCTATTCCAACAATCCTTTGATCTCCCTCCCGATATGCCTCCCTGAAGCTGCCGTAGGTTGTTTGTTCTATTCCAATCATGTCTTGTCCTGTCTTCCCTCTGCCTGTTCTCCCCCTGTTTTGTCTTTGTTTATGTCCGATTGAAGTCCTTGGTTTTGGGTGTATAGTCTTTAATTATTCTTTCCTGTCTTTCTTTCTTGTCATCTCATGGCATTCCTTTTCTATAGTTTGCAGTGCTGACCTTTGATTTTATTGTAAACCGCTTTTCTCCAGGACCAAGCAGGAAGTCAGTCCTCACATATGGGTGTCATCGGTGCCGATGAAGCCCCAGCGGAGCATTTCCCCAGCTTTCTATGAAAGCCTTTGGGAATGCAGGCATGCATGCGCGGTTCCCTTCCCGCCTAAAGGTGCCATCTTACAGTCTCTTTTTTTCCGTGAAGCCCACCGGACGTGTGTGCTGTTCTCCTGGTTAAAATTAGATTTTTTGGGCGATTTTCGCTATTTTTTTTTCCTCCGGTTCGACGCCGGTTCCCCTCCCGCCGGGTTCGGTACACCGGTATCGAGCCCGATTCTTCTTTTTCGGTTTTTGCCCTTCGTGGCTGGCGTTCGCTCCCTTTTTCCATTTTTCCCTGGAAGGCCGGTCCTTTGACCTCGCGGGGACTCTTTTTTCCCCGATGGCTTCCAGCGGTTTTAAAAAGTGTGATCAGTGTAAGAAATTGATGTCTCTCACCGACACACACGACTGCTGCCTTCGGTGCCTCGGCCCCGACCACGGCCCTAAGTCGTGCGGGCCATGTGGAAAAATGTCTTCCAAGGCACTCAGAAGTCGACAGCAGCAAAAAGAAAGGCTTTTCTCGGACTCAGCCTCTGGCCGGGCCTGGACCTCGTCTGAGGCCTCGACATCTCGGGATTCCGATCCCGAGCGCCATCGAAGCTCCTTGGACAGGGGGTCCCCCGACCGGGAACACAAGAGGAAGAAGCGGCTCACGAGGGCGTCATCGGAGGAGGTCCCTGGCTCCTCGAGGGCCAGGTCTAGGACCCCCGACCGTCGCCCCGGGCCTGTGGAACAGGAGAAGCCTGCAAAGGTTCCTCGCGTGGAGCCGGAGTCTGCTGGACATGTAAGCCCCGTAGTCCTCAAGGACTCTCCTTCCAGGGAGCAGACGTCGGGCCCGGCGCCTGCTGCGTCTCCCGAGCTGAGTCTCAGGATGACAGCCTTGGAGTGCAGACTGTCTGCCTTCATGGAGCAGCAGCGGGCACTGATGGCCAGCCTGTCTGGCGCATCTGCCCCGACCACCGGGACATCGACTTTGAAGTCGACCCCGGAGACCGAGCTGATACTCGAGTCCATCGTGGCTCGGAGTCGACCTCGGTCGCGGTCTCCCTCGACCTCCCGTTTGGGACCGAGGGTGTCGACGCCGGTGCCTCCTCCGGCGTCGAGGCGGGTGCTCCAGGGCCCCGTGGGGTCGGACCCTGACTCCTCCTCGGACGAGTCAGCTTGGGAGACGGAGGATGAGGAGTTTCCTGATACCTGCAAGACTCGGTGCGTCCCGTCGGACTCACCGCAGTCTGAGCCCCGGAGTAGGTCCCCCCCGGAGGATACTCGGTTCTCGGAGTTCGTCCGGGATATGGCCGCTGCCTTGGCTATTCCGGTCGACCCCCTATGCTCTCAAATGGAAAAGGTTTTCTGTGTGGTGTCAGCTACGTACAGAAGATCCTTTCTCCTGTACTGTGCCAGTAGTCCTTCAGTACTTACTGCACTTGTCAAATCAAGGTCTTAAATCCAATTCTGTTTGGGTCCACCTCTCAGCTCTAGCAGCTCACCACTCTCTGGTGGAGGGACATTCTCTGTCTGATCACCCCTTGGTGTCCCGCTTTCTTAGGGGCTTGCTTTTGCTCAAGCCTCCCATCCGTCCTCCTGCCCCTGAGTGGGAGCTGAATGTGGTCTTGCAGCAACTGACTCGCCCACCTTTTGAGCCCATGGCTACTTGTCCACTACGCTTCCTCTCCTGGAAGACACTCTTCCTGATAGCCCTTACCTCGGCTAGGCGAGTAAGTGAGCTTCAGGCCCTGGTCTGTGATAGGCCTTACACCAGGATTTATAGGAACAGGGTAGTCCTTAGGACTCATCCAAAGTTCCTCCCTAAGGTTGTCTCCTCTTTCCACCTCAACCAGGAGGTGGTTCTTCCAACATTCTTCCCTAGGCCTCATGCGAGCCAGGCTGAAGCAGTCCTGCATACCCTGGACTGTAGGAGGGCCTTATCCTTCTACCTTGACCGTACGCAGGGGCATGGAAGGGCTACCCAGCTCTTTGTCTCCTTTGACCCCAATAAGTTGGGGTTGGCTGTGTCCAAGTGTATCTTGTCCATCTGGTTAGCTGACTGTATCACCTGGGCTTATAAGGCGGCTGACCTTCCTTTGCAGGGTAGGGTCACGGCCCATCGTGTCAGGGCAATGGCTGCCTCAGTGGCTCATCTCCGCTCTTTGCCCTTGGTAGACATCTGCAGGGCTGCAACTTGGTCTTCAAGCCAGACGTTTGTGGCCCTTTACTGCCTGGAGAGGGAGTCCCGTAGGGGCAGTGCTTTTGGCCAAGCAGTACTCCGGAATCTCTTTGAGGTTTAGGCAACTCCTGCCCTCTGTTGGGCTACCGGTGGAGGTTGTGTCCTTGAAAAGCCTTTCTTTGCTGCTGGGACTAGAGGGAGTTCTCTTGTTCAGCCTGGGTTCCTCGGTAGCCCAGAGCTAGGGAGTCACCCATATGTGAGGACTGACTTCCTGCTTGGTCCTGGAGAAAGAGTAGTTACTCACCTGTAACAGGTGTTCTCCAGGAGCAGCAGGAATCAGTCCTCACAACCCTCCCTCCTCCCTTGGAGTTGCAGTTGTACATAGTTTATTTTTCATTTTTGTGTGCTGTTCTTAGCTATGTCATTTGACTGAGGTAAGATGGCACCTTTAGGCGGGAAGGGAACCGCACATGCGTGCCTGCATTCCCAAAGGCTTTCATAGAAAGCTGGGGAAATGTTCCGCTGGGGCTTCATCAGCGCCGATGACACCCATATGTGAGGACTGATTCCTGCTGCTCCTGGAGAACACCTGTTACAGGTGAGTAACTACTCTTAATGCCTTGGCAAAAGTGGTCTATCAAGTGTAAAGATAAAGGCGGAGAAGACCCTGAGATCAACACTTCCAGTTCCTACTACCAGGACAGATAAAACTGGCTTCCTCACAAGCCTCTGTGAGAGTACTTCATTCACATCAATCCAAGTCACAGTCCAAATCTCAGACAGATCCCAGATGATCCCCATATATCCAGGGGGTGCCTTTTGCTGGGTATGCTTAGCCATCAATCGAACAGGGCTTCCATTCTCAGTCTGCCACTCACGAGACTGCGCTTGGGGGAAACCAGAGGCTGCAGGGTCTGAATTTCTAACCAGAATGACCAGGCCTGCTGTAAAAGGAAAAGAATCCTGGGGCGGACAATCCAGACTCTGGAGAAATGACCCCGCACACTAGGGGACATAGTCGCTGTTTGTCCCCTAGAGGGCGGGGAGAGGCCCACAGCACAGTCAGTGGGGCCTCTAGCCAGCTGAATATCCTTACCCGTAGCGCCATTTGCCACATCTTGCCCTTAGGCAGGCAAAGTTGGACAAACAGCATTCCCCGGCTGAAAGAGGAGGGAATGATTCAGAAGCAGCCATGAAAAAAGGGCATAGTCCAGAAGCTGAAGATGAGATACTCACTTGCGAGAGGCCAAACAACATTTCCTGGAAGAAGACTTAGAGCAAGGGTGGCCTGATGCACCACAATCCAGCCTGGTTTTCAGGATGTCCCTAATGAGTATTTGGATCCACTGCCTCCCACTGTATGTAAATATATCTCATGAATATTCATTAAGGACATCCTGAAAACCAGGTGGATTATGGTGCACCAGGAATGGAGTTGGCCACCCCTGACACAAAGAGTTAAGTATCAGAGCTGCGAGTGCTAAGACTACGGTGGCCCAAAAGGCATGTGTTAACTGCACTTTTATTGCAATGTGCGTTACAGGTGCTAGGGTAGGATGTGCATTGGAGTCGCTCAGGTGGAATGCGCAACCACCAGGTGCACAATATTAGTCACCCTCAAAGTGGTCTGTCACGAGAGTTTTATCAATTTTTTCCTCTCAGTTCTTTAGATTTTCTTCAGAGAGGAAAAAATCCATCCACCATCTGCTGACAAAGAAATGCTGAAGGGACTTCTGGTGGCTGATACAAATAGAAGATGTGAGTGATGTTACTGAAACCTGGGCTTTTCATTGGTTCTTTGTTTTCACCAATCTTCTGGTAGGGCAACAAAAGTCACTTGTCTAGCAGGATGATATGGAATTTAGAGTATTCTGTGCAATTCTGGAGACCACACCTTCAAAAGACTCCATTCTAAACAGAATGGAGTCGGTATAGAGGGTGGCTATCAAAATTATCAGTGGGCTTTGCCATAAGACATATGGGACATACTTAAAATATCTCAATATACTCTGGAAGACAGATGGGAGAAAGGAGAAGTTTAAAAACTTTCATGGCATAGACGCACAGGAGAAATGTCTCAACTGAAAAAAAGCTCTGTAGTGAGGGGGCATATGATGAAGGTAAAAGGAGATAGACACTCAAGAGTAATTTGCAGAAATATTTCTTTATGGCAGTGGTTCTCAACCCAGTCCTCTGGGACCCCTAGGCCAGTCAGGTTTTCAGGGTATCCATGATGAATATCCCGTTAACCTGACTGGCCTGGGGGTCCCAGAGGACTGGGTTGAGAACCACTGCTTTATAGAAAGGGTGGTAGATGCCTGGAATAGTCTCCCAGTGGAGGTAGTAAGAGACAAAAACTGTATCTGAATTCAAGAAAGCATGGGGCAAACACAGAGGATTTCTAAAGGAAAAACAGGGACTGTAGAGCTTAGTGGTTCGTATGGAAGGGCAGACTGGATAGGCTGTATGGAGAAATTTTACTTACCGATAATTTCCTTTCCTGGAATCCTGCTAGACCAGTCCAGACTAGTGGGTTGTGTCCCCCTGCCAGCAGATGGTGAGACAGAGAAAAATTCCCGACGCTTTGTGACATCATCCTTGGTATAAAAACCTCCCCCTCCCCCCAAGGGGAGCTTGTGATAAGGAAGCTTATCAGAGCCCAGAGAATAGTGACAAAGGAAAGGAATTCACCCTAATCAAGGGACCTGTTTTGACAGGTCAGAGGAATAAAACTGCATGTTTTCCTAAAAGACAGGTTATTCCAGGCTGCAATGGCCTGCAGAAAGCCCCTAGTGGAGATGAGGAGAAGGAGTATAAGCCCAGATTGAGAAACCCTTACGTCACTCCTAATTACTCAGCTGCCAGGAGGGGGTTTGACCACCAACACCTGAGGCGTGCAAGTGAGGGGTTGGAAACTGGGAACTTTAAAGCTAGAACAGAATATTCAGAAAGAGAAAAGAGGGAGAAGGAGAGAGGAGCTCAGAGAGATTCATGTTCTTGGAGAGATTCCTGTGAGAAGCCAGCTTCAAGGGATTTGAGAAATCCAGGGGTTTGGAGAACTTCAGCGAGGAACCCTAAAGCAGCCAGTAAGAGGACAGAAGCAGCTGAAGGGAGAAGGAACACGAAAACCTTGTGGAAGAGGTATGGAGCAGATGCCCTGAGGTCCAGAAATACAGACTGGAGGACAGGTCATAAAAGCTCAAATGCATACTGGCCAAAGTATCTAAGAGGACAGCCTAATGCCAGTTTTAACTCAGGTATGAACTTTGGACGTTTGTCTAACCTAGAGCAATGCAAAGTGCTTAGAAACAGTTCCTGTCCTAATGGAGGTCAGTCAGTAAAACCCTTTGAGCCAGACCCTGATATAGAACCCATGTAGATAGAAGAACAAGATATAATTCCAGAGGAAGACGATTCTTTCATGGCTGTTCTTTATGCAAAGTTGCTAGCACAAAGAAATCCTGAAAGTGGATCAAACATAAAAGGAAATGTTCTAGTAACTGGCACACCAGAAAGTTTGTGTGGAAAGAGAGAAGGTTTTGGGAGAAGTGAAATACTTGTGCAGAGAAGGTGAAAAGCTGTTGATTGAAGCTTGTTACCCAGCTGATATCAAGGCAGAGCACAGCTTAGGCTGTGCACACATTGGATATAAAAAGTTCTTTGAATGTGGAAAAGAAAAGTTGTTTTGTGAAGAAGCTTTTACTTTTGATTTGCTATACATCAGCATTGCTGAGCAGGTTTGTCAGCAGTGGCTGAGAGAAAGACTTTCCGTTGTTTAATGGACTTTACAAGTTACTTGCATAAGCTTTCAGTTGTATTGTTATTTTGAATATAAATCCTGGAGAAGACATCCTAAGGTGTTACCAAGTGAATCTGTGTGCATTTTGATTTACCTCATAAATAAATTCTGTCATTGCCTTAACACTCGAGCCAACTACCATAGTCTTCATTTACCTCAAGGGCAAGCACCGCATGACTGGAATACCATTACCATAATCCTTTGCAAGATAGTCATTCTGTAACATTGCCAAGTGGTGAATCCTATATAACAAGCACGCCCCTCCATACATATGTAAGGGGCTATGGGCATGACAAGCTTCAGTATAACCATGACAAGCAGCAGGAGTTCAAACGGCCAAGGAAGCACAAAACCAGATCAAAAATGAGTTCATAAATGCATATGGATGCAAACGTTGGACAGAGAAAAGATAGACAGGAAGAAAATCAATGTCTTTGAATTATGGTGCTAGGGCAAATACTGTGTATATCATGGACTGCCCGAAGAACAAACCAGTCAGTACTAGAGATCAAACCTAAGCTTTCCTTAGAAGCTCAGATAACAAGATTTCGACTTTCGTACTTTGGACCCATCATGCAAAGAGAGAGATCATTGGAGAAAGACACAATGCTTGGGTAGGTAGAAGGTCAGTGTAAAAGAGGAAGGTCGGCAATGAGATGGATCGATACAATAACAGCTATGGATACCACTCTCAACAATGAGTCACTTGGCTGAAGACTGAACAAAGTTTAGGTTAACTATCCAGAGGGTCATCAGGAGTTGACATCGATTCGACAGCACTTAACAACAACAACAAATGAATAACATGCTAAATTGAACAATGTGAAAAAGGACCCGTAGGCCAAGGAAGTATGTACATGGTGATGTACAGCAATGTCATTGATATGTAAAGAGAATCTTAGCTAGGTGATGGACTAAACAGTTTAGAGGGGCAGGTCCTGGACTGGTCTAGCAGAATTCCAGGAAAGGCATCGATAAGTAAAATTTCTCTTTCCAAATACATCCTGCTAGATCAGTCCATACTAGTGGGGAGTACCATAGCTAACTACTCCAGGGCGGGAAGAAACAGCTGCAGCCAAGACAGAGGCTTCAAAGCAAGCTGCTTCTCCAGCTTGGACATCCAAACGATAGTGACATGCAAAAGTAGAGAGGAAGGACCAGGTGACAGCCCTAAAAATATATATTCGTAGCAGAGCTATCTGTGAGCATTCTGCCCAGGAGGTAGTCTGGGCCCGCGTAGAATGTGCCTGAAGCCCTACAGGTACAGGTTTGTTCAATATAATATAAGCTGACTTAATTGTCTGCTTGATCCAGTGTGCAGTGGTTGCTTTAGAAGCAGACACTCCTTTTCGTGGACCAGAAGCCAGGACAAAAAGGTGATCAGAGAGACGAAACATATTAGTGAGTTTGAGATAATGGCGTAATGCCCTACCAACATCCAATAAGTGAAGTACTCTGTTGTCACCCGAAGACTGCTCCTTAAAGGAAGGAAGCACAATTGATTGACATGAAAATCTGAAAAGACCTTAGAAGAAAAGAGGGCACTGTTTGAATGGTAACCCCCTCTGGGGAAAAAACAGAAAAGGGATCCTGGCATGAAAGTGCCTGGAGCTCCAGGTGCTCCTTGTGGTCTTGGGCAAGCCACTTAACCCTCCATTGCCCATGTTCCCTGTAAAATAGTTATCTCGAAGTTATAATGCCCTGTTCAATGTAATTTCAGTTTGTTCAATGTAAACCGCCTTGGTATCATGAAAGGCGATATATAAGAAATGTTAAATAAATAAATAAATAAATAAAATAAAAGGCGCTTTGCTGAAGTGACTGCTATAAGAAAAACAGTTTTGAGAGTCAATTCTTTGAGAGATGCCCTACAGAGAGGCTCAAACAGGGCACTGGTTAGCGCGTGAAGCACTAAGGACAGATCCCAAGAAGGGATGATTGGTGAATAAGGGACCTCCAGGGAGCGAACAACCCACAAAAAACGGGAAACATCTACACAAGAAGCAAGAGACTGCCTATTGAGAGGTCCCCAAAAGCATGTCAAGGCCAAAATATGCACCTTTAAAGAATTAAGGGCGAGACCCTTATCAAATCCATCCTGAAGGAAGGAAAGAATGTCTGGATTATCAACTTGCCAAGGGGAGAGGGATCTCTTAGAACACCAAGAAGAAAAAAGACGCCAGATTGGAGCATAGGCGCTGAGGTAGAAGACCATCGAGCCGTAGTAGAGTGGCCACTACTTGCAGCGAGTAAACTTTGTGATGCAAATGACGCCACTCAATAGCCAACCCATAAGCGAGTAAGAAGTGGGGTTGTCTATGAGAACCAGCCCCTGAAACAGGAGACCTCTCCGGCCACCAAGGGGTAGGGGCACCTCCTGGAGGAGGCAGAGAAGATCAATCTGGGGCCACCAGCACTATCTGTCTGGAGAGTGACTCTATCCGGCAGAGTACACGACCGATTAGCGGCCAAGGAAGAAAGATGTAGAGAAGCTGATTCGAGGGCCAGATCTGAATCAGAGTATCTAGGCCGTGAGAGTTCAGATCCTTTTGATGAATGAAAAAGATGGACATCTTGGCAGTGTGAAGAGATGGACATTAGGTCTAGAGTCAGATGACCCCACTGACGCACTCAATGTCATTATCTCAAAGTTTGCAAAAGCCCATGGAGCTAGCTCCCACTCGCTGCGGCACCTGAAGATAGCTATTGATTCCTTTGAGGTCCAGGATAGGATGGAAGGAGCCGTCCTTCTTGGGAATGACAAAGTAAATGGAATAGTGACCAGAACCTCTTTCTGAGAGAGGAACTGGGCATACTGCACTGAGCTGAAGAAGGCAGTGGAGAATCAGGCATACAGCCGCTGCCTTGGCCGCAGAACTGTATGGAGAGATGAGGAAGACATTCGGCATGGGCTCGGTGAAGCCAAGTGCATAACCCTGTGTTAATACCTCAAGTACCCACTGGTCCGATGTTATCTGGGTCCATTCATGGGAAAAATACTGTGAACATCCGCCCACAGGAGGAATCCTGGAATGGACCCAGAAACCGTCAACAGGAAGATTTGGCGGAATCGGAAAACTTGTTGGACAAGGAGAAATTGTCTTAGTTGCGACAGATACCCTGAAGAGACTGAGACTTAGAACCAGCTCTATCAAAGAAGAAACGGATTTGCCAGGCCGGTAGCGACGAATGTCTCTGAAGTGAACTCTATAAGATGAAGGCATGGACGACAACGTGGCAGGATGATGAATACTGGATTTGGGCTTATCCTCCAGCAAACGTTGAGGCTTCACTTCTCCCAAATTCTTCACAAGTTTTTCCAAATCCTCACCAAAAAGAAAGTGGCCCTTGAAAGGAAGCTTGGTGATACGGGACTTGGAAGCAGCATCTGCATTTCAATGACGGAGCCACAGCCAATGCCGAGCCACTGTAGCAGCAGCCACAGATCGAGTAGATAAGCGCAGCAGATCATAAAAGACATCTGCAAGAAAGGCAGTGACTCACTCTAAACAAGGCAAAACTAGATTGTCTGGAAGTGACTGAAGCCATTGGAGCAAAGTGCGTGCAGTGAGACCTCCGCAAACATAGGCCTGCAAAGCCAAGGTCGATGACGAAAAAGTGTTTTAAGAGGCCATCCACCTTTCGATCCATCTGATCATGGAGGGCAGTGCTGCCCTCCACAGGAATGATTGTGCGTTTAGTGACTGCAGTGACCAGGGCGTCTACTTTAGGGAAATGCAACCACTTGTCAAGATCATCCGAAGACCAAACATAAACACGCCCCAAGCAACAAGTGGAGCGCAGAGATACATCAGGAGAATCCCACTCTAAGGAGACCATGTGTTGTAGTTCCAGGGAAAAGGGAAAAGCCTTAGAAGGTTTCCTGATGCCCATGATGATGGGGGTCTGCCTGAGGTTTAGAGGAATCCAAAGGCTGTTGCACTTGAGAGATCTGAGAGGTTCAGGGCCTCCGTAATTTGAACAATGAGAGCAGGAGGCTCTTCCTTACAGAATAACCAGATATCCTGACTATCTTCTCAAGGCTCCTGGTCGTCTTCCAATGGCGAGAGCTCTTCTTCTTCTTGGTCGGACTCGGAAGTGATAGAATGTTCATCTGAAGGACCGTAACCGTCTTCCCCTGCAGGTCGCCAGTCCCCTGGAGGAGAAGAGGTATCCTTGGCCAGATCTAAAGAAGCTCCAGCCAAACTTTGGCAGGTATACTTTCTAAACGGGAGTATCAGTGGCTGTTGGAGTAGTTGAAGTCCCCGAGCGACACATATCCGAGGCCTGATGGAATAGTTGCATAAATTGGAGATCAGAAGCATCAGTTGAAGTCTGCATAGGCTGAATAGAGAGTTGTAGAGGATGAGCAGGCTTCTCAAGCAACAAAACCAGGGGAAGGGCATCTTGAGATCTAGTATCACCCTGAGGTGACCCAGAGGGAGCTAAAGCAAGAGACATGGAAGGGCTATTGGAACCAGAACCACGGGAAGAGCACAAATTACCTGTCAAGGTCTTACATTTCTTCCCACAGCCCAAGCAGCGCTGTAGGGAAGAAAGCATTTTCAAAACAGGATAAAAGAAAAAGTCACAGGAAGAGCCGGGGAGCCAAACATCAACTGACTCTGAAAAAAGAATGGCTGCCGTGGCACAAATATTATGGCAGGAAACAGCAAAACAGAACTGGGAAGCAGCAGCCGACTGACCTCGTGAAGAGAAGCAGGAAAAAGGCAACTGCAAAAAACTGAGCACACTGAAAAAAGAAGGGAGGCGCATGCGGTCAGAACAAGATACTGCCGAAAAGCAGATCGGGACACTGATTTAAAAGAGAACCGTAAAAGAAAGAACACTCACTGCTCTCAAAGGAGGAAAAAACAGATGAAGAAGGGAGGGTCTGGAGAAGAAAAAAATTGCCCTACAATTTACTCAACATCTGGGTCCTTGAATAAGGTGTATTTTTTTAAAACAAACTTTAAGGAGCTAGAAAAATAACAAAAGGTGAATGCCAACTTAGCTGATAGAAGTCTTGTTTGCAGAACAGTCAGAACTGCTGATACTGCTCCTCATGAGCAGGAGCACTTCCCTTCGGAGGTGCTCGACTGGTCCTCTTGACCAGAAGCAGCTCTGGAAAGTGAAGAAAGGAAAACTGTCGGCAAAGAAGGGGCACTACAATGTGCACAACTGTCAAAGATAGCTACACTGAAACCAAGTCTCTTCTCAAAGAACGCCAGGAGCTAGAAGTCCACCATCTGCTGAGACATAGAAAATAGTGATGCTCTCCTTGGGGGATGGGTTTTTATACAAAGAGTGATGTCACAAAGCTTCGGGAATTTGTCTCACCATCTGCTGGCAGGGAGACCCAACCCACTAATCTGTATTTGGAAGATCTTTATCTGCCGTCATGTTTCTAATATCCACCTGAGGCATCAGTGAACTTCCCTAGGATAGGTACTAGGCTGATCTAGTAGGATTCCAGGAAAGGAAACTATCAGGTAAGTAAATTTCACTTTACAGTTCATTCTGCTAGACTAGTGCAGACAAGTGGTAAGTACCAAAACTATGACTCAGCTGGGCGAGAGGACACGCTGAGCAGATGTCAGAAAATGAAGTTTCTAGAGCTAGAACCTGTTTCTACTGACTTGAAAATGAGTTTCTGCAGGAACAAGCAGGAAGTCAGTCCTCACTTATGGATGACGTCAGCACCGACGGAGCCTGTGTGGAGCAATTCCCCAGCTTTCAAAGAAAGCCTTTGGGATTGCTACCACGCATGCGTGGTCCTCTTTCCGCCCAAGGGTGCCATCTTGCTCAGTCTCCCTTTTTCCGCGGAGCCCTTCGGACGCACGTCCTCATCCCTCGGAAAAAGTTTTAGTTTTAGGCCTCCTGACCTTCTCTTTTCTGGTTGCACCAGTCCTCTACCCGTCCTTCCCCTGCTCTACCTTTTTAGAGCTGTTAGGGGACGATTTTTCTTCATCTTACAGGCTTTGCACCCTTTTTTCTTCCAACCGCTGGCCGCGTGGGTCTTCGACCTCGCGTGGGCCATTTTTGCCCCTATGGCCACTGGATTCAAAAAATGCGATAGATGCACTAAGAACATGTCGCTTACGAACACCCATGACTGTTGCCTGTGGCGTCTCGGAACTGATCATGATCCGGAGCTCTGTTCGCTCTGTAAGAAAATGTCCTCTAAAGCCTTACCCTCGTGTGGGATGCCAAAATCCATCCAGGAAACCCCCGAGAGCTGCGGGCCTCATGAGGGTCCTCGACATCGGTCTCGTTCGCCTTCCCATTCCTCGGGGACGAGATCATCCAGGGCCTCCGGCTCCAAGTGGGTCTCTGCCGCTGGACAGGGCGACCTGCCCGGCTCGGATTCCTCATCAGTTCTTGGACTGGGAGTCCGATGGGGACACCTCCCTGGAAACCCTTACCCACCGGGACCCTTCCATCAGACCCCTCCCTGCCTGCGTCTCAACGGCTCTCGCCACCCGAGGACGATACCTTCCTGGTATTTGTTCGGAACATGGCACGGGCTCTTAACTTGGCCATCCCAGGCCAAGGAGGATCCTCGAGCTGAAGAGCTCAACATCCTCCCAGTACGAGTCCCCACCTAGGGAGTCTCTGACCGTCCCAGTCCCTCTTATCCTGTCCAGGCTGCTGCTCTGCATGTGGGAGGCACCCGCCTCGGTCCCCATCGTAAGTGCCTCGACATCATGTACAAGGTACAGCATGGCCCTGGGTTCAGAAGACCCAACTCCCCCACACCTCCATGGTGGTGGAATCGGCCATGGAAAAGCAAAAGAGCCTGAAATCGCACTCTTTGGTCCCCCCAGGCCGGTAATCGAAAGCCCTTTACGCCCTAGGCCACAAGGCCTACCAAGGATCCATGCTCTCCTGTCGCATTAAAGCGTACCAATTATATATAGGCATGTTCTTTCATGACCTGGCCAAGGAACTCAGAGGTTTCTCCATGGACATTGAGGGTTCAGTACCCTGCTAAAGTCTGTCGCGGACTGCTCAAAATACCTCTCCTGCACCGCCTATGATGGTTTTGAGTCCTCAGCTCGGGTAGCAACTGCAGGTATCAGGCCCATTGCCAGGCATAGCTCTAATCCTCAGACTTGGAGCGGTAGGTGCAGGAGAAGCTCCTGGACGTACCTTGCCTCGGCGAGCAGCTCTTCGACAAGCTGTTGGAAGATAAGGCCGTGGAGATAGAGACAGAGTTCGGCACTAGAAGCCGTCTCTCGCGCAAGACCTCCAACCTCCTCCCTCAGAAGAAGCAACAGGCCAAAAAGCCTTTCTTTCTGAGGAAAGGTCTTCCTTACCATGGCTACCTGCCGTACCCGACGCCGACCACTCCAGCGCAAGGGAAGTCTGGCCAGGGTCACGCAAGCCGAAAGGGCTCAAAACCCAGACCCTGGCTCCGTCGCAACCCGCACACGGGTTTTGATGCCAGCCGCATAACCTCTCATCCTCCGGCGGCTCAGCAGCCAGTGGGGGGACGCCTGTCCTCTTTCGCCCCTCAGTGGGCTTCCATCACCTCGGATGCCTGGGTCCTCTGGAACGGCTATGGCTTCCACTTGGACAGGCTTCCCCCTCCCTTCTCCCTGGCGAAGCATCCTCGACCCGCACACCAGGCCTTCCTGCAGCGGGAATTAGTCAACCTCCTCGCCCAACAGGTGGTCGAAAAGGTGCCGTCGGGGCTGTGTTTCCTCATCATGAAGAAGACGGGGGGTTTGTGGCTCATCCTCGAACTCCGAAAGTTAAACAAGTTCTTGGTGCGGGAGAAGTTCAAGATGTTATCCCTTGGCGTTCTGCTGCCCTTCCTCCAACAAGACGACAGGCTTTGCTCCTTGGATATAAAGGATGCTTACGCCTACATTTTGATTCACCCCCAGCACAGGCAATACGTGTGCTTCAAAGTGCGGTGAGAGCACTTCCAATACAGAGTGCTCCCCTTCAGCTTCGCATCCGCCCCGCGGGTCTTCACGAAATGCCTCTCCGTGGTTGCTACCCGTCTCAGGCGTCATGGCATACCAGCCTTCCCCTACCTCGAAAACTGGCTCATCACAGGATCCTCGGTCGAGGAGACTTGCCAGGCGTCGTCGTGCACAATTCTTCTGCTCGAGGGCCTGGGTTTCTTAGTCAACTATCCCAAGTCCCACCTCAAACCGGTGCAGGCTTTAGAGTTCATCGGGGCACGCCTCAATACTCAGCAAGCGACCGCGTGTCTACCGGTGGATCGCGCCAACCGCCTCCGAGCCCTGGTGGCATGGGTCCAGAGCAGCCCCCGGGTCACGGCCTGAACTATGTTGTGCCTCCTGGCCACATGGCCTCCACTGTCCATGTGGTTTCCCCATGCCCATCTACACATTCGGACAGCTCAGTGGTTCCTCAGTGCCCAGTGGAGTCTGTCCGTTGGCCACCTGAGGGACCCATAAGAGTCTCCCACAGCCTTCGCCTGTTCCTGGGTTGGTGGCAAAACCCCTGCAACCTTCTCCGAGGGTTGCCCTTCCAGACACCACAGCACGATATGGTGCTGACAACAGATGCTTCCCTGCTGGGGTGGGGTGCCCACTGTGGTGCATTATGCACGCAGGGGAAGTGGTTGCCCGAGGAGTCACAGCAGCAGATAAACTTGCTTGAACTCCAGGCAATTCGGTGGGCCCTGAGGGCCTTCGAGGACCACCTCAAGGGGAGGTCGGTGCTCATACAGTCTGACAATCGCGTGGTGATGTTCTATGTCAACAAGGAAGGGGGTACTGGATCACGCTTCCTCTGCCAGGAAGCGGTCCTCCTCTGCTCCTTCGCCTCCTGTCGGGGGATGACCCTCAGGGTGGTCTACCTCCTGGGCCAGGAGAATGTCCTAGCAGAAAGGCTCAGCAGAATCCTCCGCCCTCACGAATGGCGGCTGGATCTGGGGTGGCAGGCTGGCTGTTCCTTTGGTGGGAGACTCCGGCTATGGACCTATTTGCCAGTCCGCTGAACGCACAGCTCCCCCGCTTCTGCAGGCTGGTGCCGCACCCGAGCAGGGAGGGCCCGGATTCATTCATTCTGAGCTGGTCCTCCGGCCTGCTCTATGTGTTCCCTCCCACTCCTCTCAATGCGAGGACCTTCCTCAAGGCTCAGTGGGACCGGCATCGATGATCCTCGTAGCTCCCTTGTGGCCTTGACAGCCCTGGTTCCTGTTCCAGCTGTCGACGGAGCCTCCAGTCCCCCTATGCTGTGCCCCGGGCCTGCTAATGCAGGAGGACGGACGGGTATGTCACCCGAACCTGCCCTAGTTATCCCTCACAGCCTGGTGGCTGAACGGGTTTCCCTAGCCCCGCTGGGTCTCCCGGAGGTCGAGGAAGACCTCAACTAGGTGAGCTTACGCCTTCAAGTGGCGGCGTTTCTCAGTCTGGTGCTCAGGGTTGCTCCACTCGGTTGGTCCTTCAGTACCTCCTCCATCTCTCGAAGGAAGGTCTGAAGTCAAACTTTGTCAGGGTGCATCTGAGCACCATCTCAGCGAATCACCTCCCTGTCGAGGGATAGTCCCTCTTGGGGCAGCCAATGGTCTCCCGCTTTATGAGGGGTCTCTTACTGTCCAAACTGCCCATTCGACTGCCCCCGGCGGAATGGGACCTGAACATAGTGCTCCTGCAGCTTACGCATTCGCCCTTCGAGCTGATAGCGACATGCTTGCTTCAGCACCTATCCTGGAAAATGGTCTTCCTGGTGGCTCTGACCTCGGCTCGCCGAGTCAGTGAGCTCCAGGCTCTCATGGCTGAAGCCCCTTATAATAGATTCTATAGGAATAGGGTGGTCCTCTGTACCCACCCCAAATTCCTGCTGAAAGTTGTCTCGGATTTCCATCTCAATCAGGAGATAGTCTTACTGACCTTCTTCCCAAGACCCCATGCTGACCAGACGTCGGCAGCTTTGCATACACTCGACTGCAAGAGGGCTCTTGCCTTCTATCTACAGCGCACTCAGGCTCATCGCAAATCTGGCCAACTCTTTGTGACTTACGATCCCAATTGACTGGGACAGGCAGTCACTAAACGCACCCTCTCTATTTGGGTGGCAAACTGCATCGCCTTTGCCCATATGAAGGCGGGTGCCCCTTTGGATTGACAAGTCACCACACATGGTGTCCAAGCCAAGGCGGCTTCGGTGGCCTTGCTACGTTCAGTGCCCCTGCAGGACATCTGCCAGGCGGCGACCTGGTCTTTAGCGAACACCTTCGCTGCACACAAGTGCCTGGAGAGGGAGTCCCGTTGGGACAGCGCCTTCAGCCAGGCCGTACTCCATAATCTGTTTGGGGTATAAGCAACTCCTGCCCTCCGATCCTTCTTCATGGCTACCGAGGGCTTCGCCCTGAGAAATCGGGCTCCTGCGGGCATTGATTTCTGCTCATGACCTCGCGGAGGCGTTTTTTGGTTACAGGTTTGGTAGCCTGTAGCTGGGAAGTCCCAAAAGTGAGGACTGACTTCCTGCTTGTTCCTGGAGAAAGCGTAGTTACTCACCTGTAACAGGTGTTCTCCAGGGACAGCAGGAATCAGTCCTCACTATCCTCCCTCCTCCCCCGATGAGTTGCTGGATTTTTATCCTGCCCTTGCCATCTGCTTGGTCGGGCTTGAGCTAAGGGACCTGACTGAGCAAGATGGCACCCTTGGGCGAGAAGAGGACCACACATGTGTGGTAGCAATCCCAAAGGCTTTCTTTGAAAGCTGGGGAATTGCTCCGCGCGGGCTCCGTCGGTGCCGACGTCACCCATAAGTGAGGATGATTCCTGCTGTCCCCGGAGAACACCTGTTACAAGTGAGTAACTACGCTTTCCCACTGAGTTACCCTCAGCAACTGAAGAAGTTAATCACATTTGTAGATGAGGAATTGTTCTCTTTTTAGTTTGGTCTGTTTTTCTAGTATTGAATCATTAACAGATGGAATTTGAATTGTATCAAATATATAAATATAATCTGTGGAGCTGTTACAGAACAGTTATGGGGTTAAGAAAGAAACGTATTCACTGGTGGAAAGCTGAGATAATTCCAAGAGGAGATAGAAACACTGAACATGTCGGCAGATAAGAGTCCATAAGTCCCGCCCCCCCTTCTGCTCATCTCCTGTACTGCACACCTTAATCCATCCTTTTGGCTACTCAGAGATCCAAGGTGTTTGTTTCATGCTTTCTTGAACTCTAACATCTTTTTTTTTTATCTCAACCTCCTCCAATGAGACTCTTCTCCTGATCCACCTCCTTTACCATGAAAAACTATTTCCTCAGATTTCTCCTGTGTCTTCCTCCTACTCTCATCACCAAACCCCTTGCCATAGAGCTTCCTTCCTGTTTATTTATCCCTTGCTGGTATTTGAAAGCTTCTTCCATTCTCTCCCCTTTTCCTTTTCTCTCCCCACCTGCACTTGCTACTGTCCTCAGTCGGGTCGTAACATGCCTTGACTATTGCAATATCATCTATGCAGGCATTCCTCAGTATGAACTCTGATGCTTACAGACCATTCAAAATTCTGCCATTAAATTATTATCCAATGCCTGAAAACATGACCATTTTACTCTGTTGCTTATTCATGATCATTGGTTGCCGATACATTACAGAATACAAGATTCTGATATTGGTGCACAAAGCCGCCTCTACTGTGGTACACACTGTTATCTCTCATCCTTGACTATTCCCCTTACTTCCCCCATAGGGCCCTCCATTTCACACTAATAGTCTCTTTCTGGCATCTGCTAGCCCAGCCCAGATACGAATCCGTCAGACATTCTGCCTTTTTACTTTCTTGCACCTTATTTATGGAATAACCTCCCCTAGCTCTCCATTTGGAGCCTTCCTATGTTAAATTCAAAACCTTTCTCAAAACGCACTTATTTCAGATGGCATTTCATCTTATCTTTTACCTAGTCTTTTTTTCTCTTTCTTGTCCACCAATGGCATTCCTTTCAACCTTTCTTCATGTAGCTTACCTTTTGCTTGGGTGGTATATTAAGCAATGAAATAAAGATCTTCCCTCCTAGCTCTTCATAATCATAAAACACTCAATAGACCTAATCAGACCTGACCACCCTTTATGTTCTGTATTTGTCAATCTTAGCTCTGTCTATGTCTAACATTTGCTTGCTTTTCCTATCAATAGTGGAGTTCTTTTATTATTATTTTATTTGATTTTAAATTCTTGTAAACCGCTTTGCTGCCCATCCACATCTACCACTAAGCTCTACAGGCCCGATATTCAGCAGTGCTCCTAAAGGATCTAGCCATTGCCACTTAACTGTAGACCCAGATATTCAATGCTGGGACCATATCCAGCCATCGGAATTGAATATCTGGGTCAGCCAGATAGCGATGAAGCTAACCGGGCAGTGGTAATATTCAGCCAGTTAGCTTCTGCATCAAAGGTTAGGCCAGCCTTTTATGTACCTTTTGCTGCGTTGCGAGAACCGAGCAGTGGATCAGTATTGCCACTGTCTGGTTATCACCGGATGCCACCTTTGCTCCGCCCCCAGAGTACCTTGATGCTAGCCGGCTAGCATTGAGGCATGCATCAGCAGCACCCGTGGATACGCAATGGCATGGTGTTAGTGCTGCTGAATATTGCAGTAAGAGACAAAATTAAACCAACATAAGAAAACCCCTTAATTATTCAATTCAATTCTTTTGTCGAAGCCCACCGGGGGCGCTGTTCTAATTGTTGCAGTCGTTTATTTGGGGAATATGGAAGACACTTTGATCCAACAATCTCCGTTGTACCAACATGTAAAAATATGGAGAAGGTTTTTGGATGATATATTTTTTGTTTGGACCTCAGATCGTCCTACACTTACTAATTTTATCATCTGGTTAAATCAACTGAAGCCTAACATTACATTTACTGAACACACAGCCCAAGATCGAATTGAATTTTTGGACATTACCATCATTGTCGAAGATGGTAAATTAATATCTTCGTTATACCGAAAAGCAGTTCAGAGGAATAGTTTATTGCATTATCGAAGCAATCATCCTGGTTCCCTCAAGCGGGGACTGCCATTTGGGCAGTTTCTGCGATTGAGGCGTCTCTGCCACTCTTTAGATGATTTCAAGGCACATGCCTCTGAATTGACCAATCGGTTATTGGTTAGGGGTTATCCATTGAAAGTGGTTTCCCAGGCTTTTCGCCGGGCGCGATATACACATAGAGAATGGTTATTGGACCCCCAATATTCAGTCCATAGATCAAGTGACTCTAGTATGTTGGTGGGCGTTTTACCTTACTCAGAAAACAGTTCAGAAGTAGCAAAAATTTTGCGTTCTCATTGGCGGATTTTATCGTTACATGAATGTTTTCAGCAGCCCTTGCGAGTAGCTTTCACTCGGGGTTCCAATCTGAGCAACCACTTGGTTAAGACAACACTGTCTTTAGACAGACCCATTTCTCCGGGACATGATGGGGGACATGACCCCTGTTCTACTTGTAAATATTGTGAACAGACACTCTCGGGACGAAAATGGCAACATCCCACTACAGGACGTGAGTATACACGACAGTGGAGGACTACGTGTCTTACCTCTCACATAGTGTTTTTGCTGAGATGTCCATGTGATTTATTGTATGTGGGACGCACTACCAGGTCGCTCAAACAACGCTTAGCAGAACATGCATCGCGTATAAAAAACAAGGTGTTGACAGCTCCACTGGTTGAACTTTGTATAGCAGTCTCTCACTCTTTTGAGGAGTTGTGTTGGACTGTGATAGATCATGTTCCTCTTGATCCCCGAGGGGGAGATCGCGAGCAACGACTGCAACAATTAGAACAGCGGTGGATTTTTTCATTACATACCATACACCCTGACGGGTTAAATCGAGACATCGATTGGATCACCATTCTATGATGTAGTAAATTCTGATTGGACGTCTGTCTACCTATGGAGAGGAGGACTCCTCTGACAGTGAGGACTTTCCTCTTCCCATTGGTGTTTCCCCTGTTTAAAAATGACGAGGTAAAAGCCATTCATGACACAATACCCAAGCGAGCCACGATGAAGGAGGTGGTGTTTTGAGTTGGAAGAGAACGATGGCAGTTTGTTGCAATATTTTATATAGAGATTACACTTGATACAGGGCGCACACCCGAAACGTGCACGTCGTTTTGAGTTGGAAGAGAACGATGGCAGTTTGTTGCAATACTTTATATAGAGATTACACTTGATACAGGGCGCACACCCGAAACGTGCACGTCGTGTATTGCATATCTTGGAATCTGAAACATGAAGGACACTAACTGCAGCTTGTGGAAGAAGATAAGTAATTGGTTTTTAAATTCACGAGGGTGAAACATAAAACGAATAAAAGCAGTCCACAGCCAGGTGAGGACTAGGCTAACAGTGCTAGCCCTCCCCCGGTGGGCTTCGACAAAAGAATTGAATTGAATAATTAAGGGGTTTTCTTATGTTGGTTTAATTTTGTCTCTTAGAGATTCACCATCATAAATAGGGTATTATTGATTTAGAATATTGCAGTAAGGCAGTTAAAACGGTTAGCAGGTCTGCGAACTGTGTTAACTGCTTTGAATATCCCCCTTTGCCTTACAATCCCTTCCTCTGTGCTTGTCCCATGCCTTTTTATGCAGTTTCTTGTCTTCACTATATCCACTGTGAGGCTGTTCCTTGATTTCACCACTCCTTCTGTAAAGAAGTATAGATTTGCTTAGATTACCTCGGAATTTACCCTCTTTCATGCTTGTCCTATGACCACGTCCAGAGTTTCCTTTCCTTTAATATTGGTGGACTATTGAATTGCACAAGACGTTCATTATCTTGTTTGGTTAATTAGGGATATTCAAGGTCATATTCTATTCTGCCCTTATTCCTTCTCTCTAAGAAACCTCTCTCTCTGGTCAGTTCAGCCTGCTGCCTCCAGGTAAGATATCTTCCTCAATACCCTCTCTTCACTTGGATTTAAGGGCTCTTTTCTGTCCTGGTTCTCTTATCTCTCCCATTGTACTTTTAGTGTATGTTCAGATGCATCCTCCTCTACTGCTATCCCGCTCTCTGTTAGTATACCCAAGGGCTCTTAGAGACTTTTTTTTTCCATCCAGTCCCTTGGTGCACTCATCTCCTCCCATGGTTTTCAGTACCATCTTTACACTGGTAACTCTCAGATCTACCTCTCTGCACCTGAAATCTCTCCAGGAATCCAGGCCCGTATCTCTGCCTGCTTATCTGACATTACTGCCTGGATGTCCTATCAATGTCTAAAATTGAACATGGCCAAAGCCGAGCTTATCTTTCCACTAACCCACATCCCCCCTTTTTCTATTTCTGTGGATGACACTTGTAAAAGGGGGTGCTTGTTATGAAGGTACCATCACCTTGGCAAGTATGTAAATTAACTGTCTTGCAAAGGATTGTGGTTATTGAAGTCCATTCACACAAAGCTTGCCTTTTAAATAAATGAAGAAACTTGTAGTTGGTCGAGTGTAAGGCAAAATTAGAGTTTATTTATGGGGTGAATATTCCACACACAGATATACTTGGTACCACCATCCAGATAACTTCTCCAGGGTTTATTCCACATAAACAAGGCAACTGAAAAGCTTAAGTAAATAAGTATCAAAGTCCTTTATGGAACAGAAGGGCTTTTCTTACAGCCACTGCTATCAAACTTTGTAGCAGTGCTGAGGTGGAAACAAACCAAAAAGGAAAACTTCTTTGTACAAAAAAAACAGCTCTCTCTATCCACACAGAAAAGAACTTTTACATTCCACGTGTGCTTAGCTTGGGCTGTGCTCTGCTCTACCAACAGGTGTCAATCCTGATGCAATCAACAGCTTGTTTTTAGCACACGGCAAACTTCCCCAAAAGCTTTCTCTTTCTAAGAGAACTTTCTGGGGAGCCAGTAATTAGAATGTTTCCTTTTGATGTTTGCTCTTGTTTGGAGGATTTTTCTAAACTAACAACCTACACAGGGAACAGTCCATATAAACATTCTCTTCATCAGATATTAAACCTTGCTCATGGAATTGCATGGGTTCAATTTCACTGTCTGACTCAGAGGGCTTTATTAACTGACCTCTATATGGAGAGAAACTGTTTCTCTGCTGTTTGCAATGCTCAGAGCTAGAGAAACGTTTACAGTTCATACCTGAATCCAGGCTGGCATCAGGCTGATTCCTTTGGTATTCTGGCCAGTATGCAATAGAGCTTCTGTGTCCTATCCTCCAGTTGTTATCCCTGGACCTCAGGGCCTTTTCTCCATACGTCCTCCAAGAGGTATTTGGGCTCCTTTTCTCCTTAGCTGCAGCAGACCTCTTCCTAGGTGCTGCTTGAGGGTCCCTGGCTGTGGATCTCCAGACCTCAGGCTTTCTCCAGTCCTCTGAAGGTTGTTTCCCCCAGGAATCTCTCCAGGCATATGTACTTTTCTGAGCTCCACTCTTGGTCTGTCTGCTTTCTTGTCCTTGTTCCTTTAGGTTCCGGTTGTTCCTTCTGTTCCTCCTGCTTCTCTCGTTACTCCTCTCCTCCTTGGTCTCGTTCTTCCTCTCCTCCTCTCATGAAGAATCCCTTCTAGTTTTAAAGGGCATAGATTGCAACTCCTCCCTTGCATTCTTCAGGTGTTGTGGATTAAGCTTTCTCCTAGAAGATGATTGATTAGGGATGACATAATGGTTTCTCTGATTAGACTCATGCTTTTCCACTTTAGCTTCTCTAGGGGCTTTCTGCAAACTGATGCATCCTGGAACATGTAGTCTTTTAGGGAAGCAAGCTGTCTTATCTCTCTGACCTGCCAGCACAGGTCCCTTGATCAGAGTAAATTCCCCTCTTTTGTCCTTACTCCCTGAGCTTTGATAAGATTCCTTATCACACACTCTACTCCTCCCTTTTTCCTCGTCTCGCAACCTTGGCATCATCTTTGACTCCTCCCTCTCATTCTCCATACACATCCAACATAATAGCTAAAACCTGTAATTTCTTTCTCCATAACATCAGCAAAACTTGCACCTTCCTTTCTGAATATGAACTCTTTAGTCATCTCCTATCTAGACTATTGCAACCTCCTCCTCGCTGGTCTCTCTCGGAATCATCTCCCCTCACTTCAATCTGTTCAAAACTCAATTTCCACTAGTGCTGCTATGCTCATTTAACTCCTCTTCTCAAATCACCTCATTGGCTGCCTATCCATTTCTGCATCCTGTTCAAACTTTTTATACAGCATAGTTACTTACCTGTAACAGGTGAGCTCTGGGAACAGCAGGAATAAGTCTTCACATATGGGTACGTCGGTACCGACGGAGCCTGCGCGGGAACGCTCCCCAGCGTCCAATCAGAAAGCTTTTGGGAGCATCCCACAGCGCATGCGTGCTGCCTTCCCGCCTTTCCAACTGTCTCCTCAGTTGAGTTTTATAGCTGAGACAAAGAAGGAGAGAGAGAGGAAAGGAGAGAGAGAGACAACTCCTAGGGGAGGTGGGTGGGTTGTGAAGACTTATTCCTGCTGTTCCCAGAGATCACCTGTTACAGGTAAGTAACTGTGCTATCTCCAGGAACAAGCAGGAATGAGTCTTCACATATGGGGACTCCTTGGCTTTGGATGCCAAGGAGAGAGCCCATAAGTTGTGTGTCCCAGGGACAGGGCTGCACTTTGCCACCTGGATCTCTGGCATCCCTTGAGGGATGGTGGGTAGGAGTTGATTAAGTATGGAACAGGTGTTTGAGAACAGCCTGACCAAACAAGGCATCCCGGCGGGAGTCCTTGTCCAAGCAGTAATGGGCTGTGAAGGTATGAACCGAGGCCCAAGTGGCTGCTCGACAGATGTCGTCAATAGACACAGAGTTCAGATGAGCCATTGAGGTTGCCAGGGCCCTCACATTGTGAGCTGTGACATGGCTCTCCAGAGAAAGGTTCTTGCTCTGATAGGCGAAAGAAATACATTGAGCAATCCAGTTAGAGAGTGTCCTCTTGGAGACTGGTTGTCCGAGATGAGAAGGATCAAAGGCAACAAAGAGTTGGGAAGACTTTCTATGTTGCTGTATCCTTTGTAAGTAAAAAGCTAGAGCTCTTTTACAGTCCAGGGTATGAAGATTCCTTTCTGCACTTGATGCATGAGGTCCTGGAAAAAAGACAGGTAGGTAAACCTCCTGGTTGAGGTGAAAAGGTGAGACCACCTTAGGCATAAAGTGTGGATTAGTCCTAAGGACCACCTTGTCATGATGGAACCTTGTATAAGGTGGATTAGCTACTAGTGCTTGCAATTCAGTAATGCGATTGCAATGAGAAAGATAACCTTCCAAGAAAGGTATTTCAAGGAGGTGGTAGCTAAAGGTTCAAAAGGCGGCTTCATAAGCTGACCAAGAACCAAGTTTAAGTCCCATGCCACAGGGGGTGGTTTAATGGGAGGCTTTGTTAAGAGGAGGCCTCTCATGAATCTTGCTACAAGAGGATGAGAGGAAATAGGTTGTCCATTTAGAGGCTTAAGGGAAGCTGCAATAGCACTCAAATGGACTCTTACTGAATTTGTCTTAAGGCCTGCATTAGACAGATGAAGGAGATACTCCAGCAAAGATTCCAGAGGTATGGCAAGGGGGTTAAGACCCTTCCCAGAACACCAGATGGTAACCTCTTCCACTTGAAAGCATAAGAACGTCTAGTGGAAGGTTTTCTGGAAGCATAAAGAACATCTTTCACTTGTTGAGAAAGATGAAGATCCTGGAAATCTAGGCCTTCAGCAACCAAGCCCTGAGATGCAGAGACTGGGGATTGGGATGCCATAACTTTCCGTCCTCTTGAGAGAGGAGGTCTGGAGCAGACCCTAACTCCAGGGAGGGAGCTTGAGAGAGATATAGAAGCAGAGGGTACCACACTTGCCTTGGCCAATGTGGAGCTATGAGAATCATGTGGCCTCTGTCTCTCTGAAGCTTGAACAGGGTTTTGGGAATTAGAGGAAAGGGTGGAAAGGCATAAAGGAAGTCTTGACCCCAGTGAAGGAGGAAAGCATCCCTTGCCTGAGCTCCCTGAGCCAGAGTTCTGGAAAAGAACCGGGGAAGTATGGCATTCCACGGACTTGCGAAGAGGTCTATTGTCTGGGGTTCCCCAAATTTGAAAAATCTTGGATACCTGGTCCATATGTAGGGACCACTCGTGTGGAAGCAGAACTCAACTGAGTCTGTCTGCCCAAGAGTTTTGAACCCCTGGAAGATAAACTGCCAGAAGATGAATGTGATGCTCTCTGGCGAGGGCCCACAGTCGCAAAGCTTCGTTGCAAAGCGACAGAGAGCCAGTTCCTCCCTGCTTGTTTACATAGAACATGGCTACCTGATTGTCCGTGTGGACAAGGACTGTCTTGTGGCTGAGCAGGGGGTGGAAAACTCGCAGAGCAAGGAAGATTGCTCTGAGTTACAAGAGATTGATATGTAGACAAGTCTCTTATGGGGTCCAGATGCCCTGGGTGGAGAGGTCTTGAAGATGAGCTTCCCACCCCATTGGAGAAGCATCTGTTGTAAGAGTTGCCTGGGGCAGAGGCTGTTGAAAAGGGGACCCCAGCAACAGGTTTTGAGGGGACTTCCACCACTGGAGGGACAAAATGAGGCGACTTGTGTTTGCTATTTTGTCTGACAGGCAGCCTGATGCCTGGGTCCATTGGGTGGATAAAGTCCACTGAGCTGCCCTCATGTGAAGGCGAGCATATGGTACCACATGTACAGTGGATACCATGTGGCCTAGCAACTGTAACATCTCTCGAGCAGTTAGCAGGGGCTTTAACTCTGCTTGAAAAGCTAACTGCACCAAGCGAAGTCAACGGGCTTGGGGAAGATAGGCCCTTGCCCTTGTGGTATCCAGCAACACCCCTATAAACTCCAGGGACTGAGTAGGGATCAGATTGGATTTTGGGATGTTTATTACCAGCCCTAAATACTGAAGGATACGCATTGTGCAGGTTAGAGAAGTCTTGGCCTCTGATTGAGTGGGAGCTCGAATGAGCCAGTCGTCCAGGTAAGGGAAGACGAATATTCCCAGGGTGCGCAGAAAAGCAGCTACTACTGCCATGCATTTCGTGAACACCCTTGGTGCAGAGGCCAGACCAAAAGGGAGCACTCTGTATTGATAGTGCTTCTCCTGAAAAAGGAACCGAAGGAACCTTCTGTGAATTGGATGGATGAGAACATGTGTGTACGCATCCTTGAGATCTAGAGAACAAAGCCAATCCTGACTCTGAAGGTATGGCAGCAGAGCTCCTAGAGAAACCATCTTGAAATTTTCCTTGACTAGGAATCTGTTCAATTCTCTGAGATCTAAGATGGGTCTGAAGCCCCCTGTTTTCTTTGGAATAAGAAAATAGGGGGAGTAGAACCCTGTGCCCTGTTATTGAAGAGGCACTTCCTCTATTGCCCCCTGGGCAAGAAGAGTGGCAACCTCCTGTTCCAACAGATTGAGGAATTGAACTGGTGCACTCTGGTGAGAGGGGGCAAGCTTGAGAAATGAAGTTTGTACCCCTCTCTTATGATTGAGAGTGTCCAATGCTCTGTTGTAATTTGCTCCCACCTGGGAGCAAAGTGACATAACCTTCCTGGAATGGTGGAGGGCTCTGGTCCTTCTAGAGCCAGGAAGGCTAAGTTCTCTAGCAGAAAGTCAAAGGCCCTGAGGGGGCTGAGGCTGCTGGGCTGGAGCAGGCCTCGCAGCCTTTGCTTTGCTCTGTTTGGAGGATTGCTGACGTTTGGAAGCTGCAGAAGATGCCCGCTGACCATAAGTAGGATAGAATCTTCCCTTTTTAGAAAAAGGTGTTTTCTTGAACAAACTTTTCTTAGCAGGAGCAGCTGTGGATTTGGATAGTCTATCCAAAGCAGAATTTTCAGCAACCATCTGATTGGCCTTTGCTTGCCAATCCTTTCCAAACAGGTTCTCACCTATACAAGGAATATTACCCAATTCATCTTGAACCCATATCTCCAGATCCGATGCTTGAAGCCAAGCAATCCTACGTGCACCTATGGCAATAGATGAGGCTCTGCTCACACATTCAAAGGAGTTGAAAGCTGCACGGTTGGAGAATTTGGAGATATCCTAGGCATGTTTGAGCCCAGTGAGAAATTCTTGCCTTTTATCATCAGATATAAAAGGACTTAAAGTCTGCAAATGGTCAGTGACTTCTTTTAAGAACATGCCCATGTAGAGACTATAAGAATTAATTCTCGCAGCAAGCATGGAAGCTTGGAAGACTCTTCTTCCAAAAGTATCCAGGGTTCTACATTCACGTCCTGGAGGATTAGAGGCATGTCTTTTAGCACTCTTAATCTTTCTCATTGCAGACTCAACCACAATAGAGTGGTGAGGAAGTTGCGTTTTATGGAAACCAGGACAAGGAGGGACACGATACATGGTGTCCAACCTGCGAGAATGAGGAGAGGTGGTTAGAGGTGCTTCCCACATCCTTAACATGAGATCATACAGAATCTCATGAATAGGTAAGGTAGCTGCCTCCTTAGGAGTTTTAGGATATTGCAAAATATCTAACTCCTTGGCTCTAGGTTCTGACTCTGGGGCCACTGTAGTAGAGAGGCCCCGAGCCACCTCTCTGATAAAGTCTTGAAAAGACAAGTCCTCTGGAGGAGACATCCTTCGTTTAGGAGAGGACTCCTCCTGTGGAAGAAGCATCACTGCAGCGACAGACTCCTCAGAATCCTCAGAGTCGTCAGAGGAATCGAAGTATGGTCTGTCTGGATGCTCTTGCAACGCCCGATACCCGTACCGACCGGGATCGGTATCGTGAATCACCGGGGTATCGGAGGGCTTCAGAGGACAAAGTACAGGCATAGCGGACACCGATGCTGATGCCATCGGTACCGGGATCGGTACCGATGGTGATGTTAGTGCCGGTACCGGTGGAGTAGTCTGTTGCGGTACCACGGGCGTCGATGCCACAAGGAAAGCCGCCAGACTGCATTCCATGGACAGAATTCTCTGATCCATCGATACCGCCAATGCCTGGAAGTCGGTACCGGTGGAAGCCACCGGTACCCCAGAGCATGGCACCAAGAGATCTGTCGAGGCCACACCATTGAGATCATCTTGGAACCCCGATGATGATGCTTTAGAGGCCGAAGCCTCCCGCCGGGGTAATTTTGCCGGTGCAGAATCCTCGAGGGCAAGGCCAAAGGCATCTCGATGCTTAGAAGGAGATCTACCCTTCGAGGACTGGCTGGATTTATGTTTAGTTACCTGAGATCCATGTGAGGAAGAAGCAGCCCTGGAAGACGTTGATGTCACCGAAGCCGCATCAGAGGGAAACAGGGTACTGAGCTTGGCAGCTCGGTTCTGACGACCCCTCTTAGACATCATGGAACAGGACACACAATCTGTTATGGAATGGTCAGGACCTAAACATTTTAGACACCAGTCATGGGTGTCGGTGACGGAGATAGTACCGCCACATTTTGTGCACTTCTTAAAACCTGAGGCAGGCTTTTCCATAGTTAAGGAAAAATGTTCTGGGCCTAAGGCCCAAAACTGAAGTGCACCTGAAGTGGAAAAAGTCTTTTTTTTTTTTTTAAAGAAGAAAAGAACAAGGACCGGCGGTACCGGTACAGTGTCAAAGAAGGCAGACGCGACAGAAAAGAATAAAGAAAAAAATAAGGAAATTCTTCTGCGGTGACAGGAACACAACCTGCTGGCTCCGCGGAAAAAGAACAACTGAGGAGAGATAGTTGGAAAGGCGGGAAGGCAGCACGCAGGCGCTGTGGGATGCTCCCAAAAGCTTTCTGATTGGATGCTGGGGAGCGTTCCCGCGCAGGCTCCGTCAGTACCGACGTACCCATATGTGAAGACTCATTCCTGCTTGTTCCTGGAGATTGACCTATATTCTGCATCTCTTCACTACTTTTCCTCTTATCTCCCTAAAGTCCTTGGGAACTCCACTCTTCTGCCAGATCCCTACTATCTGTGCCCTTCTGTTTCACTGCCAACTTCAAATTTTGATCTTTTCACTATGTTGCTCTTTATGCCTGAAACAAACTACCCAAGTCAGTATGTCAGACTCCATCTCTGGCCCTATTCAAATCCAGGCTAAAAGGCCACTTGCTTTTGGATCCTGATCTGCTTAGTCTCTTGTTCACCTCCTATGTGTTTCCTTACCATTCCTCTAGATTTACCCTAGTCCCCAGTTGTTGTGTTGTCTGACTTGACGAGACTGTAAGCTCTGATATGCAGAGACTCTCTCTTACATGCCTTTGTACAGCACTATGTACACCCTGTAGCATACAAATGATTAATAGTGATAGAAGTAGTTATGCAGTTTTCAGACTTGCAAACTGCCTAAATGTATTTATTATTAGTATTTAAATACTATTCACTGGGATATTCAGTGGCATTAACCCAGTTAATGCACTGAATATCTCTCCTTAAGCCATCTAAATGCCCCGTTACTAATCGGTTAGTGATGGGGGTGGCACCATTAGCCGGTCAGCAGCAATATTCAGCCGCTAACCAATTAGTTAAATCGCCTAAAGTTAGGACACGTGGAACTTGTAAGCCAGTTAGTGCCTGAATATCACTGCTAACTGGATGGCAAAAGAGCAATCTGGGCAATATAATATTCAGTGCCACTCAATCGCTAGCTGCTTTGAGTGCTGGCCACTGCCGCTGAAAATGCCCCCCATAAGTTTTCAATTCCTTCCTAAATTTCAATAGATCCCTTTAGGCCCGGAGCTCATCAGGCAAGGAGTTCCACAATCCAAGGGCATATAAAAAAAAGGCTCTAGTATAGGTGAGCCATCATGAAAGAAGCATCCTCTGCAGTGGGCACATATGTGTCCATGCCTAAAGAACAAGGTTTAAAGTGGCTGCCAACAAGCCTAGGAGCTGCAAGCAATCCCAGATCCTGGGTGCTGCTTGGTTCCTGAATGCTAGCCCAAAAGCTTGGCTTGCCTTGCCTCTTGTTGGTTAAGAATGCCCTGTCCAACCATGTGTCGAATATGCCTCCAGATACTCCAGGGATTGCAATGGCAAAAGTTAACTGCTGGTGTGGTTTACCACCCAGCCTAAGCTCTCCAGGAGATGGATCACATGGACTGTCACGGCTCGACAATCTGAGGCCGACTTGGCACTGATGAACCAGTCACAGAAATTAAGAGTGGACTGCCACCACTATCACCAGGATCTTGAAAAAGGTCTGGGGTGCTGCTGCCAGTCCAAAAGGCAAGGACCAAAACTGGAAATGCTTGCCCAGAATGGCAAACCAAAAGAGTAGTTGCTGGTCCTCACGAATAGGACAGGTCCAGGAACATCAGAAACTCTCCCTTCCAGACCACCTGAATGAAAGACTGCAAGATTTCAGTGTGTAAGCAGGAAACCCACTGACAGATGTGGACTGCCTTGAGATCAAAGATTGGCCAGAGGGCACCATCCTTCTTGGGAACCACAAAAATAAATGGAGTACTGACTCTTGCCCTGCTCAAGTAGAGGCCATGGGTACAGTGGCCCTTAGTTGTAGAAGCTTTTCTAAAGTAGCCTCGACTGTTACATGCTTAAGCAGAGAACTGTATGGAGAAACTACAAAGGCATACGAGATTCGCTGAACCTATGTCCAGAACCCAACAATCCGATGAGATCTGGGCCCATTTCTGATAAGAGAGCCAGACATCTCCCTACTGGAGGTATCTCGTAATGGGCCCCCTGCCCGTCTCTGCTCAAAGTGGGAGGTGCCTATTCCAAAAGAAGAGTCTCTGGACCTCCGGGCCCTCTAAAAGGGTTGTGACTTGCCCCAAGACAGTGGCTGCCTCCCTGGGTGGAATTTCCAGGTGTCCTGAAACCAGGACTGGGAAGCTGAATGCTGAGAGGTGCCCTAAGGCTTGTCCTCGGGCAGCTGCTAAAGCTTAGTGTCCCCCAAATCCTTGATGAGCTTTTTGAGGTCCTCCCTAAAAAACAGCTGACCCTTAAAGGGAAGTTTTGCCCAATGGAGTCCTATCCATGGCCCAGTTTCTAAGCACAGCCAGCACCTGGCAGCTACTGCGAATCACTCTTGGCAATAGATGAATGAGATCATACATTGAAATGGCCAGAAAGGCCACCACAGACTCCCCCTATGGACTGAATTTTAATCATCCAGAAATTGTTGGGCCCAGTGCAAGAACACACGAACAACCAACCTGCCGCAGAGGCCTGAAGACCAAGATTTGAGGCGGAGAAGACAGTCTTTAGTTATGCGTCCACCTTGCAGTCCTGATGATCCTAGACAGGAGTACTGCTCTTCACTGGGATAATGGTGCATCTAATGACTGCTGTCACCAAAGCAACCACCTTGAGAAAATGCAACAAGCTGTCTTTGCCCCCTTGGGGAAATGTGTACAGCCTGCCCAACACCTTACTCCACCTTGAAGAAAGCATTCCGGGACCTCCCATTCCGCCAAGATCATGTGCTGGACAGCCTGTAGAAGGGGAAAGGCCTTAGAAGGCCTCAGCAGCCCTCCAGAATGGGGTCTTTGTCTGATTTTTCTTCAATTGTGACATCCGCAATGCAGAGTGCTGAAGAAATTTGGGCAATAAGGGAGGACAACATCTCACGAGAAAACAGATGGATGATCAAGGAGTCATCCTCCATGGGAGAAAGCTTGCCCTCTTCCAGGCTCCCACTGCTACCAGGACTAGAAGGTTCTGTTACTTCCACATTGCTCTCCAGGGGAAGGGACCTGATCTGCTTTGAAGCCTCCCATAAAGCACCCTCATTGCAGGATAGATAGGACCACTTCCACAGAAAGTCATAAGAGAGGACACCCCTGGGGAAGGCCCAGGGGGTAACCTGGGTTGGAATCCCTAATATCAGAAGGAGCTGACCCCACGTGCACCTGGACAGAGCACTGCCACAGGCGAAAGGTAGTTTAGCACACAAATAAAGTCCGGGGACGGGCCCAAGTGAGGGGATGTCTCTCGGCCCCCTTTGGGGACCAGTTTCAGAGGGTCTGCAGCATCCCCTAAGACTGAGCAGAGAACAGTCTTTGGGCCAGTGAAAGTGCCACAGTTTTTCAAGATGGTGTCATTTCCTGCCACCTCCAGTGTCAAATGGGTTCGGTCACATTGCTCCACCAAGGCCAGTCATATTAGTGAGGGTGGGCAAACTCCACTATGCCCTCCTATTGAAGGCTTTCCCGGGTCTGCTTCACATTCAGGACACAAGCCATCCATCAGCATGCCAGGCCAAAGTACTCCACAAGCCAAGCAGCAGTGACTGCGACCTGACATGTTCTGATGCGACCTCCACAGACAGTCCGGCTCCAGATCTGGCCCTGTCCAAAGAACTGCCAAAGAGACACTGGAATTAAACAGCCTGCAGCCAGCAAAAGTTGTGGCCTGACCAACCTTCCTACCCCCACACCACCAAAAGGCCCAGCATACTGAGGTTTACAGAAGAGGCCAGCACACCATTGGTATTCTCCCAACACCCTATAGGATCTCTGACCAGCAAGAAGTCCTCTTTTTTGATCCTGGCTCAGAGAGGGTTTTTTTCCCCCAGTGTTCTGTGCATACTGGGAGATATGGGGAGGGGGAAGAGAGTCCAAGGAAAAGAACGAGTCAGAAACCTAGTCCTACTGGGGTTGACTTCAACTGAACCCTCCTCAGGCTCAATCAGCCAGCTTCTGCAACCAGTGAACTCACCCAGAGGGTAACTGCAGCTATGCCCTGGGTTCAACTAGATGGGCATCCCACAGGATGGCCCCCAGGAATCCTGAGGATCAAAAAAGCCACTCAACTAAGCATGAAAAGTCCACAGACCAAAAGCCCAGGAGTGTCAAACCCCCCTCCCTAAAAACAGTGCTACTACACCAGTACAGCAACCACTATTTGCTGGAGACAGAGAAATATTGAAGAGTGCTCTTAGCTGCACCAATCCTTATACCAACGATGATGTCACTGGAAATGTCTAATTTTTCTCTGTCTCCATCACCTGCTGGCAGGTAGACATAACTTATTTGTCTGGACTGGTCTAGAAGCATGAACTGAAATGTTAAATGTTTGCAACAATCAGTTGAAATGACAGGTTTCCTTATAAAGAAAAGGGCAGGCCTCTTTTTGTAGGAGGTGAAAATTCATATTTTGGATGTGGAAAAATATCTAGCAATGGCTCAAGAGAGCTTCGTCAGTCTAGTTCTGAGGCAATCAATGACTGACACACAGGAAGAAATAGGGCTTATCCTAGAACCACACAGAGCCCGTGACTGAAATGAGTCTTGAAATGGTCTTAGTGTTACTCCTGGGTCACCAGTAGACTATGCCTCCCTAGAAGTCAGTCATCTTAACAAAAGAGAAATTAGACTTACCTGCTAATTGTTGTTCCTTGAGGAATTCCAGTCCAGTCCCACACCTCTGGGTAGTGTAGCTCTTGTAGCAGCTTGGAGACTGAGCAGGTTATCTTTTTGATGACACTAGTGTACATATACAGCTGGCACTGCCCACCATCCCCAGTACCTATTGACAAAGCAGACTCAGAGAAGCAACAAATAAGTAGTTAAACATGCAACAAACACTTCTATGTCTAAATAAACTAGTACCCCCTTCATCCCCTGGGAAGGATACCCCGTCCCCTCCTCCAGGATGGGGAGGCTTACCTGTTGAGCACCTGAGCAACTCCAACCAGCGGGAAGCGAGCAACCGACAGCTCTTCTGGTCCACCCCTCCCCAAAACACTGATTACACACCCTCCCCGGCTCCCCCTGGCCACTTCCTCCACCAAGGGAACCAACTTCAGGACCTGGGTGTGCATCGATTATCACAGAAAGCACTCAGAGAGGGTTCCGGGACTGGACTGGAGTTCTTCAAGGAACAACAATTAGCAGGTAAGTCTAATTTATCTTTCCTTATCGCCCCTCCAGTCCAGTCCCGCACCTCTGGGATGTATCAGAGCAGTTAAACTAACGGGAGGGACCTGCATAACCAGCCTGAAGCACTGCTGATCCAAAATGAGCGTCCCCCGCCATCTAGACATCCAGGCGAAAATGTTCAGATAAAGTATGCCACCCTACAGATCTTCACCGGCAGAACTAAACTATACTCTGCCCACGAGGCTGCCTGAGCCCTCGTGGAATGCATCTGCAACCCCACAGGCACTGCTCTACCCTTCAAGATGTATGCAGACATGATTGCCTCACTGATCCATCTGGAAATGGAGGCTTAGCTGCCGCTTCACTTTTGCGTGACCCCCCCAAACAGAACCAACAGACAGTCCGATCTCTGAAAGGACAATGCCCTTTTCACATACCTTCGCATCCAAGTGGTACAGCTGTGGAGTGGCAGAGTCCATATCTGCTCTCGCTCACATCTGCGCTCGCCAAAGCCGGTAAGGAAACGGCCTGATTTACATGAAATGCTCACACCACCTTGGGCAAAAATGAAGGTACTGAGCGCAGAACCACTTTCTCCTTGGAGAAGGAAAGGAATGGCTCCTGGCAAGACAGGGTTCGAAGCTCCGAAATCCTGCCTGTCAAGCAAATCGCCCCCAAGAATACCATTTTCAGAGTCAGATCCTTCAGGAAAGCTCGACTCAGTGGCTCAAAGTGTTTCCTAGACAGCACCGTCAGCACCAGATTGAGATTCCAAGGTGGTACCACTACCTTCTTTGGCAGACGGAGGTGGGTCACTGCCCCTAGAAAGCTCAGCACGTCTGGGTGTATACCCAATGGCACCCAGTGGACTTTCCCAAGATAACCAGAAATCGCTGCCAGTTGCACCCTCAAGGAACTGGCAGTTAGACCCTATCAAAACCAGATTGCAAGAATGCCAAGATGTCCGGGACGGAGGCAGTGGAAGGGCGCGCCTGCCTCTCTCTGCACCATGATTCAAAGATACGCCCTATGCAGATGCACGCCAGGTCCGAAGACCACCTCTGGGCTTGTAGCAAGGTCGCTATCCCCGAGCCCGATTATCCTTTCTTCTTCAACCTCGCCCTTTCAAGAGCCATGCCGTAAGCGAGAATTGATCCACCTGGGGCATGCAAAGCGGTTCCTGCATCAAGAGGTTCTCCCAACCGGAAGCCACCACAGTCAATCCGTCAGTATCCGAATCAGGTCAGCATATCACGGGCACGTCGGCCAGTCTGGTGCCACCAGAATTACAAATTCCAGGTGCGCCTCTAGCCATTGCACTAACCTGAGCACCCACAGGTAAAAACAGAGAAGACCCTCTTCGAGCCACTGCTGAATTAGAGCATCCAGGCCCTTGGACTTCCTCTCTTCTTCTGCTGAAAAACCGGCAGGCCTTGGTTGACTCGCACATTGCCATTAGGTCCATGACCGATGTGCCCCATCGGTGGACCACCTGCTCGAACACCTCCTGATTGAGCTGCCACTCTCCGGGGTCCATGTGCACTCGGCAGAGGTAGTCTGCCGTCACACTGTCAACTCCTGCTACGTACGCCGCCGATAACGCCTGGAGATGAATCGCTGCCCATCCGAACAGCCTTTCGGCCTCCTCCTCCAGGGCTGCACTGCCTATGCCTCCTTGCCGGTTGATGTAAGCCACTGTGGTCACATTGTCCGAGAGGACTTGGACCACCTTCCCCTGCAACCATGGCTCGAAACGTTCTAGCGCCAAGGTCATCGCTCGCATCTCGAGCCTGTTGATCGACTATGGGGCCTCCTGCGGACTATTGTCCCTGAACAAAGTGTCATTTGCAATGGGCTCTCCAACCTGACAGGCTGGCATCGGTCATCAGAAGAACCCACACCGGGGACTCCTTCCAGGCTCCCCACATGCAGCCATCAACTGAGGGCTCTCCTGGTGCTCCACGGGCAGGGGGGTACTTGGGACAGGGGTTGACTCTGATGGGACCATCGACTGAGCAGAGCCCTCTGCAGCAGTTGCATGTGCACCCTTGCCCATGGGACTAGCTCGAGAGTGGCCGTCATGGTCCCCTGAACCTGCAGATAATGTCACTCTGATGGTCTTGCCATCTTCAGGACCTGCCCTATCCACTGTCGTAGCTCCTGCGCCCAGCAAACTGGCAAGAAAATCCTGCCCACGGAGGTATCAAAGCACACTCTCAAATACTCTAGCTCCTGGACCAGCCGTAACTGACTCTTGGCCAGGCTGACCCCAACTGAGACTTTGAAGGAACTCTCCCACCCGTGCTGTTCCTCTTTTTGCTATCATCCCTGGACGTCGCCTGGATCAGCCAATTGTCTAGGTACGGGTGGACGAGAACCCCTTCCTTGTGGAGAGCTGCCACCACCATCATGACCTTGGTGAAGGTATGGGGGGTGGTCGCCAGACTGAAGGGCAATGCTCGAAACTGGAAATGGCCCCTTGGCACCGCAAAGTGGAGAAACTGCTGATGTTCTGGATGGATGGGAACATGCAGATACACCTCTGCGAGATCAAGAGTCACCCAAAATCTCCGCTTCCTACCGCCATTATTACTGTGAAAATGTGGTACCCAGAGACCGTAGTTCATGCCCTCGAAGTAGAGAATTAGGCGAAAAGAACCTTCCTTTCGGGCACCACGAAATACATGAAGCATCAACCGCAGACGTATTGGTCTCACGGAACCAGTTCCACGGCTCCCAGCTGTAGGAGACAAGTCAAGGTCTCTTCTTCTACTCCTGCCAACACCACTGCGCCCACTTTGGGCGATCAAAGGAGCTCATTCTTGCTACGACAGCGGGTATAGGCGCGTCATGGATTGCACCCCTTTAAGGCCAATCTCCAGCAGATCCCACTCATCCTGGATCATCTGTCCTACTACTCCATGTACTGGGAAGACTTTCTGCGATTTCCGTACCGCCTGGAACAGCGGATCCTACAGCGTCTCTTCCTCTGCCGGGAGGTTAGCAGGCATATTCAGGGCCTTGAGGGTCTCCAAGGTACACAGAGAATGTGAGCCCTTTGGGGACGAGGAATTGTATCAGTACCCACTTGTAGTGATTGTAAACAGCCCTGATGGCCTTTGGCCTAGGCAGTATATCGAGAAATTGCATAAACATAACCATAAATATGAGCGCTGGTAGTGCCTCCCGGCGGAAAACCCGAACAATCTGAGCCTGATCCTCCTGTTCTGTGCTCTCTCCTTCTTCCAACTCCTCCTGCAGATCTAGCTCCGTGTCAAGGTCTTCCCCATCCAGCCCCTCCGACAACGGTGATTGCTGCCACTCCTCTAAGCCTCTAGCCTGCTTAGATGCCACTACTCCTGACTCATGCTCTTTTGCGTCTGACATCCTCTTTGCCCTGTGTTCCGGGGCTGAGGAGTCACTTGGTAGGCAAAACGCCTTATGCAAAAGTAAAATAAACTCCGGTGAGAACTCCCCCGGGAACCCTACTGCTCCCTGGGTTTGAGGGGTGGATGGTCCGGGCATCGTGCAGGGACTGGGAGCCAGATCCCGTTGAAGGTAACATGGCGCCCCCCGCCCCCAGAGTCTCTTGCAACCGGGAGGGACTCTCCTGCCTCATCTCATCCTGCAGGTCCTGCTCCCATGACAGCCTCTTGTGTGCAGTTTAGGCAGACGCCTGCCTCCAAGACCACACCACATCGCTTACTGCATATCTTGAGGTTTTTTAGATTGTGCTGCAGTGTTGTATCTTAAAGATATGAAATGGACCTTGCCCTGATCCAATAAAACTGACACATTCTCCGAGTAAAGTTTATGTTTTTATTCTAATACTACAAATGGCTATAAGGAAGTACAGCTTCCCTTACAAGCAATATTACAGATTTAATAGGTACATAATCTGGGCTAAGAGACAAGGTATGATCATGACAGGTTACTCACTGACCATAGACAGATGGAAGGATTTCATTTGTGTCCTAGCCAGTGACTATCTTTCAAATTACATACATTTTTTCTTGAATGCAGGTACTTCCTGTTTTCCACAGAGCTGTAGCTGCTAGAAACCTATATGCAGCACCTCCTTTTTTTTTTTTTACACTTATCTTTATTTCTGTCTGACTTTTTATCAGATCCTTCTCGGGAGAAAGTAACAATCTCTCAACCAACTGCCACTTACATCACCTGACCAGGCACCACAGCCCTCTGAAATCTGCCCAGCAACAAAAAATGGCCTGATTAGGCTTTTCCCACATATTTGCATCAAGCTTTGTGCACTGAATTAGTTTTGAGCTGTATAACACAAGGAATGCTTAAGGATTAAATGGGGTTCACGCCCCTTGATACCATCCTATACCAGGCACTGCGGTCTGGCTGGCACGGTGGGAAGGGCTGGGGGCACTCCCCAGGAATGCCCTCAATCTGTTCCTGTGTAGATAAAAGGATCCCCAGCACAGTGCACCTCCAAGGGCTCAGGCACAGAGTACTAGAGTACTTGAACTAAAATAAAATAAAACCAAACAAAAATCTAATTAACTGAAACTGAAATTAAAAAGAAACTTCAAAATGGCCCCCTAGGAAGAGGCTGCTCTGTCCTGCTTTATTCTCCAGTGGCTGCCTCTCCTGGGCACCCAAAACACAGCAGGGGGTTAAACACATGCGGGCCTGAATAAGAAGAAATCGTGCCTAAATTCAGTGGGGGGAGTTTCCCACACCGCTGCAGGCTCCCAAACATGCGGCTGCAGGCAATTCTTTGTCTCCTCATGTTCAGGCGGTTGCTAGAGGTTTCTGCTGTTCCACCCCCCCCCCCCAATGCCACTCTTACCTTGGAGCCTCTTTGCTGCATGGCTTTTCTATCCCTCGCACTCAGCCTTCCTTCCCGGCTTCGGCGCTGAGGGGGGTGACTCGGGGTTGCCAGCTTTCACTCCTGTCAAGCAACTGCAGCCCCTGCAGCGGCTCCTCACCCGGTAACGGGTTCAGGAGCAGCCCGAAGTCTCGGACTGAGGAAGGCCCCCACAGAACTTCCCCCCCCTGAAATCCTGGGGGGAGAGAGGGAAGAAGGAATATCCTCCCCTCAGCCCTGTTGTCCCCTGGGTTCTCTCTGTTCCTTCTGATTTTTTTTTACTTCTGCCTTTAAAAACAAAGAAACCTGCACCTAAACAGGGGAAATAAAAGCAAACTAACCAAACCCATCTCCTTAGTTGTCCCTTCAGTGAGTCCAGCACCCTGGCTCACAACCTCCTCCAGCTGCTTGGAGACAGAGCATACTGGGGCTGGTGGGCGGTGCCAGCTGTATATGTACACTAGTGTCATCAAAAAGATGACATGCTCAGTCTCCAAGCTGCTAGAAGAGGTACACTACCCAGAGGTGCAGGACTGGACTGGAGGGACGATAAGGAATTTATATCTGTGCTATATTACCGTATACAAGACTTAAACAGGAAGGATATAAGGGCCTGTATTGTGTTAGGTTGGCCAGGACAGCTGTTCTGGATTCTCCATGTGCTCTAACTTACTGATACTGGGTATGAGATTTCTGATACTATGCCAAAACTTCTGAAAGGCTATAAGGCACAAGTAGAGTATTCAAGTAAAGGCTTTTCCTGGATTCTTCTTATTTTTTTTTACATATACTAACCAAACTGTCCTTTATGCAAAGGAAAATCCCAAAATGTCAAATATCTTTCTATACATATACAGACATATATGTGAATAAAACCATGCGGAGATTACACTTCCTAGAAAAAAGTTTCATTTATTGCAGAAACTAAAATTACAAGTTTTTTTTCCACGTATACTTGCAGCAGTGGCGGGAGGACAAGGTGAGTGAGACGGCAGCAACTAGATCTGAAGGGTACTCCTAACAGGGCTCTGCTTTCTTTTACAGCTTTTTATGGTTCTTAAAAAACCCCAAAACAAAACCAAAACCAAAATATAGAGAGAGATGCTTTTGGCCTCAGGTATTAAAACCAAATGCACAAGAACTGTGACGTTCCAGCAGGACGTCGCGGGGTTCAATTCTGTTGCTACTTCTTCGCCCTCATTGACTTCCTCATGGTGGATTTGCCCTTGGCAGGGGTCTTCACCTCTTTCCTTTCGGCAGCCGCTGGCTTTTTAGAAGTTGCCCCAGCAGGTTTCTTGGCAGGTGGGGGTGGGAGTTTCTTGGTGGGCAGAGGTAAGGGCTTCTTGGTGGGCGGGGGTGGGGGTTTCTTCAGGGTGCTTGTAGATTTGGCCTGTGGTGCTGGAACACTCTTCTTAGGCTTAGGCTTAGGCTTGGGCTTGGGCTTAGGTGTGGGTGTGCTTCGCTTTGCTGGGGGAGCTCTGGGACGTGCTTTGGCAGGGACCTTCCTCTTCTGCAGACTGTGATGTGGAAAGCAAAAAAGAGAGCTTATCAAAATTTTGTGATGACATCAAGCCCACATTGTACAAAGCCAAATGTCATTTATGATTTAAGTACACTCTTTAGATCAAAAACACTGCAGCTACAATTTAGAAACAACTCCACAGGGAAAGAGTTGAAGGGCAAAAAGAGGGCAGATGCTCTCAGCCTACATAAATCCCATTATAGTTGTTATTGAGAGCAGCAACAGTATTAGAAAACTAAAGAAAATGCAACAAATAAAGTCAGAGGGTTTATTTTATCTTCTATTTTAAAAATTTACAAATTAAAGAGAAACATCATATAATGACCTCCAAAGTTCCCCAGAAGCGGACTGATTTACACAATGTTTCAGACATTTGCATATTAAATTATGTAAGACTTACTGTACTTTATTTAAAAAGTTTTCCTGTATATACAGCACCTTCAGAGTAGTTTACCAATACTTCATAAAAATAAAATAATGTTCTAGCATTTGCGTGTGCCCAGTTAATTTATTTCATCTGTTTTCTTGCTCTAGTCTGTCTCTTTCCCTTTCCTTTTCTAGTACCACAGTCCTACACTTAGGGACATGTTTACCAAGCTGGGATAACCGCACTTGCTATTTGTAACTAGGTTCCATGTTATTCAGATGAACCCAGTTAAAACAGTGTGTGTTGTTAGCCCAGCTTAGTAAACATGCCCCTTAATCTCCGACTTTCCCTTCTGTTGCGTTAATCATAGACTTCTTTTTCCTATTGTTCTCCGCCTTATAGTCAAAAAGCAGGACAATAAATATTTGATATTTCATTCTTGGAATGTAATATTTTTATCCCCACCAACTCCACGGTGAAGAAATGTTTTTCCAGGAACAAGCAGGAAGTCAGCCCTCACACATGGGGTGATGTTGGCGCCGACGGAGCCCGTACGGAGCATTTCCCCAGCTTTCACAGAAAGCCTTTGGGAATGCTACCAAACATGCGTGGCCCCTTCCCATTCAAAGATGCAATCTTGCTCAGTTTCGCTTTTTCTGCAAAGCCCATCGGACACCTGTCCTGTTTCCCCAGAAAAATCCTCTAAAAATTATTCTTAAAAGTTGTTTTTTCCTGGTTTGCGTACCGGTTCCTCTTCCTGCCTCGAACTGGCACTGTTCTCTGCTCTTCTTTTTAGATAAGGCTTGCCTCGACTGGCGTTCGCGCCCTTTTTCGCCAAGGGGTCGTCGACCCTGACCAGGTGTCTCCCACCATGTCAACCAGTGCTGTTTGCGCTGCCTCGGCCTGGACCACAACGGTACCACCTGTGACCTGTGCCAGGCCATGACTCCGAAAACCAACAAGAAAAGGTTAGAGTTGCAGGAGAGGATGTTCCCGCGGTCCGACTCAGCCCCGGCTTTCCTGACACTGAGCCCAACGCTAAGCACCACCCACGAGGCCTGGGCGGCTCCTCCATAAAGACCCCTGGAAGAAAAGGAAGAAACCCTTAAGACCAGTCAAGGTTCCACCAGTGAAACCTGGTAAGGTCCCGCTGCTGGACTCAGGTGACTCCAAGCAGTGCCCCCTTAAGGTCTCTAAGGAGTCCTTGCTGGTGACGACTGTGCGAGGTTCCTCGAAACCGTGGTCCTCGTCGAGGATGCACTCGTGAGAGTGCTGGCTTCGGGCCCAAGGTCCTCGAGGTTTCCAACATTGAATCCAGAATGGCGGCCCTGGAGCAGAATATCTCTGCCATCCTGGCCTTGCAGCAGGCAATGATGTCTGGTTCGTCTGCATCATCTGCCCCGACAACCGGGCCCCCGACTGCAAGAGAGTCCCTGGGCGTCGAGCCAGGCCCCAAGCGTCACCGATCTCGGGCAACCCCTTGGCACCGATCAAGGTCCTGGTCCCGATCCTCGGGTGTCTGGTCCTCCATGGCCAGTTTCCAGGAGTCTGACTGAGATCCATCAGGGAACTCTGGTTCCTCGGGGCCTGCTTTGAGGCACGGGAGTCCTGAGCCTTGGAGTCCCCGATGCCCTCTGACTCCCCCGAGACCTCTCGACACCGAGGCAAAGTCCGACGAGGAGAGCGAGAGAGCCTCGGCTGGGTCATCAATTTTGCAAAGAGCTGCTTATCGCCGTCATAAGAGCTGGTATACCTAGAGGCCTGCTTTCAGACGGACAGTGGAGAGGATGCAGACATTACAGCGGCAGGTAAAACAGTTCCTCCTCATGGACATCAGGCCCCAGGACAGATTTGGGAACCCCTGCTTTAAGTACTGGTGGCCCAGTTTTGGTAAAAGCCAAGGCAGAGTGCAATTATGGCAAACTCAAAGTCCTAGACTTCAAAAACACCGATTTTAGTAAAATGACAGGGCCTGAAGAAGGAGTTGGCAGGATGGGAGGAGAAAAGGGAAGTGGAATTGCAGCAGGCTAAACTAAAAGAGGCAACAGATATATACTGTATGTAAGCAAAGTAAATAAAAACAAGAGGAAAAGGAAATCTATATGGCTCTCCAAAGAAGTGACTGCACAAATAAAGGCAAAAAACACAGCTTTCACACAATTCAGAAGATTGCAGAGGAACACAGAAAAGAATACAGAATAAACCTAAAAGAGACAAAGAGAGAAATAAGGATAGCAAAAGCAAAGACGGAAAAAATGATGGCTAACCCCAGCGTGGAGACAAACCTTTTTTCAAGTATATTCAGGAGAAGAGGAAGATTAGAGGTGGAATTGCAAGACTCAAAAGTGCTGAGGACAGATTTGTGGAAAGTGACATTGAAAAATTGAAAATGCTGAATACTTCTGTTCTGTATTCACTAAAGAAAATCCTGGAGAAGGACCACATATGATTGACAAATATACAAATGGGAATGGAATAGATACCACACCATTCACAGAAGATGATGTTCTTGAACAGCTTTCAAAACTAAAAGTAGACAAGGCCATGGGATTGGATGGGATACATCCCAGGACACTTAATAGATCCTTGGAAACAGGCGAATTTCCGCAGGACTGGAGAAGGGCTGATGATGTACCTCTTCACAAAAGTGGAAATAGAGAAGAGGTAAACTATAGACTGGTAAGCCTTATTTCAGTAGTGGGGAAAGTAATGGAGTCCCTCCTGGAAGAAAGAATAGTGGACTTTCTAGAAAACAATGGGTTACATGATCCGAGGCAACATGGTTTTACCAAAGGACGACCATGTCAAATAAATTTGATTGAGTTCATTGACTGGATGACCAGAGAACTAGATCAATGGCATTTGGCATTCGATGGATGTGATCTACCTAGATTTCAGAGAAGCCTTTGATACTGTTCCTCTTAGGAGGCTTATTAATAAACTGAGCAGCGTAGGGATGGGTCCCAAGTTGGTGAACTGTATCAGAAACTGGTTGACTGATAGATGACAGAAAGTGGTGATAACTGGAACTCATTCGAAAGAAAGGAAGGTGAGTAGTGGTGTACCGCAGGGTTCAGTCCTCGGACGGGTACTGTTCAATGTATTTGTAAGTGATATTGCTGAAGGATTGAGGAGAAAAGTCTGCCTTTTTGCACATGACATGAAAATTTGCAATAGAGTAGACTCCTGAGGGAGTGGACAACATGTAGAAAGATCTACAAAAGCTGGAAGAATGGTCTAATGCTTGACAGTTAAGATTTAGTGCAAAGAAGTGCAGAGTCATGCACTTCAGATGCCAAAATCCAAGAGAATTGTATGTGTTAGGGGGCGGGAGATTGGTGTGCACAGACCAGAAGGACCTTGGAGTGACAGTTTTAGAGGATCTCAAGGTGACGAAACAATGTGATAAGGCGGTGGCAAAAGCCAGAAGGATGCTGGGTTGCATACAGAGAGGAATGTTTCTATGTTTCTATCAGAGGATCTCTAAAGGTAAAAAGTGGACTGTTGTAGTTGTTGTTATGGAAGGACAGACTAGATAGGCCTTGTGGTCTTTTTCTGTCATCATGTTTCTATGAATAACCAGCAGAAAGGCGATATTAATTCCACTGTACAAGTCATTGGTGAGGCCTCACTTGGAGTATTATGTTCAGTTTTGGAGACTATATCTTACAAAGGATATAAAAAGACTTGAAACGGTGCAGAGAAAGGCGACCAAAGTGATTTGAAGCCTGTACCAAAAGACATATGAGAAGAAACTTGAAGACCTAAATATATATACCCTAAAGGAGAGGAAGGACAGGGGAGATATGATACAGATGTTTAAATACTTAATTGGGGAGGAAGTGACATCACCGAGCTCGATGGCTGCTTGAGCTCTTAGCTCTGATGCTATCCCCTGTTAAGAAGTAGCACGCTCCACTTCTGAGGTGCGAAAACCCAGTGGAAGATAGAGGTGCAGGATGGTGACCCACCGGCAAATGGCAGACTTGTGAGAATATGCTTATGCTGGGGTGGGATCTGGGGCCCGTGGGGACCCCAAAATGCAGCTGAGATGGACAGGGCTCCAACGCCAAGAAGGAGGAGAGAGTGGCTTGCATGGAGAGTGGAGCAGTGACCCCTACAGAGGTGACCTCTGTGGAGCTGTGGGAGTGGTGTCATGAAATCAAATTGAAGGTGACCTCAGTGATGCTGGAGCTGAAGGAAGAGCTGGCAGAGCTGGGCCGCAGAGCAGGTGACCATGGAGAGTGGCTAGAGAAATTGGCAGAGGACCAAGCCTCCTTTACAATGCTGTTACAAAAAAAGTGAGGAGTGGAAAGAACAGCCAATGATGAAAATAGAGGACCTGGTGAACCAGTCTAGACGCAATAATCTACAATTGCAGGGGGGGGGTACCCAAGGAGCCTGAGTTCCTGGACTGTCGGTAGCTTGGAGACTGAACATGTCATCTTTGATGACATCAGTACACATAGGCAACTGGCACCACCCACCAGCCCCAGTAACTATTGACAAAGCAGACTCGCAGGAGCAACAATTAGGAAGACGGAAAAAGACATGCCAATTCCAATTTCCCCAAAATCTGAGCAAGCTACTTTCTCCCAAAGGAAGAAGCAGCTTACCCATTGACACCTCAGAGCAGATGTATCTAACCTAACGGGTGTTCCAACTGCAACTGAAACAAAAACTGTAGAATGAAAAACACCACCACCACCACTCTATTTACCTATCCTAATCACCCTTAAGTGATGAATGCTCTTCTCTCATGATTCTTCAGGTATTTTTTTTTTGGGGGGGGGGGGGTGTTGTTGCTGTTTTTTTATTCTTTTTGGAGCTAACCCCCCAAAAAACAATAAGACATACGACTTACACAACGCCTTGCAAGGCATCCGGTGAACCACCCTGGACCGCCAAACTACTGATGAAATTCTTTTGACACGGAATCGCCACCACTGAAGAAAGAGGGAGGTTCCAGGACTGGACTAGAGATACTCAAGGAAATTCAATTAGCAAGTAAGGCCTAATTTCACTTTCCTTATCGTCCTTCCAGTCCAGTCCTGGTACTTGTGGGATGTACCATAGCAGTACTACCCTCGGAAAGGACTGGCAAGCGCAGCCTGAATCACTGCCGAACCGAACCTCGCATCCTCTGCCACCTGACCATCCAGATGGTAATGCTTCACAAAGGTATGCAGAGACACCCAGGTGGACGCTTTACAAATATCTGCCGGTGGGACTAGACCGGCCTCAGCCCATGAAGCCGCCTGCGCTCTAGTCAAATGAGCTCTCAACCCCACAGGCACTGGCTTGCGTTGCAATACATAAGCCAAAGAAATGGCTTCTTTAATCCATCTAGAAATGGAGGTTTTGACCGCAGCCTCTCCCTTATGCAGTCTTCCAAACAGAATAAACAGAAAGTCTGACCTCCGAAAGGACTCTGTCCTCTTCAAGTAATGCCTCAAAGCCCGACGCATATCCAGAAGGTGCAGCAGAGGGTCTTCTTGCGCCTCACCGGTCCCTGAAATAACCGGCAGAGTGACCGGTTGATTCATATGAAAAACCAAAAGCACCTTGGGCAGAAAGGAAGACACTAGTCTTAGCACCACCTTCTCCTTAGAGATGACTAGGAAAGGCTCTCAACACGAGAGTGCCTGTAACTCGGAAATTCTTTGAATGGAACAGGTTGCCACTAGGAACACGGATTTTAATGTCAAATCTTTCAACATGCATTCTGTCACTGGCTCAAAAGGCTGTGCCACCAGTGCTGATAAAACTAGATTAAGGTCCCACCGACCATACTGGCGGTAGGATCTGTTTAATGGCTCTGAGGAAACGAAGTACGTCTGGATGAGTCCCCAATAGATTCCTTGTACTCTACCACAATAATAGGTAATCGCTGCCACCTCTACCCACAGCGAACTACAGGTCGGGTCCTTCTCTAGCCCTGCCTGCAGAAAAGCTGTGGCATGGACGCCACCAGAGGACAACAGTCATTGTCCCTGCACCAAGCCTAAAATATCCTCCAAACATGGATATAAGAAAGCAAGGTGGAATGTTTGCGGGCCTTCAGCAAGGTCACTATCACCGGGGCAGAATAACCTCTCTTTGTCAACTGCGCCCTCTCAAGAGCCAGGCCGTAAGCGAGAATCGATCCACTTGCGGCAAGAGGTCTGGCCTCTGTGAAAGGAGATCTTGCCGGAAAGGTATCGCCACAGATGGTCCACCATCAGTCTGAGCAGATCTGCATACCATGGTCTCCGTGGTCAGTCGGGGGCAATGAAAATGACTAGACCCTGGTATGCTTCGATTCTCTGCATCATGTACCCTATGAATGCCCACTGGGGAAAGGCGTAAAGGAGCCCATCTGTGGGCCAACACTCTACCAGGACATCCAATCCTTCCAACATTCTTTTTCTCTTCTGCTGAAGGGACAACTAAGGAGCACCCTTTTTTATTTTCAGCTTTGGCTTGGATGCAGTGGATTAAGACTGAGGAACCCTGCCTCGTCTGCCTGAGGGGTAAAAAAAAAATCAGAGGTTAAAGGAAATTGGTGAATTATTGGGGTAAAACGCCCTTCTAGGGGAATGGGGGACTTTCCAAGTGATCACCCGGCAGACGCGGCGGCTCCTGAACCCATAGGAGGGTGAAGAGCTGCTGCTGTAACAGAACCCTGGCATTGTGTCTTTCCTGCGGACCTGCCGCCTCTCAGTCGAAGCCGCATGAGAGAGCTGAGCTAACAGCGGCAAGGTGACAGGAGCCTCCCGGTTCAAGCAGTGTGGTCAGAGGGCCCGGGGAGGTAAACAAGAGAGTGGAGTTAGCATTTCTGGTTTGTTCCCATTATCGGTGATTGAGGGACCCTTCGAGTGCCACTCGCAGCTGTTCAGCCATGCAGTTTAGTCAGTCAGCGCAGAAAACCGTGCATTTAGGACTTGGGCCTTAGCGTTTAGAACAGTCAAGGAAGGAAGTCAGCTTGGATGCTGAGGGCACTTCCACTGCATTTTTTCCTGTTGGTCTTCTGGCTGAGCAGCTGAATAGGAAGTAAAAATAAAAGTTAATAAATAAAAAAACAGAGGCTGAGGATAGAGAAACAAAAGGACTAATACAGGAGAAGTGGTAAAGCCTTGATATTGGTGCCTTGGCCGAGGGGGTGATGGCTCAGGAGAGGCTATGGGTCTCCTTCCTTACCCTACTTGGGTCATGCCTGCCAAGGCCACGTGCCTCACGTGTGAGGCTAAAAGGGGCTCTGTCTCAGATGCAGGGTTTTGCGTGGCTGTGAGGCGGAGTCCAGGTCAGCAGAAGGAGGCTTCCTGGAGCCGACTATGTTTAAACTGGGCGAGCAGGTTCCTCTGGGGGATCTGAGGTGGTCTTGCAGTCAGCAGGGGGCCACATATCACCTGTGGGAGACCTCGTAGTTATAGAGGAGGCTGAAGGGCATGGCTTACCAGTGCTTGAGCGTAGGAGCCTGGAGCTCTCTTCTCCAGGGCTGTCCACTTCTCAGGAGTCGGCTGGGAGTAGTGGCCCAGCGGGATATTTTTCACCAGAGTTTGTGCTTCTCATGCATAAGGCGTTCTGCATGAAGTAGCAGGGGGCAGAGCCCTCAGCAGCACCAGAGCGAGCGAAAAAGAGAGGGCTGCCAGAGTTGCGGGCAACGGAGGAGGAGCCTGTGGCTCGGCGACAGCGTATGGATGGGCACACCTGGGAGGAGTCGGGATCCCTCCATTCGGAAAAACCCAGTAGACCCAGAAGAGGAGGCAGACCTGGGGATCGGACCGGAGGAAATGGAAGAAGGGGAGATTCCGCAGGAGTCCCGCATCTTCCATTGTGAGGAGTTGGTAGTGCTCATCTCCCAGTCTTTGAAGACTCTAACATGGCGGCAGGGGTGTCGCAAGAGGACAACCCGTTGGAGGATCTGCTGTTTCAAGCTGTCCAGAAAACCCAGTTGGTGTTTCAACTGCATAGGGTTAAGCAGATGATACAGGATGAGTGGGAGGTTCCAGAGGCCACTCTGTGGAGCACAAGGACCATGACCCAGCTCTACCCCCTGCCGGAGCAGGAAAGGGGGCCATCCTGTGATGGCACCTACTATCCAAATAAATGTGGCTGGCCAGGACTATCCATCGATTTTCAGCAATACTACTGCACGCTTTTGCTTCGGTCTAGTTGTTCCTGTGCAGTCTACCAGCTCATATATTAGCTGTATGAGTCTGTATGCTCGTCTTCTGGTTTATTCTTTGTTCCATTGTTTCTTTTTTTTTCAGGGGATGGCGGGAGGGTGAGTGTGGTTGCATATCCCTGCTGTCTATGGAGAACCTCCATTACAGGTAAGCAATTACACTTTCTCTGGAGACAAACAGGGGGATGCAGGCACACTCCTGTGGTGAGTCCAGAGATGAGGGTTGCTCCACACTGAATATAGTTTGATGGCCTGGGTGATGCCTGGGAGGTGGATGGATTCCTGATGATTAAGATGCAAACAGATCTCCTCACCACCCTCTCCTCACTTGGCTTCAAGGACTCTGTACTATCCTGGTTCTCCTCCTACCTCTCCCATCGCCCATTCAGTGTATGCTCTGGTGGCTTCTCCTCTTCCCTTACCCCGCTCCATGTAGGTGTACCCCAGGGATTTGTCTTGGGCCCCCTCTTCTTCTCTCTCTATACCCAAGGCCTTGGCGCGCTTATCTCTTCCCATGGTTTTCAGTACCATCTCTATGCCGATGGACTCCCAAATCTACCTCTCTACACCTAATATTTCTCTGGCAACCCAGTCCAAGATCTCTGCTTGTCTTTCGGACATCGCTGCCTGGATGTCTCATTGCCGACTGAAACTGAACATGGCCAAGACTGAACTCCTTGTCTTTCCACCCAACTCCTCCCCCCCACTTCCCCCTCTCTCAGTCCATGTGGATGGATCTACTATCCTTCCTGTTCCCTCGGCTCGCAATCTAGGGGTCATCTTTGACACCTCTCTCTCCTTCTTTGCTCATATCCAGCTTGTAGCTAAGACCTGCCTCTTTTTCCAATACAACAGCAAGATCCGCCCCTTCCTCTCTTAACATACCACCAAAACGCTTATCCACTCCTTAATCTCCTCTCGCCTCGATTACTGCAACCTACTCCTCGCTGGTGTCCCCGTGAGCCACCTCCTTCCCCTCCAATCTATTCAAAATCACGCTGTTTGACTAATATTCTGCCAGCCTCGCCATGCCCACATTACTCCTCTCCTCAAGTCACTTCACTGGCTCCCTGTCCAATTCCGCATCCAATTCAGGCTTCTCTTACTGACCTATAAATGCATTCACTCTATGGCCCCTCAGTACCTCATATCTCTTGTCTCTCCCTGCGTCCCCTCTCAAAACTTGCGCTCCACTAGCAAAATCGCTTCTTTCAATGCCTTTCACCCGCACCGCAAACTCCTGACTGCGCTCCTTTCACCTTGCTGCGCCACACGCCTGGAACAGCCTTCCTGCGTCTGTGCGCCAGGTGCCCTCCCTGGCCCTCTTCAAATCCAGGTTGAAGACCCACCTCTTCACTGTCGCATTCAGATTCTGACTTCCATCCTCATCCTACCCTAACCCCCCAATAATGTCTATGACCAAACAATAGACCAAGCTGTACCACACCGTACCTTCTGCAGAACTGACTAATGCTCTGTACTGTTCTAACTAGATTGTAAGCTCCGATGAGCATGACTCTGATGGGCAGGGACTGTCTCTTGTATGTTAGCCACCTCTTGTAGGCTAGCTGTGCAGCACTGCGTGCGTGGCGCTTTATAAGTGCTAAATAGTAGTAGTAGTAGATCCTTGAGGACTGCTTAACCAAAAGCAAAGTCTTGTGCCGAGAAGCAGTCTATGCCGTAGTGATTTGTGAATATATGAATTGAAGACCATGTGACTGCCTTGCAGATCTCTTATGCAGGTACAGAGGCTAGAATGGCGATAGCTGCCACATGGCTCACAGTCACTGAGGTCCTATTCATCCAGGTGACTGCATTTGGGCCTGGTTGTAACAGAAAGATATACAGTCCACTATCCAGGATGAGTCTGTTTTGAAGCTCGCTGGCCTGAACTGTTTGGGTTAAAAGTAATAAAGAGCTGAAAGAAAGTCTGCAAATGCTTTTTTGTATTCAGATAGTATAAGAGCCCCTTCTGAAGTCCAGGGAGTGAAGGATTCTCTCCAGAAAATCTGTATGGGGTACTGTGAAGAAGGTTGGCAGAACAATGTTCTGACTGAGATGAAAGTCCAAAACTATCATGGGGAGGAATTTGGGGTGAGTGCGGAAGATCATCTTGTGAAGGAACTGTGTGTAGGGAGGGTAGTGAGTTAGAGCCTGGAGCTCACTCACCCGTCTTACTGATCTAGTTCAGAGAGGCTGACCCCAGGGATTCAAAGGGTGGCTTCATGAGCTCTGAGAGAACCACCCTAAGGTTCTGTGCTAGTGGGGGCACCTTGATTGGAGGTCTACTGTTCATGAGGCCCTGAGGATTGCCAAAGGTAAGAGGCCTGATTGATTACAAGCTACTGACTGAGTGTATTAGCAGGGCAGTGGTGCAAGAGGTGCAACTGAATTCTACCAAGCTTTGTTTTAAAAATGAGAGGGCACATCGAGCACTTGGGCCCCAGTGAGAGAGAAAGATGTGGGATGTTCTGGCATGCTTCCACAAGTTTGCGACTAAGGAGCTGGTCCTCCAGGCGGCACTGAAATGTTTAAATGGGAAAATGCTCACATTGAATTGAATGCGGATTTGTCAGCCATGCGGTGACGGAAAGAATTCAGAGATGTGACCAGGAGGTTTTGAGATGAGAAAATGTAGTTACTCACCTGTAACAGGTGTTCTCCAGTCCTCACATATGGGTGACGTTGGTGCTGACAGAGCCCATGCGGTAACCTCGCGTCAGATTTTAAAAAAAGCCTTTGGGAGATGCACCACGCATGTGTGGTCCTCTTCCCATCCAAGGGTGCCATCTTGCCTCAGTATGATGATATAGAACATGATGGCAAAAATGATAAGAAGCAACTCCACGAGGAGGAGGAGGGTTGTGAGGACTGATTCCTGCTGTCCCTGGAGAACACCTGTTACAGGTGAGTAAAGAGTAGTTACTCCCTTGTAACAGGTGTTCTCCAGGAGCAGCAGGAATCAGTCCTCACTTATGGGTGACGTTGGCGCCGACGGAGCCCTCGCGGAGCAATTTCCCCAGCTTTCGAAGAAAGCCTTTGGGATTGCAGCACGCATGCGCGGTCCTCTTCCCGCCCAAGGATGCCATCTTGCTCAGTCGAATAACATAGCGGAAGACAGCAACCATAAGAATGACTGCAACTCCAGGGGAGGAGGGAGGGTAGTGAGGACTGATTCCTGCTGCTCCTGGAGAACACCTGTTACAGGTGAGTAACTACTCTTTCTCCAGGACCAAGCAGGAAGTCAGTCCTCACTTATGGGACTCCCTAGCTTAAGGCTACCGGAGACCTCAAGCTGGAAAAGAGAGCTCCCTCCAGCTCAACCGCATAGAAGGAAGGAATCTTCTCTGAATACGAATCCGGCCGGTAGCCAACATCTTTATTTATTTATTTATTTAGACAGTTTTGTATACCGCCTTATCCTTCAATCAAAGCGGTCACAACACAATTGGGGGATACATTTAACACGCAGGGATATGAGACACATACACTAGTACTTACAGGGAACATGGGCAATGGAGGGTTAAGTGGCTTGCCCAAGACCACAAGGAGCATCTGTGGGACTAGAAACCCCAGTCCTTCCGGCCCAAGGTTGCTGTCCTCTAGTGGGATTTGAACCCCCGACCTTCCGGCCTGAAGTACCTTGCCCCAACCACTAGGCTACTCCTCCCATCGGGGCCGGCGGGTAGGAGTTGCCTAAACCTCAAAGAGATTGTGGAGGACTGCCTGTCCGAAAGCACTATCCCTGCGGGACTCCCTCTCCAGGCAGTAATGAGCCGCAAAAGTCTGGCTAGAAGACCAAGTAGCGGCCCGGCAGATGTCTGCCAACGGAACCGAGCGGAGGTGTGCGACAGACGCCGCCTTCGCCCGGACACGGTGCGCCGTAACTCGACTCTCCAAAGAGAGGCCGGCTGCCCCATACGCCCAGGCGATGCAGTCAGCTACCCAGATGGACAGAGTACGCTTCGACACAGATAACCCCAACCGATTGGGGTCAAAGGAAATGAAAAGCTGGGCAGCTTTCCTATGCTCACGCGTACGGTCAAGGTAGAAGGACAAGGCTCTTCGACAGTCCAGGGTATGCAGAACAGTCTCAGCTCTGCTGGTATGTGACCTGGGAAAGAAGGTCGGAAGAACCACCTCTTGATTGATGTGGAAAGAGGAAATCACCTTAGGAAGAAAGTTAGGGTGAGTCCGTAAGACAACCCTATTCCTGTAGAACCTAATGTAAGGGGGCTCCGACACTAGGGCCTGTAGTTCACTAACGCGCCTAGCGGAGGTGAGGGCTACCAAGAAGAGAGCTTTCCATGAGAGGAAGCGGAGGGGGCAGGTAGCCATGGGTTCGAAAGGCGGGCAAGTAAGCCTTTGTAAAACCACATTGAGGTCCCAGTCAGGAGCCGGAGGGCGCAACGGGGGCTTAAGCAGAAGCAGGCCCCTGAGGAAACACGCCACCAAGGGATGCGAGGAAAGGGGCTGGCCCTCCACCGGCGAATGATGTGCAGAGAGAGCACTGAGGTGGACTCTGACAGAGTTGGACTTGAGGCCCAGATCGGAGAGGTGCAGCAAGTATTACAGTACCACCGACACTAGGCAGGCGAAGGGGTCCTCAGAACGCTGAGAACACCAGGCGGAGAAGCGACGCCATTTGAGTGCGTAAGACTTCCGGGTAGAAGGTTGCCGAGACGCTAGGACGACAGCTTCCACCTCCGGGGGGAGCGAGAGCGGGGCCAGGACTACCCTCTCAGCAGCCAGGCCATCAGGTGAAGGGCCCGGAGGTTGGGGTGCAGAAGAGTACCCTGATCTTGGGTCAGAAGATTGGGCTGAAACCCCAGAGGGAGAGGGGTGTCCACCGCTAACTGCAGGAGCAGAGGGAACCAGGGTTGCCTCGGCCATCGGGGCGCTATCAGGATCACGTAGGCCCCGTCCCGGGCAACCTTGAAGAGCGTCCGGGACACCAGCGGCGTGGGAGGAAAGGCATACAGTAGGCCTGTGGACCACGAAATGAGGAAAGCATCCGGGGCCACTCTGAGGGGATGCGGATGCCGAGAGCAGAACCGGGGAAGCTGCCGGTTCAGGGGACTGGCAAAGAGGTCCACGGTGGGGGTGCCCCACCGGCGGAAGATTTGCTGGGCAACGCCGGGGTTCAACCTCCACTCGTGGGGCTGCAAGACCCGGCTCAGCCTGTCGGCCAGGCAATTCTCCTGCCCGGGCAGGTAAACAGCCTTGAGGAGGATGTTGTGGTCGACAGCCCAGGAGCACAGTCGCCGGGCCTCCTGACAGAGTAGGAGGGAGCCCGTGCCCCCCTGTTTGTTCACGTAGAACATGGCCACCTGATTGTCCGTCTGCACCAGTACGGACTGGTGGGAGGTGAGGTGAGAGAAGGTCCGCAGAGCTAGGCGGATCGCCCGCAGCTCCAGGAAGTTGATTTGTTGAGCCGCCTCCCAAGGAGTCCAAAGGCCTTGAGTGCGCGCTCCCTGCCAATGCGCTCCCCATCCCAAGAGAGAGGCATCGGTCGTCAGCACCTGGGAGGGTGCGGGAGACTGAGAAGGCATACCCCGTACCAGGTTGGGCAGGTGGAGCCACCACTGCAGAGAGGAGACCAGGCGGTCGGAGATCTGTAGAAGGTCCGCCAGACCTCCTGTGGCCTGATGCCATTGAGTGCGGAGACACCACTGGACAGGCCTCATATGCAGTCGGGCGTTCGGCGTGACATGGACCGTGGAGGCCATATGACCGAGCAGCTGCAGGAACCTCCGGGCCGTAACCGGAGACGCACTGTGGAACCTGCCGGCCAAAGCCATGAGCCGGTCGGCTCGCTCTCGAGGCAAGAAGGCACGAGCTCGCAGTGTCGAGCCGAGCTCCTATGAACTCGAGATCCTGAGAGGGGCGCAACGTGGACTTCCCGACGTTTATGACGAAGCCCAAGTGCTGAAGCAGAGCCACCGTACGCTGCGTGGCCTGCGCGACCTCTGGGGCCGACTGCGCCCGTACGAGCCAGTCGTCCAGGTAAGGAAAAACAAACAGGCCCTGAAGCCTCAGGAAGGCCGTGACCACCGCCAGGCATTTTGTGAACACCCTGGGGGCGGAGCACAAGCCGAAAGGCAGCACACGGTACTGATAGTGTTTCCCGGCCACTACAAATCTGAGATATTGTCGGTGGTCCGGATGAATCAGGATGTGAGTATAGGCATCCTTTAGATCCAAGGAGCATAGCCAATCTCCCTGCTGGAGTTAGGGCAGCAAGATTCCAAGGGTAAGCATCCTGAACTTTTCCCGCTGCAGGAACATGTTGAGGTTGCGCAAATCCAGAATAGGTCTGAGGCCTCCCGTCCTCTTTGTGACCAGGAAGTATCTGGAGTAGAACCCCTGACCCCACTGAGGTTGGGGCACTGGCTCCACAGCCTGCTCCTCCAGTAGACCCTGCAGCTCCTGAAGGAGTAAGTCTCTGTGCAGAGGGGGCCTCGGAGGCTCCCCCGGGAAGTAGGGGGGAGGCACCTGGTGAAAATGCAAGAGGTAGCCCCTTTGAACCACCTGCAGCACCCAGGAATCGGATGTTATGGCTGGCCACCTGTGAGCAAAGTGGATCAGCCTGCCCCCCGTGCTGAGCGACGGGCGCGGAGGGGGAGAGGCTATGCTGGCATAGTCAAAACCCCCCACCCTGCATGGCCGGGGGCTGTGCAGCGGGCTTGGGGGCCCGCGGCCTGCGGGGGCCATTCCCCTGACTCTTAGTCTGTGGGCACTGTGGAAGCCGCCGGTACTTGGTATTGAAGGTGGGATTGCTTATAGGCAAGCACCTTCCTCGGGTAAAAAGGCTTCTTCCCCGGACCCTTCCTCTTCTGCGTGGGAGCGGAGGTCTTTCGGGACAGTCGAGTCCGAGTGAGAGTCTTGGACTCGAGTTCTGCAACCTTATCGGACATGGGCTTGCCGAAAAGGTTGTCATCTCGGCAGGGGACATCGACTAACTTGTCCTGTACCCACGGCTCAAGGTCGGATGACTGGAGCCAGGCCTGTCGGCGGGCACCGATGTCGGCTCCGGCTACTCGGGCCGACGCCTCGAAACCGTCGTAGGCCGCCCGAGAAAGGAACTTCGAGCACTCTCGAATACTATCGGACAAGGCCAGGAACCTCTGCAAAGGTTCGTCAGAGAGACCAGCCGAGAACCCGGCGAGCTCCTTCGCCAAGTCTCGGAGGAACATGCCCATATACAGCTGGTACGTCTGGACCCTGCAGGCAAGCATGGAACCCTGGAAGCACTTCCTACCGAGGGCATCCAGGTTACGGGCCTCCTTACACGGGGGCACCGAGGAGTGCATCTTTTGACTCTTAAGCCGATGCATTGCCGATTCCACAACCATGGAGTGGTGTGGCAGTTGCGCCTTCTGGAACCCGGGGCTCTTGCGGACTCGATAAATCGAATCGATCCGCTTGCTTAACACCGGTGTTGAGGCCGGGCTTTCCCACATGCGGAAGAGCAGCCGCTCCAGCATCGGAGGGACCGGCACGGTAAAGGCCTCCTTCGGTGGAGAGTCGTACTGGAGTGCCTCGAGCTCTTCCACGCGAGGCTCCTCCTCTGGATCCGCGGGGAAAGCCAAAGCCTTGGCCATATCCCGCACAAAATCAGAGAAGCGCGTATCCTCCGGAGGGGATCGCCTTCGAGGCTCCGACTCGGGCGAGTCGGAGGGGACGCACCGGGTCTGAAAAGAGCCGGGCGACTCGTCCCCTTCCGTGTCCCAGTCCGACGCCTCCGTGGAGGAATCGAGGGGCTCCGTGCGGGCGAGGGTTCGTCCCGACGCCGATGCCGGCGTCCAAGACCTCGGTCCCGAACGGGAGGCCGAGGGAGACCTCGACCGAGGATTGACTCGAGCATGCATTGACTCGAGGATCGACTCGGCCGCCGGGGTCGACTTGGGCATCGACGTCCCGGTGGTCTGGGCGGATGCACTGGCGATGCCGGTCATCCAAACCCGCTGCTGGTCCAAGAAGGCAGAGATACTGCGCTCCAAGGATGTCAATCTGAGGTCAAGCCCAGAAGACCCGGCAGCCACCAACTCAGGCCCCGATGGCGTCGGGCCCGACGACGGTTCCGTAGGGGAGTCCAGGAGGACAATAGTACTCACGTGTGGCTCCACCTCGAGTCGAGGAAGTTTAGAAGGTCTCTCCGCCTCCGAGGACTCGGTGCGGCTGGCGGGGCTATGCGACCCGGCCCGCGAGGGACCAGGTGCGTCCTCCGACGCCGCCCGCGCGAGTTTCCTCTGCCGACGATGCTCCCGTCCAGGGGACCCCCGCTCAGAGGAACTCCGACGGAGCTCGTGGCCGGAGTCACGAGACGTCGAAGCCTCCGACGAGGTCCGGGCCGGACTCGGGGTCAGAGAAGATTCTGTGCTTTTGCGATTGCAGACTCCTCAGCGACTTGGAGGACATCTTGCCACACTGACCACAGCTCCCAGAGTCATGGTTGGGTCCGAGGCAACGGAGGCAGAAATTATGCGTGTCTGTAAGAGACATTAATTTAGAACAATGATCACATTTTTTGAACCCGCTGGTAGCCATAGGGGGAAAAAGGGCCCCCGCGAGGTCGAAAGACCTAGCCACCAGGGGTGGAAAATAAGTGGCGGGAACGCCAGTTAAAAACTGAAAACAAAAAAAGAAATGTGAACGGACTCGATAAGGAAAAATCGAGGCCGGGCAGGAAAAGGACACGCGAACCGAGAAAACAACAAAGAATTAATCAACTTTTTCAGCGGTGGTAACAAACTACGTCTGTAGGGCTCCGCGGAAAAAAGAAGACTGAGCAAGATGGCATCCTTGGGCGGGAAGAGGACCACGCATGCGCGCTGCAATCCCAAAGGCTTTCTTCGAAAGCTGGGGAAATTGCTCCGCGAGGGCTCCGTCGGCGCCGACGTCACCCATAAGTGAGGACTGACTTCCTGCTTGGTCCTGGAGAACTATGCTTTCTCCGGGTACAAACAAGAAGTCAGTCCTCACAGAAAGGACTCCCAGCTACAGGCTACCGAAAAAGCCATGGGTGATCAGAAAAAGGTGAGCCGTGAGCAGCAGCAAAGAACCAGTTCACCAGTAGCCCGAACACAGCAAGGACCGGAGGGCAGGAGCTGCCTACACCCCGAACAAATGACGGAGTACTGCTTGACCAAAGACACTGTCCTGGCAGGACTCTCTCTCCAGGCAGTAATGAGCTGTGAAGGTATGGACTGAGGACCAGGTGGTGGCCCGGCAGATTTCTGACAAGGAACAGAATGCAGGTTTGCCACAGAGGCGGTCATGGCTCGGATGCGGTGTGCTGTGACACGGCGCTCCAGCGAGAGATCAGTCTGGTTGTAGACAAAGATGATGCAGTCCGCTATCCAGGTGGACAAGGTGCATTTAGAGTTCTCTGCCCCCAACCGACTTGGGTCAAAGGAGACAAAGAGCTGAGATGCTTAGCGGTGGCCCTGGGTGCGTTGCAAATCTGTTTACAGTCTAGTGTGTGGAGAACGGCCTCTGCCCTGCTGTTGTGGGGCCGTGGAAAGAAAGAGGGAAGCACCTCCTGTTGGTTAAGGTTGAACAGAGACACCATCCTGGGGAAGAACTTGGGATGTGTGCGGAGCATGACCCTATTTCTATAGAACCTAGGGTACACGGTGGGTCTGCCAGCAATGCCTGAAGTTGGCTGATCTGGCAAGCAGAAGTGAGTACCATGAGGAACACCACTTTCCAAATGAGATACTTAAGGTAGCAGAAGTCAAGAGGCTCAAAAGGTGGCACGGTAAGCTTTGAGAGTACAACGTTCAAGTCCCACTCTGCCACCGGAGGGTGGATGGAAGGCTTCGATAGGAAGAGACCCCTCAGGAAGCGAGCCATTAGTGGTTGAGCAGAGAGGGGTTTGCCCCGATTAGATGGTGGTTGCGCAGCCAGTGCACTGAGGTCCACCCTCACTGAGTTGGACTTCAAACCTGCCTCAGACAGGTGAAGCAGATACTGCAGCACTAGCTGAACGGAGCAGGAGGGGTTGATCTGTCTCTCCGCGCACCAGACGGAGAACCTCTGCCACTTGAAGGCATACGTCTGGCATGTGGAGGTCTTACGGGAGACCAGAAGCACCTCCTCCACCTCAATAGAGAGACTGAATAGAGCCAGGGCTACCCGTTCAGCAGTCAGGCCGTGAGTGTCAGTGACTCCAGGGTGGGGTGGAGAGAGCTCTCTTCCTGCGCGAGTAGGCCTGGGTCGCATGCCAGGGGAACCGGGGGCGCCATGGACAGGTGGAGAAGCAGGGGAAACTGTGGCTGCCTAGCCCACCATGGAGCTACCAGTATCACTGTGGCCCTCTTACATTGGACCTTGAAGAGGATCTTGGTGATCAGGGGTGTGGGCAGGAAGGCACAGAGGAGGCCCTCCACCCATGAGATCAAGAATGCATCCACCACCACCCTAGCGAGGTGCAGCTGCCAGGAACAGAAGTGGGATAGCTGGGCATTGGCTGGGCTGGCAGAGAAATCCATCTGTGGGAGCCCCCAGCGCTGGAATAGCCAGTTGGCTACCCCGGGGTCCAGCCTCCATTCGTGCGGCTGGAGGACCTGGCTTAGCCAGTCCACCAGGGCATTGTCCTGGCCTGAGACATATACTGCCCGCAGAAGCATCCTGTTGCTATTGGCATAAGAGCAGATGCTCACCGCTTCCTGGCAAAGCATGGACGACCTTGTGCCCGCTTGCTTGTTGACTGAAAACATGGCCACTTGATTGCCTGTCTAGACCAGTACCGCTTGGTCTCGCAGATGCTGGCAAAAAGCCCGGAGGGTAAGGCCACAGCCCAGAGCTCCATGAGGTTGATATGCTGTAGGCTCTCCTCCAGCAACCAACTGCCCTAAGTGCAGACTTCGCTGCAAAGGGCTTCCCACTCCAGTTTGGAAGCATCGGTCGTGAGGACCGTCTGAAGTGGTCTGGAAAGTCTTCCCTGCCAGTAGGTTCTGAAGGTGTTGCCACCAGTCAAGAGAGTCAGCCAGGGGACGGATGATGGTCACCCTGTCTCGCAGGTGCCCCACGGCCTGGGACCACTGACAGCAGAGGGTCCACAGAGCCATCCGCATCCACAAGAGGGCATCCGGGGTGACGTGCACTATTGACATCATGTGTCCCAATAGGCAGAGCATGTGATGGACTGACACAGAGCGACAGCGCTTGATGCCCTCTGCGAGCGCCTGGAGGAAGAAAAACCTTGGCCTGGACGGTGTCCAGTTGTGCCCCTATAAACTCCAGCTTTTGAGTCGACGGGAGATGAGGCTTTGAGTAGTTGACGACAAACCCCAAGTGCTCTAGGACAAGGGTAGTGCAGCCCGTTGCCTGTTGTACTTGGGTGGCGGTGCTGCCCTTTACCAACCAGTCTTCCAGATAGGGGAAGATGAAGACCCCTTGGAGCCTGAGGTGGCTGTGACTACAGCCAGGCACTTGGTGAATACTTGTGGGGTGGTGGCCAGCCTGAAGGGTAGCACTCTGTACTAATACTGACCTCCTCCCACCATAAAGTGAAGATACTGTCTGTGGAGGGGGTGGATGAGGATGTGAGTGTACGCATCTTTAAGTTCAAGGAGCATAACCAGTCTCCCTGCAGCAACGTTCCAAGGGAGAGCATATTCAACTTCTCCCTCACCAGGAACCTGCTGAGGTCCCGCTGGTCTAGGATGGGACGAAACCCTTTGGTCCTTTTGGGGACCAGGACGTAACGGGAGTAGAACCCTTTGCTCCTGAAGAGGGTGGGGACAGGTTCCACTGTCTTGCTTGCTAGGAGGCCTGTGAGTTCTTGCTGGAGCAGGGCCCAGTGAAGGGGAGTCCTGGGGGGCTCTCCTGGGAAGAATGGCGGGGGTGTCTGCTGGAGGTAGAGGAGGTACCCTTCCCTGACCACCTGAAGGGCCCACGAGTTGGTGGTGATAGAGGGCCACCTGTGAGTTTAGAGCATCAGATACCCCCCACTGTGTGCTGCAAGGCTGTGCCTCCTGGGGGAAGAGAGGCTATACCCAAGCAGTCAAAAGCCCCCTCCAGATTGTACCGGAGGCGCGGTCTGTGGCTTGGGAGTTTTAAGCTTACGTGGGCCATGCCCCTGTCTCTTGGCCTGCTGGCCTTCTTGGGAAGCTGGGAAGGCCGGGTACTGGGGGTAGTTTCCATAAGCCTTCCTCCTCTTTGGGAATGAGGACTTTCTGCCCGAAGCTTTCCTCCAGGAAGGGTCAGTGGTCTTTTTGGAGAGCCTGGTCCTAGTGAGGAACTCAGACTCCAACTCGGCGACCTTATTTGTCATGGGTTTGCCAAAGAAGTTCTCTGCTTGGCAGGGGACACCAACCAACTTGTCCTGCACCCATTGCTCCAGGTCGGATGACAGTAGCCAGGCATGGCGGTGGGCACTTATGCCCGCCACAGCTACTCTAGCCACAGACTCGAAGCAGTCATAGGCTGCTCGAGTGATAAACTTGGAGAACTCTCTGACTGCTGAGGCCAGGGTCCAGAACCGCCGGAGGGGCTCTTCAGAGAGACTACCGAGAACCCGGCTAGTTCCTTTGCCAGGTCCTGCAAGTACATGCCCATATACAGCTGGTAGGCCTGGATCCGGCTGACAAGCATCAAGTCCTGGAAGCACTTTCTGCCTATGGCATCCATGTCGCGAGTCTCCCTACCTGGGGGCACCAAGGAGTGCATCTTCTGGCTTTTGAGCCAACGCATGGCCGACTCCACCACCATGTAGTTATGAGGCAGTTGGACTTTCTGGAAGCCTCGGCTCCAGCAGACCCGGTACATCGAGTCCAGCCATCTGCTCACTATGGGCACCGAAGAGGAGGTCTCCCACATGCGGAGGAGCAGCCATTCCAGGATTGGGGGGGAGGGGGAATAGGCACCATATGTGCCTCCTTTGGGGGAGCCTCGTACTGGAGGATCTCGAGGTCCTCAGTGCGAGGGTCCTCCTCAGACTCTTTGGTGAAGGCAAGGGCCTTCGCAATATCCCTCAAGAAGTCGAGGAAGGCCATGTCCTGAGGTGGGGATCGGCACCGTGTCTCCAGGGCAGATGGGTCTGAGAGCACATCCCGGTGGCGGAGGGTGTCTGGGGACTCCTTATCCTTGGTCTCCCAGTTAGATTCTGAGGCAGTGGAGAAGTTGAGGGTTTGCAGGGTCCCAAGGTCGGGCCCCAGCCCTGATGCCCAAGTGCTCCGGCAGCCCTCGGCTGAGAGCCAAGGGCACTGAATGGGGAAGACCACAGCCCCGAGGCTCGGGACCGAGGCTGGTGGGCTCAAGGATCAGCTCAACTTCCAGGAAGTTCCTTGATGTGGAGGGCCTCGTGGTTGGTAGTGATAATCCGGAGGAACTGGGCATCAGAGCCTGCTTCTGGACCAAGAAGGCAGACAAACTGTGCTCCAAATCGTCCATCATGGCCTCGAGAACAGATGGCTCGGCAGCCTTTGGTGCGGGCACCAAGTGTCAGCTCTGTTGAGGGAGAATCCTTGATGAGGATGGCCTCAGGGGTCTGAGACCGATCCCTCAATGTTGACGGCTCCTGCACACATTCACATCATCCCATACAGACCCAGACATACCATCCAAAGATATGATAATAGACATCCCTACTTGGGTAGATCACGCACCCACCTGCATACCAATGTTCAAAGATTAATCCATTTAAACCTAATACCAATGGATAACCCCAAGAAGGACACTACCCAGACAACACAACTAAAATGTATACTCATCAATGCTAGATTGATTAGAAATAAGATCCCCATTATGATTGACCTAATTTCTGACGAAAAACCTCACCTTCTTTGTATAACTGAAACCTGGCTAAATGAATCTGATTCAGTTCTTCTTAATCAGCTGAAAATGCATGGTTATACTATATTCAGCTGTAATAGGGCCCGAAAAAGAAGTGGAAGAGTCCTAATAATAGCTAAAACTGACCTCAACCTTTCATCTACCTTACTTGATAAACATGATGGAATTGATATCCTCAAAACAGAAAGTCACACTATGGCCATCTGCTTATATATAGACCCCCAACACCTGATATGCAGAGCTTAGACACTATCCTTGAGGTTGTGTGTAAATCCTCACTGAGGAAACCTTCTGTTATCTTAGGAGATCTTAACCTTGCCTCTCTACCAAAATGCCAGGAACTATCCTTCCTTGAAGCAATGGATGAAATGGGATTTAAACAGATAATTACGCACCCTACTCACTGCAAAGGTAACACCCTTGATTTAATATTCCTCCCATTACACTACACACAATTACCTCAATTTAATCTACCTTCCACAACTCAGGTACCTTGGTCCGATCATTTCATTATACATTTCTCTCTCCCTTTTCAACTCCCTAACACAGCACATATCAATACCAAACACATAGACCATAGATTCCACAAGTTTAACAAGGAAAACTTCCTTGAATCAATCTCCACAAAGTTGGATATTGACTCAAACAATCTCAATGAACTTGTATCAATCTGGAACTCTGTTATAGGGGCAGAAGCTAAACCTTTGCCCACAAATAAAAGATCAGGAAGAAAGTCATCTGAGAAATGGTACACCTCAGAGCTTAGTGTCCTAAAGCAAAACCTCAGGAAACTAGAAGCTAAATGGTGTAAGACAAAAAGCCCAGAACTTAGGGTACAATATTTCTCAAACCTCAAAACCTATAAAGAAGCTATAAACACTACAAAAAGGATACACCATACAAAAACCTTATCAAAAGCCATCAACAGACCAAGGGAGCTTTTCGAGATTATAAAATCCCTTTCTAAAGTTCCTGAACACACTTCGAACACATTAATTGACCCCCAACTCCTGGCAAACCACTTTGCCAGCAAACTCAAACTGAGTACCCATCCTAGTGCTACCCTGGCATCTACCACAGCAAATAGTATCATTGAATGGAACTCTTTTCTCTTAATTTCAAATAAACAACTTCTAGAGACCATATCAAACCTCAATACCACCACCTCATTACTAGATCCTTGTCCAGTATCTTGGGTTAAAGCAGCCAAATCGGAACTTGCCCCATACATATTAAATTTAGTAAACCAATCTCTTCTTCAAGGCATCATGCCAGATATTCTCAAGTTTTCAGCAATTCGCCCTCTATTAAAGAATAAAACTCTTAACAGTAATGACCCCTCTTCGTACCGCCCCATTGCCAGTATACCTTTTCTAGCTAAAATCATTGAGAAGGTAGTTTAAACACAATTACAAGATCATATTGATACCAACTTCCCTCTAGATGAGCACCAATATGGTTTCCGCCCGTATCATGGGGTAGAAACATTACTAATATTCCTTTTTGACTCACTAATACAAGGCATGGATAATGTTAAGCAGGCTTTCTTACTTATCTTCCTTGATATTTCCTCAGCCTTTGACAGTATGAATCACAGCACCCTCTTATCCAGGCTATCACAATTAGGCTTAAAAGGAAAAACTTTCAACTGGTTTAAATCCTACATATCAAACCGTTTCCAATATGTTCAGGTAGATCATTCCCAATCTCTTCCATTCCCACAAGAACGAGGGATCCCTCAAGGATCTTCTCTCTCTGCCTTACTCTTCAATCTCTATCTTCAACCGATTTGCAAAATCTTTAAATGCCACAACCTAAACTATTTTATCTACGCAGACGACATCATGTTGTTCGCCCCCTGTGACACAGATAACCCTAATTATGACAAAATCGCTACTTGTCTATCTGAAGCAGCACAGTGGCTCCGCTCAATTCATATGGATATAAACTTCAAAAAGACTGAAGCTCTTTTTGTATGCCGAAACTCTAACTTCACCACCCCATCTGTCATTAACCTGATGGACATCACCCTTCCAGTCAAATCGGAAGTAAAATATCTAGGAGTTACTCTAGACAAAACACTAAGCATGTCACATCACATGAAGCAGACAGCTAAAACTATATTCTTTAAACTCAGAACCATCCAGCAACTTAGATCCCTCACTGACATTAACGATTTCAGAACAGTTGTCCAGGCTCTTATAATGCCACATTTAGATTTCTGTAATGGATTACTCCAAGGTACATCTAAGAAGAACTTACATATCCTACAAAGAGCCCAGAACGTCACAGCTCGGATCATTTTTAGAGCCAAACTTTCTGACCACATCTCCCCAATTTTTTATGCTCTCCACTGGCTACCAGCCAGGAGGATTCAATATAAAACCCTAGTCACCGTTTTTTTTTTTTTTGAAAGCTTTAACCTAGTCACCGTTTTTAAACTCATTAACGACCTAGCCCCCTCACATCTTTCAACATTAATTCATACCCCCTTAGAAAACAGAATAAGAAGAAGAGCAAACCTCAACATGCTTCAAATTCTTATCTCTGTGAGAAACCTGAAGCAAATAACAACCAATACTGCCTTCTCTTATTATGCACCAAGGCAATGGAACAAGCTACCTCTTAACCTAAGAGAGATTAAAGACCTTCGTTCTTTCAGGAAGGAGCTTAAAACATATCTCTTCGCCCAACACTACTACAGCTTACAGCCCACACTTGATCGTATAACACAAGAATACACGACGCAACTGACACAAGTTTATCCTACCTAATTTCAAAGTATCACCCTCCATTCCATATCTTCATTGATAACAGTGTACATTGTCCTACTATATGATAATCAACTCATCAATGTTGCATTTAAATAGCTCTCTGTAAACAGTAAACAACTGTTGTAAATAGTTAAATTGCTAAATAGTTAAACATGTTCCATGTATCATAGTTATTTTTTGTGCCAAAATGTTCTAAGTAATTCAATGTTCAATGGTTTTAACTTGTTCTCTGTAAACCGCCCCTGATCTCTGGAAGGGGCGGTATAGAAAAGCACACAAATAAAATAAATAAATAAATAAACTTGAAAGGACTATTCCGGCCGTTGCTCTCGGCCTTGTGCTGGGGGCTGCAAGTCCTGGGTCCGTGGGATTTACCCACTTTCCCTGACTCCTCTCCTGACGAGGTCTTCAAGGGCTTCCGGCTATCCGAGTGGCCCTCATCGATGGCTGGAGGTTCCGAGGCTGCTCAGTCCTGGAGGAGGTCTTGCGGACAACTCCGGGGCTGAGTCAGTCTTTTGAAAGATGGACTCATGCTGCTGCTGACGGCTCTTGAGAACCTTGGGAGCCATCTACTTGCAGAGACTGCAGACCAATGGATTGTGATAACCTTCCCTGTCAAGTGCTAGAGGTACTGAGGGACAACTGTGGCAGGTTTTTGTTTGCGAAAGTAATATTGGGAAGTGTCAAGGTTACTCTGGGATGTATGTATATGTATATATATATCTATACCTATACTCCCAATTCTGACCAGAGTGACCTTTTTGATCAGTTGCCTGATAATATGGGAGGGGGGGGGGAAGGGATTTGTGGAGGAAGAGACTTCAACCTTGTGTTCAATCCTAAGATAGATACTTCCCGGGGAAGGGGGGCTGGGAGTCATAAAATTATCAAAAATTTGCAACCTTTACACAAATGTTTGACTTGGCGGATATGTGGAAAGAGAAACATTTAAGAGGTAGGAATTATGCATATTATTCTAAAGCTCACGATTCTTATTCTAGAGTCAATTGTTTATGGGTGGATAGAGGTTTCATTTTTCCAATACTGGATATCAACACTGAAAGTATTACCTGTTCTGATTAAGTGTAGTTACTCAGCTGTAACAGGTGTTCTCCGGGACAGCAGGAATGAGTCCTCACATATGGGTGACGTCGGCACAGACGGAGCCCTCGCGGAAGCATCATAAGAACATAAGATATGCCATACTGGGTCAGACCAAGGTCCATCAAGCCCAGTATTCTGTTTCCAACAGAGGCCAATCTAGGTCATACGTACCTAGCAGTTTCCCCAAGGGACACAGGTTCCACAATGCTTGTATTGGTTCAAGCATTGATATCCTGGGTCCCTTCTTAATAATGGTTTATGGACCTTTCCTCCAGGAACTTGTCCAAACCTTTTTTAAACCCAGCTACACTAACAGCCTTTACTACATCCTCTGGTAACAAATTCCAGAGTTTGATTACACGTTGAGTGAAAAAATATTTTCTTTTATTAGTCTTAAATAGTTTACCCTGTAGCTTCATTGCATGTCCCCTAGTCTTTCTATATTCTGATAAGGTAAACAATCGATCTACGTTTACCCGTTCCACTCCGTTCATTAATTTATAGACTTCTATCATATCTCCCCTCAGCCGTCTCTTTTCCAGGTTAAAGAGCCCCAACCTTTTTAGCCTTTCTTCATAGGAGTATCCTTCCATCCCCTTTACCATTTTGGTGGCTCTTCTCTGAACCTTTTCTAAAATCGCTATATCCTTTTTAAGATACGGCGACCAGAATTGCACACAATATTCAAGGTGCGGTCTCACCATGGAACGATATAGAGGCATTATAATATCTTTTGTTTTATTTTCCATTCCTTTCCTTATCATACCTAGCATTCTATTTGCTCTCTTCGCCGCCGCTGCACACTGGGCCGAGGGTTTTAACATGGTATCCACAATGACGCCTAAATCTTTTTCCTGGGTGGTGGTTCCTAATGTGGAACCTTGCATCGTGTAACCATAGTTTGGATTGTTCTTCCCTAGGTGCATAACCTTGCACTTGTCCACATTAAATTTCATCTGCCTCCCAGCTTTCAAAGAAAGCCTTTGGGAGATGCCACTACGCATGCGTGGTCCCCTTCCTGCCCAAGGGTGCCATCTTGCACAATCAGATGACATAGCTAAAAACCGGAAAAAATAAAAGATAGTAAAGGAGCAACTCCAAGGGGAGGAGAGAGGATGGTGAGGACTGATTCCTGCTGTCCCCAGAGAACACCTGTTACAGGTGAGTAACTACACTTTCTTCGGGAACAAGCAGGAAGTCAGTCCTCACATATGGGACTCCCCAGTTACAGGTTACTGAAAGCTCATAGCAAAAACCGTGGCCCCCTCATGGGGAGCTGCAAGCAGAAACAATTGTGACCACAGACTGCAGTAGGACCCCTGTGACCGATGAAACCAGTAGCCTGGACACAGAAGGGTCGGAGGGTAGGAGTTGCCTAAACCCCGAAAAGGTTACGGAGCACAGCCTGGCTGAAGGCACTCTCCAGTTGGGACTCTCTTTCTAGGCAGTAATGGGCTGCGAAGGTATGGACTGAAGACCAGGTGATGGCCTGGCAGATGTCCATCATCGGGACAGAGTGCAAGTATGCTGCCATGGCCCTGACACTGTGCGCTGTGACATGGCCTTCCAGTGGAGCCCCATCTGCTCATAGGCGAGGGTGATACAGTCCGCCACTCAGGTGGACAGGGTACGCTTGGTCACCGACTCCCCCAGCCTACTGGAATCACAGGAGACGAAAAGCTGAGTAGCTTTGTGGTGACCGTGAGTGTGCTGGATATAGAAAGAAAAAGTCCTCTTACAGTTCAAGGTGTGAAGGACTGTCTCCGCCCAACTGGAGTGAGGTCTGGGAAAGAAGGTAGGGATTACCACTTCCTGGTTGAGATGGAAGGGTGATACTACCTTCGGAAGGAATTTGGGGTGCGTGCGAAGCACCACTCTGTTCCTGTAGAACAGTGGTTCTTAACCTTGTTGGAGGTACTGAACCCCACCAGTTTCATATGCACATTCACCGAACCCTTCTTTATTGAAAAATAAATTATGATTTTTTTTTCAAATTCAAGACATAGGTATATGTTTACTGGTTCACAAAATGAATCGTGCATGAACATCACTTCAACACAGCTGGTTTTATGAGTGTTTCACCAATGGTGTGTGGTTTGCCCTGCTTTGCGATCAGGTAAGCAACTTCGTACGATGCTGTGAGGATCGGTTTGTTTGATGGGTACAAAGCCGAGAGTAGGCAGAGTAGCCTTTTCATCGAATCTGGCTCTCTTCACCTTGAATTCAGCAAGCGTTGTGTTCTTGAATTCCCCATCTCCATGCAGGTTAAAGAAGTGTTCCTTTAGTTTTGCCGGTACTAGACTAGAATTGCTTAACTTGGCATTGCAAATCATGCAGATAGGACGCCGACTCCCATCACGTTCTGTTATATATGCAAATCCATGTTGTACATATTCGTCCGACCACTTTCTTTTTTTGCTCGACATAGTTAGTATGGATTAAAATATTAAGTAAGAAATCACACGACATACCATCACGACAGTCACAAGTCGACTACTGAGTATACCAAATTCCCTGCAATACAGATTGGCTAAGCAATGTAGCGTGATCACCTGCAGCCAATGATGGCCAAGCGGGGCATGTCATCACGAATCATATGAGTCGGGTGCGTGTCTTGTGTCTTGACCTCCGCCGAACCCCTGAGACTGACTCACCGAACCTCTAGGGTTCGATCAAACCCAGGTTAAAAACCACTGCTGTAGAACCTGATACAAGGCGCCTCTGCCCATAGGGCCTGAAGCTCACTAACTCTGCGAGTGGAGGTGATTAAGAGAGGTAGCGAAGGTAGCAGGTAGACAGAGGCTCGAAGGGTGGGCGAGTGAGCTGCCCCAACACCATGCTGAGGTCCCATTTGGTTGCCAGAGGGTGAACTGGGGGCTTCGATAAGAGCAGGCCCCTAAGAAAGTGGGTCACCAGAGCTGGACCGAGAGGGGTTTGCCATCCACTGGGTGGTGGTGCGCCACCAGGGCACTAAGGTGCACCCGGATGGAGTTAGACTTGAGCCGGGATTGCGAGAGGTGGAAACACCAGTCCTACCGGGCAGGAGACTGGGTCAGCCCCATACTCAGCACACCAGGCCGAAAACCTGCGCCATTTGAGGGCACAGGTCTTCCTAGTAGGCTTGCGAAAGGCCAACAGAATCTCTTCCACCTCAACCAAAAGGTTGAAAGGGGCTAGAGTCACCCTTTCAGCAGCCACGCTGTCAGCGACAGGGACCTTAGGTTGGGGTGTAGAAGAGAGCCCCCCCCCATTGAGACAGAAGTCCCGGAGAGGTCCCCAAGGGGATGGGGGTCTCCACGGTTAACCGGAGGAGCAACGGGAACCACAGTTGCCTGGACCACCCGGGGCAATCAGGATGAGAGAGGCCCTGTCACGGAGGGTGCTGAACAAAGTTTTGGCAATCAGCAGTATGGGAGGGAAGGCGTACATGAAGCCCTCTGACTATGAGGCAAGGAACGCGTCCGCCGCCACCCTGGAGGGGTGGGCCTACTGGGAGCGGATGCGGGGCAACTGGAAATTGTCTGGGCTGGCAAATTAGTTCCCCCCAGATCTGTAAAAGCCGGTCGGCCATCCTGGGGTCCATCTGCCACTCATGTAGCTGGAGGACTCTGCTCAGCCTGTCGGCCAGAAGATTGTTCTGGCCTGGTAGGTACACTGCCCACAGGAGGATATCCTGTTGGAATGCATCTGAGCAGAGGACCACTGCCTCCCAACAGAGGGCACGAGACCCGGTGCCCCATTGTTTGTTCACATAGAACATGGCCACCTGGTTGTCCGTCTGGACCAGCGCAGGCTAGTGACGCAGGTGGTGGCAGAAAGCTCGCAGGGACAAGTATATGGCCCGCAGCTCCAGGAGACTGATCTACTGGGTGCTCTCGCCTGGTGACCAGTTGCCCTGGGTGCAGAGCTCCCTGCAGTGGGCTCTCCAGCCAAAAGGGAGGCATCTGTGTTGAGGACCTTGGAGGGGCTCGGGACCTGAAAAGGCATGCCTGCCTCGAGATGCTGGAGAGACTGCAACCAGACCAGGGAGTCTGCCAGTTGGTGGGTTACAGAGACTCTGTCTCTGAGGCGTCCCGTGGCCTGAAACCACTGGTCCTGGGAGACAGCACTGCGCCGTCCTCATGTGGAGGCGAGCGACTGGTGTGACATGGACCGTGGAGGCCATGTGCCCAAGGAAGCGTAGAAGCCGCCAAGCGGACACAGAGGGATGGTACTGTATGAGACGGTCGGCCCGGTCCCTGGGCAAGAAGGCCTTTGACTGGAGGGTGTCAAGCTTTGCCCCGATGAACTCCAGACACTGTGCCGGGAGCAGGTGAGACTTGGGATAGTTTATGACAAAACCCAAGTACTGCAGAACCTGGATGTTGCGTGTGGTGGCCTGCTGCACCTCTGAGGCTGTGCTTCCTTTTATGAGTTGGTCATCAAGGTAGGAGAAGACAAAGACCCCTTGTAGATGGAGAAAGACGGCTAAGATTGCCAGGCATTTTGTGAAGACTCTTGGGGCAGAGGCCAAGCAGAAAGGGAGCACCCTGTACTGAAAGTTCATGCACCCCACTATGAAACACAGGTACTGCCTGTAGTTGGGGTGAATGAGGATGTGGGTATAGGCATCCTTGAGGTCTAAGGAGCATAGCCAATTTCCCTGCTGGAGGTAGGGCAGCAATGTTCCAAGGGAGAGCATAATTTGTTGAGGTTGTGCAGGTCGAGGATGGCCCTTAGGCCCCCTTTTCTTTTTGGCACGAGGAAGTACATGGAGTAGAACCCCTTGCCAATGAGGTGGTGGGGAACCAGATCCACTGCCTTGCCCTCAAGAAGACCTGCCAACTCCTTCAGAAGGTGGTCCCAGTGGAGGGGAGACCTGAAGGGCTCTCCCTGAAAATAAGGGGGAGGTGTCTGACTGAGGTGGTAACCCTCCCTGACCACTCAAAGTGCCCAGGAATCGGTGGTGATGGTCATCCACCTTTGGGCATTGTGGGCCAGACGTCCCCCTGTGGGCTGCTTATCTCCTTGGGGCAGATAGGCTATGCTCAAGGAGTCAAAAACTAACCCATGGCTGGGCCGGAGCCGGTACCTGGGGTTTTGGAGCCTTCTGCTTACAAAGGCCGTGCCCATGTCCCTTGGCCTTCTGTCCCTGTTGGGGAGCTGGAGAGGCCTGAAAAGGTGGGCAGTTTCTGAAAGCAGCCCCTTTCCTCAGATAGAAGGACTTTTTACCTGAGCCCTTCTGTCGGTGAGGGGCAACTGTCTTCTTAGAGAGCCTGGTCCTTGTCATGAACTCGGTCTCCAGCTCGGCAGCCTTGTCGGTCACGGGTTTGCCAAAGAGGTTCTCTCCTTGGCAGAGGACATCGACCAATTTGTCCTGAACCCACTGCTCGAGGTCGGTCGATTGTAGCCAATCTTGGCGTCGTGCACCAATGTCCGCCACCGCTACTTGAGCCGCCAATTTGAACCCATCATAGGCCTCTTGAGATATGAATTTGCATTGTACGGGAGAGAGCAGAACTGGCTTCTGGAGCTTTTGATGCTCGGATGAGCCAGTCATCTAAGTAGGGGAAGACGAATATCTCCAGAGTTCTCAGGAATGCTGCTATTACTGCCATGCATTTTGTGAAGACTCTTGGGGCAGAAGCCAGTCCGAAGGGTAGAACCCTGTACTGGTAATGTCTTCTTTGAAAAAGGAATCGAAGAAACCTCCTGTGATCTGTATGGATGCGAATATGCATATATGCATTCTTTAGGTCTAGAGAACATAGCCAATTCTGACTCTGAATGTAAGGAAGAAGTGTTCCGAGGGAGATCATCTTCAATTTTTCTCAGAACAGATACTTGTTTAACTCTCTGAGGTCCAGTATGGGTCTGTATCCCCCTGTTTTCTTTGGAATGAGGAAGTAGGGGGAGTAGAAACCTATGCCCTGTTGGGATATGGGTACCTCTTCTATCGCCCCTTGAGCAAGTAGTGAAGTGACCTCTTGACACAAGAGAGTGGTGAAAGGGCCCTGAGAATTGAACTGTCTTGGGATGGTGGGAGGGGGTATACTGTAAAAATGGAGTTTGTACCCCTCTCTTACAATGGACAGAGTCCAGTGCTCTGATGTTATCTGTTGCCATCTTTTGGCAAAATGACAAAGTCTGCCGGGGATGGTGAGAGGCTCTGGACCTTTCAGGGGCAGGATGACTAAGTTCTCTAGGAAGGAGTCAAAGCCCCTGAGGAGGCTGTCTGCTAAGCTGGTTGAGCTCTGGGGACTTGGGCCTTCCTTTGCTGTCTGGGTTGCTGTTGTCCCTTTTGGGGAACGGACAGCCTGGGTGTAAGATGGGTAGAATTTCTTTTTCTTGTTGAAAAAGGGTTTCTTAGTTGTCTTTTTCTTAGCTCAGTTGGCTGTGCTCCTTGATAATCTGTTCAAGGTGGTGTTTTCGGACTCAAGCTGATTAGCTTTGTCCTACCAATCCTTGCCAAAGAGATTTTCGCCTGTGCAAGGAACATTCCCCAGCTTGTCTTGCACCCATTGTTCTAAATCAGATGCCTGAAGCCAGGCAATGCGACGTGCACTGATGGAAATAGCAGAGGTTCTGCTAATGCACTCAAAGCAATCAAAGGTTGAACGGTTCATAAACTTAGAAACATTCTGGGCATGTTTGATCAGAGTGAGGAAGTCTGCCCTTTTATCATCGGGGAGAAGTGGAGCCATGAGCTCCAGATTTCTTGTAACTTCCTTAAGGAACATTCCCAGATAAAGGATGTAAAAGCTGATCCTGGTCGATAGCATCGAGGATTGAAAACATCGATGCCCAAAGGCATCGAGTGTCCTTGCTTCACAGCCTGGAGGATTGGAAGAATGAGTTTAGCACTCATGATCCTATGCATCGCTGATTCCATTAGCATTGAATGGTGTGGTACTGTAATTGTGTCTTCTGAAAACCAGGGCATTGTGGAACTTGGTACATGGTATCGAGTCTCCGAGAGTGTGGAGACACCGTTAAAGGTGTTTCCCACATCCTTAGCATGAGGTCATGCAAGATTCGGTGAATGGGAAGGGTAGCAGCTTCTTTAGGAGCTGCTGGGTACTGAAGAATTCTAATTCTTCTGCTCTTGTTTCCTTCTCAGGGGTTACCATGATCGAGAGCCCTCATGCTACATAACGTATGAAATCCTGAAAAGACATGTCTTCTGGAGGAGACATCCTACACAGAGGAGAAGGAGAGGGATCCTCCGGAAGAATCACTCCGGTACCGGCGGAGTCCTCGGAATCGGAGGACTCGAAGTATCTCCCTGCTGGGTGTTCTTGCATTGCTTGACGCTGGTATCGATCGAAGTCGACATCGGACTTTCTCAATACCGGGCCCTCGATACCGGACACTGATTAAAGGGCTGGCATGGGGGAAGCAAGGAACGAGGCGCATCGGTTAAGCAGGTGCGGTCGGTACTGGTATCGGTATTGATGACTGCGGAACCGCCTGGAGCGGCCTTAGCAGTACCGAGGCTGCTAAGAGAGCCGCTAGGCTGCGTTCGATGGCCAGGATGCACTGATCCATAGCCCCTGCCAATGCCTGGATGTAGGTACCGGTGGAGCAGGCCATGACACCAGAACATGGCATCAGGAGTTCTTCAGAGGTGGAAGCTTTGGAAACATCCTAGAGCCCCATTAATGCTTTGGAGGCTGGGGCCTCCTGCCGGGGCTGTTTTGCTGGTATGTTTTCCTCAAGGGCAATACTAGTAGCAGCTCGATGCTTCGAAGGAGATCTACCCTTTGAGGATCAGCCAGTCTTGGAAGACCTGGGTTTAGTTACCTGAGATCCATGGGAGGAAGATGAAGTCCTGGAAGACGTCGATGCAACGGACATCGCATCTGCGGCAAAGAGGGTGCCGAGTTTTGCAGCTCTGTTCTGCAGGCCTCTCTTGGTCATCTTTCTACAGAGGAGACACTCCGATGGTAAATGGTCAGGACCTAAACATTTAAGACACAGTCATGGGTGTCAGTAGCAGAAATGGTAACGCTACACTTTGAGCATTTTTTGAAACCATTAGATGGTTTCTCCATTTTAGAAGAAAAGAGGGCCTAGTGCCCAAAATGGCGCCTGGCACCCAGAGGGGACAGACCCTTGAAAAAGAAGAATTCTTTTTTCTTTTTTAGGAAAAGAAGTAAGAAAATTAAGGAAAGACCGGTGGTACCGGTACAGGTGTCAACGGTGAAGGCAGACGCGACCACAAAAAGAACATTTTCTGCGGTGATAGGATTTGCTGCCTGTCGGCTCCACGGAAAACTGAAGAGGGAGAGTTGGAAAGGCGGGAAGGCAGCGAAGCAGGCGCAGTGGGATGCTCCCAAAAGCTTTCCTACTGGACGCTGGGGAGCGTTCCCGTGCAGGCTCCGTTGGTACCGACGATACCCATATGTGAAGATTATATTCCTGCTTGTTCCTGTAGATATATGTTTTCATGCTGCTGCTGGCAGCTTCTCAAGACCTTTGAGGACATCTTTTTGCAGAGGCCACAGACCGCTGGGTCATGGTCCGGGCCGAGGCACCAGAGACAGCAGTTATGCGTATAAGTGAGGGACATAATCTTCCCACACCAATTGCACGTTTTGAACCCACTGGTAGCCATGGGGGGAAAAAGGACCCCAGCAAGATCAAAGACCCTTCGGGCTGCCAGTGAGGAAAAACAAGGGTGGAGACCCCCAAAAAGAGAAAAAATCAAAAAAGAAGAGGGCCGGCCCGATACCAAGGTAGCGGGGGTCGGGCGGGAAAGGTACCAGTGCTCGACCAGAAAAAACGGCCAAAAGGCAAAGGAAGAAACTTCAACTTTTTCCGGGATAGGGACAGACTACGTCTGATGGGCTCCACAGAAATAAAGGAGACTGAGCAAGATGGCTCCTTTGGGCGGGAAGGGGACCACGCATGCGTGGTAGCAACTCCCAAAAGCTTTCTTTGAAAGCTGGGGATTTGCTCCGCGTGGGCTCCATCGGCGTCGACGTCACCCATATGTGAGGACTGACTTCCTGCTTGTTCCTAAAGAACAAAGTTCTCCCTCTTCACATACAATCTGCATGAACACTGGTATGAAAACACTTGAGTGAGAGACAGGCATACTGAGTCCTCTCCTGAAGTGGCAGACTCTTGTTTAGTAATGGCTCTTAAGACCTGCACACACACACAGAGTTGTTCTTCCTGTCTGGCAGCTGCCAGTGAACTCACACTTTTACCTTCTCTTTTTGGGAGGTGGTTCCTCTTCCTCAGACTCTTCCTCTTCAGAATCCTCTTCTTCCTCTTCCTCCTCCTCGGACTCTTCGTCAGACTCTTCCTCTTCCTGCTGCTTCTCTGGGAACAGCACGAATGGGCTATAAAGTGAATTAGGTAAAAGTAAAACCACATTTTAAAGAATGAAATGATATGGTCTATATGACCCCGCTATCCTTTCAGGGCATAGGAAGCCAACCAGTCACATATGACCAGAGGCATGTATAGTGCTTTAGATCAAACTACAGAGTGCAGGCAGTAATTATTATAAATGGGAAATAAATTCATTTTTGGGTTGGTGACTTTGAAGCCGCATTTATGGTCCATGTGTCACTGGGTAAGCAACATATTTTTGAAGGCAATCCTGAACCTCACAAAAATTAAAAAGTGAAAAAAATAAAAAAACAGGGATCCAAAAATCGGTAATATGAAATCATCAGAACAGATCAATGGAACCATTCCTTTTCAGAATTAAAATTTTGAAGAACATTTTTATTTTATTTATTTATTTAACTGGTTTTATATCCCACCATATCTCAGAATCAAGGCAGTTTACAGACATGTTAACGAGACTTAATGGTAGAGCATAACATTAAGTTTTAAATGGAATGAATATAGCACTATAGAGCATAGCAACATAGCAAAGTGTGAATCTCCACTTAAGAAATTGAGCAAACAACAGAGTCAACTTTAATAAAGCAAATGAATAGCAGCTTCTTTTTAATCAAGGAAAAAACGTGTGTACATAAATGGCGTGAAAATATGTCAGTGAGAAACACTGAATCACTGTTTTAGTTAATGTAATTAAGATGCTTCTGGAAAACACTTATACTTGCAAGTAAAGCGTAGTTACTCACCTGTAACAAAAGATCTCCGGGAACAGCAGGAATTTAGTCTTCACATATGGGTATCATCGGTATCGACGGAGCCCACGTGGGAACGCTCCCCAGCGTCCAATAGGAACGCTTTTGGGAGCATCCCACAGCGCATGTGTGCTGCCTTCCCGCCTCTGTACCTCTCTCACTTCAGTTGAGTTTATAGCTGAGACCAAAGGAGAGAAGTAGAGAAAGAGATAGATAGAGATAACTCCAGGGGAGGTGGGTGGGTTGTGAAGACTAAATTCCTGCTGTTCCCGGAGATCACCTGTTACAGGTGAGTAACTACGCTATCTCCAGGAACAAGCAGAAATGTAGTCTTCACAAATGGGGACTCCCCAGCTGAAAGATGCCAAGGGGTGACCCCAGCAAGTTGCAAACCCAGGTGAGATGGGTCATGTGTCCTCCCATGGACCTCTGGCATCCAACCCAAGGACGGTGGGTAGGAGTTGTATTAAGCATGGAAGAGATGCTGGAGAACAGTCTGGCCAAACGAGGCATCCCAACGGGAGTCCTTGTCTAAGCAGTAGTGGGCTGTGAAGGTGTGTGCCGAAGCCCAAGTAGCTGCTCTGCAGATGTTTTCAATAGACACAGAACGAAGGTTAGCCGTTGAGGTTGCCATTGCTCTCATTGTGAGCGGTGACATGGTCCTAGAGAGAAAGTCCTTTATTCTGATATGCAATCTGCAATCCAATTTGACAGAGTTCTTTTGGAAACTGAAAGTCAAAAGCCACAAAAAGCTGAGAAGATTTTCTATGTGGCTTAGTTCTTCGGAGATAAAAGGCTAAGGCTCTTTTACAATCCAATGTGTGAAGATTTCTTTCCACACTAGAGGCATGAGGCCTAGGGAAGAATACAGCAAGATAAACCAACTGGTTTAAATGAAAAGGCGAAAACACCTTTGGCATAAAGTGAGGATTAGTCCTGAGGACTACTTTATCATGGTGGAACCTTATATAAGGAGGGTCAGCTACTAACGCCTGTAGTTCACTAATGCGTCCTGAAGAAGTGATGGCAACTTTCCATGAAAGAAACTTTAGATCTGAAGTGGCTAAAGGTTCAAAAGGCGGTTTCATAAACTGACTAAGAACAAGATTCAGATCCCATGCCACCGGTGGTGGTTTAATGGGGAATTGGTCTTCAGACCAGAAGTTGATAATTGGAGGAGATACTCTAGTAACGACTCTACAGGCACAAAAAGGGGGTTAAGTCCCTTTTGTGAACCCCAGACAGAGAACATTTTCCACATAAAAGCGTAGGAACATCTTGTGGAAGGTTTTCTGGAAGCCAGAAGGATATCCTTTACTTGTTGAGAAAGGCCAATATCCTGGAATTCTAGGCTTTCAGTAACCAGGCCCTGAGATGTAGGGACTGGGGATTGGGATGCAGTAAGCATCCGTCCTCCTGTCACGTGACCTCTCTCCTCCATGGCAACAAGGATGCTGCCAGACTGGAGGTGGGGCTTCAGGACTATATCTCTGTAGGTCTCGTCTATGTACCTCTCTGTCTTTCTTGTTTTCCAAGTCTGCTACTCTAGCCTCTAGAGAACGGACTCGTTCCCTGAGAGCAAAGAGTTCATTGCACCTAGTGCACACATAAGACCTCTCACCAACTGGGAGAAAATCATACATGTGACACTCAATGCAAAAGACTGGAAAGCCCCCATCTCGCTGCTGGACTGCTGTCTGCATCTTAGTTTTAAGCTTGTGTTTAGATCTTTAAGTTCTTTACTTACTAAGGGTTGCTATGGATATTTATACTAATAAAACTGTACCTAATACGTTTAATATACCTTGTTCACCTGAAGCTTAATTAATCTCAGGTCCTTAGTGTATGACTGATTTGGATGACGAGCTTCACCTGAGAGCACCTCCTTTCCTTTAAGATGTGTAAGTACCTATAAAGCTACGATTATCCCAGGGGTGGGTGGGTGTTGGGGAGGAATGGAGGGAAATAACACTTATTAAGAGAGGGCTGCTACACAGTACCCTGTCCTGTGCTTCTGAGGTAAGCTGTGACCAACTTCCTGGGTGATTAACAGTCCTTGCTTGGATAGAAGGAGTCTTTCAAAATGGCCTTTTGACCTGCCACCTGGTGTTAACGCCTACTGAAAAGGTTTCACAGGTCTCTTGCCCCCTAGGTAGAAGGCCTCTTTGTAAGGGTCTCTAGAAGACTTTATTTGTGCTCATAGAGTACTGACCCTATTTTGCCTTTTATGCTAAGTTATATTCTGATTTGATTTAAATTACAGCTCTTTGCTGCTGCTCGACCACAACAAAAACAAAGAATAAAAGGAAATTTTCTGCAGTGAACAGGGTACACGTCCTGTCGGCTCCGTGGAAAACGAAGAACTGAAGTGAGAGAGGTACAGAGGCAGAAAGGCAGCACGCATGCGCTGTGGAGTGCTCCCAAAAGCGTTCCTATTGGACGCTGGGGAGTGTTCCCGTGCGGGCTCCGTCGGTACCGACGATACCCATATGTGAAGACTACATTCCTGTTTGTTCCTGGAAATAAAGCAAATCACCTTGTAGCCAATTTATGTGATTGAGATGCTTATGCTGTACTGTAAGTGAAAGAGATGCAATCAAGTTTTTAACAAAAAAATCATCTGTCTCAGGTTATAAATAAACACAATCGCGCTCGCTATATTAATAGAGGTTTATTTTTGGAATCCCAGACATGGGAGACTGATATATAACAGGTGTGTTCATTACCTTATTCTCAATAAGCTTTCTCTGTGTCCATAATTTGTACTGGGGCTGTTGTATTGTTGAAATAAATAATAAAAATTAGATGTCCGATATTCAAGAAGACAGACTTTGCGCCGCTAAGGCACATAGCCCTGCTCGCTCACTCTAACGCTTGATATTCAATGCCACGGCGACGACATTGAATATCTGCTTTTGTCACCCAGGAAAAACTGCCACAGAGCCTAACTGGGTAGTGGCGATATTGGACCGCTACCTGGTTAGCATCCACGGCTAAAACTAGGCAAGCCAAAAGCTGGCCTAGTTTTAGCTGCGGCTTGCTAACTGGATAGTGGTCCAATATCGCCGCTATCCAGTTAGAGGTACTCCCCGCCTCTGCTCTGCCCCAACATGCTCCGATGCTAACCGGATAGCATTGGGACACGTAGGGGACACAGACGGGGATATTCAATGGCACTAACCATGTAGGTGCCATTGAATATCCCCGTTTAAGGCATTTACACAGTTTACTGGGCTGTAAGCCATGTAAAGCCTGTGATGAGGAAGCTGCCCAGAGCCCAGAGAATAGTGTTAAAGGAAGGGAATTTACCCTGATCAAGGGACCTGTTTTGCCAGGTCACAGGAATAAAACTCCATATTTACCTAAAAGACAGGTTATTCCAGGCTGCAGTGGCCTGCAGAGAGCCTCTAGTGGAGATGAGGTGCAGCAGTTTAAGCCCAGATTGAGAAACCCTTACGTCACTCCTAATTACTCAGCTGCCAGGAGAGACTTTGATCACCAACACCTGAGGTTTGCAAGGGAGGGGTTGGAAACTGGGAACTTTAAAACTAGAACAGAATATGCAAGGAGAGACGAAAAGCCTGGGAGCAGTGAAGAGAAGCCTAGGAGTCAAGGAAGGCCTGGCAGAGAAGGAAGACCTGGAAGAGAAGGAAAGCTTGAAGGCAAGCGTGAGAGCAAGGAGAGAGGAGCTCTGAGAGATCCACGTTCTTGGGGAGATTCCTGGGAGAAGCTAGCTCCAAGGGATTGGGAAAATCCAAAGGCTTGGAGAACTGCAGCTAGGAACCCTAAGCTGAGGTATGGAGCAGATGCCCTGAGGTCCAGGAATATAGACTGGAGGACAGGTTATAAAAACTCCAATGCTTACTGGCCAGAATATTTGAAAGGACAACCTAATGCCAACAACTCAGGTAGGAACTATGAACGTTTGTTTAACCTAGAGCAAGGCAAGGTGTTTAGACACAGTTCCTGTCCTAAGGAAGGTCAGTTAATAAAGCCCTCTAATCCAGCTCTTGACATAGAGCCTATGCAAGTAGAAGACCAAGCTATAATTACAGGGGAAGATGATAGTCTTATGGACTGATCTTTATGCAAGGTTACTAGCACAGAGAAATCTTGAAAGTAACATAAAAGGAAACGTCCTAGTAACTGGCACTAGAAGTTTGTGTAAGTACTTGTGCAGAGATGAGCAGAGCTGCTGATTGAAGCTTGTTAGCCAGCTGGTACCTTAGCAGCACACAGCTCAGGCTATGCACATGTTGGATACAAAAGTGCTTTGAACGTGGAATGTAAAAAAAGCGTAGTTACTCACCTGTAACAGGTGTTCTCCAGGAGCAGCAGGAATCAGTCCTCACTTATGGGTGACGTCGGCGCCGACGGAGCCCTCGCGGAGCAATTTTCCCCAGCTTTCAAAGAAAGCCTTTGGGAATTGCAGCGCGCATGCGCGGTCGTCTTCCCGCCCGAGGGTGCCATCTTAGCCAGTCAGATGACATAGCTAAAAAAGACAGCATAAAAATTTGCAAAAAAGAACATAAGCAGACGATTGCAACTCCAAGGGGAGGAGGGAGGGTAGTGAGGACTGATTCCTGCTGCTCCTGGAGAACACCTGTTACAGGTGAGTAACTACGCTTTCTCCAGGACCAAGCAGGAAGTCAGTCCTCACTTATGGGACTCCCAAGCTCAAGGCTACCGGAGACCCTAAGCACAAAAATGAGCTCCCTCTAGCTCAGCAGCACAGAAGGATAGAATCTTCGCTGAATTATCACCCACCGGTAGCCCACATCCGGGATGGAGGGTAGGAGTTGCTCAGACCTCAAAGAGATTACGGAGGACTGCCTGTCCGAAAGCACTGTCCCTACGGGACTCCCTCTCGAGACAGTAATGGACCGCAAAAGTCTGGCTCGAAGACCAAGTAGCGGCCCGGCAGATGTCTGCCAGCGGAACAGAGCGGAGGTAAGCCACTGACGTGGCCTTTGCCCGAACGCAATGAGCCGTGACTCGACTTTCTAAGGAGAGTCCGGCTGCCCCATAAGCCCAAGAGATACAGTCCGCAACCCAGATGGACAGAGTACGCTTGGAGACCGGGAGCCCCAATTTATTGGGGTCAAAAGACACAAAAAGCTGAGCAGCTTTACGGTGCTCCCGCGTACGGTCAAGGTAGAAGTTCAATGCCCTTCTACAGTCCAGGGTATGGAGGACCGTTTCAGCTCGGCTGGAGTGTGGTCTGGGAAAGAAGGTTGGAAGTACCACCTCCTGATTGATGTGAAAAGGGGAGACCACTTTAGGCAGAAATTTTGGGTGAGTCCGTAGGACTACCCTATTCTTGTAGAACCTAGTGTAAGGGGGATCAGACACGAGGGCCTGCAATTCACGTACGCGCCTAGCGGAAGTGAGGGCTATCAAGAACAGTGTTTTCCAAGACAGAAAACGGAGAGAACAGGTAGCCATAGGTTCAAAAGGCGGACAGGTGATCCGCTGCAAAACCACATTCAGGTCCCAGTCAGGCGCTGGCGGGCGCAGAGGTGGTTTAAGTAGAAGGAGACCTCGGAGAAACCTCGTTACGAGAGGGTCATTGGAGAGAGGTCTGCCGTCCACTGGCACATGATGTGCTGAAAGAGCACTGAGGTGAACTTTGACGGAGTTGGACTTAAGTCCCAGATCAGAGAGGTGCAGCAAGTACTGCAAGATCACCGACACCGGGCAGGAGAAGGGATCCTGAGACTGTTGGGTACACCAGACTGCAAAGCGACGCCATTTAAGGGCGTAGCATTTGCGGGTAGAAGGCCGTCGCGAAGCTAAGACGACCTCCTCCACCTCCGCCGGCAGGAGAAGGGGAGCAAGGACTACCCTCTCAGCAGCCAGGCCATGAGGTTGAGAGACCTGAGGTTGGGGTGCAGAAGGGACCCCTGATCCTGAGTGAGGAGATCCGGTTGTACCCCCAGAGGGATTGGATCCTCCACCGCCAGTTGCAGCAGGAGCGGAAACCACGGCTGCCTGGGCCAGCGAGGGGCCACCAGGATCATGAAGGCTTTGTCTCGGAGGACCTTGAAAAGAGTCCGAGAGATCAGCGGGATGGGAGGGAAAGCGTACAGAAGGCTCCCCGACCACGAGATCAGAAAGGCGTCCGCCGCAACCCGAAGGGGGTGTGGCTGACGAGAGCAGAAGCGAGGAAGCTGCCGGTTGTAAGGACTGGCAAAGAGATCCACCGTGGGGAGACCCCACTTGAGGAAGAGCTTCTGAACTACCAAGGGATCCAGACGCCACTCGTGCGGCTGGAGGACCCTGCTGAGTTTGTCTGCAAGGCAATTTTCTTGGCCCGGGAGATAAACTGCCTTGAGGAGAATGCCGTGACTGACGGCCCAAGAGCAGAGCTTCTGTGCCTCCCGGCAGAGGAGGAAGGAGCCCGTGCCCCCCTGCTTGTTCACGTAGAACATGGCAACTTGATTGTCCGTCTGGACAAGGACGGACTGTTGGGAAGTCAGGTGGGAGAAGGCCTTGAGAGCTAGGCGGATCGCCCTGAGCTCCAGGAAGTTGATCTGCTGAGCAGACTCCCACGTGGTCCAGAGGCCCTGAGTACGTGCCTCTTGGCAATGTGCTCCCCAGCCCAGGAGGGATGCATCGGTGGTCAGCACCCGGGTCGGCTGAGGTGACTGGAAAGGCATTCCGAATGTCAGGTTCGGCTGCCGGAGCCACCACCGGAGAGACGAGAGCAGCGGCTCGGAGACGCGCACTAGGTCTGCCAGGCCGCCTGTGGCTTGTCGCCACTGCTGGCGGAGACACCATTGAGCAGACCGCATGTTCAGGCGGGCATTGGGGGTCACATGGACGGTGGAAGCCATATGGCCGAGCAGTCTCAGGAAGCGCCTGGCGGAGACCAGGGGCTGGCTGCGAAAGCGGTCGGCTAGGTCCATGAGCCGTTGAGCCCTGCCGAGCGGTAGGTACGCTCGTGCCCGAGGAGTGTGCAGCCTTGCGCCGATGAACTCGAGATCCTGTGAGGGGAGCAAAGTGGACTTTGCGAAGTTTATGACAAAGCCCAAGTGCTGCAGCAGAGTCACCGTGCGGCACGTGGCGTTGGTGACCTCCTGAGCGGACGCTGCTCTGATGAGCCAGTCGTCGAGGTACGGAAAGACATAGAGGCCGTGAAGCCGGAGATGGGCCGCCACGACCGCGAGACATTTTGTGAAGACTCGCGGTGCGGAGGATAGGCCAAAGGGCAGTACTCTGTACTGGTAATGATTTCCTGCCACCACAAACCTTAGGTATTGGCGGTGGCTTGGGTGGATGAGGATGTGCGTGTAGGCATCCTTTAGAACCAAGGAGCATAGCCAATCTCCCTGCTGGAGGTAGGGCAGAAGGATTCCAAGGGTAAGCATTTTGAACTTCTCCCGCACAAGGAACTTGTTGAGGTTGCGCAAGTCCAGGATGGGTCTGAGGCCCCCTGTTCTCTTTGGTATCAGAAAATACCTTGAATAAAAGCCTTGACCTCTCAGGTGGTGGGGCACCGGTTCCACCGCCTGTTCCTGCAGAAGACCTGCTAACTCCTGAAGGAGCAACTCCCTGTGCAGAGGGGGGCGCGAAGGTTCTCCCGGAAAATAGGAGGGAGGGACCCGATGGAAGTGGAGAAGGTAGCCTTCTCGCACGACCTGAAGTACCCAGGCATCTGCGGTGATGCTGGACCACCTGTGGCCGAAGTGAACCAGCCGGCCTCCGGTGCTGGGAGGAACCAGAGGGGGGGGAGAGGCTATGCTGAGCGAGTCAAAAACCCCCACCCTGCTGAGCAGGGGCTAGTGGTGCAGGCTTGGGGGCTTGCTGCCTACGGGACCCGTTACCCCGTCCCTTGGCCTGCTGGCCCTGTTGGGGAGCTGCAGGGGCCTGATAATGGGGGTACTGTTTGTAGGCAGCCGCCTTCCTCGGGTAAAAGGACTTTTTTCCCGAGCCCTTCTTTTTCTGGGAAGGGGCGGAGGTCTTCCTAGAAAGCCTGGTCCTGGTGAGAGTCTCAGTCTCAATTTGTGCAGCCTTTTCCGCCATGGGCTTGCCAAAGAGGTTTTCGCCTCGGCAGGGGACATCGACCAACTTGTCCTGTACCCAGGGCTCAAGATCCGACGACTGAAGCCAAGCCTGTCGGCGGGCACCGATGCCGGCTGCGGCCACTCTAGCCGAGGCCTCAAAGCCATCATAGGCTGCTCGGGACATGAACTTTGAGCATTCCCGAATGCCCGTGGACAAGGCTAGGAACCTCCGCAAGGGCTCCTCGGAGAGACCAGCGGAGAATCCGGCTAGCTCTTTAGCCAGATCCCGGAGATACATGCCCATGTAGAGCTGGTAAGTCTGGACACGACATGCGAGCATAGAGCCCTGGAAGCACTTCTTGCCAAGGCCATCCAGGTTACGGGCCTCCCTTCCAGGAGGCACCGAGGAGTGCATCTTCTGGCTCTTAAGACGATGCATGGCCGATTCCACTACCATGGAATGGTGTGTGGCAGCTGTGCCTTCTGAAAGCCAGGGCTCTTGCGGACCCGATAGATAGAATCGACCCGCTTGCTCAGGACCGGCGAGGAGGCCGGACTCTCCCACATGCGGAAGAGTAGTCGTTCCAGCATAGGAGGAACCGGCACAGTAAAGTGCTCCCTCGCGGGAGAGTCATACTGGAGGGCGTCGAGCTCTTCGGCTCGAGGCTCCCCCTCGGGATCCGCAGGGAAGGCCAAAGCCTTGGCCATATCCCTAACGAAGTCCGAGAACCGGGCATCCTCCGGGGGGGACTGCTTCCGAGGCTCGGACCCCGGTGAGTCCGATGGGACACACCGAGTCCGGAAAGAATCAGGTGACTCTTCCTCTTCAGACTCCCAGACCGACTCCGACGAGGACTCGGTGGGGTCGGCCCGGGCAGGGTGCGGCGCCAGCCTCCCCGACGTCGAGGGAGTCGGCGTCGGCGACCTCGGTCCCGAACGGGAGGCCGAGGGTGACCTCGACCGAGGATCGACTCGAGTTCTCATTGACTCGAGGATCGGCTCGGTCTCCGGGGTCGACTTGGACGTCGACGTCCCGGCGGTCGGGGCAGCGGCGCCAGCGAGGCCAGCGAGCAGTGCCCGCTGCTGGTCCATGAAGGCAGACAGTCTGCTCTCCAAGGCCGTCAACCTGAGTCCGAGCTCAGGTGACCCAGCAGCCCCCGACTCGGGCCCCGACGGCGTCGGGCCCGACGTCGGCTGTCGCGGAGGCGAGTCCAGAAGGACTACAGGACTTACCCGGGCAGGCATCTCCGACTCCAGGCGAGGTCGCTTCGGGAGATGTTCCTTCTCCAAGGACCCGGGGCGGCTGTCGGGGCTATGCGACCTGGCCCTCGCGGAGCCAGGAGCGTCCACCGACGCCGCCCTCGCGGGTTTTTCCTTCCGACGATGGTCCCCGGAGGGAGAACCCCGGTCGGAGGAGCTCCGGCGACGGTCCGAGCTGGAGCCCTTTGACACGGAGGCCTCCGACGAGGTCCGGGTACGGCTGGGGTCAGCGAAGATTCTCTCGCGCTGATGCCGCCGACTTCTCAACGCCTTCGAGGACAGTTTGCTGCAGGGCCCACAGATCAGTTCCTCATGATCCGGGCCCAAGCAGCGGAGGCAAAAGTCGTGTGTGTCGGTTAGTGACATATTTTGGCCACACCGACCACACCGCTTAAAGCCACTGGCAGCCATCGGGGGAAAAAGGGCCCTGCGAGGTCAAAGGACCGGGCTGCCAGGGAAAACGAAAATGAAAGCTGACTAAGTCAGAAAAACCGAAAAAACGCTAGAGGACTCGAGACCGGCGTCGCGAGTCCGGGCGGGAAAACGATCGGCGTCGAACCGAAAGAAAAAAGTATAAAATAAAGAGGAAAATCAACTTTTTCGCGGGGACAAGACGGGGACGTCTGCAGGGCTCCGCGGAAAAAAGAAGACTGGCTAAGATGGCACCCTCGGGCGGGAAGACGACCGCGCATGCGCGCTGCAATTCCCAAAGGCTTTCTTTGAAAGCTGGGGAAAATTGCTCCGCGAGGGCTCCGTCGGCGCCGACGTCACCCATAAGTGAGGACTGACTTCCTGCTTGGTCCTGGAGAAAGTGTTTTTGTGAAGAAGCTTTTACTATTTTTGTTTTCCTTTCCAACGGCACTGCTGAGCAAGGTTTGTCAGCAGTGACTGAGAGAGAATTTCTGTTAATGGACTTTGCAAGCTATTTGCTTAACCATTCAGTTGTATTATTATTATTTTGAATATAAAATCCTGGAGAATACATCCTAAGGTGTTACCAAGTGAATCTGTGTGCATTTGGATTAACCTCATAAATAAATATTCTGTTACTGCCTTACACTCGAGCCAACTACAATTGTTTTCATTGACCTCCAAGGCAAGCACCGTATGACTGGACTACCTTTACCAGAATCCTTTGCAAGCTAGCCAGTCTGGAACATTGCTTAATTGGGGAACTCTATATAATAAGCACGCCCCTCCATACACATGTAAGGGGCTATGGGCGTGACAAGCCTTGCGAATATCGGACCCTAGGCTTAAAAAAAAAACAAACAACAAACTTTGTTTATCTAAAAAATTATTAATATTAACTAGCATATTTCTTCAACATATGAGCTATTTACAAGCCTGCCATAATTTGCTTTTCAACATTGAAGAAAGATTATGTGATTATTTAGTCCATGCTACTTTTCTGAGACCTTCAAATTAGCAGATTATTCAACCAGCTGGTCATTTAAAATGTGGACACTGTGTTGTCTGTCAACATGGAAAGCGTAGTTACTCACCGGTAACAGGTGTTCTCCAGGGACAGCAGGAATCGGTCCTCACTTATGGGTGACATCGGCACCGACGAAGCCAGCATGGAGCAATTCCCCAGCTTTCAAAAAAAGCCTTTGGGATTGCTGCCACACATGTGTGGTCCTCTTCCCGCCCAAAGGTGCCATCTTGCTCAGTCAGGTCCCATAGCTAAAGCCCTACTAAGCAGATGGCAAGGGAAGGACAAAAATAGCAACTCATCGGGGGAGGTGGGAGGATAGTGAGGACTGATTCCTGCTGTCCCTGGAGAACACCTGTTACAGGTGAGTAACTACGCTTTCTACAGGAACAAGCAGGAAGTCAGTCCTCACTTATGAGAATCCCCAGCTACAGGCTACTGAAACTGTAGTCCAAAATGCCTCTGCGAGGCCGTGAGCAGAAGCCGATGCCCGGGGCGAAGCTCTCGGTAGCCGTCGAAGAAGGGTCGGAGGGCAGGAGTTGCTTATACCCTGAACAAATTATGGAGTACAGCCTGGCCAAAGGTGCTGTCCCAGCGGGACTCCAACTCCAGGCAGTAGTGGATAGCAAACGTGTTCGCTGAAGACAAGGTCGCAGGCGGCAGATGTCCGTTAGAGGCAAGCCACCGAAGCCGCATTGGCTCGGATGCCGTGTGCGGTGACCTGTCGATCCAGTGGGGTGCCCACCAGTGCCTGGGCGAAGGCGATGCAGTCCGCCACCCAGACGGAGATGGTGCGCTTGGTGACTTCATGCCCCAGGCGATTGGGGTCGTAAGTGACAAAACGTCGATCGAACTTGCGATGACCCTGGGTACACTGCAGGTAGAAGGCAAGAGCCCTCTTGCAGTCGAGTGTATACAACACCACCAATGCCCGGTCGGCATGCGGTCTCGGGAAGAAGGTCGGTAGAACTATCTCCTGGTTGAGATGAAAGTCCGAGACCACCTTCGGTAGGAACTTGGGATGGGTGCGGAGGACCACCCTGTTCCCATAGAAACTGGTGTATGGAGCCTCAGCCATGAGGGCCTGAGGTTCGCTGTCTCGGCGAGCCGAGTTCAAAGCCACCAGAAAGACCACCTTCCAGGAGAGATGCCGTAGCGAGCATGTCGCCATCGACTCGAAGGGCGCCTGCATGGGCTGCATCAGCACCACGCTGAGGTCCCACTCCACCGGTGGAGGCCGGATGGGAGGCTTGGAAAACAGTAGACCTCGCATGAAGTGAGAAACCAAGGGTTGCCCCGAGATGGGTTTTCCCTCGACGGGGAGGTGGTTCGCCGAAATGGTGCTCAGGTGTACCATGACCGAGTTGGATTTCAGCTCTGTCTTCGAGAGGTGGAGGAGGTACTGGAGGATCCACCGGGTAGAGCAGAATGGGTCGATCTGAAGCTCGGAGCACCAGTTCGAGAAACGTTGCCACTTAAGGGCGTACGCCCGTCTCATTGAGTCCTTCCTTGACTCAAAGAGGATCTCCTCAACATTCTCCGGGAGATGCAGTGGAGCTAAGACGATCCGTTCAGCCGCCAAGCTGCAAGGGACAGTGAGGCCAGGTTTGGGTGGAACACCCCACCTTCCTCCTGTGTCAACAGGCTCGTGGTGCAGCCCAGGAGGACTGGGAGCTCGGACGCGAGCCAGAGCAGAAGCGGGAACCAAGGCTGTCGGGGTCACGAGGATCACCGAAGCTCGGTCCTGCTGAGCCTTGTGGAGGGTCCTCGCAATGAGAGGAATGGGAGGGAACACGTAAAGAAGGCCAGAGGTCCAGGTCAAGAGGAACTCATCCGGAGCCACCCTGCTCGGGTGCGGAACTGGGCCGTAGAAGAGGGGAAGCTGCGCATTCGCCAGACTGGCAAAAAGGTCCGTGGATGGGGGTCCCCCACTGATGGAACAAGACGCCAGCGACCTCCAGATCCAGGCACCACTCGTGTGGGCGAAGGATCCCGCTGAGTTTGTCCGTGAGGACATTCTCCAGGCTTGGGAGGTAGACCGCTTGCAGGGTTATCCCCCGGCGAGACGCAAAGGAGGATTGCCTCTTGGCAGAGGAGACACGATCCTGTTCCCCCCCTCCTTGCTGATATAAAACATGGCTACCCTGTTGTGGGTCTGCACGGGCACCAACTTCCCCCTCAGATGATCTTCGAAGGCCCTCAGGGCACATCAAACTGCCCGGAGCTTGAGCAGGTTGATCTGCTGCTGAGACTCCTCGGTCGACCACTGCCCCTGGGTGCACAATGCGCCGCAGTGGACTCCCCACCCCAGCAGGGAAGCATCTGTCGTTAGGACGAGCTCATGCTGCGGGGTCTGGAAGGGCATTCCCCGAAGGAAACTTTGGGGGTCCCGCCACCAACTCAGGGAGTTGTGGAGACTGCGGGAGACCCAGACAGGTTCTCTGAGGCAGCCGAAGGCCTGGCTCCTTTGCGCCCTGAGGCACCACTGGGCTGTCCACATGTGCATGCGGGCGTGGGGGACCACATGGATGGTGGAGGCCATGTGCCTGAGGAGGCGCAGAATCTCCTGCACCATAACCCAAGCCCTGTTTTGGACCTGGGATACCACAGCCTGGAGGTGATCTGCTCGGTCTGTGGAAGGAAGGCGGTCGCCTGCATCTTGTCGAGGCGTGCGCCGATGAACTCCAGGGTCTGCACCGGTTCAAGGTAGGACTTGGAGTAGCTGATCAGGAAGCCGAGGCGCTCGAGGAGAAGGATTGTGCGTGACGCCGCCAGGCAGGTTTCGTCAATCAAGGACCCCATGACGAGCCAGTCGTCGAGTTAGGGGAAGACGGGTATGCCCTGCCACCTGAGGGAGGCGGCGGCAGTCGCGGAGAGGCACTTTGTGAAACCCGCGGTGCGGACGCAAGCCCAAAGGGGAGCACTCTGTACTGGTAGTGTTCCCCCTGCACCCTGAAGCACAGGTATTGCCTGTGCTGGGGGTGAACTAGGATGTGGGCGTAAGCGTCCTTGAGGTCCAAGGAGCATAGCCAATCGCCCTGCTGAAGGAAGGAACGCCAAGCGATAACATTTTGAACTTCTCCCGCACCAGGAACATGTTGAGGTTTCTGAGATCAAGGATGGGGCGCAGGCCCCCCGTTTTTTTTCGGGACGAAAAAGTAGCGGGAGTAGAACCCCTGACCTTGAAGGTGCCATGGTACCTTCTCAACCGCTCGTTGGGCGAGGAGGTTGGACAATTCCTGCTGCGTGAGGAGCAGAGTAGGCTCTACTGGGGAGAAGGGAGGAGGGCACCTGTCCAGGTGGAGACAGTATCTGTCTCGGATTACCCGGAGGACCCAGGTGTCCAGCGTGATCGACGCCCACTCTGGGGTAAACAGGGACAGGTGTCGCCCCACCGGCGGAAGAGCTGCCGGGGGGGCGAGAGGCTATGCTGACAGCATCAAAACCCCTGCGTAGGCTGGGGCGGCGCCGGTGGTTTGGCTTTAGGCCCTTTAGGCTTATGGTGGCCATGTGCACTTCGCTTGCCCTGTGTGCTGGGAGCCAGTGCAGAGATGGGCGGGTAACCCCAGTAAGGGAGCCCCTTCCTTTGGAAGTACGGCTTTTTGGGCTGCTGCTTCTTCCTAGGGAGGGAGGAGGTTTTGCACGAGAGACAAGTTTGAGTCACAAACTCCGTTTCTATCTCAGCGGCCTTATCCTCCATAGGTTTACCAAACAATTGTTCGCCAAGGCAAGGGTCTTCCAGGACCCACTGCTCCAGGTCCAAAGACTGGAGCCATGCCTGGTGCTGGTCCCCGGATTCTGGCCGCCGGCACCCGGGCTGAGGATTCAAACCCGTCATATGTGGCAAGTTAGAGGTACTTTGAACACTCCGCGACGGATTTAAGAAGGGTTTGGAACCTTAGGAGGGGTTCACCCCTGAGGCCTGTGACGAAACCGCCGAGCTCCTTGGCAAGGTCCTGCAGGGACATGCCCATTTATTTATTAGCTTTTATATACCACACTATTTAGTCTCAGAGCGGTTTACAAGAAACGTGAACAGTCAAACAACTTTACACAGAACAGGCATAAAACAAGGCATAAAACATCAAAATGAGCAACTCCAGCAACGTTACATCGAACAGGCATAAACAGCGAATCTAAACAACATAATGCAGGTAAACAGTGACATATGAAAGAGTCAACATAAGGGATAAGGTGAGAGGGAGGAAAGGGGAAGGGGGTGGATAGAGGCGAGGGATATGGGAAGAGGAAGGGAGAACTAATTACATATTGTGCAGCCGGGTCTCAGGTATAGTCTGTGTAAATGCAGAGTCCAGCGTAATAGAGCCATTCTTAAGTTATGTGGTCATAAGCCAGCTGGAAGAGGTGCGTCTTTAATGCCTTTCTGAACGTAGATTGGTACATAATGACTCGGACTGAAGCGGGAAGGGCATTCCAGAGAGTAGATGCATATATAGAGAAGGTGAGGTTTCTGATGGCCTTAGTGCAGGTCCTTATTGTTGAGGGAGTGACCAGGGTGTTTACCATGTTAGATCTTCTCGTTCTGTTGTCTGGGGTATGTTGAACAATTGTTGACAGGGAAGGTGCAGATGAGTTGTGAATAATCTTAAACATGAGAAGAAGAGCTTTATAGGTCAGACGGCTAGATATGGGGAGCCAGTGTAGTTGTATCAAGATGGGTGAGATATATAGATGGTATGCCTGGATACGGCAAGTGAGCATGGAACCCTGATAGGTCTTATGCCCCAGGGCCCCTAATTTACGCCCCAGGGCCCCTCTGTGGTCCCACCCTAACCTGGGGGGACCACAGAGTTAGACTTTGGGCTCTTTTGCTTCCGCATCACCAACTCCACAACCATGGAGGTGTGCAGGAGATGGGTCTTCCAGAACCCCAGGCCACGCTGAACTCTATACATGGCATCGAGGCGCTTGCTCACAATGGGGACCGAAGCAGGTGTCTCTCACATGAGGAGGAGCAGCCTTGACAATATGGGGGGAACCAGGACAGTGAGAGATTCCTGAGGTGGGGGCTCGTACTGTAAAATATTGAGTTCCTCAGCTCGCGGTTCCTCTTCCATCTGCGTAGCCAGGTTGAAGGCCCGTGCCATGTCCCACAAAAACACCAGGAACGATGTGTCCTCGGGTGGTGAACGCCTCTGATAGGCGGGCGGGGATGGGTCTGATGGGAGGTCCTTGTGGGCAAGGGTCTCCAGGGAAGTATCTTCGTCTGACTCCCAGCCCGAGAGGTCCGAGGAGGAGTCTGACTCGGGCAGGTCCCCCATCCAGAGGCCGAGGTCCACTTGGAGAACCACAGGAGCGAGTAGTTACGGAAGTCACAGACGCTTTATTAAATAAACAAACCCCAACGCGTTTCGGCTGTTGCCTTCATCAGGGGGTACTAGAGGACAGCAAAACAATACATTAAAATAAAATAAACCAATGAATTATAAAATACCAAACCATTATTAAAAAGTTATTAATACAAAAAAATATTAATTAAATAATTAATTAATAAATAATTAAAAATAAGACATAAATACACATAAAAATATACCATATAGATAAGAAAACCAACAGTATATGATAATAAAATATATATAACATACTTACAAGTGATCTCTTATTGGTACACTAGATGAAGCGCAAATAGCAATAAAGATATGGCACAAAACCAATCATATGGTGGATAATGCTAAAAATTAATGTAAAGAACATTAATATAATACTAAACAATTAAAACTATCAATTGAAACATGCACCACTAACATAACATAAAAAAATAATTGAAAAAGAGACAAAATGGAAAACCCAGACCTAAGGAGTGGACCCACTCCAAAAACTTTTTTTTAAATTGAACCTTAAAATAAATAATCTTCTAAAATATCTTATTTATAAAGACAATAAACCATTAGAGGAATAAACAGAAGAATAAGCAGGAAAGTAATAAGCACAGAGTAAGCATGCTATCAGACAAACAAATATGATAACATTGTTGCAAATACTGACGAAAAGTAACTAGTACTGGATGAAGAATAAGACTCTGTGCTTTAGAAGTGCAAAATTGCTCAACGACAGGTAAATACATGGGTGCAGGAATAGAATTCAACATAGGGCTTTTTTGGAAAAGTATTTTATCAGTATCGCATAACCTCGTTTAGAAATTGCAACCTGAGGCCGCCGAGACTGCTCAAAATGTACATGCAACCTATGTGGTATATTAGAGAGTAAAGGAAATACAGATTTTCGCTGAAATTCCAGTTAACTGCCTACTATCATAAACAGACCTTATCAACAACTTTTAAAATCGCCAATTATTGCAGACTCGTAAAAAACTTGAAAACATAAAAGCAAATCACTAAAAATAATAATTTAAGTGTGTAACCAGAAATGACAGCTCGAGGAGCAGATACCTGAACACCAACGGCCAGCTATGTCAAATTCTTGAGAATGCCGACTTTGGCGCGCATTTAAGATGACAGGATGCAACGTGGAAATGCATATACATGAGATGACGTCAACGAAGAGGAAGCAATAAAATAACGTATGAGGTTGAACAACACTATAGAACACTTAGTATTGAGCAAAAAATGGAAGTCAAAATAAAGCAAATATAAATAAATGTAATAATAATGAGAAAAATAATAATGAAAAATAAATGATGAATTAAGCGAACACTAATACCCACAGGTAAGCAGCCTTACCGTCATGAAAGGCATCTCAGCCTAGTCTAAAAACTACGATTTTGGCGCGTTAGTAAAAATGAATCACAAAATTATTTGTGCACACAGTATACTCTTACTAAGGCTTAAAAATGATTAATACACCACTTTTGGCAACCTTTACCGTCATAAAAAGGCATCTAAGCCCTTTCTAAAAACGCCAATCTTTTCGCGTTTAAAAATACGACTAGATATACAATGAACTCTTACTAAAATGTGAAAATAACATTGGAACATCACGACTGTCTGGTCTATTAAAATCATTCATTATCTCTTAAGGAGACACAGAAGAAGAGCTTGCACGGCATGCTGGCAGGAATTGCAAGATGGATACAATGAAAAATAATAATAAAGATTAAAAAATTAAAACTATAAATAAATATGAATTATTATACTAGAAACATCACTGGATTTAAAAAAACAAAATGGAGCACATTAAACAGGAATTTCATCCAAAAGGGTGATTAAAAGCCTAAAAACGCAACTATCTTTCAATTAAAAGAAATATATGTAAGATATATATATACTCTCTTAGAGAAACCAAAAATGTAACATGAAGACAAAAGCCTGTAGACATGGCTAGCAGAGCCCACGGATATATAAAAAATGAACCCAACACCTTATATCCATAATTAATCAGTGCACTTAAGGAAACAAATGTGCATAATCAACAAAAATCATAAATAAATACTAATAAATATCCAAATAAAAAACAGTCAAAACGGTACCTAAGGTACAAAAAATTTTTGTAACAAAGTAAGGTGTACCTGTTGAAAAATATATATAATATATAATATATAAAAAAGAGGAATATATAAAATATCTATATATATATATGTTCACTCTCTACTAGAGAGGAAAACCAAACCATGCACGGCAAACTAGCAGGGCTCGCAAATAAATAACAATCAAAATAATAATGTAAACAGATATATATATATATATAAATAATAATAAAAGTATAAATATATATATTAATAAAATTAAAACATTGCCTTATATATAAAACAACATATTTTGAAAAAACATTGTAATAACAAAGGACTCGTTATGATGGAGGAACCACCTTGTGTCCATAAAATACATTATGCTGTGGCTCTCGGGGGTTTTCAGGGCGGATTTTGGTGTCCCTCTGGAGGGAACCTCGGTCTCGAGGCGCGGGCCAGCCATACTGGGCGTGAGTGCCTGCTGGGCAGCTAGAAATGCAGAAAAGCTGCACTCTAGAACCAGCATTTGGGACTCCCACGCAGGCGTGGGACCCTGTGATGCTGACACCAGGGTTACCGGGTCTGGCGTGGAGGAGGAGATGGGGGTCCTCACCGGGACAACCCTCAGGAGACCGGGCACCATCGCCGGAGGTGTCTGTATCCATACGAGGTCCCTTTCGAGGCCGCTCCTTGTCTGACTCTCGGGAATGCCGCGGGAGACTGAGTGACCAAGCGTGGGAGTGCCCTCGCTTATCCAGAGCCCCCGACTGTGACTTCAAAGCCTTTTTCTTCTTACGCCACTCTACTTCAGGGGACCCCTGGTCAGAATGCTGCCGAGAACGCGGAAACGTAGCGGGGTAGCCCACCAGCGGAGGAGCGACTGAGGGTGCCGCTGAGGATTCCAGGGCCACCTTCCAGAAAATGTCATTGGACTTCTGCTTACGGCTGAGCAGGGCCTTGGGGGACATTTTCTTGCAAAGAGAGCAGAGCTCCGAGTCATGGTCTGCCCCAAGACACCGAAGACAACAGTTGTGGATGTCCGTGAGCGACATGTTCTTGGAGTATCTGTCGCATTTTTTAAAACCGGTGGTAACAGGGGCAAAAAGAACCCCCCGCGAGGTCGAAGACCTTTGCGGCCAGCGGTTGGAAGATAAAAGGGCGCGAAGTCCGCAACATGAAAAAAACTTTTAAAGAAGGATATCCCCTCGTTTGAGGAAAAAAGGAGAGCAAGGGGGGGGGGGGGGGATGGAAGAGGACCGGTGCAACCGGAAAAAAACACGGCCCAGGGGCCGAAAACTAAACACTTTTTCTGAGGGACGAGGCATGCATCCAAAGGGCTCCGCAGAAAAAGGGAGACTGAGCAAGATGGCACCTTTGGGCGGGAAGAGGACCACACATGTGTGGCAGCAGTCCCAAAGGCTTTCTTTGAGGGGAATTGCTCCACGCAGGCTGCATTGGTGCCGACGTCACCCATAAGTGATGACTGACTTCCTGCTTGTTCCTGGAGAATGAAGATTACTAGCTTCACATAACAGGACTTTATCTTTATTGCCAGACTTGTTATACTGCCTTAACCAAACACACCAAGGTGGTTTATAAACTAATGAATGAAAAAAAAAGCACATTAAAAATAACCAGATATAACTAACAAACAGAGAGCAACCTCCAATAGCTACCGTGGAGCTCCTTCCCCTACAGACTGCCATAAGCTTGTTCGAAAAAATAAGTCTTAAGATTCTTCTTAAAAGATTTAAGAAAATTATCTTGCAGAATGTAAAGACTTAGAAGTCATATGAATTTTATTTATTTATTTTATATACCGTGCTCTTTAGAATCAGTGCGGTTTTACATGTATACTAACAGGTACTTTTTATTCCCTTGTCCCCAAAGGGCTCACAATCTAAGTGTACCTGAGGCAATGGAGGGATAAGTGGCTTGCCCAAGGCCACAAGGAGTGGCCATGGGACTAGAGACCCCAGTCCCTCCGGCCTGAGGTTGCTTGTCCCCATGCGGGAATTGAACCCCTGGCCTTCCGACCTGAGGTAATCTGTCCCAACCACTGAGCCACTCCTCCCGCCAGATATGTCACTTATACGATTTTCTTCCCATGTCAGCTATTATATATTGCAAGACTATCTGTGAAGAGAAAACTTTGATTATAGATGTTGATTATAGCTGATAAACAGAGAGCTCCACTGGATGCTCATTGGCTTACTTTTTCACACTCTTTGGTTGATCTCTGGACCTTTGTCTAATAAATGTATAACAAGAATATGTATTAGATGGAACACATTACTGCTTTATTTTATTGCACACCACTTTGCTATTTATATTAAAGGTGGTATAGCACAATTCATGTTGTTATCTACTTGGGTACAAATGACCTGGCTAGAAACAATACCTCTACAATACAAGGGGACTTCCAGATTCTGGGAGAGAAACTTAAACGTGTTGTCAACACTATACCAATCTCAGAAGTTCTACCTGTTTATGATAAGGGGGAAGAGAGGCTGCATCACATAACCAACTTTAATATGTGGCTCTAAGTCTGGTGTAAACAAGAAGGATCTAGATTATATAGGCAACTGGGACAATAGATGGAACAACAAAAGGTTGTACCGTGCTGCTGGACTGAATCTCTCTGTGGCAGGAAAAAGGATTCTAAGTGAAAAATTCAGGCAATATGTTGAGAAGCATTTGAATTAGGGAAAGGGGACAGAGCGAAAAGAACAAGTTCAGGACGTCACTCCCAGCAAAAACATGGCAACACTGGAAATAGCCATCATACTAATCCATACATCAATGACAAGAGGGAAGAGGAATCTTGAATAAAATCCATGTAAAAGACAAGCAAGTCAACTAACAATTGCTGGAAGGCAATGAGCACAAATGCTCAAAGTCTAGCCAACAATGTTTCTGACCTGGAAGTGAATGGGATACAGCCATAACTGACTATAATATATTTAGCAGAGCTAGAGAAGGCAGAAAAAGAGCAGTAGCCCTATATCTCAAAAGCACTATTAAAGCTACTGAAATGAAAGGGATGTGGGGAAAAGAAGCAGCGCTGTGGATTGTGTTGGAAAGAAAAGATGGCACTACTGTATCATCCATACTGGTGTAGTCTACAGGCCTATAACTCAAACGGAAGAAATAGATAAAGACTTGATCATTGCTATTTCAAAAATAGCCATGAAGGGAGAAGTGATCATATTGGGTGACTTTAATCTAATAGACAAGTGCAGGAGTAGCCTAATGGTTAGAGCACTGGCTTGGTGACCAAGAGGACTAAGGTTATAGTTTATTTTGATTTTATATATCATCCTTTGTGGGGAATAAAGAGCGTATAGGATGGTAAGGCATGAGAGATATTGGGTGCATTTTCGGGGCAGTTTCTCCAAATGGGTGGGTTTTATTTGTTTATTTACAGGAGTTTTAAACACTTTTATGAGAAAAGACTCAATCAAAAGGGTTTACAAGGAAAAAAAAACAAAGAAATGTTCCAACTTAACCTCCTATTTAAAACAACTCTAAAAACCCCTCAGCCAGCTCAACACTCACCCACACCAGCAGCCACGAATAACCAAGTCTTCAAATGTATATGAAACAACAATAAGGAAGCCTGCAAACTTATCTCCCCCGGGAGACCATTCCAGCATGCACAGGCCACCACCTGGAATGCCCGATCCCCTATGAGCGGTTAGACGAACCATGTCCAACCCTGGTGTAACTAAGAGGCCGCCTGAGAGGACCGCAAAGCTCGAGTCAGAGTGTACCAAGACAACAATTCTCGCATACCATGAATCATGAACTTCACTTCTAAACCAGGGTATGTGGAATATGATCTCAGTCTCTCAAATTTACTGCTAGTGCTCAGTGCAGTACTTGCATCGCACCAAAGAGAGCCTCCCTTTGGAGTTTGTAAGATGTTATGTGTATGGATAATTTATCAAGATGTTATTGACCTTGCAGCTAACACCAGCACTCCTAACAAACCAAATTGGATAATGGGTGATTTTAATCTCCCATCTTTACCCCAAAACCATGCAAATGCATTCCTTGATGCAATGGAAGACCTGGGACTCAAACAAATCATAAATGAACCCACACATACGAAAGGGAACATTCTTGACTTGGTATTTGTGCCACATCCAGTCATGGTCAAAAACCACAATCCGCCAATATCTGTCGTGGATGTACCCTGGTCCGACCACAAATTGATCATTATCCAAATTCCCAGCAACAATGACCAGCTGAACAGAAGCCGACCCACGAACATCACCTCTCGAACTGCCTCTAGATGCTTTCGCCCCTTCGATAGGGAACACATCCTTTCGGAGACTCCATCACTCATCAACAAAACCACACCGGACCTTGATGAACTAATCTCTTGCTGGAACTCCAGCCTGCTTGCCATCTCACAACACTCGAACCCCAAGAATACAGCAAGTTCAAAAAGAAGATCCACCCCATGGTTCTCCCCTGAGCTCCGAGAGTCTCTCACGCAACTACGTAGACTTGAATGCCAATGGCGCCGATCGCGCTCAACTGAAGACCAGACCGCATACCAAACCCACCTTGCAATACATCGGGAAACAATCACTACCAAAATGAAACAATATCACACTGACACCCTAAAGAGGTCTCTAAATAAACCACGTGACCTCTTCAATTTGGTCAAATCCCTCTCAAGGGAACCATCGCCCGAACAACACACAGCGAGATTCACCCACAAGAATTCGCTGATTATCTGCAATCCAAGATTGTACAAACCAACAAGGTGTCAGCAGTCCAATATCAAGAACCAACGGACCTTTCTCCACTTAACATTTTTTCCACACCATCCAATAAATGTATTGAGAACACCATAGCATCACTCAACACTTCCACTGCACAGACTGACCCATGTCCAGCTTTTTGGATCAAGGAGCTACGTGATGTGTTCAGCCCGGTCATCGCAAATATAATGAAACTCTCCTTTACAACAGGTTATTTTCCCTCTTCACTCAAGCAGACTTCCATTAGGCCACTACTGAAAAACCCCAAACTTGACCCCCAAAGAGTTGACTCCTATCGACCAATAGCTAGCATCCCCCTCTTAGCCAAAATAATTGAGAAAGAAGCACAACGGCAAATTCAAGATCATATAGACGCTGTTGCTCCCTTAGACAGCTGCCAACATGGGTTCAGAGAACATCATGGGGTCGAGACACTACTTACTGGTCTATTCAACGATATCATCACAGGAACTGACAACATCCGTCAAGGTTTTGTGCTCATCTTCCTAGACATCGCCGCGGCGTTCGACTCCGTGAGTCACGAAATCCTCCTCGGAAGACTCAAAGAGAAGGGTGTCTGCAACAATGCACTAAGATGGTGTAAGTCTTATCTGGACGATAGATGGCAGTATGTGAAGTCTGGATCAGAAGAGTCAAGCCATTTCCATCAAAAGCAAGGGGTACCCCAAGGATCCTCGTTATCCTCATTACTATTCAATATCTACATGCAGCCCATCTGCAATATCATAAGATCGTTCAACGTAAATTGCATGATATATGCAGATGACATTCTCTTATACATGCCTTTCTCCACAACTCACATGGACCTGACCCCACTCACAGATTGTTTCAATGCAGTCTCAACATGGCTCCAGACACAGAACCTACGCATCCAACATAAAAAAACAGAGGTCCTTTTCATCACCAGAGACTACAACTTTACTCCTCCGTCCCACGTCAGCGTCAAGGAAGCTGATTTGCAAACTAAAGATGCAATAAAATACCTGGGAATTACTCTGGACCAACATCTAGACATGAAACGCCACATAAGCAACATAGTCAAAGCCATCTATTTCAAAATACGCTCACTCAAACACCTACGCTCCCTGCAGGACCCAGAAGATTTCCGAACCATATACCAAGCGCTGATCCTGCCGCATTTTGACTTTGCAAATGCCATCTTACAAGGTCTCCCCCAATCCACACTAACCCCCTTACAGTTGGCCATGAATGCCGCAGCTAGGGTCCTTTACGGAGCATCCAGAAACGACCACGTGACTCCTATTCTCAAACAGCTGCACTGGCTACCGATCCATGGGAGAATCACCTTCAAATCACTTCTATTAGCATTCAAGGCAATCAAGTGTACTTCATCCTTCTCACTCGCGCATCTTATCCACATGGTCCCCCCCAACAGATCCAGAAGAACAACAGCTGTAAACTTGCTTGCAATACCAAAGGCTTCGACAAAGTCCAACACAAAAACCACAAACAGGGCATTCAGTTTTTACGTCCCCAAATGTTGGAACGCTTTACCCCCCGACATTAGGGCCATTACCAATCTATATCAATTCAGGAAGGCTCTCAAAACCCACCTTTTCATCCAATACTTCCCAGACAGCAATTGAACTAGATATCCCTCCCAAGAAATGACCCAATCTAGAAAGGCCCTTACAATTTTTATCTGCAGTGTAGATAGCTTATGTATATAGTTAACCCGGTTATCCAAGTTTGTACTCCTGTTCATTGTAAAAACCTGACAGTTGTCGTTATGGTCGTTATGTTATGATGTAAACCGCGCTGATCCTAAATAGCGCGGTATATAAGAAACTGTAATAAATAAATAAATGTGCTTAGAAATTCCTCTTAATTGGGTGTGTGGCACCCAACACGATGGGGAATAACTCAGTATCTTTCTGCCACATTTTCTTAGTCTCCGACTGCATTTCTTGGTACTTGAAGATTTTCTCCCTTTCAACATGATTCACAGAGCAGTCGCTAGAAACTGACACCTCTATAATCAATTCTGTTCTGGTGTTTTTCTCCTTTACCACTATATACGGCTTTCTCGCATCCAGCTTTTTATCAGTTAGAATGGGAGCATCCCAGGTGTTCATAACCTCTCTATTCTCTGTAATTCTTTTAGGGTCATGATTCCAGTGCTTTTCAGGCACAGTGATGTTATAGTGCTCACAGAGTTTCCAATGGATAAGACGCGCTACTTTATTGTGCCTTTCTGTATGGAAATTTTCTGACATCAGAACTTCACAGCCAGCTATGAGGTGAGTCACTGTTTTCAGCTCTTTCCGACAAAATTGACATATGGCTATTTTGCTAGTCCATAAGCTGCTGTCTTGGGCTGCAGCTATCAATCTCTCATCCTTTGGTTTCAGTTCACCTCTCCTTAACCATTCATGTGTCCTTTCTTGATTGACAAAGGGTTCCTGGAGTTACACTCTGTATTTTCCACTGTATTTGTGCATTTGCCACTTGTTTTCCCTTGTTTGTTGATCTAAATCTTTGAAACATTTTTTCTCTTGCTTTGCAGATTCTGTTACTTCCTTCCCTGTGTATGCCTGTGAATTCTCAGTCATTCCTTCTAGTCATTGGCATGCCTGTCCAAGTTTGATGATGGAAACAGATTCTAGATGTTTACATTCATATTTCAGCACTTCCTGCATATCTGGATCTGAAGATGCAGTTAGGTAGGCCTGGCAATCTATGACAGTAGCTTTGTATGTGTAATCAATCTCTATGAGGCCTAGCCCTCCTTCAGCTCAGGGATGTACAAGTCTTGGCATACACTGATTCTTGTAAATTACCTTATGGGCATGGAGGAGTTTTCTTGTTTGCACATCCAGTTTTTCAAGATCTTTAAGAGGCCAGTCCACAAACCCAAAGCTGGATTGTTGTGGAGAGATTTGAGTGCTAGGATAGGGATCTTGTGTATGCGTTGGAGGAACGGAAGCCAATAGTGCTGAATGAAGAGAAGGGTGACATGATCATATTTCTTTGCTTTGTCAGGGCCTGGATAGCTGTGTTTTGAATGGATTGGAGCCTATTTAATTGGGAGCTAGGAACACCAGAATAAATGATATTACAATAGTGAAGCCTCAATAGTACTTAGGAGGACAGAGCGGAAGTGTGCGGAAGTGTCCAAGAAAGGGCTTAAGGCTCGGAAAGTACAGAGAGCGGAGAAGGTGGACTTGGTAAGATGGCTAATGTGTGTACCGAAGGACAGCTAGGAATCAACAGAAATATCTAAATATTTGAAGGAGTTAAGAGTGAATGGAACAGTCCCTAAGGCAAGAGCCAGAGAAGGTGCTGTCCCTGAGCCAGTAATCCAAGTGGCAGTGGTTTTAGCAGGACTGAGCCTCACAGCATTTGCATGAAGCCAAGAAGACTTACTCTCCAAGGCAGCGTTAGTGAAGAAGTTAGGAAAGGAACTGTCGATCTTTGAAATGAGAAGTATGTCATCTGCATACATGTAAAACAATGCCTAAGGATTGGATAAGATTGGCCAGTGGACTAAGGAAGATGTTGAATAGGTGAGAGAGGATAGTCACCGGGGATCCAAGATGGCAGTTGGCAGGCTCATCACACTCTGACTTTTGACATTGATGGAGAAAAGAAAGGTGAAAGTGGACAAGAGGTCATCTTCTGCCCCAGCGATTTCTTCCCCCATACCTGCAGTGGCAATTGGTCCTTTGGACTCCTTCATTGCAAGGTCTGAGCGGCACCCGACTAAGTCAGGGGAGCAGCGTCCTGTTGGTCTCACACCAGAGTCAGGAGGCTTGGTGTTGAGTTCAGGGCCAGATATCTCTTCCCCTGACCTATGGAGACCTCCAAAGGTGGCGCTATTGGCTGAGAGCCTGGAGGAATCTCTCTCTTCCCATAGTGGTGAGCAGACTTACCCGAGAGGGCTGACTCAGGGGCAAAGTAAAGGGGCTGTTTCAGTCCTGCCAGAATAGCCAACCAATAACTTTCCACCAGTGAGGGATAGAATGGTTGCGGCTGCAATGGCAGTTGCTCTACAGAGCTCAGTGATGAAAGTGCAAGTGTTGGAAGAAGAAGCTGGAGCAGATGATGTGCCTTTAGTGTTTTCCCTGGCTTGTCCTGAAGATTTTACCCTGGAGTCCATCTGGTCAGTTATAGTGAAATTGGGTGAAGTTTTAGGTTCCACAGGTTCAAGCCTTTGCGGTGCAAGTTCAAGATAACTCTGTTATAATTCAAAAAAAACACTGAAGATATATCGTCTTTGCAGACTATAACCTTGGACTTACAAGTAAAGATTAACGGTCTGAAGGAATGCACTGAATCTTTTGTTAAAGACTCTGTGTCTTTGAAAAACAGAATTGAACATTTACAGAATTTTTCTAGGTCTTTGAATTTAAGATTAATCAAATTTCCTAAGTCCGTTTCTGTTAATGCTGGAAATATGTTTAAAATGTATTTAATTGATGTTTTGGGAATACCAACCCTCCAATGACTAAGAGTTATGATTTGCCAGCTGCAAAGAAATGTTTGGGTGGTGGGGAAATCCTTGGTTTGCAGAAAACAGATTCTTTAGATATTTCTGTTATACTTCAGACTTAAAAACATAGGGCCCAGTATTCTAAAGCATTTATACGGTTTACAGACCTGTAAACCGTGGAAATGCTGCTGAATATACCTAATGCTGCTATATGCCCTGATGCTAACCGCGTAGCATCAAGGCATGTCGTGGGCATTCTTAGGCGTCTCATCTGCGGAAGTCGCTAACCTGGTAGCGGCGATATTGCACCGCTACCTGGTTAGTGACCTGCAGGTAAAACTAGGCGAAGCAAAAACTAGCCAGGTTTTACCCACGGGAGCTAACTAGTCAGCGGTGCAATATTGCTGCTACCCGGTTAACTTCTATGGCATTGGAGGCTGTGCGGTAACCCCAGATATTCAATAATGGGGTCAATATGACTCCAGCATTCAATATCTGGGTTTAGAGGATGGTGTCGACGGCTATGTGCCTTAGTGGTGCATAGCTGTCTCAACTGAATATCTGGCCCATAAGAAATGCCATACTGGGTCAGACCATGGTCCATCAAGCCTAGTATCCTTTTTCCAACAGTGGCCAATCCAGATCACAAGTACCTGGCAGGACTCCAAAAAGGCACCCAATGCTCGTCCTGGGGTAAGCAGTTGATTTCCTGGGTCCTCTTTAAAGTGTAGTTACTCACCTGTAACAGGTGTTCTCCGGGGACAGCAGGAATCAGTCCTCACATATGGGTGACGTCGGTGCCGATGAAGCCCGTGCGGAGCAAATCCCCAGCTTTCAAAGAAAGCCTCTGGCATTGCTATCATGCATGCGTGGTCCCCTTCCTGCCCAAGGGTGCCATCTTTCTCAGTCAAATGACATAGCTAAAAAGGCAAAACAAATGAAGATAGTATGACTACAACTCCAAGGGGAGGAGAGAGGGTTGTGAGGACTGATTCCTGCTGTCCCCAGAGAACACCTGTTACAGATGAGTAACTATGCTTTCTCTGGGAACAAGCAGGAAGTCAGTCCTCATACATATGGGACTCCCCAGCTACAGGCTACCATGAACCTATAGCCCAAAAAAGGCTCCCTCGTGGAGAGCCACAAGCAGCAGCAATGAAATCCGTATAACGGACCAAAGAGGACCTCTGCATCAGAAGGAATTAGCACTCTGGTAGTCTGAACACAGATGGGTTGGAGGGTAGGAGTTGCCTAGACCCCGAAAAGGTTACGGAGCACGGCCTGGCCGAAGGCACTGTCCCGTTGGGACTCTCTATCCAGGCAGTAATGAGATGCAAAGGTATGGACTGAAGACCATCTGGCGGCCCGGCAGATGTCTGCCAGTGGGACCGAACACAGGTAGGCTACTGAGGTTGCCATAGCCCTGACCCGGCCTTCCAATGGAAGCCTCGCCTCCTCATAACCCCAGGCAATACAATCCGCCAACCAAGTGGACAGCGTACGCTTAGACACCGCCACCCCCAGCTTACTGGGGTCGTAGGAAATGAAAAGCTGAGAGACTTTACAGTGGCCCTGAGTGCGTTGGATATAGAAGGACAAGGCCCTCTTACAGTTCAAGGTATGGAGGACCGTTTCTGCCTGAGTGGCATGTGGCCTGGGAAAGAAGGTAGGGAGGACCACCTCCGGACTGAGGTGGAAAGAGGACACCACCTTCGGAAGGAATTTGGGATGTGTGAGAAGCACCAACCTATTCTTGTAAAACCTGGTGTAAGGCACCTCAGCCAAGAGGGCCTGGAGCTTGCTTACCCCTACAGGCAGAAGTGAGAGCGACCAGGAAAACCACCTTCCAGGAGAGAAAGTGAAGGTGGCACATAGCCAGAGGCTCAAATAGTAGCAGGATGAGCTGCCCCAACACCACAATGGGATCCCATTTGGACGCCGGGGGGGAGGGGGAGGCGGACGAACCGGGGGCTTAGACAGGAGTAGGCCCCTTAGGAAGCGGGACACCACTGGGTGGGCCAAGAGGGGCTTCCCATCCACCTGATGGTGGTTCGCCGCCAGGGCATTGAGGTGTACTCTCACAGAGCTAGACTTGAGCCCTGCATGAGAGAGGTGGAGCAGGTATTGCAACACCTGACCACCATGCAAGAGAAGGGGTCGGCCCCCTGCTCAACGCACCAAAGTGCGAATCTATGCCACTTAAAAGTGTAGGCCCTTCTGGTGGACGCCTTGCATGAGGCTAGCAGAACATCCTCCACCTCTTTAGGGAGGTGGAGTGGGGCTAAAGTCACTCTCTCAGCAGCCACGCCATCAGCGAGAGAGAGCCGAGATTGGGATGTAGGAGACAGACCCCCCCCGAGAAAGGAGCCGGAGGGCGTATCCCAGGGGTATGGGGTCTTCCACTGCTAGCTGCAGAAGCAGTGAAACCATGGTTGTCTGGGCCACCTTGGAGCTACCAAGATGACCGAGGCCCTGTCGTGGAGAATCTTGAACAGAGTCCTGGCGATCAGTGGTGTCGGAGAGAAAGCGTACAGAAGCCCCTCTGACCATGAGACCAGGAAGGCATTGGTGGCCACCCTGGCAGGATGAGGCTGCACGAAGCAGAAGCGGGGTAACTGGTGATTGTCCGGGCTTGCAAACAGGTCCATCACCAGTTCCCCCCAGTCTTGGAAAAGCCTGCTGGCTACCCCTGGGTCCAGCTGCCGCTCGTGCAGCTGGAGAATCCTGCTGAGTCTGTCGGCCAGTAAGTTGTCTTGGCCCGGCAGGTATACTGCTCTGAGGCGGATGCCCTGTTAGACTGCATAAGAGCACAGATCCATGACTTCCTGGTAGAGGGCATGGGACCCTGTGCCCCCCTTCTTGTTTACATAGAACATAGCCACCTGGTTGTCCGTCTGAACTAGGACTGTCCGGTGGCCTAGGCGATGATGAAAGGCCTTCAGTGTGAGATGAATGGCCTACAGCTCCAGGAGGCTGATCTGCTGAGCGCTCTCGTGCGGGGACCAAGTGCCCTGGGTGCAATGGGCTCCCCAGCCAAGCAGGGAGGCATCTGTGGTGAGGACCCTCGAGTGGTTGGGGGCCTGGAAAGGCATCCCTGCCTCCAAGTGCTGGGGCGACATCCACCAGATCAGTGACTTCACCCACCTGTCGGGTCACTCGGACTCTGTCCTGGAGGTGCACCGTGGCCTGGGACCATTGGTCCCTGAAGCATCACTGTGCTGTTCACATGTGGAGGCGGGCATCTGGAGTGACATGCACCGTGGAGGCCATGTGCCCAAGAAGGTCGCAGCAGATGCCTGGCTGGCACCGAGGGGCGGTGCTATATATCTCTGTCTAGCGCCATAAGCCTGGCTGCCCTGTCTGCGGGCAGGAAGGCCTTTGACCGAAGGGTGTCAATTTTTGCCCCAATGAATTCCAGCCCCTGCGACGGGCAAAGGTTTGCCTTGGGGTAGTTTATAACGAAATCCAAGTGTTGCAGGACCTGGGTGGTGCATGTACTGGCCTGCTGCACCTCGGGGTCTGGAACCCCCCTGATGAGCCAGTTGTCGAGATAGGGGAAGACAAATATCCCCTGGAGCCTGAGAAAGGCGGCGACTACTGCCAGACACTTTGTGAATACCCTGGGGGCTGAGGCTAGGCCAGAGGGAAGCACCCTGTATTGGAAATGATTGCCTCCCACCACAAAGCATAGGTACTGCCTGTGGTTTGGGTGGATTAGGATGTGAGTATAGGCAACCTTTAGGTCTAAGGAGCACAGCCGGTCTCCCTGGCGGAGGTAAGGCGGAAATGTCCCAAGGGAGAGCATCTTGAACTTCTCCCTCACCAGGAATTTGTTGAGGTTGCACAGGTCGAGGATGGGCCTTAGGCCCCCTGTCCTCTTTGGCACAAGGAAGCACCTGAAGTAGAACTCCTTGCCCTTGAGGTGGTGGGGCACCGGTTCCACTGCTTGGTCCTCGAGAAGGCCTGCCAACTCCTTCATAAGAAGGTCCCAGTGAAGGGGAGACCTGAGGGGCTCTCCCGGGAAGTAGTGTGGAGGTACCTGACACAGCTGGAGGTGGTAACCCTCCCTGATCACCTTTAATGCCCAGGAATCGGTGGTGATAGCTCCCCACCTGTGGGCATAAAGAGTGAGGTAACCTCCTGTAGGCTGCTGAGCTCTTGTTGGAAGAGGGGCCCATGCTGCAGGAGTCAAAAGCCCCCTCCAGGCTGGGCCAGGGCCAGGGCCAGAGCCAGAGCCTGGGGCTTGGAAGCCTTCTGCTTATGCAGTCCATGTCCATGTCCCTTGGCCTGCTGCCCTTGCTGCGGAGCCGGGGAGGCCTGATAAGGGGGGTAGTTTCGGTAAGCAGTGGACTTCCTCAGGTAAAAGGGCTTTTTACCCGAACCCTTCCTTCGGGGAGGGGCAGTGGTCTTCTTGGAGAGCCTAGTCCTCATCATGAACTTGGTCTCCAGTTCTGCGGCCTTGTCGGTCATGGGTTTGCCGAAGAGGTTTTCCCCTTGACACGGGACATCGACCAACTTGTCCTGTACCCACTGCTCGAGGTCGGATGACTGGAGCCAAGCTTGGCCGTGTGCACCAATGCCCGCCGCAGCTACCTGGGCTGCCGACTCAAAATAGTCATAGGCCGCCTGAGACATAAACTTGGAGCACTCATGGACGGCTTTGGACAGGCTCTTGAAGCGCTGCAAAGGCTCCTTGGAGAGACCAGCTGAGAAACCAGCGAGTTCCTTCGCCAGGTCCCTCAGGTACATGCCCATGTACAGCTGGTAGGCCTGGATCTGGCAATTCAGCATCGAGCCCTGGTAACACTTTCTGCCGAGGGCATCCAAGGTGTGGGCCTCCCTGCCGGGGGGCACCGAGAAGTGCATCTTCTGACTCTTCAGTTGACGCATGGCCGACTCCACAACCATGGAGTTTCGCAGCAGCTGTGACTTTTGAAACCCAGGGCTCCGGCGGACTTGTTGTTCCAGGATGGGAGGAATGGGCAGTGTGAGGGTTTCCTGGGAGGGAGCCTCGTATTGGAGGATCTTGAGCTCATCAGCTCGAGGATCCTCCTCGGACTCCGTAGGGAAAACCAAGACCTTGGACATGTCTCGGACGAAGTCCAAAAAACCCATAGCCTCCGGTGGGGACCTTCTCCGAGGTTCAGAGACCGGGGAAACAGGGAAAATCATGGTGACGACGGGTGTCCGGGAACTCTTCGTCCTCTGTCTCCCAGTTGGAAGTCTCCGAGGAAGACTTGCGGTGTTCCTCATGCCTCGAGGGCCCTGTCGCCACACGCCCCGAACCCGACAGACTCGTCGGTGATGACCTCGGCCCCAACGAGCGGGAGGCCGAGCGCGACCTCGGCCAAGGATCCACCCGGGCCCACATGGACTCGAGGATCGGCTCAGCCTCCGGGGCGGAGGAACTGGATGTGCCGGACATCAGCGGCCGCTGCTGGTCCAAGAAGGCAGTGACACTGCGCTCCAAGGCCACCATCCTGGATGCCAATCCCAGTGGCTCCATAGCTTTTGGCGCGGGCACCGATGCACATGGGCCTGATGCCGGCTCCCCCGGAGGGGAACACTCGACAAGGACAGTATGTACTTGTCTAGGCTGATCTGCAACCGGATCCTTCAGAGGAATCTTAGCTGGACGCTTCCTCTCTGACATCTCGAGTGGACGCTCGGGGCTCCGTGACCAGCCCCGGAGGAGCCCGGCAGTTCGGAGACATCCAGAAATGCCACCTTCGAGGGCTTCTTCCTCTTCGGTTCCCTCGAGGGAGACCCCCCTCTCCAAGGACCTATGATGAATGATGCCCTGGTCCGGAGTGCTCCTGCCGAGGTGTTGAGGCCTCAAATGAGGTCCTGGCTCTCAGAGGCATGGGGGAATCGGGAAAAATTTTGTCATGCTGCTGCTGGCTGCTCTGCAAGGCCTAGGAAGATATTTTCTTACACAGGCCACAGACCACCGGGTCACGGTCCGGGCCAGGGCATCGGAGGCAGCAGTCATGCTTGTCGGTTAGGGACATAATCTTACCACACTAATTGCACTTTTTGAACCTGCTGGTAGCCATGGGGGGAAAAAGAACCCCAGCAAGGTCGAAGACACTTCGGGCTGCCAGCAAAGAAAAAAGGGTGTGAAGACGAAGAAAAATGAAAACGTAAGTAAAAAGGAATCGACTCGATACCGAGGTCAGGGCGGCGCAAGACCGGAGACAAGCAAAATGCTCGAAAAAATAAACTTTTTCCGGGACGAAAACAGACGAAGTCTGATGGGCTCCACGGAAAAAAGGAGATTGAGCAAGATGGCACCCTTGGGCAGGAAGGGGACCACACATGTGTGGTAGCAATCCCAAAGGCTTTCTTTTAAAGCTGGGGAATATTTTCTGCGCAGGCTCTGTCGGCGCCGACCACACCCATATGTGAGGACTGACTTCCTGCTTGTTCCCGGAGAATAATGGTTTATGGAGCTTTCCTCCAGGAACTTGTCCAAACCTTTTTTAAACCCCACTACACTAACAGCTTTTACTACATTCTCTAGTAATGAATTCCAGAGTTTGATTACACATTAAGTAAAAAAATATTTTCTCTTATCGGTCTTAAATGGGTTATATTGCAGCTTCATTGCGTGTCCTCTAGTCTTTCCACTAGTTCAGGGGTCGGCAACCCGCGGCTCCGGAGCCGCATGCGGCTCTTTCTCACCTTTGCCGCGGCTCCGGAGCACACTGCCCGCCCGGTAACAGGCAATAGTGTTATAAGCTCCCTCCCTTCTTCTGCAGCCGCGGCTCCCTGCCTCTTATGGAACCGCGGCTGTGCTTTTAAAATCATCTCGGAGCCCTTCCTGTCTTGACGGGCTCCGTGCAGCATTGTCCCGCCTCTAAAGGAAGTTTGGAGGCGGGACAATGCTGCACGGAGCCCGTCAAGACAGGAAGGGCTCCGAGATGATTTTAAAAGCACAGCCGCGGTTCCCTAAGAGGCAGGGAGCCGCGGCTGCAGAAGAAGGGAGGGGAGCTGACATGGAGGGAGGGAGCAGATATGGATGGAGGGAGGGAGGGGGGCTGACATGGAGGGAGGGGGCTGACATGGAGGGAGGGGGCTGACATGGATGGAGGGAGGGGGGCTGAAATGGAGGGATGGAGGGGGCTGACATGGAGGGAGGGAGCTGATATGGCTGACATGGAGGGAGGGGGGCTGACATGGAGGGAGGGGGGCTGAGATGGAGGGAGGGAGCTGATATGGATGGAGGGAGGGGGGCTGACATGGAGGGAGGGGAGCTGATATAGATGGAGGGAGGGGGGCTGACATGGAGGGATGGAGGGGGCTGACATGGAGGGAGGGGGGCTGACATGGAGGGATGGAGGGGGCTGACATGGAGGGAGGGAGCTGATATGGATGGAGGGAGGGGGGCTGACATGGAGGGATGGAGGGGGCTGACATGGAGGGATGGAGCACTGGTAATGGGGTTGAGGGGACTAGCACTGGAAATGAGCTGATTAGGGAAGGCTAGGACTGGTAATGAGCTGATGGGGGGTAGGACTGGTATTGGGCTGATTAGGGGAGGCTAGCACTGGTAATGGGGTTGAGGGGGGATTAGCACTGGAAGCGAGCTGATTGGGGGGCTTTGAATGGGCATGGGCTGATTGTGTGGAGGGGAGGATAGAGCTGCTGGCCCTGGAAGATAACTGGGGGCTAAGGCTGCCATGGTATTTGTACTAGAAGGGACTGGTCAGTGGGGAAGGAGGGGGATTGGAAGGAAATGGACACCAGTGGCAATCATGGGAATGCAAGTTGACATTGGAAGGTACTGGGAGTGAGGACTGGAAAGGGGCTGATATTGGGGAGGGTTACTGGGACTGGAAATAGGCTGATGGAAAGAAGTGAAGAAAACGAAAGAAGAGATAAGAAATGGCAGATGGACCATAGACCACAGAAAGAGAGCTAAGAGAAGACAGGAAAGCAGAAGCCTCAGATCGGGACCAGCATGATCAAAGAATAAATTGGTCAGACAACAAAGGTAGAAAAAATAATTTTATTTCATATTAGTGATTTGACTACAAAATCATCATAATTTTGAAATCAAATATTGTTACTTGTTGTTGTGATATTTTCTGGCGTATTTTTTTTGGTGTGCGAAGGAAGAGGGGTAGTCTTATACGGCGAGTATAGGCCAAACACCTATATTTTAACAGGAAAAGTAGGGGGTCGTATATAGCATTAAGGTAAGAAACAATATATGCAGTGTTAGATTTGTTTTAAATGTCGCAATGGTTTTGCGGCTCCCAGTTTTTTTTTTACCTTCGGAAACGGGTCCAAGTGGCTCTTTATGTCTTAAAGGTTGCAGACCCCTGCACTAGTTGATGGCATAAACAACCAATCTGTTTACGAGTTCCACTCCATTCATTAATTTATATCCTATCCCCCCTCAGCCATCTCTTTTTCCAAACTGAAGAGCCCAAACCTTTTAAGCCTCTCCTCATAGGAGTATCCTTCCATCCTCTTTACCATTTTTGTTGCTCGTCTGTATCTTTTCTAATTTTGCTATATCCTTTTAAAGATATGGCGACCAGAACTGCACACAATATTCAAGGTGCAGGCGCACAATGTAACGATACAGAGGCATTATAATATCCTTGGTTTTATTCTCCATTCCTTTCCTTATAAGTCCTAGCATTCTATTTGCTTTCTTGGCCGCCGCTGCACACTTGGTAGAGGGTTTGAGCGTATTATCCATGACGACACCTAAATCTTTTTACTGGGTGATGGTTTCTAAGGTGGTACCTTGCATCGTGTAACCATAGTTTGGGTTCTTCTTTCCTAGGTGCATAACTTTGCACTTGTCCACATTAAAATTTCATCTGCCATTTGAAAGTTCAGTCTTCCAATTTATCAAGGTCCTCTTGCAATTTTTCACAATCCTCTTATGTTTTAACAACTTTGCATAATTTTGTGTCATCTGCAAATTTGATCACCTCACTTGTTATTCCCTTTTCCAGGTCATTTATGAACATGTTAAAAAGCAGCAGGTCCAGCACAGATCCCTGGGGTACTCCACTATTCACCTTTCTCCATTGAGAAAATTGGCTATTTATCCCTAATTTCTGCTTTCTGTCTTTTAACTAGTTCCTGATCCACAATACTACACTGTCTCCAATCTCATGACTTGTTAATTTGGCCAAGAGTCTCTCATGAGGGACCTTGTCAAAGGCTTTCTGAAAATCCAGATACACCATATCAACTGGCTCACCTTTATCTACCTGTTTATTCACACCTTCAAAAAAATATAACAGATTAGTAAGACAAGACTTTCCTTGGCTAAATCCATGTTGGCTTTTTCCTATTAAACTATGACTATCTACATGTTCAATAATTTTATTCTTTATAATGGTTTCTACCATTTTGGCTGGTACTGACGTCATGCTCACTGGTTTGGAGTTTCCTGGATCACCCCTGGAACCCTTTTTAAAAATTGGTGTTACATTGGCCATTCTCCAGTCTTCCGGTACTACAGATGATTTTAATGCTAGTTCGCAAATTACTAATAGTAGGTATGCAATCTCATATTTCAGTTCTTTCAATACCCTCAGATGTGTACCATCCAGTCCAGGTGATTTACTACTCTTCAGTTTATCAAATAGTTGTAATACATCTTCCTGGTTTATCAATATTTCTTTCAATTCTTATGTTTTCGAGTCAGTTGTCCCTTCTATTTTACTTGCTACCTTTGCTCTAGCCACTGACTGTTAATGGCTTCTTAGATTATTCTTTAAAAAAGAGGAATGCTTTGTTTAAGGGTCTAGCTGTTCGGGTTTTCCCGGACTTGTCAAAGGAAACTCAACGTAAAAAGAAGGGAATTTCTTTTGCTTCGCCCTGGTGTCCAGCAGTTGGGGGCTTTATTTTTCCTAAAGTTTCCGTGCAAGTAGTTAAGTATCAGTCTATTTCTTATGTATTTTTGAGGCCTTCCAGCTGCTGGCCTTTCTTAATGCTCATAGACCAGTAGATCCAGGCCTCCCTACTGTCACAAGCACAACGCCAAATCCACTAGTCTCTAGTTGTTGAGGGCGTGGTGGTTGATGTATCCTTCCTCTATCAGCTATATTTATGCTTCAAGTAAAAAGGATTGTAGTTGAGGCAAACCGAGGGTAAGGCTTATGACAGAAAAAGGTTATTTTAAACACAAGAGAACAGATCAGGTTCTAGGTTCCATTAACAGGATAAATTATAGTCTTTTGCTTAAGGTTCAGCAAACTGGTGGCAAAAACAAACAGAACTCAACAATGGCTTTTCAAAGTCCTCTTAAATGTAGAAGCTTAGCCTTTTCACAGATAACAGTGCCACTTTTCTTATTTGTTAGTCATAGCACAAAGAAAACAAGGTTAATTCTCCTATGGCAGCTTATCTTCACTCAGCCTCAATTCTCTGGGCTGCACTTCCAGGTGAATATGAAATGAGCATCCAAATGCCCTCAAAACTCTTAGCAGGCTTTTCATATAAAACAGGAGCAACAGCCTCAATTCTCTGGGCTGCACTTCCAAGTGAATATGAAATAAGCATTCAAAATTAGCAGTACATTCAGCATTCAGCAGTATGTAAATTGTACATAGTTTTCCCTGTTTTCTCCAAGTTGTATTCCCTATTCAATGTAAACTCGGGAGTACCCTGCGGTCCTCGAGTCGTTCTGTTAACTGTAAACCGCACTGATGATAAAGAGCGCGGTATAAAAGAAATGTTAAATAAAATAAATAAAAAATAAATAAATAAAATAAAATGTCCTCACAACTCTTAGCAGGCTTTTCATATAAAACAGGAGCAAAGCACAAACTCTTAAAGCAGCCAATTAGCTTTCTTGCTGTTGCAGAGTTCTAACGCAGCTGATAATCAGGCATGAAACACAGCTTCCTTTACAAGCTTATGTGGCAGTAAATTCCCTTTCCAAAACACACAGGAATTTACCTCCTTACTGCTAATGCTTTAAAGTTACCTTTGCAAGAGGAACAATTCTTTTAAGGCTGGCTCTTCTTCAACACTTCAACTCTAAAGCTTGACATAAAGAACAATCCATAAACATATCTTCTTCCCCCACCTCTGGCTCTGGTTCTCCCAATTGCATGGGCTCTGACTCACTCACTTGATCAGACTGCTCAGCTGACAATCTCTCTGGTGGTCTGAAAGCTCCAATTCCTGGCTTCCACCCCTGTTGCCAACCTGATTCAGGGAAAACAGCTCTCTGAGCTCTGGGTAGCTCAGCCCTTCTCCAGGAGTTAGCACCTGCTCTGGCTTTTCCAGCATTCCATCGTCCTTGCTGCTCTGGACTCTGTTCCTCTCCCCATCTGCTTCTTCTGCTTCCTCTGCTGCTCCTTCTGCTTCCTCCATAATCTAACCAGGGTTTATACTCACTGGGATCCAACCCCACCTCTTTCTCTCCCAGGTGTTTGTAATCTCCCTGACTTCTGAACTTAGAATAATCAGTGCACTTGTCAGAGTAAGGGCTTTGGTCCTCGTGCTTGCCATCTCCCCCTCTTACTCTATCAAGCATTTCCTGAAACCTATTCCAGCTGGGGTTTTTCTGCTTTTGAAACGTGGCTCTGGCCTTCTGACCCTGCACACCTAACAGAGGCCCCTTGATTAAGGTGAATTCCTTATGCTTTTCACCTCCCCCATGCTCTGGATGGCTGACCTTGCCACACTACCTTTACTTCTTCATTTAGTGTTTAATGCTGGTTTGTTTCGGCCTGCCTTATTTCCTTGCAAGTTTTGTCTGGGTTATTATTCTACATTATTTGGATCTCCTGTCTGGCTTCTGGTCTAGAAAAGGGTCAGTATTACGGATATTAATCATTTCTTGACTTTGTTTACTTTTGGTTTATATTCTTCCTGTTCCCTTATTTCTGTACAAGTTGTATATGCTTGGAATTGTTTTAAAATGCATAAATATAAAATAAAATAATAAAAAAAGGAATAGATAAGACAGTTGAGCATTGGGGAACTCCACAAGGGAGAGAGTAGGGGGCAGAAGTAGTGTGGTGCAGGCTGACCTGGTAGGGTTTGTCGAACTGCACCTTCCTGTTGGAACGCCCTGCCACCGGCCATCCAGGCCAGCAATAACTTCTCCCAGTTTAGAAAGGCACTGAAGCACCATCTGTTTCTCCAGTATTATACTGAACCAGATGACATCTCACAGCCACCCACACTCCAGACCCAAGCCAGCATCCCCAGCGTAGCCACCTCACACACCTTCAGTCCTGCCTTCGAGAGCCCCACCCCCTCAAAATCACCACCCCTGTGTATAGCTGACTCTAACCATAGATAATGATGAGCTGTCCACACACCCTGCGACAGACAGCTAGATTGTACATAGTTACGTTGTTAGACCTGTAAATAATGCTGAGCTGCACATATAGCCTGTGACAGCCAAATTGTACATAGTTTCCCTGTTAGCCCTGTATAAAGAACCCCGTTTTATTGTAAGTCCAGTGCAGACCTGCCTGCACTGCACAAATGTGTTACCTGTAAACCGCACTGATGTTAAATAGCGCGGTATAAAAGAAACATTAAATAAATAAAAGGAGACTGTGGTTGACCAGGTTGAAAGCTTCTGTGAAATCGAGAGAGATGGTCAAGACAAGCATACCCTGGTCAAGGATACAATGGAAGTCATTGAGAATAGAGGTAAGAATGGTTTCCATACTATGGGGACACATAAGCCAGATTGTCGAGGGTGTAAAGCAGAGGTGTGTTCAAGGTGCTCAGTTAGTTATATGAGAATAGATCTTTTTGCCAGTCTGGAAATAAATTATTGATTGGAAACGGGACAGTAGTGTGCAGGATTGGAAAGGTTCAGCTTCGGACCCTTTAGACAAGGGTGAACCAAGGCTTTCTTCCAAGGCAGATTCCAATCACAGCAAACTCAAAAGTCCTAGACTTTAAAAACGCTGATTTCAGTAAAATGGGAAAGTGCCTGAAGGAGTTGGCAGGGTGGGAGAGGATAAGGGAAGTGGAATTGCGGTGGGCTAAACTAAAAGAGGCAATAAAATGGGCAACAGATATATATGTAAGGAAAGTAAATAAAAACGAGGAAAAGGAAACCTCTATGGGTCTTCAAAGAAAGGGCTGCACAAATAAAGGCAAAAACCCCACAGCTTTCAGAAAATTCAGAAGATCACAAACAGAGGAACACAGAAAAGAATACAGGATAAAGCTAAAAGAGACAAAGAGATATAAGGACAGCAAAAGCAAAGGCAAAAGAAAAGATGGCTAAAGATGTGAAGTGTGGAGACAAAAGTTTTTTTCAGATATATGTGGGAGAAGAGGAAGATCAGAGATGGAATTACAAGATGCAAAAGTGCCAAGGACAAATTTATGGAAAATGACATTGAAAAACTGAAAATGCTAAACAATGCTTCTGTTCGCTAAAGAAAATCCCGAAGAAGGACCACATATGATTGACAAGTATACAAATAGGAATGGAGTAGATTCCACATCATTCACAGAAGATATTTTTGAACAGCATGAAAAACTGGAAGTGCACAAGGGCATGGGACTGGAGGGGATACATCCCAGGATACTGAAAGAGTTCAGGCAAGGCCCTTGAAGGATCATCTGCTATCTTTTAAAAGGAGGTGCGCTCTGGCGCTGGTTGCAGGGGGCTCATAACATCCCGCCAGCTGATTGGGAATGCTACAGAGAGCAGTGACTTGGCTCCTCCCCGCACTACTCCCCTGCCATCTATCATCTGCTATCTTTTAAAAGGAGGCGCGCTCTGGCACCAGTTGCAGGAGGCTCATAACATCCCTCCAGCTGATCGGGGACGCTATGGGGAGTGGTGACTTGACTCCTTCCTGCTCTACTCCACTGCTACCAATTATCTGCTGCCATTTAAAAGGAGGTGCACGTGTACGCCTGAGGGCCTCGCCAGAGAGCCCTTTTGCGCGGCCCTGTGGGGCGTGGCCTGAGGCCTGGTCCTCTGCGTTTAGTGCGATGCCTCGATCATCTTCTCGTCTCCTGACTGTCACCGTTCTCATGCATGCTTACCGAGTACTGCTGCTCCTTTAGCCTGCTGAAATCTGGACATTCCTGTGAGGCTTGTGTTGGTTATATTACATACCATAGTTCACAGACACTGCTTCTTGTTTTGTTTTCTGTTTATTCTCTTGTGTACTACTGCTAGCTTTCTTCTCTGCAACCTATGTCCCCTCTTTATTTGGCTTGTCTTTTTCTACTCCTTCCCAACCTTACCTCTTCTTTCCTCAGACCCTTTTCCCCTCCTCTTCATTTCCATCAGCTCTCCTTCCCTATTTCCTTTGCCTTCATTTCCTCCTCATTTTTCTCTGCTCTCAAATATTACCATTTCCTCCCTCATATTCTCTCCTCTCCTTCCTCAATTTTTCAACTTCATTCTCACTTCCGCCGTGCACCCTCTGCCCTCCCTCGCCTCCTACTTCTTCTCTTGCTCTTATCCTCTAGTGACATCAGTTCTAATCCTGGCCCCCCTTCCTCTCCCTCTTCACGCCACCATACTCTCAATAACATCCCTCTCCTCACCCCCTCTTCTCTTCTTTTCTCCTGTGCTCTTTGGAATGTTCATTCAATTTACAATAAACTTTCGTTCATATATGATCTTTTTATTCCCCATGCTTTTCAGTTCTTGGCTCTAACCAAAATCTAGCTCCATCCTGATGACACAACTTCTGTACTCTCCCTTGGGGGCCTCCATTTCTTCCACACCCCTTGTGCCACAGGCTGTGGTGGCAGTATCTTCTTTTTACTCTATCCCTCCTGTCAGTTTCATCCCTTCCTCCCACCTCAATCCCATGCATTCCCCTCCTTTGAATTTCACTCCATTTGTCTGTTCTATCCCTTCCCTCTTCGCATCGCTGTTTTCTATAGACCCCCTGAGAAGCCCATCTCCTCCTTCCTCAATGACTTTGATTTTTGGCTCCCTTTATTTTTGGATTTGCCATCCCCTTCTATTATTCTTGGCGACTTTAACTTTCACATTGATAACCCCTTGGACCCCTACGCAGCAAAACGTCTTTCCCTTACTTCCTCTTACAACCTCCAGCTTTGCTCCACCGTCCCTACTCATTGGCTCGATCACTGCCTTGACCTTGGTTTTCCACTCCAATTGCTCACCCTCTAATTTCCTTTACTCAATTCTTCCACTGTATGACCATCACCTCCTGAGCTTCTTTCTTCAGCACTCTCTACCGCCTTCGTGCCCTGTCACCTCCATTCTTTTTAGAAATCTTCAAGCTATTGATCCTCTGTCTCTATCATCTTCTGTCTCTTCTCTTCTTTCTTCTATGTTCTCCTCCAAGTCTGCTGATGCGGCTGTAACCGCCAATAATTCTGCTCTCTCCTCTGCTCTCCATACCCTCACTGCCTGAATTTCACGCCCATTACCTCGTCCCTGCTTTTCTTTTACAACCCACTACCTACGCTCCTGTGCCCATTCTGCTAAACACACTTAGCTCAAATCCCACTCACACTCTGATTTCCTTCACTTTAAATTCATGCTCACTTCTTTTAATTCTGCCATCTCACTCGCTAGACAGAACTATTTCATCCACCTGACCAACTCCTTGGTTTCTTAACCCCCGCTGTCTCTTTTTTACTCTCAATTCTCTACTTCAGGCTCCTCCCCCTTCAAGTCCTCCTTCCTTCACAGCCCAATCCCTCGCCACCTTCTTCCGCGATAAAATCAATAAGATTACCATTCAATTCCCTGCTATTTCTTCTGCTCTTCCCTCACTTCAATTTCAACCATTTCCCTCAAACTCACCCTCCCTCTCTTCCTTTCCTACTGTCTCTGATGAGGAAACCTCTTCTCTCTTCTCTTCTGCTAAATCTACCACTTGCTCCTCTGATCCCATCCCCATTAATCTCAACTCCATATCAACCTCTGTTATCCCTGCCACCTCCCATATTATCAACCTTTCTTTCTCCACTGCCACCTTCCCTGCTGCCTATAAGCATGCTTTGATCACTCCTCTTCTCAAAAAACATCTCTTGACCCTACTGCTCCCTCTTGCTATTGTCCCATCTTCCGTCTTCCCTTTATCTCCAAACTCATTGAGTGTACTGTGAGAGTGATGCCCGTCTTGAACCCATAAGAATAGAAAAGGACATGGAATTGGACTTAGGGGGGAGCCCAGTTGTGTATTTCAAGGGTAACCTGAATCCTGCGTACACCGATACCCACGAAATCCCTGCCTGGCCTGGATCTCAGGCCCCGCGAAGGGAGAGAAAGAAGAGAGAGAGAAAGCCCAGGGTGCCACACTCAGACTCCTATGAGGTCCCTGGAGGCATGAGAAGAGATTATCATCACCTGGGAAGGGCCGGAAGGGAGGAGGAGGAGCTGGAACCCTGGAGGTGGAAATATAAACCCCTGCTAAGGCTGGAGAAACAAGGGAGGCTGGAAAAACAAGGGGAGCTGGAGAAACAAGAGGCTCAGGAGAGTCAAGAGAAGCTGGAGACGCAGCGGAGCCATAGAGGAGAGCCCTGGGAGGAGCTGAACCACAGGGAACACAGCCGAGGAGACGGGCCAAAGGCTGAAGGTACTGACCGGCTGTCTCAGGTAGAGCTGGGAACAGGAGTGACTCTAGGACCCAAGGGGGAGCTGTTTACTGAGCACTGCTTTGAGAACTCAGGACAGGACACTGCTCCAACAATTGAAGATATACAAGTCGATACTGCTGAGGATGACTTGAGGGCTATGGATATTCCTATGGATTGTACTTTATGCCAAGCCAAGTGCGTTGAACCGTTATGCTGAGGGCTAACACTTTCTGAGAAGGTCTCCTAAAGCTGGAAATAACAAGACCCAGAGAACCGACAGAAGGCCGGGGATACTTTTGCTCGCACCCGGAGGTTTGTGACGCAGCCAGGAAAACTTGCAGGGAAGCTAAAAAGCTTGGTGAATATTTGCTGCCCGTGTCTCCCATATTTTGGTTTAAACTTAATCCGGGAAGGGAGTTAAGAAGAAGCATTTGTTCCATTGGGACTAAGTTTTATTGTTGCCATTAATTGTTTTACAAGGCAAGGCTAAAAAGAGGCATTTTTACCCTTGCTAAAGAAGTGCTGTTTTTCAGGGCTGAGAAATGTTTGAAGCAGCTGTGTGTGTTTAAAGCTTGTGAAGCAGTTATGCTGTTCTAGTGCTGTATTACCAATAATCCTGCATAAGAAGGAGTCCTGTGCACAGGGTACTTGAACTTTTGCGTAAGAAATAAAATTCTGTCACTTTGCCTTACCTCCAGACCATGACTACAACTTCTTCTTGAAGCCATTTTTTAAGGCAAACTACATATCCCAAGATACGCCTGGGGAAAGTTAGTTTGCCCAAGCCAATCGAGAGAAGTTCCTCCGATACCACGCCCCTCTAGGCTAGAGGCAGGTGGTGAGGGCGTGACAGTACCATTCTTTCTTGCTGTTTTGGCTTTGTCTCTACTCATTCCCTCTTTGATCCCCTTCATTCTGGCTTCCACCCTCTTCATTCAACTGAAACGGCCTTTGCCAAGGTCTCTAGTGACTTATTCTATGCAAGGTCTAAAGGCCTATGCTCAATTCTTATTCTTCTTGACCTTTCTGCTGCCTTTGATACTGCTGACCACTCTCTTCTCCTTGCTACATTATCCTCTCTTGGCTTTACAGACTCAGTCCTATCTTGGTTCTCTTCCTATCTCTCTAATCACTCCTTTGATGTCTGTTCAAGGTACATCCTCCTCTGCTATCCCTTTCTAGGTTAGTGTTTCCCAAGGGTCCATTCTCGGCACACTCCTTTTCTACCTTTATACACAATCGCTTCGTTCCCTTGGCTTTCAGTATCACTTCTATGCGGATGACACTCAAATTTATATCTCATCACCTGATTTTTCTCCTTCTCTCCCGGCATATATCTCCGCCTGTTTTATCCGACATCTTTGCCTGGATGTCTCAGCACCGTCTAAAATTGAACATGACCAAAACAGCGTTTCTATTTTTACCCCTAATCCATCCACCCTCCATCACTGTTGATAACGCTCCTATTTTACCTGTTTCCTCTGCTTGTAACCTTGGGGTCATCTTTGACTCCTCCCTGTCATTCTCATCTCATATTCAACAAATTGCTAAATCCTGTCGCTTTTTTCTCTTCAACATTAACAAGATTCGTCTCTTCCTCTCTGCTTGTATTACTAAGACTTTTCTTCACTCCTTTATCTCCCATCTTGACTATTGCAACCTCCTCCTTGCTGGTCTTCCTCAATCTCACCTTTTCCCTCTTCAATCTATTCAAAACTCCACTATGCGGTTAATTCTCCACCAGCCACGTTACTGTCACATTACTCCTCTTTTAAAGTCCCTTCAATGGCTCCCTATCCATTACTGCATTCAGTTCAAGCTACTTATCTTGATACATAAATGCATTCACTCTGCTGCTCCTCCTTACCTTTCCTCTCCCCTCTCTCCCTATACCCTTTCACGTGATCTCCATTCCTCTTCTACCTTCCTTCTCTCTATGCCATTCTCTTCTTTCACTAACTCCAGGCTTCGCTCTTTTAATCCTGGGAGTACCGATGGGGTCAAAAGTGACCCCATTGCAAGTTTCACAACGCATATCTCGGAAACTAGTTGTTCAAGAATGCAATCTTTTTATGACTTTTCACATGTCAATATTCTCTTTATATTGCGCCATGAGAGGAATAATTTTCATCCGCTAGGTGATGCTAGTGATGAATTGCAGCACAGAGTACCAGTGGGGTCATTTTTGACCCCTGTTGCTTACGTACGGTTTGGATCGTGATACAATTTCCAGTTTTGTGAATTTTTTGATCTGACAAAGTATTTATCATTAATTATGTATCATTTATTTTTTGTACTCTTATTTTATGAAAATTACACATTTTCTGTAATTGATATCATACGTTCTCTCATTATTTCCGATTATTTCAGTTCGTTCATCACGATTATTGTACACCTATAGTAAAACTGCTTTGCGTTTTATTCAACTTTATCTTTGTTTATTTATTTTAGGTTATTGTTTATGATATCAAAATGAAAGTATTCAGCTGCCCAAGTAAGAGAAATATTGCAACGAGATGCTGACAGTGACGGCTCTGAGTCGTCTGACGATGCAGCATATTCAGCAAGCGAAGAAGCATATCAGCCAAGTTCGGACGATAAATCTGATGGTGACAGTCATGATTCAGAGGGCGACAGCAGTTGGTCGCCAAGTGAATGTGAGACTGATGTTGAGCCGGTAACATCGCCTGCAGCAAAGAGTCAAGTTACAGGTCGAGGCAAAGGTCGAGGCTGTGCTGGACGGGTAAAAAGGCAGGAGTCCTCGGTGTCAGTATCATCTGTGAGGAATCTTAGTTGTGGTCGTAGAGGAGCTAAGAGGTCATCAACTATGAGCACAAATGTTGCCATTGAAGACTATGTATCTAAGGATGCCACATCATGGAAAAGGAAACCTATAAAGCAAGCTGCTGGAAGATACGCCAGAGCTAATGTCATGCCCGTACAACAAGGTCCTACAAGGTATGCTATACGAAATGTTGATGGCCCTCTCGCAGCATTCCACTTGTTCATGAAGAAGAACTTATTGAATGAAATCATGATGTGGACGAGCAAACAAGGAAGACACATTTATGATGACATCTGGAAAGATTTGACAGACAGAGAATTTCAACATTTTCTTGGACTTCTGATCCTCTCAGGTGTGTACAAGTCATGAAATGAATCCATAGTTCAGTTGTGGAACCTTGAAGATGGTCGTTCTGTTTTCGGCAAAAATATGGCCTGTAACCGTTTTCAGAAAATTTCTTGTGCTCTCAGATTTGATGATGCAACCAACAGACGTGAACAACGAGACGTGGATAAGCTTGCTCCAATCAGACACGTTTTTGATACCTGGGAAGCAACTCTAAGTGACGCCTTTGTTCCTGGTGAAAATATTACCGTGGATGAGCAACTGCTGACATTTCGTGGCCATGTTCCATTCAGACAATGTATTCCCAGCAAACCTGGGAAATATGGCATAAAGCTATAGATGTTGTGTGACAGTGCAACGTCATATGTTCTGCATCTTCAAGTATATACAGGAAGGGAACTCGGACAAAACAGGGAACAGAATCAGGGTGAAAGGGTTGTGCTGCAACTCACTGAAGGATTGACGCGATCTGGCAGAAATGTTACTGTTGACAATTTCTTCTGCAGTTTATCCCTGTCATGGAAATTGCTAGAAAAACAAATGACACTTTTGGGGACAATTCGAAAGAACAGAAAAGAACTACCTCCAGAATTTGTAACAGCAAAGGGCCGAGAGGTATTCACTTCACTGTTTGCCTTTCACGATGACGCCACTCTGGTTTCCTATTGCCCAAAGAAAAGAAAAGTGGTTGTTCTTCTGAGCAGTTTGCATGATCAAGAAGAAGTAGATAACACACGTCCAGACAAAAAAACCACACATGATCTTGGACTATAATTCTAGTAAAGGTGGAGTAGATACGGCAGATCAAATGTTGCGCACGTATACCACAAAACGAATGACAAGACGCTGGCCAGTGACAATCTTCTACAACATGCTGGACATCAGTGCTTTGAATGCCTTCATTGTTTGGATGTCACTAAATCCAGAATGGCAGTCCAAGTCAAAGCACAGACGTCATCTATTCCTCTTGGAATTAGGAAAGCAGCTGCTTCAGAATAATTGCAGCGAGACTTCTTCCAGCATTGAAGAAGCCACTAATGCTGTTTGCAATGTCAGGATCCCAAAGAAAAGGGCAAGGTGTCACTGCTGTTCCAGAGAAAAAGACAAGAAAAGCAACATAGTTTGCACCTCCTGCAAGCGCAATGTTTGCAAAGAATATTCAGAAATTGTCTGTCTCTCATGCAAATGACTGTAGTACTTTACTGTGTTCATCAAGTGCATGCAAAAACTGCTTTCATGGCAACTCTTCTTCATGTAATTTTATGATAAAGCATTAAATTTCAAAACATTTAACCTTCATATAATAAATAATTCGGAATAATATTTTGTCTGTTTAAATTTTTCATGGTTAGCAATTAAAATTTGTCGTAGGGTCATTTATGACCCCAACGGTATTCAGTGTGTGTAAAACATCTCAGTAATTCCAGGGTTAATCTTGCTGCTCCATTTGCTTGGGACAACCTGTCCCTATCCCTGTGCCAAATATCTTACTTCGTTCTCTTCAAGTCCAATCTCAAGACGTGATCACCTCTTTGAGACCGCCTTTGATTCATAATCCCCTCCCTTATGTTTCAGCTCCTTATTGCCCTTACTGCCTTTATTCCTATCATATTATTTTGTCCTGTATGTTCGTCTTCTAGACTGTAAGCTCTATGAGCAGGGACTGTCTTCTTCTGTGAACTATACAGCACTGCGTATGCTTGGTAGCGCTTTATAAATGCTTAATAATAATAATAATAATAATAATAATAGATCCTTGGAGACGGGAGAAGTTCTTCAGTACTGGAGAAGGGCGGATGTGGTACCTCTTTACAAAAGTGGCAATAGGGAAGAGGTAACAAACTATAGCCTGGTAAGCCTTACCTCTGTGGCAGTAAAAGTAATGGAGACGTTCCTGAAAGAAAGAATAATGGACTACAAAAGGGGACCGCTACTTCTGGAAAGAGATCTGCAATTGTAAGTATTTACTTCTGGGAATTTTTTTTAAATCTTCGGGAAAAAAGGAATTCTTTAGATTAAAGCTGATTAATCTGTGAACCCAGTGTATTTGTTAAATCAGTCAGGGCCTAGTAGCAGCAAAGAGCTTTCATTTTAAATTTAAAACACAGAAGAGAGCTTTCTGGTTAAATTTAGAACCCAAGACTCCCTCTATCCAAGCAAGGGCTGTGGGACTCCCCCTGGAGATTGGTCACAGATTACCTTAGAAGCACAGGACAGGGTACTGTATAGCAGCCAGCTTTTAATAAGCATTAAAGTTTTGCAGGAAACAAAATTTGCTGTAGAATCTCTATGGATTGAAATTGCATGTAAAAAGGGGAAGGCGATGGCAGTGGGGGTGTACTATCGACCGCCTGGCCAGAATGAACAAATGGATGATGAAATGCTCAAAGAAATCAGGGAAGCTAAGAAAAGTTACAGAACAGTAATAATAATGGGTGATTTCAATTACCCCAGTACTGACTGGGTCAGTGTCACGGCAGGACATGCTAGGGAGATGAAGTTTCTAGATGAAATAAATGACTGCTTCTTGGAGCAGCTGGTTCATAAACCGACCAGAGGGGAAGCCATTTTGGACTTTGTCCTTAGTGGGACACCAGATCTGGTGCAAGAGATAAGGGTTTTGGGGCCACTTGACAATAGTGATCATAGCATGAATGCGTTTGATTTAATTAATGGAGGCAGGATGGTAAGGAAATCCACAGTACTACCTTTTAACTTTCAAAAGGGAGACTATGATAAAATGAGGAAAATAGTTAAGAAAAAACTAAAAGGAGCAGCTGCAAAGGTTAAAGACTTTACATCAAGCTTTGGTGTAAAAATACTATCTTGGAAGCCCAGACCAGCTGTATTCCACACTTTAAGAAAAGTGGGAGGAAGCCCAAAAAACTGCCAGCATGGTTTAAAGGTGAGGTCAGAGAGGCTGTTGTTGCCAAAAAAGCATCTTTCAGGAAATGGAAAAAAGAGACAAATGACGAAAACTGGAAACAGCACAAGCACTGGCAAGTTAAATGCAAGGCACTGATAAGGCAGGCAAAGAGAGAATGTGAGAATAAACTTGCTGTGGAAGCAAAAACGCGTAATAAAGACTTTTTCAAGTACATTCGTAGCAAAAAACCTGTGAGAGAGTCAGTTCAACCATTAGATGATAGATGGATAAAAGGGGCCGTATAAGAGGGGACAATGCTATAGCGGAGAGACTGAATGAATTCTTTGCTTCGGTTTTTACTGAGGAAGATGTAGGGATGTTACTCATGACTGAAGTGGTATTTAAAGGCGATACTGCGGAAGAATTGAAAGAAATATCGATACACCCGGAGGATGTAGTAAAAGCTGTTAGGGTAGCCGAGTTTAAAAAAGGTTTGGACAAGTTCCTGGAGGAAAGGTCCATAAACCATTATTAAAGGGGATCCGGGATACCCACTGCTTGCCCCAATACAAGCACTGTGGAACTTGTGTCTTTTGGGGAAACTGCTAGGTACTTGTGATCTAGATTAGCCACTGTTGGAAAGAGGATACTGGGCTTGATGGACCTTGGTCTGACCCAGTATGGCATATCTTATGTTCTTATGTCACAATTGTTAATTGGTTTATTTATAATATTTATATTCCACTATATCTACCATTCTGAGTGAGTTACATCTGAAATATTAGAAATAATCAGATCAAGACATCAATGCAAAATTTACAAACCAACAAAAAACAAATCCAAAAGGTATACTCTGCTAAGAATGTATGAACAATTACCCAAATACCCGAGAGAATAAGGTGACATTTTACTTACCGGATAAGATCCTTGCCTGGAGTCTTGCTAGAGCAGTCCAGCATCGGTGTAGTTTGCCTTCTTTCTTTGGGGGGTGGGGCAAAGGTTAAGGAAGTCACACTGACAGTGGGGGAAGGGTACCAGATCGCCATTAGTGTCTGCAACATTCAGGAGTGCTACTACCTTCCATGCCCTTCGAAACTACGAGGTGCGATCAAAAAGTATCGAGCCTTGTACAATAACACAAGAAGTAGAATACTGGCAGTTATGGCACTCATTCTCCTTCAAAGTAGTTCCCTTCCAATATAACATACTTCCTTCAATGTTCCTGCCACTGCTGGAAAGCGTAGTTACTCACCTGTAAGAGGAGTTCTCTGGGGACAGCAGGAATCAGTCCTCGCATATGGGTGACGTCAGCATCGATGGAGCCCGCGTGGTAACCTTTCCCCAGCTTTCAGAGAAAGTCTTTGCGAGATCTATCATGCATGCATGGTTCCCTTCCCGCCTAAGGGTGTCATCTTGCCTCAATATGATGACAGATTAAAAGGCAAAAATGATAAAAACGCAAGTCCACGGGGAGGAGGGAGCGTCATGAGGACTGATATCTGCTTTCCTCGGAGAACACCCGTTAAAGGTGAGTAACTACGTTTTCTCTGGGAACAAGCACAAAGTCAGTCCTCACATATGGGATTTCCCAGCTACAGGCTACAAAAAGACCTGTAAAAGCCATGGGTGATTGAAAAAGGTGAACCGTGAGAAGCAGCAACGGAATCAAGGAACAGCAAGACCCATGAGCAGCCCCGAGCGTCAAGCGAGGAACCAGTTCTCCGGTAGCCTGAACACATCGAAGGGCCGGAGAGTAGGAGTTGCCTTACACCCCAAACAGATGACAGAGTAATGCCTGGCCGAAGGCTCTATCCCAGCAGGACTACCTCTCCAGGCAGTAATGAGCTGAGAAGGTGTGGACTAAGGACCAGGTGGCGGCCTGGCAGATCTCTGTCATGGGAATGGAACGCAGGTTCGCCACAGAAGTCGTCATAGTCTGGACGCTGTGCGCTGTGATGCGGTGCTCCAGCAAGAGACTGGCCTGCTCTTAGGTGAAGGCGATGCAGTCTGCCACCCAAATGGACAGGGTATGCTTGGAGACCACTGCCCCCAGCCGATTTGGGTTGTAGATGAAGAGCTGTGAGGATCGATGGTAGGCTTGGTATGCCCAGGTAATAGGCCAGGGCTTGATTATAGTCCAGAGTGTGGAGAGTGGCCTCTGCCCTGTTAGCATGAGTCTGCGGGAAAAAGGTGGGGAGCATCACCTCTTGGTTGAGGAAGAATGGGAACACCATCTTAGGCAGAAATTTGGGGTGCGTGCAAAGCATGACCCTGTTCTTGTGGAACCTCGTATAAGGTGGGTGGGCCACCAGAGCCTGGAGCTCGCTTACCCTGTGCGCAGAGGTGAGCGCCATGAGTAAGACCACCTTCCAGGAGAGATACTTGAGGTGGCAAGAGCTGAGAGGCTCAAAAGGTAGCGCTGTAAGCTTTGAGAAAACCACAAGGAGATCCCACTTCACTACCGTGAGAGCGGAAAACCCCTCAGGAAGTGAATCACGAGGGGCTGAGTGTAGAGGGGCTTACCCTCGACCAGATGGTGGTGCACTGAGAATGCATTAAGGTGTACTCTAACGGAGTTGGACTTCAGCCCTACCTGAGACAGGTGAAACAGGTACTGAAGCACCAGCAGGATAGAACAGGAGAAGGGGTTGATCCCATTCTCCGTGCACCACACAGAGAATCTCCGCTACTTGAAGGCATAGGCCCGGCAAATGGAAGCCTTGCGGGAAGCCAGGAGGACCTCTTCCACCTCATTTAAGAACATTAGAACATACGAAAAGCCATACTGGATCAGACCAAGGTCGATCAAGCCCAGTATCCTGTTTCCAACAGTGGCCAATCCAAGTTGCAAGTATCTGTCAGGTTTGCAAAAAGGCACACAAGTTCCCCAATGCTCATCCTGGGGTAAGTAGTGGATTTCCCAGGTCCTTTTTAATAATAGTGTATGGACCCTTCCTCCAGGAACTTGTCCAATTTGACAGATTGAAGTGGGCCAAGGCTACCCTTTCAGCAGCCAGGCTATCAGAGTCAGGGACTCCAGACTGGGGTGCAGGAGGGATCCGTCTTCCTGCAAGAGCAGGCATGGGGTGCACCCCAGTCTAACCGGGAGCACCCAAGACTGACGGAGAAGCAGGGGGAACTATGGCTGCTGGGGCCACCGAGGAGCCACCAATATCTAGGTGGCTGTGTTGAACTAGACATTGAACAGGGTCTTGTGATCAGTGGCATGGGCAGGAAAGCGTAGAAGAGGGTCCCCCATCCATTAGATGAGAAACGCATCTGTCGCCACCCGCGAGGGATGTGCTCCCTGGAGCAGAAGAGGGGCAGCTGAGCACTGTCTGGGCTGGCGAAGAGATCCATCCCTGGGAGTTCCCAGAGACGAAACAGCCGGCTGGCCACCCGATGGTCCAGCTGCCATTTGTGAAGTTGAAGGACCTGGCTGAGCTGGTCCACCAGGGCACTGTCATGGTCAGGGGGATAGACTGCCTGCAGGAGCATCTTGCTTTCGCTGGCACAGGAGCAGAGGCTCAGCGCCTCTTTGCACAGGAGGGACGACACCGTGCCTCCCTGCTTGTTGTTATAAAACATCGCCACCTGGTTGTCGGTCTGGATCACTACAGCTTGGTGCTGTAGGTGGTGGTGAAAGGTCCGGAGGACCAGCGCTATGGCTTGAAGCTCCAGGAGGTTGATCTGCTGGAGGGTCTCCACCTGCAACCAATGGCTGAGTGCAGAGGTCGCCGCAATGGGCTTCCCAGCCCAGATTGGAGGCATTCATGGTGAGAATCCTCTGGGAGTGGGGGCCTGGAAGGGCATCCCAGCCTATAGGTGCTGGAGCTGCCTCTACCAGGCGAGGAAGTCGGTCAAGGGATGGGTCACGATCACTCTGCCCTGCAGGCGACCACTGGAAGTGAAGGGCCCACTGAGATGGGTGCATGTGTAGATGGGTGTCTGGAGTGACATGCACCATGGAGGCCATGCGACCCAGCAGGTGAAGCAGGAAGCTGGCTGACACCAAAGAACAATCCTGGACATTCCCCGCAAGCGCCATGAGGCACTGAGTCCTGTTCGGAGGGAGAAAGGCATTAGCCTGGATGGTGTCCAGCAGTGCCTCTATAAACCTCATGCATTTTGACGGATGGAGATGGGACTTGTAGTAGTTTATGATGAACCCCAAGTATTCAGGTCAAGGATGGTGCATGCCATCGCTTGATGAGCTTCGGCGGTGGTGCTACTCTTGATGAGCTAGTCGTCTAGGTAGGGAAAGACAAACACCCCCTGGAAACGAAGGAAGGCGGCGACAACTACCAGGCATTTGGTGAACACCCTTGGGGCGGAGGCCAGACCGAAGGATAGGGACCCTCTACTGGTAGTGGCAGCCTCCTACCACGAAGCGGAAATACTGCCTGTGATAGGGATGAATGAGGATGTGCATATATACACATCCTTTAGATCCAAAGAGCATAGTTGGTCTCTCCGCTGGTGATAGGGCAGCAATGTTCCAAAGAAGAGCATCTTGAACTTCTCCCTCACCAGGAACCGGCTGAGGTCCCGCAGTCTAGAATGGACCAAAGTCCTCTGGTCCTTTTCAGCACCAGAAAGTAGCAGAAGTAGAACCCCTTGCCCCTGAGGTGGGAGGGGAATGGGTTCCACTGCCCTGTCGGCCAGAAGACCTGGGAGCTCCTGCTGAAGGAGGCCCCGGTGAAGGGAAGTCATAGAGGGCTCTCCTGGAAAGAACGGTGGGGGGGGGGGGGGAGGATCTGTTTGAGGTGGAGGAGGCAACCCTCCTTCATCACCTGTAGGGCCCAGGTGTCGGTGGTTATGAGGGACCATCGGGCTGCCTAAAATACCAGATGCTCCCATGTGCTGCGATGCTGGGCCTCTCTGGGGGGGTGAGGTTATGCCCAATGAGTCAAAAGCCTCCGTCAGGTTGCGCCGGGTGTGTGGTCTGGGGCTTCAGGGTCTTAGGGTTATGAGGGCCGTGCCCTTGTCCCTTGGCCTGCTGGCCCTGTTGGGGAGTTGGGAAGGCTGAGCACTCAGAGTAGTTTCCGTAAGCCTTCCTCTTTTTCGGGTATAGGGGATTTTTCCCCAAAGCCTTTCTTCAGGAAGGGTCAGCTGTCTTTTTGGAGAGCCTGGTCCTAGTCATGGGCTTTCCAAAGAGGTTCTCTCCCTGGCAAGGAACATCAACCAACCTGTCCTGCACCCATTGCTCCAAGTTGGAAGACTGTAGCCAGGACTGGCGGCGGGCACTAATGCCCACTGCAGTTACTCTAGCTGCCAACTTGAAGCTAACATAGGCTGCTTGAGTCATAAATTTGAAGCACTCTTTGACCGTGGAGGCCAAGGTCTGGAACTGCTGGAGAGGCTCCTCTGAGAAACCAGCCGAGAACCCGACATATTTCCTCACCATATCCTGCAAGTACATACCCATATACAGTTGGTAGGCCTAGATCTGGCTGATGAGCATCAAGCCCTGAAAGCACTTCCTGCCAAGGTCATCAATGGCGCTGGTCTACCTGCCAGGGGGCACCAAGGAGTGTATCTTTTGGCTCATTTTAGCCTACCCATGGCCGACTCCAACACCATGGAGTTGTAAGGCAGTTGAGATTTTTGGAAGCCAGGGCTCCGGCGGACCTGCAACATCGAGTTCAGCCACCTGCTCAGGGTCTCCCAAATATGGAAGAGCAGCTGTTCCAGAATGGGGTAATAGGCATCGTGAGTGCCTCCATAGGGGGAGTCTCATACTGGAGGATCTCAAGATCCCCCGCTCAAGGCTCCTCCTCAGAATTCGCAGTGAAGGCAACAGCTTTCGCCATATCACAGACAAAGGCCAGGTCCTCGGGTGGGGACCAGTGTCGGGCCTAGGGAGAAGAAGGTCCAAGGGAATATCCCGGTGAAGACAAGCGTCAGGGAACTCGTCATCCTCGATCTCCCACTCCGACCGAGTTGGAGGCGATCTCGTGGGTACTCTGGGCCTCGGGATTGCGCCCCAGCCCCGACGGCCAAGAAAAAGTAACAAGGTGTAAGGTCATGTGAGTACAGTGGCTGACAGACTTGCTCAATTTAGTGTTTGGCTAAGAACTGCTGGACAAGATGTGATGCATGAGCTGGGGCGTTATCGTGATGAAGCAACCATTCACCATTCCTGTGTAACTCTGCCTTACGATGAACTGCATCTCTCAAATGAGTCAAAACTTGGATGATTTGGCCTTTTGGAGCATACTCATAATGAGCATTACCCTGGTAATCAAAGAAAACTATGAACATGACCATGACTCATGACTCATCTGACTGGCTTTCTTAGGTCTGGGAGAATATGGAGCCTTCCCATTGTGAGGATTGAGCCTTAGTTTCTGGGTCATAGCTATAAACCCATGATTCATCACCAGTAATAATCTTTTTAATGAAATATGAATCATTTTCAACGCATTCCAACAACTCTCTGTCTGCAAACACATCGCTCTTCTTTTTGATCAAGGGACAGGAGTTTTCAGCACAAATTTTGCAGACCCACATCTCATCCCAAAATTGACAGTAAGAATGGATTGTACCGACTCGAAACAGAGGTCCATGTCCTCAGCAATCTCCCTGAAAGTCGACGATTTGAGCATATTGTAGCACGCACTGCTTCAACTCTGTTTTCATTCCTGCTTGTAGATGGCCTTCCAGAATGTTTGTCACTGTCACCACTTCGGCGACCCTCTTGGAAACGTTTGTGCCAGTCACAAACTTCAGCACGACTCATGCATTCATCTGTAACTTGTCTTAAGTCTCTTTGCACAAATCTCCACGTTTCTGGCAGAATTTAATGCAAATTTGCTATTCAGTTTTTTCACTTATTGTAAATCTGACCAACTGCTTTTACAAGATACCAAATATCACTTGATTTAAAAAAGTACAGGTGTGCTGCAGCAATGCTACACTCTGCACATGCAGAGCACATAACTAGGTCACTGCATGCTTAATAGCATCGTGGTGCGATGTATTGTTATAAAGCTAACCAACAAGTTTCGAAACTTTTTTATCACACCTTGTACGCCTATGCAGTCCAGACAAGTGGGTTGTGTTCCCCTACCAGCAGTGGTGGAGACAAAGAACAAACTAGAAACTTTTAGTGACATCATCCCTGCTTCTTGAGCTGGTGCAGCTGGGGGCATACTTCAGTATCTGCACCCAAGAACGAGTAGAGTAGCAGCCTAGTGATTAGAGCAAGTCACTTTACCCTCCACTACTTTGGAAGAAAGGCCTAGCTAGCTACTTCCAGCCACACCTTGCCAAGAAAACCCAGGGGTTGCTGGTTCACCACGAATCAATGACTTGAGGGTATACACACACACACAAGCACACAGTCAAGAACCCGACCACACAAAACCTCATTGAGAGTAATGAAACTATGAAAAGCCACCAAGACAACATCTGCCATGAAGGTCAAGGCCAGTTAACCACCGAGTGCTAGATTCAATTTAAAACACAGAAGAGAACTTTCTGGTTACCTTTCATACCCAGTAGGGAGCTGTAGTTTAAATTTCATAGTCACTCAGGGCCTAGCATCAGCAAAGTACTTTTAGTTTCAAATTAAAACACAGAAGAGAGCTTTCTGGTTAAATTTAGAATCCAGCAGAGAGCTTGTAGTTTAAATTTCATAATAGGTTAGAGCCTAGCAGCAGCAAAGAGCTATAATTTAAATCAAATCAGAATATAGCTTACCTCAGCAGCACAGGACAGGGTACTGTGTAGCAGCCCTTTTTTTAATAAGTGTTATATCCCTCCCTCCCTCCCCACACCCACCCTCCCCTGGGATAATCACAGCTTTATAGGTACTTGCACAACTTAAAAGACAGGAGGTGCTCTCAGGTGAAGCTCATTACCCAAATCAGTCATACACTAAGGACCTGAGATTAATTAAGCTTCAGGTGAACAAGGTATATTAAACTTCTTAGGTACAGTTTTAGTGGTATAAATATCCATAGCACCCTTTAGTACATAAAGAACATAAAAATCTAAACACAAACTTAAAACTAAGATGCAGACAGCAGTCCAGCAGCGGGATGTGGGCTTTCCAGTCTTTTGCATTGAGTGTCACATGTATGATTTTCTCCCAGCTGGTGAGAGGTCTTACGTGTGCACTAGGTGCAAGGAGCTCTCTGCTCTCAGGGAACGAGTCCATTCTCTAGAGGCTAGAGTAGCAGACTTGGAAAACATAAGACAGACAGAGAGGTACATAGACGAGACCTACAGGGATATAGTCCTGAAGTCCCACCTCCAGTCTGGCAGCATCCCTGTTGCCATGGAGGAGAGAGGTCACGTGACAGGAGAGCATCACCCTGGTGTGGCAGGAAGTGATCCTGTAACTAGGACCTGTCCTCCAGGTGATGTAAACCCCTCTCGCACCGAGGAGGTTTCTCCAGGGCCAAGTGCCCATGAGGGAAGGGTTAGGACAGCAGTTATAGTTGGTGATTCGATCATTAGGCATGTAGATAGCTGGGTGGCTGGTGGACGTGAGGATCGCCTGGTAACATGCCTGCCTGGTGCGAAGGTAGCGGACCTCACACGCCACCTAGATAAGGTCTTACATAGTGCTGGGGAGGAGTCTGCTGTCTTGGTACATGTCGGCACCAATGACATAGGAAAATGTGGTAGGGAGGTTCTGGAAGCTAAATTTAGGCTTTTAGGTAGGAAGTTGAAATCCAGAACTTCCAGGGTAGCGTTCTCCGAAATGCTTCCCGTTCCACGTGCAGGACCCAAAAGGCAGGCAGAGCTCCGGAGTCTCAATGCGTGGATGAGACAATGGTGCAGAGATGAGGGGTTCGGATTTGTTAGGAACTGGGGAACATTCTGGGGAAAGGAGGGGCTCTTCCGAAGGGATGGGCTTCACCTTAACCGGGATGGAACCAGGCTGCTGGCATTAACCTTTAAAAAGGAGATAGAGCAGCTTTTAAACTAGATAATAGGGGAAAGCCGACAGTCGCCCAAGAGCGCATGGTTCGGAAGAATGTATCCTTGAAGGATACTACAAAAAGCAGAGAGGTTCCAAAAAAGAGTAAAGTAGCCCAAATGCCCTCGAGTATGGAGCAGACAGAGCTTAAAGATCCTAAATTACCCATGTCTACCAATAGCCAAATTAATATGAATAAAATACAGTCTCTAAAATGCTTGTATGCAAATGCTAGAAGTCTACAAAACAAGATGGGAGAGTTAGAATATATAGCACTAAACGAGAGGTTAGATATGATTGGAATATCAGAGACATGGTGGAAGGAGGACAACCAGTGGGACACTGTGATACCTGGGTACAAACTATATCGTAATGATAGAGCTGATCAAATTGGTGGAGGGGTTGCGCTCTATGTTAGAGAGGGCATTGAGTCAGAAAGGATTAAAGTTTTGCAAGAAACAAAATTTGCTGTAGAATCTCTATGGATTGAAATTCCATGTAAAAAGGGGAAGGCGATGACAGTGGGGGTGTACTATCGTCCGCCTGGCCAGAATGAACAAATGGATGATGAAATGCTCAAAGAAATCAAGGAAGCTAGCAAAAGTTACAGTGCAGTAATAATAATGGGTGATTTCAATTACCCCAGCATCGACTGGGTCAGTGTCACAACAGGACATGCTAGGGAGATAAAGTTCCTAGATGAAATAAATGACTGCTTCTTGGAGCAGCTGGTTCATGAACCGACCAGAGGGGAAGCAATATTAGACCTAGTCCTTAGTGGAACACCAGATGTAGTGCAAGAGATAAGGGTGTTGGGACCATTTGGCAATAGTGATCATAGCATGATCACCTTTGATTTAATTAGAGGAGGAGGGATAGTAAGGAAATCCACAGTACTACCCTTTAACTTTCGAAAGGGAGACTATGATAAAAAGAGAAAAACAGTTAAGAAAAAACTAAAAGGAGCAGTTGCAAAGGTTAAAGACGTACATCAAGCTTGGGTGTTGTTGAAAAATACTATCTTGGAAGCCCAGACCAGCTGTATTCCACGCTTTAAGAAAAGTGGAAGGAAGTCCAAAAAACTGCCAGCATAGTTTAAAGGTGAGGTCAGAGAGGCTGTTGTTGCCAAAAAAGCATCTTTCAGGAAATGGAAAAAAGAGCCAAACCATGAAACCTGGAAACAGCACAAGCACTGGCAAGTCAAATGCAAGGCATTGATAAGGCAGGCAAAGAGAGAATTTGAGAAGAAGCTTGCTGCGGAAGCAAAAACGCGAAATAAAGACCTTTTCAAGTACATTCGTAGCAAAAAACCTGTGAGTCAGTTGGTCCATTAGATGATAAAGGGGTTAAAGGAGCACTAAGAGGCGACAAGGCGATAGCGGAGAGACTGAATGAATTCTTTGCTTCGGTCTTTACTGAGGAAGATGTAGGGATGTTACCCATGACTGAAGTGGTATTTAAAGGTGTGGAAGAATTGAAGGAAATATTGATACATCGGGAAGATGTCTTACAACTATTAGATAAACTGAAGAGTAGCAAATCACCTGGGCCGGATGGTATACATCCAAGGGTGTTGAAAGAACTGAAATTTGAGATTGCAGACCTGCTATCAGTAATCTGTGAACTATCATTAAAATAATCTCTTATACCTGCAGATTGGAGGATCGCCAATGTAACACCAATTTTTAAAAAGGGTTTGAGGGGTGATTCGGGAAACTACAGACCGGTGAGCCTGACATCAGTACCGGGAAAAATGGTAGAAACCATCATAAAGAATAAAATTACTCAGCATGTAGATAGTCACGACCTAATGGGAGACAGCCAACATGGCTTTAGACAAGGAAAATCTTGTCTTACTAATCTGTTATGTTTTTTTGAAGGAGTGAATAAACAGGTGGACAAAGGTGAGTCGGTTGATACTGTGTATCTGGACTTTCAGAAAGCCTTTGACAAGGTCCCTCATGACAGACTTTTGGCAAAACTAAAGAGTCATGGGATAGGAGGCAGTGTACTATTGTGGATCAGGAACTGGTTAAAAGATAGAAAGCAGAGGGTAGGGCTAAATGGCCAATTTTCCCAATGGAGAAAGGTGAATAGTGGTGTACCCCAGGGATCTGTACTGGGTCCGCTGCTTTTTGACATATTCATAAATGACCTGGAAAGTGGAATAACGAGTGAGGTTATCAAATTTGCAGATGACACAAAACTATTTAAAGTTGTTAAAACCCAGGAGGATTGTGGAAAATTGCAAGAGGATCTTGATAAATTGGAAGACTGGGCATCAAAATGGCAGATGAAATTTAATGTGGAGAAGTGCAAGGTTATGCACCTAGGGAAGAACAACCCAAACTATGGTTACACGATGCAAGGTTCCACATTAGGAACCACCACCCAGGAAAAAGATTTAGGCGTCATTGTGGATACCATGTTAAAACCCTCGGCCCAGTGTGCAGCGGCGGCCAAGAGAGCAAATAGAATGCTAGGTATGATAAGGAAAGGAATGGAAAATAAAACAAAAGATATTATAATGCCTCTATATCGTTCCATGGTGAGACCGCACCTTGAATATTTTGTGCAATTCTGGTCGCCGTATCTTAAAAAGGATATAGCGATTTTAGAAAAGGTTCAGAGAAGAGCCACCAAAATGGTAAAGGGGATGGAAGGCTACTCCTATGAAGAAAGGCTAAAAAGGTTGGGGCTCTTTAACCTGGAAAAGAGACGGCTGAGGGGAGATATGATAGAAGTCTATAAATTAATGAACGGAGTGGAACGGGTAAACGTAGATCGATTGTTTACCTTATCAGAATATAGAAAGACTAGGGGACATGCAATGAAGCTACAGGGTAAACTATTTAAGACTAATAAAAGAAAATATTTTTTCATTCAACGTGTAATCAAACTCTGGAATTTGTTACCGGAGGATGTAGTAAAGGCTGTTAGTGTAGCTGGGTTTAAAAAAGGTTTGGACAAGTTCCTGGAGGAAAGGTCCATAAACCATTATTAAGAAGGGACCCAGGATATCAATGCTTGAACCAATACAAGCATTGTGGAACCTGTGTCCCTTGGGGAAACTGCTAGGTACGTATGATCTAGATTGGCCACTGTTGGAAACAGAATACTGGGCTTGATGGACCTTGGTCTGACCCAGTATGGCATATCTTATGTTCTTATGTTCTAACACCTGCTAACTGCACCTTTGCGCCCTTACCGGCACTTAGCAGACATACCCATATGAGTAGATAAAGTAATGGGACCAGACCAGATATATTTGAGGATATTGAATGAAATTACAGATTTTCTGCTGGCTTTTCTGTTTGACCTTGCAAAATGGTTCTTTTGAGTTGGGAGCAGTCCTGAAAGACTGGAGATGGGCAGATGTTGTTAAAAGAGATTTGGACAAGTTTCTGGAGGAAAAGTCCATAAACCATTGTTAAAGAGGACCGGAAAATCCACTGCTTATCCATTGGACAAGCAGCATGGAATCTGGTCTGATCCAGTATGGCATATCTTATGTTTTTATATTCTTAAATCACAGAGCTCACAGAGCCACCAAGGGGTGGGTCCTGGACTAGTCTAGCAAGACTCCAGTAAAAGGACATTATCTGGTTAGTAAAATGTCACCTTCCAGATCATCCTACTAAGCCAGTCAAGTAGGAAGTGCCAAAGCTATGAATCCACTGGGAGGGAAGACGATATGATTGCTCTCAAAATCTGAAGGCTGCGTCCAGCATGGCATGGATGTCCAATCGGTAATGCCTGACCAAGGCTGAAAGAGATGACAAAGTCGCAACCCTATAAATATCAATAGGGACAACAGAACTGTGCTGTGCCTCAGGATGAGGCGCTCTGGAACAATATAATTTTGCAAAAGATAAGCTGAGGACACAGCCTCCTTTATCCAACAGGCCAAGGGAGATTAGAAGCCGCTTCGCCCTTATGCGGACCTGCAAATAGCACAAATAATCTATCCAACTTCTAGAAAGAATTAGTGACCTTCAAAATAAATGAGATGCACCAGGCAAATGTCAAGCAAATAAAGATCCTTGTCTATTCCTTTACACTGTTTCACTGAACAGGAAGGTAGACCACCTTAGGCAAGAAGAAATGGACCAGCTTAATAGTCATGGCCTCCACTGAAAAGCAGAGGGAAGTTTTTCTACATGAGAGAACCTGCAACTCCAAAATGAGATGCGCCAAACGGATGACGACCAAAAGGACAGGGAGAAATCTTTAAGAGTTCAAAAGTTTAAAGGGAGCAGACCCAAAGAATGAGACCCAGATTTCACAACAGGATAACCAACCACTAAAGACATAAATGAAGCACTCCCCTAAGAAAGTGGAGAACATCCAGGCACAAAACCAAGGTAACTACTGGCTATCAGCCGCCAAAAACAAGGCTGCAACTTGTGTCCTCAAGGAACTAAGGGAGAGACCCTTGTCAAAACTGTCCTGTAGGAAGGACAGCAAGGAAGGGAAATTCACTTTCTCTGGGGCCAAGTGATGCTCCCGACACCAACCCTCAAAGACACACTACTCGCACCTAGGAAAAGCAGGTGGAACCGTGCTTCGCCTTCAATAGAGTTGAAACCATTGCCAGAGAACAGCCCTTGTGTGCAAAGCACTGCCTCCCAAAAACCAGTCATAAGCGAGAAGGGAGCTGGGCCATCTACTAGTAGGACAGGCCCCTGGAACAAGCAGCCCTGAATCTGGGAAGACACAGGGGTGGACCCTGCAGCAGCTGCATCATATCTACAAATCAAGGCCTCCATGGCCAATCTGGCAACACCAGAATCACCAGGCCTAGATGATTCTCTAGTGAATCACTCATCCTATAAGAGGCTACAGTGGAAATACATACAGAAGCAGCTTTGGAGGCCAAAGCTGAACCAAGGCATCGATTCCATAGGAATCCAGTTCCTTGCAGCGACTGAAGAATCTTCCCACTTTGGCATTGGATCAGGTCACCATCAGATCCATCCAAGGACAAAATAAAGAGGGGGCTAGCTCCTACTCCTCAGGGTTGAGAGTGTGGCAACCAAGAAAATCCACTTCTGTATTGCCCACTCCCACAATATGCTGTGCTGAGAGTGTTAGCAGATTCCACTCTGCCCAAGGAAACAAGAGGTCATCTCCAGGACCATCTCATACATGTGGTGCTGCCCTGGTTGTTGACATATGCCCATGCCATAGCATTGTCCGAGAAGACCCAACCACTACGACCAGGTGATGAAGGTACCAGAGAGCCAAATGAATGGCATGTGCTTTGAGGACACTGATGGGTCATGCTGACTCGCGCCTGGACTAGTGCACCTGAGCCACCTGCCCCTGGTGATGAGCCCCCCAGCCAAACAGGTTGGCATCCAACATCACAATGAGCCACTGAAAATCATCCAAGGGCATGTCCTTGCTCAGATTGTTGGGCTACCACCAAAGCAGACTGGATGCCGCGGACGGCAGAAGGAGGAGCCTGATCTTAAAGTCCTGTGAGCAAGGCAACCAATGCAACAAAAGAGCCTTTGGAGAGTTTCATATGCGCCATTGGCCAAAGAATTACTGAGTGACAACTGTTAAGCCCAGCAGTTTAAGACAGTCCCAGACCCTGGAAGCTGGCTGCAATCGAAAAGCTGCCAACTGCACCAGAAACTTGGCTAGTCTCTTGGGAGTCAAGAAGAGACTGCTGGCTTGGGTGTTGAAAAGAGCCCTGCAATGATTAAGAGGATCCCAGATGACTCTTGCTTTAATTATCCAACTGAGGCTTTCCGAAAACTGGACCATTTGCATTGTCACCCTGATTGCTACCAAATTCAACATGGCCCAAACAAGCCAGTCTTCCAGATAAGGGTGCACACATATGCTCTCATGCCGTAAAGTTGCAGGGGTCGGTGACCACCATGATCTTGGAGAAGGTTCTTAGGGCTGTGGAAAGGCCAAAAGGCAGAGCATGGAACTGAAAATGATCACCCAGAACGGCAAAGCGCAGAAACCTTTGCTGGTCCCACCCCAAATGGGAATTACAAAAATACACTTTCTCTGCGTCAGAGAGGTGAGCCACTCCCCAATGTGATCCATAAGGAATGAAGAGACCCTCGGGGAGGCACTGACTCTTTTCAGATTGAGGATGGGCCTGAAGGAACTATCCTCCTTGAACATGATCAACTAGATGGAGTGTCTTCCATTGCCTCTTTGACCAGGGGGAAGGGGGACAGGCACAATGGCCTTGAGGCACACCAGCTTCTCCAGAGTGGACTGAACTGCAGCTCTCTTCATTTTGGAACCACAAGGAGAGACCACAAAAGCATCTAAAATGGGTTTCTTGCATCTAGGATGCAACCATTCAGTATAAAGTATAGTTACTCGCCTGTAACAGATGTTCTCCGGGACAGCAGGAATCAGTCCTCATATATGGGTGACATCAGTGCCAATGGAGCATGCATGGATCCAATCTCCAGCTTTTAAAGAAAGCTTTTGGGAGCTACACCACGCATGTGTGGTAACCTTCCTGCTCAAAGCTGCCATCTTGCCTCAGTATAATATCAAAGCACAAGATGGCAAAAATGAAAAACAAAAAACTCCAAGGGGAGGAAGGAGGGTTGTGAAGACTGATTCCTGCTGTCCCCAGAAAACACCTGTTACAGGTGAGCAACTGCGCTTTCTCTGGGAACAAGTAGGAAGTCAGTCCTCACATATGGGACTAACTACAGGCTACCGAAAAAGCCTGTAAAAGCCAGGGCAATCCAAAAAATGGACTATAAAGGGCAGCAAAGGGCGCTAATTGGCTGGAAGTCTGACGCTGCGGCAGCAACAGCATTGAGGATGCAATCCCCACCCTGGTAGCCTGGACATAGAGGGCTGGAGGGAAGGAGTTGCATTATTCCCCAAAGAGGCGACGGAGTACAGCCTGGTCGAAGGCACTATCACTCTGGGAAGTCTCCTCCAGACAGTAGTGCACTGCGAAGGTGTGCACGAAGGACCAGGTGACTGCACAGAAGATATCCAGCAAGAGCACTGACCGCAGGCTAGCCACAGAGGCCGCCATAGCCTGCACGCTGTGAGCTGTCATGTGGCACTCCCAGGGCGAGTCTCGCCTACTGGTAGGCGAACGCGATACACTAGGCTACCCATCGAGAGAGGGTACACTTGGAGACAGCAATCCCCAGGCGACTGGGGTCGAATGATACAAAGAGTTGGGTCGACAAGCGATGAGGTTGAGTCCTTTGGATGTAGGACAGGGCACGCTTACAGTCCAGAGCGTGCAGGGAGGTCTACGCCCTGAAAGCATGAGGCCTGGGAAAGAAGGTGGGTAGCACCACCTCCTGGTTCAGATGAAACGCTGAGACCACATTTGGTAAGAACTTCAGGTGTGTCCGCAGGACCACTCTATTCCTATGGAACCTGGTGTAGGGCTCATGCGCTACGAGCGCCTGCTGCTCGCTCACTCACCTGGCGGAGGTGAGCACCACCAGGAAGACGACCTTCCAGGAGAGGTACTTAAGAGGTTGCTAGGAGCTCGAAAGGAGACCCCATGAGCTTCCCTAGGACCACACTGAGGTCCCACACTACTGGCGGCAGGTGGACCGGGGCCACGACAGAAGTCGTCCACGCATGATGTGACTCACCAAGGGGTGGACGGACATGCCCTGGCCCTTTACTTCATGGTGATGTAAAGATATGGTGCAGAGATGCACCCTGACTAAATGGATTTCAGGTCTGCGCATGACAGGTCTAATAGGTACCGCAATACCTCCGCAAAAGAAGGGGTTAATGCCCTGTTCCACACACCAGAGGGAGAACCTACGCCATTTAAAGACATAGGCCCAATGTGTAGCGTCCTCATGTGAAGCCAGCAGGACATCCTCCACTGGCTGGGTCAGGCCGTAGTGTGCGATGGCTATCCTTTCAGCAATCAGGCCATCAGAGCTAGGTTCTGAAGGTTGGAGTGGGGCAATGTGCTTTTTTCCTGCGAAAGCAGGTCTGGGGCACACCCCAGTGGCCAGGGGTTCCCATGCGATAACTGCAGTAATAGGGGGAAATAGGGCTGTCTTGGCCAGCGGGGTACAATGAAGAGGACGGAGGCCGCTTCCGCCTGAATCCTCAGTAGGGCCCGCGGAACCAGCGATGTCAGCGGGATGGCATACAGAAAGCCCTTGGACCACGGGAGTAGGAAGGTGTCTGCTGCTTCCCAACCCTGGCTCAGGCCCAGTTTCCTGGAGCAGAACCTCAGGAATTGTGCGTTATCTGGGCTGGAAAATAAGTCAATCTCCAGGGTGCCCCACTGCCGGAATATCTTCTCCAGAACGGATGGGTTCAATCTCCATTTGTGGGGCTGGAAGACACGGCTCAGGCAGTTGGCCAGTATATTGTCTAGGCCTGGCAGGTACACTGCCTTGAGGGACAAGTTCCTCACTGCCGCGAAGTTCCAGAGGCGCACCGACTCTCAGCAGAGGTAGTATGAACCTGTGCCCCCCCTGCTTGTTGATGCAGAACATCGCCACCTGGTTGTTCATCTGGTTTTGGACTACCTGACTCTCCAGATGGTCCCTGAAGACTCCACAGGGCATAGCAGACTGCTCGGAGCTCAAGCAGGTTGATCTGTGAGGCACTTTTTTCTGGCGACCACGGCCCCTGTGACTGGAAGTGGTCGAAATGGGCCCACCAGCCCAACTTGGACGCGTCCGTGGTGAGGACATGCCAAACTGGTGGGGTCTGGAATAGCAGGCCAGCCCTCAGGTTGCGGTGCTCCTGCCACCAAATCAGAGAGGCTGCCAAGGCAGAAGTGACCTGGATAGGGTCCTCAAGGTGGCCTGTTGCTTGTGCCCAATGAGCACTGAGCATCCACTGGCTCTGCCGCATGCGAAGGCAGGCAAAAGGGGTCACGTGGGTGGTGGACGCCATGTGCCCCAAGAGGCGGAGCATCTGTTGGGCAGTCGAGGAAGCAGCGCCCTGCACTTCCCACGCTAGGGCAGCGAGGCACTGGACCAGTCCCAGGGGTAGGAAGGCCTTTGCCCATGTGGAGTCAAGCAGGGCCCTGATAAACTCTATGCACTGGGTTGGGAAGAGGTGGGACTTTGGAAAGTTAACCATGAACCCTAGATCCTGCAGTAGCCCCAATGTGCGCTGAGTGGCATTGCGTGCCTCGCCCGGAGTGCCGGCCCGCATGAGCCAGTCGTCCAAGTAGGGGAACACAGACTCCAAGAACCCTGAGATGAGCGGCCACGACTACTAGGTATTTTGTGAATACCTGCGGGGCAGAGGCAAAGCCAAAGAGAAGCACCCTGTACTGGCAGTGTCGGCCTCCCACGACAAAGTGGAGGTACTGACGGTGCCTTGGATGGATCAAGCTGTGGGTAAAGGCATCTTTGAGATCCAAGGAGCATAGCCAATCTCCCTGGAGGAGGTAAGGCAGCAAGGTTCCAAGGGATACCATTTTGAACTTTTCCCTGACCAGGAAGCCGTTAAGGTCCCACAGGTCCAGGATGGGCCTGAAGTCCCCTGCTTTCTTGGAGACCAGGAAGTAGCAGGAGCAGAACCCCCGTCCCTGCAGATGAGGCGGGACAGGCTCAACCAACCAATCCTTGAGCAATGACTCAAGCTCTTTCAGAAGCCGCTCCCTGTGCAAGGGGTCCATGGGCAATTTTCCTGTGAACGAGGGAGGCAGTTGGGAAAAATGAAGGAGGTAGCCTTCTGCGACCACTCGTAGCATCCAGGTGCCCGTGATTAACGAGAGCCACCCATGGGCAAAGTGGTCGAACCTTGGGCCCGCTACCTCCTGAGAGAGGGAGGCTATGCCCAAAGAGTCAGAAACTCCCCCCAGGCTGTGGCTGAGCCACTGTTTGGTGCTTGGGAGTTTTGAGCTTACGGGGACTGTGCTCTTGGCCCTTGGCCTGCTGCCTGAGGGGCAGCGAGTTAGGCCTGGAACTTAGGGTAGTTTCTGTAAGTCTTCTTTGTCTTTAGGGCAGGGGTCTCAAACACGCGGCCCGCATGCGGCCCGCGGGAGAAGGTTGTGCGGCCCGCGACGGCTTCTGCTGCTGCCGTTGCCGAATCGACGGTCAATTAAAAAAAAATAAAAAACTGGCTTCTGCTGCTCTGTCCTGCGGCCCGTTCCCCTCTGCGCGAGAGCCCTGAATGTGCTTCCTCTGCGGCGTGCTTTTCAAGCCGCGAAGGGAGTATTTCCCTCTCGCGAGGCTTGAAAAGTGAATAGGCTTAAGCCGCGCGAGAGGGAAATACTCTCTTTGCGGCTTAAAAAGCATGCCGCAGAGGAAGCACACTCAGGGCTCTCGCGCTGAGGGAAAGGGGCCGCGGGACAGCTGATTTTCTGCTGCAGCAGAAGCCAGGTTGTTTTTATATTTACCGGGGGGGGTATGACTGGAAATGGGCTATTGGCAGGGGGGGAGGGTATGACTGGAAATGGGCTATTGGCAGGGGGGGGTATGACTGGAAATGGGCTATTGGCGGGGGGGGGGGTATGACTGGAAATGGGCTATTGGCAGGGGGGGGGTATGACAGGAAATGGGCTATTGGCGGGGGGGGTTATGACGGGAAATGGGCTATTGGCGGGGGGGGGTGTAGGACTGGAAATGGGCTATTGGCAGGGGGGGGTTATGACTGGAAATGGGCTATGGTGGGGGCTAGGACTGGAAATGGGCAGGTGGGGGTTAGGAAGGACTGGAGGTGGGCTGATGGGGGGAGTTAGGACTGGTAATGAGCTATGGAGGGGCTGACTGAAATGGGGTAATGGGGGTTAGGGCTGGAAGTGGGCTATTGGCAGGGGGGGTTATGACTGGTAATGGGCTATGGGGGGTCTAGGACTGGTAATGTGCTGGGGGGGTTGCTAGGACTGGAAATGGGCTGAGTGGAAGGGGGCTTGAACTGCAAATGGCTGATGGGGAGGGGGGCTTGGAATGGAAATGGGCTGTGAGGGGAGGGAGCTAGGATTGGAAATGGGCTGATGGGGGGCTAGGATTGGAAATGGGCTGATGGTGAGGCTAGGATAGGACTGGAAATGGACTGATGCAGGGACTAGAAGGGAGCGGATGCTGGGTGGGGCTGGAACTAGAAGGGAGCTGATGTTGGGGGAGGATTAGAATGGGATGGAGCTGGGAAAGTGAAATGGAGAGGGGAAAAATATTTTGTCTGGGAGAGAAGACAAATCTACAATTGGCCAGGTATTGTGAGAGTAAGTGGGGATTGAGGATGGAGGGGTAAAATTTGAGTGGATGAAATAGGAATGAGGAAAGAGAAATAGGAGAAAGATTAGTATGTTAAAGCAGATGTAGAGAGAGAATGGAAAAAAAACTAGGAGAGAAGAAAGGGCAAATGGAAGAAGACGATGGAGAGTTAGCAGAAGACATGAAGAAACCAGAAGAAAGTGGCTGGAACAATTGCAACTGAAAAAAATGCACAAAAGGTAGAAAAAATCTCTTTATTTTGAATTTATTAACTGGAATATGTCAGCTCTGGGAAATGTGCATCATTAATGTTTGCGCTTTGTTTAGTACAAGAGAAATTAATTTATAGTTTTATTTCTACAGTGTTGTTGTACATTCCAAGTTTGGCTTTTGGGGTTCCCAGTTTAATTATTGTCTTCTTGTTTCTAAATCTTTTAGTCTTTCTTTATCCATACTCATTAAAGAGGCATGTTTACTAAAAGTTAGTGTATGGTAACATTATGCAAATATTTATGCAAATGAGGTCCCTTATGCAAATGAGGCCCCGCGTCTTATGCGGCCCCCGGGTTACTTTACAAGTCCTCATTTGGCCCTCAAAGCAATTTGAGTTTGAGACCCCTGCTTTAGGGGGAAGGGCTCTTTCCCCGAAGATTTCTGGCAGGAAGGATCTGACACTTTCTTGGACAACCTGGTACTGGTCATGAATTCCTTCTCCAACTTGTCAGCCTTGTCAGTCATGGGCTTGCCGAAGAGATTATCACCTTGGCAAGGGACATCAGTTAGCTTGTCCTGCACCCATTGCTCCAAGTCTGAAGACTGCAGCCAGGCAAGGTTGCGGGCACTAATGCCCAACGCGGCCACACGAGCCACCGACTCGAAACCGTCGAAAGCTGCTCGAGTCTGAAATTTGGAGCATTCCTTAACCGAGGAAGCAACGGTCATAAAGCATTCAAGGGGCTCTCCTGATAGAGCAGCCGAGAACCCAGCAAGATCCTTCGCCAGGTCTCTCAAGTACATGCCCATGTACAGCTGGTAGGTCTGGATCTGGGCCGTGAACATCGAGCCCCGGAAGCACTTCCTACCAAACACATCCATGGTACGAGCCTTCCTGCCAGGGGGCACCGAGGAGTGCGTCTTTTGGTTCTTAATAGTAGACTCCACCACCATGGAATTGTGTGGAAGTTGTGCCTTCTGGAATCCTGGGCTCTAGCCAACTTGATACTGGGAATCGAGTTGACAGTTCACAATCGGCAGCATCACCGGGTTCTTCCACATCCTGAGCAGCAGGCACTCAAGGATGGGGGGCACAGACACCATCAGTGCCCCCCAAGGCGGAGTCTTGTACTGGAGGATTTCCAGATCCTCAGCATGAAGCTCATCCTCCGGCACCGCCACAAAGGCGAGTGCTTGGTACATCTCCCTCATGAATTCAAGGAAGGCTAAGTCCTCCAGAGAGGACCTTCGCCGATGGTGAGGCACAGAAAGGTCATATTGGATGTCTTGGTGAAGCACGGTGTCGGGGGACTCCTTGTTGGTTTTCCAGTCCAACTCGAAACCGAGGAGTCGACAAACGCCCCTTGGTCCCCTTATAGACTCGGTGCCGATGACTCCCGATGCTGGTGGTCCGATGGCATCATGTCAGTTGTCGAGAGTCTTGACGCCAATCAAGCGAGGCACTCCAGAATGGGAGGGGCCTCCTCCGGGGAAGTCCTAAGCAAGGAGGATCCCATGTGGGGCGCCTATGACCCAGAAGACGGGCCCGGCTGCGACTCAAGAAATGCCGTGAAGCTACACTCGAGGGCAGCCATGCAGGCCTTGATGCCAGAGGGCTCCGCAATCAGTCTGAACCCTGATGGTGTCGAAGCTGGAGCAGACTCTCTGGCCGGGGAGTCCCGGATTGTGATGGAGTTGGGTCGCCACTCCTTTGATGTTGCAGGTGACTCTTCCCTTCGGGGCTGCTTCAACAGGAGCTCCCATCCGTTGCCCCCTGTGTCGTGTAAGAGCTCCAAGGCTGGATCGAGGAGGACATACCACTCGGCATTGTCTTCAAGGGAGTCACCAACGCATGTGGGAGGTCTTCCGAGGACGACTCCAATGCCCGATGCCCCCTGGGCTCAGAACAAGCCCGGGCACGTGATGCCAAATCACCCGGTGTCAAAGGAAGGGATTCCACCTCCAATGCCAAAGCAGAGCCAGATCTACCAAACAGCTCCCCCTGCTGCCTTTCACATTTCCTCCAGGTTTTAGCCGACATGAAGACCTGTCGTGGTCTGCCCCAAGGCACTTAATGCGGGTACCGTGGCGGTCCATACAGGACATAGTTGCACTTAATACACTGCTTAAAACCACTGGTCGAGGACATAGCAGGTAAAACGAGACCCACAAGATCAAACTCAGACATCTCGATCAGATAGACTGCGAGAGAAAACTCCAGTGCACCAACCCCCCCCCCCCCCCCGAAAAATTAAGGAAAAAATACCTGAGCAAAAAGCTGAACGCAGTGGCAAATGCTTGGGCGTGGAATGTGATCGATTCAAGCATCTGATAGAAAAGGAAAAAAACAAGTAAGGGGCAAAAATCTATTTTCTACCGGGGTGCATAGATGGGATGTCTGCTGGGCTCCGCAGAAGACAGACAGACTGAGGCAAGATGGCAGCTTTGAGTGGGAAGGTGACTGCGCATGCATGGTGTAGCTCCCAAAAGCTTTCTTTGAAAGCTGGGGAGTGGATTTGCATAGGCTCCATCGACGCAGACGTCACCCATAAGAGAGGACTGACTTACTACTTGTTCCCGGAGACTAGGCAGTATATCAAATGTAACTGTGAATAACGTTGAGCACCCAGCGATTGATGGTAAATGAGGCTCATTCCAGGGTTACTGCACTGGATGGGAAAGGTTGCACCTCGTGAAGGAAGAGTTGGTCCTGCGTGTTCCACAAAATGGCTGAGACCTGAGAAAGCCCAAGGCAGACTTCCCTGGCTGGTACTGCCTGAAGTCCCAATAATCCTGGGAGTCCCAGACTAGGGTACGAGGGAAACCTCGAAGATGAGGATGAATACAAAGACGGCGTCCATCTTAATGTCTCCCCGGATCTGTCCTTCAGGAGACCCTAGGGCTTGGATTCTGCTGTCCTTCATGAGTTTTTCAAGGTCCTCACCAAAAAGGAGCTTTTCTAAAAGGCGAGTGCGGACAACCGGAACTTAGAAGCTGTGTCTGCCGCCAAAGCCACCTCCTCGCCAATGTGGCTACTGCATTATCATTAATTGCTAGCCACACCAGTCATATATGGTGTCAGCCAGGTAAGCCACCACAGACTCCACCCAAGATGAGGCCTCATTCCTTGGAAGAAACTGTATCCATTCGTAAAGGACCTGAATAGTCAAGCTTCTACAAATCACTGCCTGAAGGATAAGGATAGAGGCCAAGAATCTAGCCTTGAGCAATGCTTCCACCATGCGATCCGCCTGATCTCTAAGAGTAGGCTCCACCCTCTATTGGGATTGCAGTACGCCTCATGACAGCAGCAACATGTGCATCCCCCTTTGGGAATTTGTCCAGATCTTGTTGAGGACGAGTATATGGTTCACTCATAACTGCCGTGCCCTTCAACGGAGAATCTGGCAAGTCTCGCTTCACAGATACAGTACCATGTTCTTAAGAACCTCTGGGAATGGAAAGGCCTTAGAGACTTTACGAATCTCCTACAGAATGTGGTGTCCCTGTATCTCCTTGTCACCAGCATGAACATCTGAAATCTGTAGGAAAGAAGCCACCTGAGAAGTCAAGGCTGACAAGTCATCTCTCCTGAATAGAAGGACGATGCAGGAGTCTTCCTGCTTTTGCTCTGTCCAGCGGCTCAGGGTCCTCTTTCGAGCTGAGACAGGGAAAAGTGGGAACCTCTGGAAGCCTCCCTTTGATGAGAATGTTTCATAGGAACACCTGGACTCGGCTGCCCTTCGCTGAGGAGCCTGAACCCAGACGATGCTGGAAGCCATGGCACCCCTGAACGCCATTGCTCTGGCAGGAAAACCATGCTTGCTGGAAGGAGAAGTCTGATAAAGTGGGTCCTAAACTTGGAATAGTTAAGCCCGTGGCTGCTCCCTTGGCCACTGGTAATGGCTTATCAATCCCTGAACCTATCTGGGAGAGGAGAAGGGGAGAGGTTTGTTCAGGATTTACTGTGGGCTGTTCCAAAACCAGATCTGGCATGCTTTGATTCATGGTTTTCCCTGGTCCTTAGTACAGAACTCACAAAGGAGATCCATAAGATCAGTTTGGTGTTTGCCACAGACCAAAAAGCGCTTCTTAAGGGTTGACATGCATCCCAATTTACACTCCCAGGAGGCAAGATTTAATGGACCAAAAACGGGAAAAACTGGACGTGCAAAAGTTATGCAATACCTTACATACGTACTGCCGCAAGGTAATAGAAAAAGCAAAATAAACACTCCACGTGCCTGCCAAAACCCTACACTGGGAAAAGGTCAGGCTGCTGTCCAAGGTTATGGCCGTGGCTGTGAATGCAGGCACTAAAAGCAAGAAAAACTGCACTTCCCCCCAAGAAACCCTGACCTGAAGACAGTGCTAAGCTCAGGCACATTCCCCCATGCTCAACTTTCTTCACATATACCTTCCCTTCATCTGCTTGAAGGCTGTTCTTGGAGGGCGGGGGGCAAGAAGGTTGTGTGAAGGCAGAGTCTCAATCCGGCTCAAAACAGAACTCTCAACTGGCGAAGAACACTGTCAGGGAGAATGGCTCTTTCTTCTTCCTCCACACAGGAAACTCCAGCTGGGTACCAAAGGATACACTCTGAAGATGTCCACTGCCAAGCTCCACTGGATCCACGGTGTCCCTTAGGGTAACTGCCCAGGAGCTATCATAAATCTAAGATAAGCTGCACCAGTCCTGCATCCACCATCTGCTGGAGATAGAGAAATACTGAAGTATGCCTCTAGCTGCACAAGATCAAGTATTAGGGATGATGTCACCAGAGGTTTCTAGTTGGTCTTTGTCTCCACTAATCTTCTGGCAGGGGAACACAATTCACTTGTCTGGACTGGTCTAGCAGAACAATCTGGAAATAGGTTTTATTCTTCTTTCAGAAAGTTAATAGGACACTCTCTCTGCAGATCTGATAAGGCAATTATTTTCAGAATGTAGGACCAGCAACCAAAAAAGCTCTGTTCCTGGTTTTCATTCCTGTGACCTGATGAGAAGGAATGACTAAAAGGTTTCCTTGGGAGGAACGTGGCTGATTGTAGGAACCAATTAAAGAGCACAATCTCACAGGGTCTAAATTGGTTTGGGCTTTTCGATGGGAAGCCAAAGAAGGGATTGTAAGCAAGGGGTTATGTGGTCCTCTGAGACTTCCCTAGAAGCAAACGAGCGATTGAATTTTATGCAAAATTGCACAGGTTTTAAATAAGAAGAGGGCAGATCGAAATAGAGGACATTACAATAGTCTTGCATAGGATATTAAAGTCTCTAAAGGATGGTGTGAAACTCGGAATCAGAGATTAAGTCTACGCAACTTTCACAATTTGTGGAAAAATTATCTTGTGACTTTTCTTATATGGGACTTCATTTATAAACATGAGTCTAAGGTAACGCCTAAATAGCAAATTTAAGGGTCAACCGTGATAGATTGTGATCTCTAGAGAATGTGATCTGGAAATGAAACGTCTGCAATTGTGAGGATAACAGCTTGTGTTTTAGAAGCATTAAATTCAAGTTTAATAGCCGACATCCAACGATCAACATGAGTTAGACAGTTCAAGATCTTGATAAAAGGAAGCCCTCAAAAATGCCAAGTGGGACATTTATTATCGGCATATATTTGGAAATTTACATCACATTGCCGTAATAAACTGCATAGGGGTCGCATGTAAATATTGAAGAGGGCGGCAGACAAAGCTGACCCTTGTAGCACCCCACAGGAGGTAGAGCACCAAGTAGAAACACCGTCAGAGCCTCTTACCTGGTAGGTGCGGCCATGTATAAAAGAGAGGAACCAGGAGATAACACCAGGCCCAACTCCAACTTCTGCCAATCTCCTTAAAAGTATTGGAGGGGACACTGTATCAAAGGCAGCAGATATGTCTAAAAAAATCATAACTACAGCTCGGCCATTATTCATCTCCTGCAAAACAGAGTCAAAGAGCGATACCAAAATGGTTTCAGTACCATAAAGTGGACAAAAACTATACTGGTTATCATCTAATATTCCATTACATTCAAAAAGTAATGCAACTGAATTAATGGTACTTGCTCAATCAGCTTGGCCAAAAATTATATACTTGAAACTGGGCAGTAATTTGACAAGTCAGTCCAGCCTAAATGTGGCTTTATTAGCACCAGTTAAACATTTGCACTGTTTAAGACAAATGATATAATGCTGTCGTTCAGGCTAAGAACGGAGCAATTTCATTATACATGTCATTCAAAAAAACCACTGAAAAATTATCCCGCATACAAAAGGTAGAATTCATTTTCTTTCGGAAGCCTTCAATGTCCTTGGCTTGCCACAAAAGTAAATTTCCCCCGACTCTGAGCAGATTTAGGTATGTCACCAGTAATGGGCGGAACAGTAGAGCTAATAATACTAGTGGTAATCTTTTTGACTTTATCAGCAAAGAAGTTCATTAACAGCTGAGCATTGGAGGTAAACTCTACCTGAGGAGTCTCAGATTGACCATGAACAATCCCAAATTGCTTTCGAGGACGATTTAGCACCCCTGCAAGTTGTTATGAAAGAAAGGCCATTTTAGTTTCATTACAGAAAGCTGATAGGATTTTAATTGATCAAGGTAAGCCTCTTTCTTAAAGAGATGGGGGCCTTCCTCTATGCATATTCTTTTCGCCTTAAGATATGTTTAAGATTTACTAAGTCACTTGTATAACAGGGTGCAATATGGGTATGTGAAGGCTTTAATTCAACAATGGGAGCAACCTGCTCAATTACGCCATCTATCTTTTCCGATCATATAGTTAACAGATCAACAGAATCAAAGGCAGCCTCCAGTTCTGACTCAACATTAACAGATAACCACTTATCCTTAAAGGCAGAAAGGTAGAAGAACTTTCACTTCCTGATATTATAAGGGGTATGGGTAATGTGGTCAATTAAGCTCCTCAGCTTAATCTGAAAATTTAGAAGTACATGATCAGACCAGGGAACTTGCACTCAGGAAAGATCAACAAGTTTAAGTTTAGAAGACTGTTCAGGATTAGACTAAATTAAGTATGTGCTCCTGATAATGGGTCAGCACTGTTACAACTTGCTTCAGTTGGAGGAAAGACGTATTAAAGTCATCAGCTATGTTAAGATGACAGGAATCAATGTGCGTGTTGAAATCATACAACACTATAGTCCCAATAAAATAGTCTATTCTAGCACATTAAAAAATTCAACCATAGTAGCAGGGACATTGGGGGGGAGGGGGGGGGGGGAGGAAGTATCTCAAACAAAAATTCAGTGCTTTAAAAAAGGTGGAAGGAAGGCCAAACGATAGCCCAGCATGGCTTAAAGGCGAGGTCAGAGAGGCTGTTGTAGTTAAGAGAGAATCTTTTAGAAAATTGAAAAAAAGAGCCAAATGACGAAAACAGGTAACAACATGAGTACTGACAAATTAAATGCAAGGCATTGATAAGGCAGACAAAGAGAAAATGTGAAAAGAAGCTTACGGTGGAAGCAAACGCGCATAATACTTTTTCAAATATATTTGTAGCAAAACACCTGTGAGGAAGTTAGACCATTAGATGAAGGGGTAGAAGGTGAACTGAGTGAGGACAAGGACATAGCAGAGAGACTGAATGACATTTTTATTTCAGTCTTTACTGAAGATGATGTAGGAAACTAACCTATGCTAGAAATGATATTTAAAGGTGATGTATCAAGAGGATTTGAAACAAATCTCAGGAAGATGTAATACAGCTAACTGCTAAACTAAAAAGCAACAAATCATCTGGACCGGATGGCATATATCCTAGGATGCTGAAAGAACTGAATTATGAGAATGTAGGACCACTATTAGTAATCTGTGATCTATCATTAAAATTATCTGTAATACCCAAAGATTGGAGAGTGGCCAATGTAATGGCAATTTTTAAAAAGGGTTCCAGGGGTGCTCCAGGAAACTTCAGACCAGTGCGCGCCTGACGTCAGTACTGGGCAAAATGGTAGAAACCATTATAAAAAACAAAATTACTGAACATGTAGATAGTCATGGTTTAATGGAAGAAAACCAACATGGATTTAACCAAGGAAAGTCTTGCCTCACCAATCTCATATATTTTTTTGAAGGTGTGAATAAATAGGTAGATAAAGGTGAGCTGGTTAATATCGTGTATCTCAATTTTCAGAAAACCTTTGACAAAGTCCCTCATGAGAGACACTTGGAGGAATCTAAGTCATGAGATAGGAAGCTATGTACTATTGTGGATGAGGAACTAATTGAAAGATAGAAAACAGAGAATAGGGCTAAATGGCCAATTTTCTCTGCGGAGAAAAGTAAATAGTGAAGTACCCCAGGGATATGTGCTGGGCCCGCTGCTTTTTAAAATATTTATAAATAACTTGGAAATGGGAAATTATTCAAAGTTGTTAAAACACAAGAGGATTGTGAAAAATTGCAAGAGGACCCAGCTAAACTGGAAGACAAAGGGCCCAATTTTTGAAGGCATTTACATGGTTAACAGTCCATGTTAACCATATAAATGCCTTAATCAGGGATTTTCAAAGGCATCTTCATGGCTAGTGCCTTTGAAAATCCCCGAATAAGTCCCCTATGTACCCCAATGCTATCTGATTAGCATTGGGGCATTTTGGGGGCGTTCTGGGGCAGAGAGGATGCGGGGAAATGGCGCTAACTGGGTAGCAGTGATTTTTCAATGCTGCCTGGTTAGCGCTATGCACCTTAAAGATAGGCAAGGGTTTTCCTCGCCTATCTTTAAGGCACAGAACGCTAACCGGGCAGCATTCAAAATTTCTGCCGCCCAGTTAGGCTTGTCGGCTTTCCAGCTGTGCAGTGAACCCTGGATTTTCATTTCCGTCACCGCAGAAGTGAAAATCTGGGGTTAAGAAATCATAGGCAGGCTACGCAGCTAAGGCGCTTAGCCCTGCCCAACTGAACACAACACCCACCCACCCCTGGGATAATCGTAGCTTTATAGGTACTTACACATCTTAAAGGAAAGGAGGTGCTCTCAGGTGCAACTCGTTACCAAAATCAGTCATACACTAAGAAAGTGAAATTAGACTTACCTGCTAATTGCTGTTCCTTTAGGAACTCCAGGCTAGTCCTGAAACTTTGGGTCTTGCTCCTCCTCCAGCAGCTTTGGAGACTGAGATACGTCAGTTCTTTTGATGTCACTGGTATAAGTACCCTGGATCCGCCTCCAGACATCAGTAACCTATTGACAAAGCAACTCACCAGAGCAACAATTAAGTAGTAACTCTACTAACAAGTCATAAACAATCCTAATGAACATCACCCCCCCCCCCGAAACCAACTATCTCATGTGCTGAGATACTCACATCTGACAGAAGATAATAAGAGCCGTAATCATGTCGCTTACCTGTCACACCTGCACCGCTTCAGGCGCCAGCGGCATAGAACTCCGGGAGGGATACAGGACTAGCCTGGAGTTCCTAAAGGAACAACAATTAGCAGGTAAGTCTAATTTCACCTTCTTTAGCGGTCCTCCAGGCTAATCCTGAAACTTTGGGGATGTAACAGAGCAGTGCAAAGAATCAATGGGAGGGACCAGCTATCCCCGCCTGAAGCACTAAGGAACCAAAACCGGCATCCCCCTGCGCCTGTACATCTAACCGGTAATGCTTGACAAAGGAATGCATAGACGACCAAGTCGCTGCCCGACAAATCTCCACCGCCGGGAATAAACTATGCTCTGCCCACGACGCAGCCTGTGCTCTCGTCGAGTGCGCCCGGAAACCTGTCGGAACGGACCTACCCCGCAAAAGATATGCTGACACAATCGCCTCCTTCAGCCATCTTGCAATGAAAGCCTTGGAAGCTGCCTGACCTTTGGTAGACCCGCCAAACAGCACAAATAGCCTATCTGTATGCCTGAAAGAAGCCGTAACTTTCAAATATCTCTTGAGCGCCCTCTTAATGTCCAACCTATGCAACCGCGGACTCACGCCCCCATACTCGCCGTCCGCAAAAACCGGCAGGGAAACTGCCTGATTCACATGAAAAGACGATACCACCTTAGGAAGAAAGGATGGCACAGTCCGCAACACCACTTTGGACTCACTGAAAACCAGGAAGGGCTCCCTACAGGACAAAGCCTGGAGTTCCGAAATTCTTCTTGCGGAGGCAATCACCACCAGAAACACCATTTTCAAGGTGAGATCCTTCAAGGACGCCTTCGCCAAAGGTTCAAACGGCGCCTGCACCAAAACGTCCAGAACCAAACGCAAATCCCATTGCGGAACTATGGGTCTACGCGGCGGGCGCAGCAGCACCATCGCCCTCAAAAAACGCTTGACATCGGGGTGTCCGCCCAACACCTGACCACGAATCTTACCGCGGTAGCAAGACAGCGCTGCTAGCTGCACCCTCAGAGAAGCAGCTGCCAATCCTTTATCGTAACCGTCCTGCAGAAAGGCCAGTATCTGCGGAACCGAAACCTGCAAAGCCACAACCTTGCGGAACGCACACCAATCCTCGAACACTCTCCACACACGAACATACGCTAAAGAAGTGGACCGCCTCCTAGCCTTCAACAACGTGGACACCACCGCTGACGAATAACCCCTCGCCGTCAGCCTTGCCCTCTCAATAGCCAAGCCGTAAGCGAGAACCGATCCACCTGAGGCATCAATAGAGGACCCTGACGCAACAGATCCCTCCGAACGGGTAGCTTCCAAGGCTCGTCGCTCAAGAGCCTGATCAGATCTGCATACCACGGCCTCCTTGGCCAATCCAGCGCGATCAAAATTACGGGCCCCCTGTGAAGCTCGATGCGCTGCAGAACCCGACCTATTAAGACCCACGGCGGGAACACATAAAGCAAAAGATCCTCCGGCCAGGGCTGAACCAAGGCATCGAGGCCCTCTGACATCCACTCGCGTCTTCTGCTGAAGAACCGACCGGCCTTTGCGTTTAGAAAGGTCGCCATAAGATCCATGGCCGGGGTGCCCCATCTCTGCACTATCATCTTGAAGACCTGCGGATGAAGGGTCCATTCTCCCGGATCTACTCTGACCCGACTGAGAAAATCGGCCTCCACATTCTCGACGCCGGCCACATGCGCCACTGACACCGCTACGAGGTGCCTCTCGACCCACAAAAACAACTGTTCGGCCTCGGCTTCCAGCGCCGGACTGCTTGTTCCCCCTTGCCGGTTGATATAGGCCACCGCCGTCGCATTGTCAGAGAATACCCAGACGGCCCTCCCGTAGAGGGTCTCCCGGAAGGTTTGCAGCGCCAGGACCACCGCTCTCAACTCCAAACGATTGATGGACCACGCCCGTTCCTGAGCGGACCACACACCCTGTGCGAACTTCCCCTGGACATGCGCCCCCCAACATGAAAGGCTGGCGTCCGTCGTCAGGGGGATCCACTCTGGCACCTCCAACGGCATCCCTCTTTCCAGCGACTCCGTCTGCAGCCACCATAACAGTGAGAGACGAGTCTCCGTCTGACAGGGCAGCCGCTGGGACAGACTGTCGTTCTGATGGGACCACCGACGCAGCAACGCAGCAAGGACTGTTAATTACCCAGGAAGTAGGTCACTGCTTACATCATCAGCACAAGCATAAATAGCTCAACCAGAGCTCTGTGACCCTGTCTTGAAGGACTGGAAAGGGGGGCTGTTACTTCTGGAGAGAAATCTGAAATTGTGAGTATATACTTCTGGGAATTTTTCTGAAAGGAATTTTTTTTCTTTTAAAGCTAATTAATCTGTGAACCCACTATTTTTTTTGTTAAATCAGTCAGGGCCTAGTAGCAACAGTTTAAGATTCAATTTAAAAACACAGAAGAGAACTTTCTGGTTACCTTTCATACCCAGTAGACAGCTGTAGTTTAAATTTCATAGTCACTCAGGGCCTAGCATCAGCAAAGTACTTTTAGTTTCAAATTAAAACACAGAAGAGAGCTTTCTGGTTAAATTTAGAATCCAGCAGAGAGCTTGTAGTTTAAATTTCATAATAGGTTAGAGCCTAGTAGCAGCAAAGAGCTATAATTTAAATCAAATCAGAATATAGTTTTCCTCAGCAGCACAGGACAAGGTACTGTGTAGCAGCCCTTGTTTACCTTATCAGAATATAGAAAGACTAGGGGACATGCAATGAAGCTACAGGGTAAACTATTTAAGACTAATAAAAGAAAATATTTTTTCACTCAACGTGTAATCAAACTCTGGAATTTGTTACCGGAGGATGTAGTAAAGGCTGTTAGTGTAGCTGGGTTTAAAAAAGGTTTGGACAAGTTCCTGGAGGAAAGGTCCATAAACCATTATTAAGAAGGGACCCAGGATATCAATGCTTGAACCAATACAAGCATTGTGGAACCTGTGTCCCTTGGGGAAACTGCTAGGTACGTATGACCTAGATTGGCCACTGTTGGAAACAGAATACTGGGCTTGATGGACCTTGGTCTGACCCAGTATGGCATATCTTATGTTCTTATGTTCTTAGCAGAGGCCGCATGTGCGCCCTCGCCCAGGGCACCACCTCGATCGTCGCCACCATGGTACCTAACACCTGCAGGTAACACCTGCAGGTATTGCCAAGCCGTCGGACACCTGCGTCTGAGAAACCCCCGGATCAGACACCGCAAGGCTTGCGCACGTCTCCTCGGAAGAAATACCTGTCCGGCCCTTGTATCGAACCGCGCTCCGAGATACTCCAGGGTTTGGGAAGGCCGCAGCCTGCTCTTGGCCTGATTGACCAACCAACCGAGGCTTTGCAAGAACGCCACCACCCTGCCCGTGGCCTCCTCGCTCTTCCTTTCGGACTTTGCCCGAATCAACCAATCGTCCAGATAGGGATGCACCAAGATTCCTTGCTGTCTCAAAGCCGCGGCCACCACCACCTTGAAACTGGAAGTGCCCCATCGGCACCGCGAACCTTAAAAACTGCTGATGTTCTCGACGAATGGGAATATGCAAATACGCCTCCGACAAATCCAGCGGTCAGAAACTCGCCCCGGCGGACCGCAACTATGACTGACTAACGTTTCCATCCGAAAATGAGACACCCTTAGACAGCGATTGACGCGCTTGAGATCCAAAATCGGTCGAAAGGACCCTTCCTTCTTTGGTACCACAAAGTAAATCGAGTATCGACCGCATCCGCATTGGTCTGGGGGAACTGGCACTACCGCCTCGAGGGAAAGCAGCCAGTGTAGAATCTCCTCCACCGCCGCGTATTTGACCTGCGCCTTGCACGGGGACTGCACGAAGGCATCCGTCACTGGCCGCTGAAGCTCCAAGGCATACCCTTCTCGGATAACTTCCAGAACCCACTGATCGGACGTGATTTGGGTCCAGGCCGGATAGAAGCGCCGCAGGCGACCGCCAATAGGCTCCTGCCCCGCCTGGACCCCCTGGCTTCATTGGGCCTTGCGGGTACTGAGGATCGAGGAGGATCCAAACCCCCTGCTTGCCCCTCGAAACCCCCGAAACCCCTGACTACGAAAGGGAAACCGCCCCCTCTGAGCCTGGCCAAACCTAGGGTAACGAAAACGCCGAAACTCCCTTGGTTGCCCCTTAGCGGGTGGCCCTGAGCAACCCTGCTTCTGCTTATCCTCCAGGAGTCTACCCCCTTTTGACTCCCCCAAATCTTTCACCAGCTTCTCCAGATCCTCTCCAAACAGAAGCTTTCCTCTGAATGGCAGCTTGCTCAGCCTAGCTTTCGAAGAAGTATCCGCCGACCAATTCCGTAACCACAAATATCTCCAGGCCGCCACCGCCGAAGCCATACTATTAGCCAAATCACGCATGAGATCATAATGAATATCTGCCAGATAGGCTGCCCCCGTCTCTAACCTGGCCGCTTCTGCCGCCGAATCCGCCACCTGCTCCGCCCGCAGCCCCTGAGCCCAACGCAGGCAAGCCCTGGCGACCCAAGCCCCGCAAATGGACGCTTGGAGGGACAGCGCATTAACATCAAAAACCTGTTTTAACAGGGTGTCCAATTTTCTGTCCTGCGCGTCCTTCAGCGCAGCGCTACCTTTCACCGGAATGGTAGTCTTTTTCGTAATGCCGAAACCGCGGCATCTACCTTAGGGGACTTGAACAGCTCCCGATCCTGCTCCGCTAGGGGATAGAGCCAAGCCATCACCCTGGACCCCTTCAGTCCAGCTTCTGGCATATCCCATTCACTCTGAATCATCTCCTTAAACACCCTGTGCACCGGAAAAACCTTCTGAGACGTATGAAAAGCCTGCAACAGAGGGTCCTCTAACGCAGCCTCCTCTGTTTGACCCCCTGTCGGCATATTAAGCGCTTTAAGTGCCTCGGAGATGAGCGCTGGCAACTCATCCCTCCGAAAAATCCGAACTACTCGGGCCTGGTCCTCCTGCTCGGTAATTTCTCCTTCCTCGAGATCATCCTCGATCTCCAAATCCTGATCCAGCTCCTCCAAATCCATGCTCTCTGAAGCCACTGACTGCACTGCCGGTTCCTTACTGGAAAGTACCCTCTTCGTCGGGATCCCCGAGCCACCCAAGCTAAGAGGAGTAACCGAGCGCTTTTCTCCTAAACCTCCCTCCGCTGAGGCCAAGGAGGAGGACGCCTGCGCCCCTGCAAACACCTGCTGCAGGAGTGATACAAACTGTGTGGAAAAAATTGCCTCGAAACCTCCTGGCACCTGTCCCAGCGCCCCCTGGCCCCCCTGAAGAGAAGAAGGCCCCGGCACGGGTTCCAGGATGGGCTCCTCCAACCTCTGTTGCTCAGAGATGGCTGTGGCCCCTTCTTTTGGATGTTCTGCACTCTCTGTCAGCCCTTGCTCCATAGAGACTGCTTCTCTACAACAGTGTCTGCATACTCCTGTGTCAGAAAGGGCCCCTCTCTTAGAACCACACAGGAGGCAGAGAGACTTAGACGGCATGTTGCCTATACCCAAGAGAAAAGGAACACCCTACACAGTTGTCCCCCAAGCGCCTGCAGCCCAAGCCCTGCAATGTGGCCGTAAGTTGGGGTGTGCGGGACTAATTTAAATTTTTTTTTTTTTAATCTTTAAATCGAGCCTGCTTCCGCTAAAGCCTGCAACTAATCTCCAAACGCCAAAAAACAAAACGAGGCTTTACCGCCAGAAATAAGCCGCAAGCAATCTGCACCCAAAGAACCCCGGCGTTTTTCCCCGTGCGCGCGCTTGCACACACACGCGGCCTAACCACGATCTCTACACGCGGCTCAGAGAAGACCACTAAACTGAAGAGTACCGCGACGACCCCGGTCCCTTACCTTGTCCCAGACAGCGTTCTGCGCGGTAGCCAGTCCTCCGGAGCTCAGCCGTGATTGCGGCTTCAGCGCCCGGGGCGGCACACACTCTCCCGCTCTCCTTGGAGTCTGCAAAGTCCCGCTGGAAAGCACCTCGGCCTCAGACCTGCAGACTCACTGGCTCCGAATTGAAGCACCGATGTAAAGCACCGATTCGAAGCTCCTGCCCACCCGTTCCTCACCCTGAAAGGTGGGGATCGGGAACTGGAGGACAGCCCCCCCAACCGGCCCTCCTACACAGGACCGAACTGTAACAGCTCAGCAGAGCAGTAGAAACTGAGGGAGGACCAAGGGGAGGAGGGGAGAAAATAGAAAGGCACAGAGAAGAGATAGCTGAAATAACAGACAGAAATCAGCAGCTCAGCACAGCAACTGTCCCCTCCAAAGACCCTAAGCTCCAATCCTCAAAAAAGAACAGCAACCACTGCTTAATTGCTCCTCCAAGTGAGCCCTAACCCCGGGCTCACCAGCCCTCCAAGCTGCTTGGAGACTGAGAATACTGATGTCTGGAGGCGGATCCAGGGTACTTATACCAGTGACATCAAAAGAACTGACGTATCTCAGTCTCCAAAGCTGCTGGAGGAGGAGCAAGACCCAAAGTTTCAGGACTAGCCTGGAGGACCGCTAAGGAACCTGAGATTAATTAAGCTTCAGGTGAACAAGGTATATTAAACGTATTAGGTACAATTTTATTAGTATAAGTATCCATAGCAACCCTTAGTAAATAAAGAACTTAAAGATCTAAACACAATCTTAAAACTAAGATGCAGACAGCAGTCCAGCAGCAAGATGGGGGCTTTCCAGTCTTTTGCATTGAGTGTCACATGTATGATTTTCTCCCAGTTGGTGAGAGGTCTTACGTGTGCACTAGGTGCAAGGAGCTCATTGCTCTCAGAAAACGAGTCCGTTCTCTAGAGGCTAGAGTAGCAGACTTGGAAGACATAAGTAAGACAGAGAGGTATATAGACGAGACCTACAGGGATATAGTCCTGAAGTCCCAACTCCAGTCTGGCAGCCTCCCTGTTGCCATGGAGGAGAGAGGTCATGTGACAGGAGAGCATCACCCTGGTGTGGCAGGAAGTGATCCTGTAACTAGGACCTGTCCTCCAGATGATGTAAAACCCTCTCGCACCGAGGAAGTTTCTCCAGGGCCATGTACCCATGAAGGAAGGGTTAGGACAGCCGTTATTGTTGGTGATTCGATCATTAGGCATGTAGATAGCTGAGTGGCTGGTGGACGTGAGGATCGCCTGGTAACATGCCTGCCTGGTGCGAAGGTAGCAGACCTCACACACCACCTAGATAAGGTCTTAGATAGTGCTGGGGAGGAGTCTGCTGTCTTAGTACATGTCGGTACCAATGAGATAGGAAAATGTGGTAGGGGTGTTCTAGAGGCTAAATTTCAACCCCAGACATATTCCAATTCAGGAAGGCCTTGAAACACTACCTCTTCCTCCTACACTACCCGTAAACCAATAGAAGCTCAGCACCAATTGCTGAAACCACCCAAATCTCCACTGTCTGAAACCAAACGAGCGCATGACCAGTCTGTGAATTGTATATATTGTTATTGTATATAGTTCCCCTGTTAGCCAAGTTGAATTTCCTGTTCATATGTAAACACAAAGTACTATTGGAAATGTGTGTGTTCATTGTTTATTGTAAACCGCGCTGATGCTGAATAGCGCGGAATAAAAGAGACTATAAATAAATAAATAAATAAATTTAGGCTTTTAGGTAGGAAGCTGAAATCCAGAACTTCCAGGGTAGCGTTCTCCAAAATGCTTCCCATTCCACGTGCAGGACCCAAAAGGCAGGCAGAGCTCCGGAGTCTCAATGCATGGATGAGACGATGGTGCAAGGATGAGGGTTTTGGATTTGTTAGGAACTGGGGAACATTCTGGGGAAAGGAGGGGCTCTTCCGAAGAGATGGGCTTCACCTTAACCGGGATGGAACCAGGCTGCTGGCATTAACCTTTAAAAAGGAGATAGAGCAGCTTTTAAACTAGATAATAGGGGAAAGCCGACAGTTGCACAAGAGCGCATGGTTCGGAGTAATGGATCCTTGAAGGATACTACCAAAAGCTGAGAGGTCCCAAAAAAAGAGTAAAGTAGCCTAAATGCCCTCAAGTATGGAGCAGACAGAGCTTAAAGATCCTAAATTACCCATGCCTCCCAATAGCCAAATTAATATGAATTAAATACAGTCTCTAAAATGCTTGTCAAAAAAATACAGTCTCTAAAATACAGTCTAAAAAATAAGATGGGAGAGTTAGAATATATAGCACTAAATGAGAGGTTAGATATGATTGGAATCTCAGAGACATGGTGGAAGAAGGCCAACCAGTGGGACACTGTGATACCTGGGTACAAACTATATCGTAATGATAGAGCTGATTAAATTGGTGCAGGGGTTGCGCTCTGTGTTAGAGAGGGCATTGAATCAGAAAGGATTAAAGTTTTGCAGGAAACAAAATTTGCTGTAGAATCTCTATGGATTCCATGTAAAAAGGGGAAGGCGATGGCAGTGGGGGTGTACTATCGACTGCCTGGCCAGAATGAACAAATGGATGATGAAATGCTAAAAGAAATCAAGGAAGCTAACAAAAGTTACGACGTAGTAATAATGATGGGTGATTTCAATTACCTCGGTATCGACTGGGTCAGTGTCAAGGCAGGACATGCTAGGGAGATAAAGATCCTAGATGAAAAAAATGACTGCTTCTTGGAGCAGCTGGTTCATGAACCGACTGCTTCTTGGAGCAGCTGGTTCATGAACCAGCTCTGCTTCCCCAGAAGGGCGGTATATCAAGTGAAATAAACATAAACATAAACCGACCAGAGGGGAAGCCATATTGGACCTAGTCCTTAGTGGAACACCAGATCTGGTACAAGAGATAAGGTTGTTGGGGCCACTTGGCAATAGTGGGAGGCATGGCTCAGTGGTTGCGACAGGATACCTCAGGCCGGAAGTTCAATTCCCACATGGGGACAAGCAACCTCAGGCCGGAGGGACTTGGGGTCTCTAGTCCCATGGCCACTCCATGTGGCCTTGGGCAAGCCACTTAACCCTCCATTGCCTCAGGTACACTTAGATTGTGAGCCCTTCGGGGAACAAGGGTATAAAAAGTACCTGTTAGTATACATGCAAACCGCACTGATTCTAAAGAGTGCGGTATAAAAAAAATAAAAAATAAAAATAAATAGTGATAATAGCATGATAGTGTTTGACCTAATTAATGGAGGAGGGATGGTAAGGAAATCCACAGTACTATCTTTTAACTTTCGAAAGGGAGACTATGATAAAATGAGGAAAATAGTTAAGAAAAAACTAAAAGGAGCAGTTGCAAAAGTTAAAGACGTACTTCAAGCTTAGGTGTTGTTGAAAAATACTATCTTGGAAGCCCAGACCAGCTGTATTCCACGCTTTAAGAAAAGTGGAAGGAAGTCCAAAAAATTGCCAGCATGGTTTAAAGGTGAGGTCAGAGAGGCTGTTGTTGCCAAAAAAGCATCTTTCAGGAAATGGAAAAAAGAGCCAAACGACAAAACCTGGAAACAGTACAAGCACTGGCAAGTTAAATGCAAGGCATTGATAAGGCAGGCAAAGGGAGAATTTGAGAAGAGGTTTGCTGAGGAAGCAAAAACACGTAATAAAGACTTTTTCAAGTACATTTGTGGCAAAAAAACTGTGAGAGAGTCAACTGGTCCATTAGATGATAGAAGGCTTAAAAGGGCACTAAGAGGCGACAAGGCGATAGCGGGGAGACAGAATGAATTCTTTGTTTCGGTCTTTACTGAGGAAGATGTAGGGATACCCATGACTGAAATGGTATTTAAAGGTGCGGAAGAATTGAAGGAAATATCGATACATCGGGAAGATGTATTACAACTATTAGATAAACTGAAGAGTAACAAATCACCTGGGCCAGAAGATATACATCCAAGGGTGTTGAAAGAACTGAAATATGAGATTGCAGATCTGCTATTAGTAATCTGTGAACTATCATTAAAATCATCTATAATACCTGAAGATTGGAGGATGGTCAACGTAACGCCAATTTTTAAAAAGAGTTCCAGAGGTGATCCAGGAAACTACAGACCGGTGAGCCTGACACCAGTACCGGGAAAGATGGTAGAAACCATCATAAAGAACAAAATTGCTGAACATGTAGATAGTCATGGCTTAATGGGAGACAGCCAACATGGCTTTAGACAAGGAAGATCTTGTCTTACTAATCTGTTATGTTTTTTTGAAAGTGTGAATAAACAGGTGGACAAAGGTGAGTCGGTTGATATAGTGTATCTGGACTTTCAGAAAGCCTTTGACAAGGTCCCTCATCAGAGACTTTTGGCAAAACTAAAGAGTCATGGGATAGGAGGCAGTGTACTACTGTGGATCAGGAACTGGTTAAAAGATAGAAAGCAGAGGGTTGGGCTAAATGGCAAATTTTCGCAATGGAGAAAGGTGAATAGTGGTGTACTCCAGGGATCTGTGCTGGGTCCGCTGCTTTTTGACATATTCATAAATGACCTGGAAAGTGGAATAACGAGTGAGGTTATCAAATTTGCAGATGACACAAAACTATTTAAAGTTGTTAAAACCCAAGAGGATTGTGGAAAATTGCAAGAGGATCTTGATAAATTGGAAGACTGGGCATCAAAATGGCAGATGAAATTTAATATGGACAAGTGCAAAGTTATGCACCTAGGGAAGAACAACCCAAATTATGGTTACATGATACAAGGTTCCGCATTAGGAACCACCACCCAGGAAAAAGATTTAAGCGTCATTGTGGATAAAGAGTAGTTACTCACCTGTAACAGGTGTTCTCCAGGAGCAGCAGGAATCAGCCCTCACATATGGGTGTCATCGGCGGCTATGAAGCCCCAGCGGAGCATTTCCCCAGCTTTCTATGAAAGCCTTTGGGAATGCAGGCACGCATGCACGGTTCCCTTCCCGCCTAAAGGTGCCATCTTACCTCAGTCAAATGACATAGCTAAGAACAGCACACTAAAATGAAAAATAAACTATGTACAACTGCAACTCCAAGGGGAGGAGGGAGGGTTGTGAGGATTGATTCCTGCTGCTCCTGGAGAACACCTGTTACAGGTGAGTAACTACTCTTTCTCCAGGACCAAGCAGGAAGTCAGTCCTCACATATGGGTGACTCCCAAGCTCTGGGCTACCAAGGAAGCCAGGCTGAACAAGAGTACTCCCTCTAGTCTCAGCAGCAAAGAAAGGCTTTTCAAGGACACAACCTCCACCGGTAGCCCAACAGAGGGCAGGAGGGCAGGAGTTGCCTAAACCTCAAAAAGATTCCGGAGTACTGCTTGGCCAAAAGCACTGTCCCTATGGGACTCCCTCTCCAGGCAGTAATGGGCCGCAAAGGTCTGGCTTGAAGACCAAGTTGCAGACCTGCAGATGTCTACCAAGGGCACAGAGCGGAGATGAGCCACTGAGGCAGCCATTGCCCTGACTCGGTGGGCCGTAACCCGACCCTGCAAAGGAAGGTCAGCCGACTTATAAGCACAGGCGATACAGTCAGCTACCCAGATGGACAAGGTACGCTTGGACACAGCTAACCCCAACCTATTGGGGTCAAAGGAGACGAAGAGCTGTGTAGCCCTTCTATGCCCCTGCGTAAGGTCAAGGTAGAAGGATAAGGAACTCCTACAATCCAGGGTATGCAGGACTGCTTCAGCCTGGCTTGCATGAGGCCTAGGGAAGAATGTTGGAAGAACCACCTCCTGGTTGAGGTGGAAAGAGGAGACAACCTTAGGGAGGAACTTGGGATGACTCCTAAGGACTACCCTGTTCCTGTAAATCCTGGTGTAAGGCCTATCACAGACCAGAGCCTGAAGCTCACTTACTCACCTAGCCGAGGTGAGGGCTATCAGGAAGAGTGTCTTCCAGGAGAGGAAGCGTAGTGGGCAAGTAGCCATGGGCTCAAAAGGTGGGCGAGTCAGTTGCTGCAAGACCACATTCAGCTCCCACTCAGGGGCAGGAGGACAGATGGGAGGCTTGAGCAAAAGCAAGCCCCTAAGAAAGCGGGACACCAAGGGGTGACCAGATAGAGAATGTCCCTCCACCAGAGAGTGGTGAGCTGCTAGAGCTGAGAGGTGGACCCGAACAGAATTGGATTTAAGGCCTTGATTCGACAAGTGCAGTAAGTACTGAAGGACTACTGGCACAGTACAGGAGAAAGGATCAACTGTACGTAGCTGACACCACACAGAAAACCTTTTCCATTTGAGAGCATAGGTTTTCCTAGTGGACTGTTTCCGAGAGGCTAGGACAACCTCCTCAACATCCTGAGGCAGGCCCCAGGGAGCCAAGACTACCCTTGCAGCCTCCAGGCCATCAAATGGAGAGCTTTGAGATTGGGGTGCAGAAGGGAACCCTGCTCCTGTGAGAGAAGGTCGGGTTGCAACCCCAGAGGTAGTGGAGGATCCACCGCCAGTTGAAGCAGAAGAAGAAACCAAGGCTGTCTCGGCCACCTGGGAGCACCAGCAGGACCGAGGCCTTGTCCTGAAGAATTTGGAAGAGAGTTCGGGCCACCAAGGGCGTGGGAGGAAACGCATACAGGAGGCCCTGAGACCAGGATATCAGAAAAGCATCCGCTGCTATCCACAGAGGATGTGGTTGCCTGGAGCAGAACTTTGGCAGCTGCTTGTTCATGGGGCTGGCAAAGAGATCTATCAAAGGGAGACCCCATTTCAGGAAGATCTTCTGAACTACTGAAGGATGCAGCTGCCACTCATGGGGCTGCAGTATTCTGCTTAATCTGTCTGCCAGGTAGTTGTCCTGGCCTGGAAGGTACACAGCCTTGAGGAGCATGTTGTGCTTGAGGGCAAAAGAACAAAGGTCCTGAGCCAACCGACAAAGGATCCTGGACCCAGTACCGCCCGGTTTGTTCACATAAAACATGGCAACTTGGTTGTCTGTCTGAATCAGGACAGACTGGTGAGGCAGGTTAGGAGTGAAAGCTTTAACTGCTAACCGAATAGCTCTGAGTTTTAGCTGTGCAGCTTCCCAGGGAGACCACAGGCCCTGGGTGCACTTGCCCAGACAATGAGCTCCCCAGCCTTGCAGGGAGGCGTCTGTGGTCACCACTACTGTGTACCCTGGAATCTGAAAAGGCACCCCCCTTCAGAAGATTGGGTGGGTGAAGCCACCAGGTGAGGGAGTGTAGAAATGGTCTGGACACCTTTATCCTGTCTCTGAGGCTGCCTGTGGCCTGTGACCACTGAGCCCGAAGGCACCACTGTGCAGGCCTCATATGGAGCCTGGCATTGGGGGTCACATGCAATGTCGAAGCCATGTGGCCTAGAAGCCTCAGGCAGAGTCTGGTGGAGACTAGTGACCTGTTGAGAAACTGGTTTGCCAAGGCTATCAATCTTTGTGCTCTGTCTTCTGGCAAGAAAGCCTTTGCCAGGAGAGAGTCCAGCCTTGCTCCTATGAACTCCAAATTCTGGGAGGGGAGCAAAGTGGACTTTGCGAAGTTTATCACAAACCCTAGGCTTTGAAGAAGAGCAATAGTTCTGAGGGTGGCTTGTCTGGCCTCCTGGCACGTCTGACCCCTGATAAGCCAGTCGTCCAGATAGGGGAAGACAGACTCCCTGATTTCTCAGGTAGGCCGCCACCACTGCCAGGCATTTGGTAAACACCCTGGGAGCGGAGGTAAGGCCAAAAGGCAGTACTCTGTACTGATAATGGTTTCCTCCCACAAGGAACCTGAGGTACTTTCTGTGGTCTGGATGAATGAGGATGTGAGTGTACGCATCCTTTAGATCTAAGGAGCATAGCCAATCTCTCTGCTGGAGGTAGGGCAGAAGTGTTCCAGGAGTAAGCATCTTGAACTTTTCTTTCTCTAGAAACTTGTTGAGGTTCCTGAGGTCCAGAATGGGTCGAAGGCCACCGGTTTTTTTGGGCACCAGGAAATACCTGGAGTAGAAACCGTGACCTTGTAAGTGGGGAGGCACAGGCTCCACCGCCCTGTCCACCAACAGACCATGAAGCTCTTGTAGAAGAAGGTCTGTGTGCAGGGGAGGCCTTGAAGGCTCCCCTGGAAAATATGGTGGAGGCAGTTGGTGGAAATGGAGGCATAGCCCTTGTGGACTATCTCCAGCACCCAACTGTCCCCGGTGATAAGGGGCCACTGGTGGGCAAAGAGGGCGAGGCGACCTCCTGTGCAGGGTTGGGAGAGCAGTGGAGGAGAGGCTATGCTCAAGGAGTCAAAAACCCCCACCCTGCTGAGTGGTAGCAGGGGCCTGAGGCTTGGGGGTCCTCTGCCTACGGGGCCCATTACCCTGGCCCTTGGCTTGCTGACCCTGGGGGGCACCTTGGGCAGCCTGATATTGCGGGTACTGTTTGTAGGCAGTGCCCTTCCTTGGGTAAAAGGGCTTTTTACCCGAGCCCTTCTTTTTATGAGAAGGGGCAGAGGTCTTCCTCGACAGCCTTGTCCGTGTGAGGTGCTCAGTTTTGAGCTGAGCGGCCTTCTCGGTCATGGGCTTGCAAAAAAGATTTTCACCTCGGCAAGGGACATCGACCAACTTGTCCTGAACCCATGGCTCGAGGTCCGATGACTGCAGCCATGCCTGGCGTTGAGCCGCGATGCCGGCTGCCGCAACTCGGGCCAAAGCCTCTAAGCCATCGTAGGCGGCGCGGGACATGAACTTCGAGAAGTCCCGAATCCCCGAGGACAAGGACTTAAATCTCTGCAAGGGTTCCCCGGAGAAACCAGCAGAGAACCCGGCCAATTCCTTGGCCAGATCCCGCAAGTACATGCCCATGTACAGCTGGTAGGACTGGACACGGCAAGCAAGCATCGAGCCCTGGAAGCACTTTCTACCGACGCCATCGAGGTTCCGGGCCTCCCTGCCAGGGGGCACCGCGGAGTGCATCTTCTGGCTCTTCAGACGATGCATGGCCGATTCCACAACCATAGAATGGTGTGGTAGCTGTGCCTTTTGAAAACCAGGGCTCTTCCGGAGTCGATAGATCGAATCGATTCGCTTGCTGAGAACCGGTGCCGACGCCGGTGCCTCCCACATACAGAAGAGGAGCAGTTCCAGCATCGGAGGACTGGAACAGTAAAGGCCTCCTTCGGAAGAGAGTAATACTGTAGGGCCTCGAGCTCTTCAGCTCGAGGCTCCTCCTCGGGGTCCGTCGGAATAGCCAAGGCAGCGGCCATATCCCGGACGAACTCCGAGAACCGAGTATCCTCCGGGGGGGACCTACTCTGGGGCTCAGACTGCGGTGAGTCCGAAGGGATGCACCGAGTTTTGAAGGTATCATGAAACTCCTCGTCCTCCGTCTCCCAAGCTGACTCGTCCGAGGAGGAGTCAGGGTCCAACCCCGCGGGGCCCTGGAGCACCCGCCCCGACGCCTTTGGTCCCGAATGGGAGGTCGAGGGAGATCGCGACCGAGGTCGACTCCGAGCCACGATGGACTCGAGTATCGGCTCGGTCTCCGGGGTCAACTTCGAAGTCGATGTCCCGGTGGTCGGGACAGATGCGCCAGACAGGCTGGCCATCAGTGCCCGCTGCTGCTCCATGAAGGCAATCTGCTCTCCAAGGCTGTCATCCTGAGACTCAGCTCGGGAGATGCAGCAGCCACCGACTCGGGCCCCGGCGGTGCCGGGCCCGACGTCGGCTCCCTGGGAGGAGAGTCCTCGAGGACTACGGGGCTTACGTTTCCAGCAGACTCCGGCTCCATGCAAGGAACCTTTGCAGGCTTCTCATGTTCCACGGGCCCGGGGCGACGGTCGGGGGTCTTAGACCTGGCCCTCGAGGAGCCAGGGACCTCCTCCTCCAACGCCCTCGCGAGCCGCTTCTTCCTCTTGCATTCCCGGTCGGGGGACCCCCTGTCCGAGGAGCTTCGACGGCGCTCGGGTTCGGAATCCCGAGATGTCGAGGCCTCAGACGAGGTCCGGGCCCGGCCGGAGGCTGAGTCCGAGAAAAGCCTTTCTTTTTGCTGCTGGCGACTTCGGAGTGCCTTGGAAGACATCTTTCCACATGGCCCGCACGACTTAGGGTCGTGGTCGGGGCCGAGGCACCGAAGGCAGCAATCGTGTGTGTCGGTGAGAGATATCAGTTTCTTACACCGATCACACTTTTTAAAGCTGCTGGAAGCCATCGGGGAAAAAAGAGTTCCCGCGAGGTGAAAGGACCGGCCTTCCAGGGAAAAATGGTAAAAAGGGCGCGAACGCCAGCCACGAAGGGCAAAAACCGAAAAAGAAGAATCGGGCTCGATACCGGTGTACCGAACCCGGCGGGAGGGGAACCGGTGTCGAACCGGGAGAAAAAATAGCGAATATCGCCGAAAAAAATCAACTTTTATCCGGGATGACAGGACACACGTCTGGTGGGCTTCTCGGAAAAAAAGAGACTGAGGTAAGATGGCACCTTTAGGCGGGAAGGGAACCGCGCATGCGTGCCTGCATTCCCAAAGGCTTTCATAGAAAGCTGGGGAAATGCTCCGCTGGGGCTTCATCGGCGCCGATGACACCCATATGTGAGGACGGACTTCCTGCTTGGTCTTGGAGAAAGGAACAATTCAGAGCAGTAATTGCTTCCCATAGCGATTACAATGCTATTACAGCAGGTTTAAAATCCTATCAGATGATGTTGCTAAAAGATTTCCCCAGCTGGAATCCATCTGCACTTCTGTACTCACAGAAGCCGCTGATCGAGCAGACTGAATTCGCCCTTGTGGAATACAGCCACATTACTCATAGACAAGTCCTCTTCACTTTCACTCTTTGGGGTACTAGTCTGAATGCTGGGAGGGAGAACACTCTGGCAAGATTAATGCTTATAAGTCGCAGTGTTGAAAGCGTAATTACTCACCTCTAACAGGTGTTCTCTGGGGACAGCAGAAATCAGTACTCACATAGGGGTGACGGTGGCGCCGACAGAGCCTGCACGGAAGCATCTCCCCAGCTTTCAAAGAAAGTCTTTGGGAGATGCATCACTCATCCGTGATCCCCTTCCCGCACAAGGGTGCCATCTTGCCTCAGTCTAATGACATAGCTAAGATGGCAAAAAATTAAAATACGGTAAAGAAGCAACTGCAAGGGGAGGAGGGAGGGTTCTGAGAAATTTGTTACTGGAGGATGTAGTAAAGGCTGTTAGTGTAGCTGGGTTTAAAAAAGGTTTGGACAAGTTCCTGGAGGAAAGGTCCATAAACCATTATTAAGAAGGGACCCAGGATATCAATGCTTGACCCAGTACAAGCATTGTGGAGCCTGTGTCTTTTGGGGAAACTGCTAGGTACGTATGACCTAGATTGGCCACTGTTGGAAACAGGATACTGGGCTTGATGGACCTTGGTCTGACCCAGTATGGCATATCTTATGTTTTTATGTTTATGTTAACCCCCGGCAACACCTGTTACAGGTGAGCAACTACGCTTTCTCCAGGAATAAGCTGGAAGTCAGTCCTCGCATATGGGACTCACCAGCTACAGGCTACCGAGAACCTGTACAAATGCCATGGCAACCAGAGAAGGTAAGCCGTGAGCTACAGGAGTTGAGTCCCAACTGAGAGACTCCCGCAAGACCCAAGTTCCCAGCAGAGAACCAGCACTCCGGCAGCTTGAACACAGAAGGGTCGGAGAACAGGAATTGCCTACACCCTGAAGAGATTATGGAGCGCAGCCTGGCCAAAGGTCTGTCCTGTCTGGAACTCTCTCTCCAGGCAATAGTGAGCTGTAAAGATATGGATTGAAGACCAGGTGGCGGCTCGGCAGATTTCCATAGCAGGTACGGAACGCAGATTTGCTACAGAGGTAGCCATGGCTCTGATGCAGTGTGCCGTGACCCGGTAGTCTAGTGAGATCACAGCTGGTTCACAAGCAAGAGCAATGCAGTCTGCCACCCAAATGAACAGAGTTTGCTTAAGCCCCAGTTAACTGGGGTCATAGGAGACAAAGAGCTGAGGCGCTTTGTGGTGGCCCCGAGTCTGTGGCAGATAAGACAGGGCCATTTTACAATCCAGTGTATGGAGAAGGGTGTCCGCCTTGCTGGCATGAAACCTCGGGAAAAAGGTGTGGAGCACCACCTCCTGATTGAGGTGGAAGGGGGACACCACCTTTGGCAGAAATCTGGGGTGTGTGTGCGGAGTACCACCCTGATCTTGTAGAACCTCGTGTAGCGAAACTCTGCCATCAGAGCCTGAGCTTACTAACCCTGCAAGCGGAAGTGAGTGCCACAAGAACAACAACCTTCCAGGAGAGGTACTGCAGGTGGCAGGTAGCCAGAGGCCCAAACAGCGCTTAGTGAGCTGTGAGAGTGCTGTCTGTGCAGCGCTGCATATGTCTTGTAGCACTATACAAATGCTCACTAATAGTAGCAGCAGTAATAGTAGTAGCAGTGAGAGCACCACATTAAAATCCCACTCCGCTGTTGGTGGGTGGACGGGGGGTTTGGACAGCATAAGGCCCCGCAGAAAATGAGAGATAAGGGGCTGAGCCAAGAGGGGCTAGCCCTCGACAGCATGGTGGTGTGCTGAAAGTCTTCAGGTGCACTCTGACTGAGTTGGACTTCGGTCCCACCTGTGTCAGAGTAGGTACTGGAGAACTTGCTGCACCGAGCAGGAGAAAGGGTTTGCCTGTTTCTCAGCACACCACACCAAAAATCGATACCATTTGAAGGCGTACGCTCTTCTCATGGAGGCCTTGCGGAAGGCCAAAAGGATCTCCTCCACGTCATGTTGAAGGGAGCTGGTGCTACCCTTTCAAAACCATGCCACGATCGACAGGGACCCCAGGTTGGGGTGCAGAAGAGAACCCTCCTTCTGTGAGAGTAGTCCTGGGGCACAGCCCAGAGGAACCGGGGGCGCCACTGACAGGCAGAGAAGCAGCGGGAACCAAGGTTGCCTGGGCCCCCATGAGGCTACCAGAATCAGTGATGCCCTGTCGCGGTGGATCTTGAAGAGGGTCTTTGCGACCAGCGGTGTGGGCGGGAAGGTGTAAAGGAGGCCTTCCGTCCATGGGATGATGAATGCATCTGCCTTCATCCAGGACGGGTGCGGCTGGCTGGAGCAGGAAGCAGGGCAACTGCGTATTGTCCAGGCTGGCAAACAGGTCCACTAGGGGGATGCCCTTGAGCGGAAAAGCTGGGAGGCCACTCTGAGGTCTAGGTACCACTTGTGCAGCTAGAGGACTCTGCTCAGCCTATCCGCTAGGGTGTTGTCCAGGCCCGGGAGGTAGACCACCCGCAGGAGCATCCTGTTGCATGTCGCATTTGAGGAGAGGACTATCACCTCCTGGCAGAGGGAGTATGATCCCATGCCTCCTTGTTTGTTGACATAGAACATTGCGATTTGGCTGTCTGTCTGCTGCAACCGGTGGTGAAAGGCTTGGAGGGCTAGAGATATCGTCCAGAGTTCCAGGAAGTTGATCTGTAACTGGCACTCTGGGACCATGTGCCTTGGGTGCAGAGGTTCTCGTAATGAGCTCCCCATCCTTGCAAGGAGGCATCCGTAGTAAGGACCCTCTGGGGGTGAGTGCCTGGAAGGGCATCCCGACTTGAAGGTAGCGGAGGATCTGTCACCAGTCAAGGGAGTCTGCCAGTTGGCAGGTCACCTTTACCCTGTCTCGAAGCATGCCCGTGGCTTGTGTCCACTGGGAGCGGAGGCACCACTGAGCTGTCCTTATATACAGGCAGGCATAGGGGGTTAAGTGGACCGTGGAGGCGAAGGCAAGCGGACACCAACTAGCGGTGTTGCACTTGTGTGGCTAGCACCCAGAGGTACTCTGTCCTCTCTGGAGGGAGGAAAGCCTTGGCTTGGAGGCTGTCCAGCTGAGCCCCTCTTAACGCCAGGCACTGTGCCAGAGAGAGGTGGGACTTGGGGTAGTTGATGATTAACCCCAGACACTGTAGGTTGCGGATGGCGCTCTCGGTGGCATGGTGCACACCTCTGCAGCTGTGCCTCCCCTTATTTATTTAATTTATTTAGCTGTGCTTATATACCGCTTTTCACCGGGTCAAAGCCCTTATGAGTCAGTTGTCAAGGTAGGGAAAGACGAAGGCCCCTTGGAGACGAAGGGGGGCTACGACCACCACTAGGCACTTGGTGAAGACTCTTGGCGATGACACCAGTCCGAAGGGTATCTTTATCTTTATTCGGCATTTAATATACCGCCCACACACAAGTATCAGAGCAGTGTACAAATCAAAACATTACATGTTGCTAGGAAAAGAAACAGAACGCCAGTAACCAGACAAAAAAGGGACAGTAAAAAGAGAATAGAGGAGTAGGAACAGGAAAGAATTAGAATAGAAAAAAGCGGCACTTTACCGTGGAAGGAGAGGCAGGGAGGAGGAAGATCAAAAGCTGTACAGAAAAGATGGGTTCTTAACCTAGCTTTAAAACTGATGAAGAAGGAATCTAAGCAGAGGGTTGGCGGGAGCGAGTTCCAGAGCCGGGGGCCAAGGAAAAAGAAGGCAGAGGATCGGGTGAATTCCAGGTGGGCCTGAGACAGGGAAAAGAGGAACATGCAGTTGGAATGAATAGACCTGAACGAACGCTGAAGAGTGTGAAGACAGACTAAATTAAAAATGTAAAGTGGAACATCAGTATGTACTGCTTTATAGCACCCTGTATTGATAGTGACCTCCTCCCACCATGGACCGGAGGTATTGTTGGTGGATGGGATGGATCAGAATGTGTGTATAAGCATCCTTCAGGTCTAAAGAGCATAGTTAGCCTCCCTGCTGGAGGTAAGGCAGCAGTGTTCCAAGGGAGAGCATCTTGAACCTCTCCCTCACCAGAACTCGGTTCAAGTCCCATAGGTCCAGGATGCGTCTGAAGCCCCCTGTCCACCTGGGAACGAGGAAATATCTGGAGTAGAAGTCTTTGCCCCAGAAATGTTTGAGAAATGGCTCCTCCGCCTTGTCCATGAGAAGGCCTGCAAGCTCAGCGAGGAGCAGAGTTTGGTGAAGGAGAGGCCTTATAGGTTCTCCTGGGAAGAACGAGGGTGGCGTCCGTTGCAGGTGGAAGAGGTATCCCTCCTTGACTACTTGCAGCACCCAGGAATCAGTGATTTTGGAGGACCACCTGTAGGCAAACAGGGCCAGACGCCCTCTCATGGGCTGCTGAGGGCCTCCTGGGGGGGAGAGGAGGCCATACCCCAAGAATCAAAAATTCCCTCCAGGCTGGGCCAGGCTGCTGCCTGGGTCTTAAGGGTCTTAGGCTTGCGGAGGCCGTGTCCTTGCCCCTTGGACTGTTGCCCCTGCTGTGAGGGAGAGAAGGCCTGGTACTATGTGGCATGACCAAACACCACTTTCTTTCTCAGGAAGAAAGGCTTTTTCCCTGGGGCCTTCTTACAGGGGTGCACTGAGATCTTTTTCGAGAGTCTAGTCCTGGTCAGTAACTCAATCTCTATCTCAGCAGCCTTGTCTGATATGAGTTTTCCGAAGAGGTTCTTTCCAGTGCAAGGGACAATGATAAGTTTGTCTTGGACCCATTACTCGAGATCAGACAACTGCAGCCATGCCTGGCATCGGGCCCCAATGCCCACAGTGGCCACTCTGACTGAGAATTCAAAGGCATCGTATGCTGCTCGAGACAGGAACTTTGAGCACTTCTTGGCTGCTGAGGCCAGTGACGTGAGCCGCTGAAGAGATTTCCCATCAAGGCCTGCAGAGAAATCAGCGCGCTTCCTCGCTAGCTCCTTCAGGTACATGCTGATGTACAACTGGTAGGACTGGAATATCTAGCCCTGGTAGCATTTTCGGTCGAAAGCATCCAAGATCCGGGCCTCCCTACACGGGGGCACAGAAGAATGAGTCTTTTAGCTCTTGAGTCACCACATGGCCGACTCGACAACCATAGAATTGTGAGGGAGCTGAGTTTTTTGGAATCCTGAGCTTCAGCAGACTCGGTACATGGAGTCGAGTCGCCTACTCACAATGGGCACTGATGCTAGTGTTTCCTACATCTGGAGGAGGGAGGTGCTTGAGGATCAGAGGGAAAGGCACTGTGAGGGCCTCCTTCGGGGGTAGGAGTGGGGGTCCTTGTACTGAAGGATCTCCAGTTCCTCGCGCAAGGGTCCTCCTCCACTTCGATCTCAAATACGAGCACTTTTGCCATGTCCCACACAAAGTCGAGGAAGGTAACGTCCTCGGGCGGGGAATGGCGTCGGAGTACCAGTGGAGGCTGGTCTGAGGGCACATCTTGGTGTCGTCAGATCTCCGGGGACTCCTTGTCCTCGGTCTACCAGTGTAACTCGAAGTCAGAGGAAGAATTCAAGGCTCTGTGGCTCCTGTGGTTGGGCCCCGAGCCCAAAGGCTCATGACTCCCTGTAATGCGAGCTGCTGGAGAGGAACAGTATCCCAAGGAATGGGACCGGGACCTCATCTGAAGCAAATGGGTCTCTCAAGGCGGGTGGCTCTTGAGGATAGACTCGACGAATGGAGAGGTCCTCGATGTCGAGTGTCCGGTTGTTGGGGCGGATGAAACGGAGGAACTGGACATCAACGCCTGCTGCTGTGCCAGGAGGGCAGTAATACTGTGCTCTAAAGCCACCATTCTGGTCTCCATGCCAGATGGCTCCGCAAATTTTGACGCGGGCAACGATGATTTCGGGCCTATTGTCTGCTCCGTCGAGGGGGAGTCCGAGGCCAGTTGCCCGATGCTGATGACTCCATTGGGGCAGATTGTAAGGCTGCTCTCGCTCCGACTCCTTGGACTCACACCAGGAACTACAGGGCCTGGTATGGGATTTATCCACTTTTCCAGACCCATTCTCCGAGGTGGCCTTCGAGATTTTCAAGCTCTTCTTGATTTCCACCTCTGGGGAGTTCCTCTCGGAGAAGACGTGGCTGTGGCCCGGGCATCACGTGGCACAGAGCTACCGGAGGGGGCCCTGGTGCGTGGTGTCGCCGGGGACTCCAGCATAGAGTTGGATCTATGGAACAACTTCTCCTGCTGCAGCTGATGGCTCTTAATGATCTTTGCAGACATGGACTTGCAAAGGTTGCAGCCCGAGTTGTCGTGGTCCAGCCTGAGGCAACAGTCATGTAGGTCAGTGAGGGGCATCATCTTACTGCACCGATCGCATTTTTTGAAGCCACTGGAGGCCATGAGAAAAACGGGTCCTTGGACCTGGAAGAGGGTCCTAGGCCTAATGGCCAAAAAAGGGCGCAAAACGCCAGTCGAGGGAAACCTCAAGGAAAAGTAAGAAAAACAAGAAAACAAACCCGAGGAGTGACACAGAGGCAAGCTGGCTCAGGGGCGAGAAGAGAAACTGGTACATTTACTGAAAAAGAATAAATTTAGCACAAAAAAGAGACACTTTTTCTGAGGAAACAGGACAGACATCTGGAGGGCTCTGCGGTAAAAAGAATACCGAGGCAAGATTGCTCCCTTGGGCGGGAAAGAGACCACATATGTGTGCTGTATCTCCCAAAGGTTTTCTTTGAAAGCTGGGGAGATGCTTCCTTGCGGGCTCCGTCGGCACCGATGTCACCTGTATTGTGAGGACTGACTTCCTGCTTGTTCCCGGAGAAGTACACAATTCAGGGCTAAGGAACATCCTTGGTAGTGCTCAGGTCTGGAGAAACCTAAGTTTGCAGTCCCGCCAAAGACACTGCTCCAACTCCAATCTCCTGAACTCCATAAGCTTCAAGCATCTTCTGGGATGCCGAAGGTTGTCTCAGAGAGCTCAAGGGCAGGCTCCTTTGCTTACGCTTCTTTTGACTCATAGCACAGGCAAGAGAAAAGCACTGTAAGACTGAGCTGAAGCACAAAGTCAGGGAGCTTGGCATCAAAGCTCCTTCCCAGATGCTATCTTGCTCCACCACAGATTGCACTGGGAGAGGCACAGGAGTAGCAGCAATGAACGTCTAATTTCCCCTCTTCCCACAGTTATTACACTGAAGCTCCCTCCTGCCTGAGGATTTGCTGCTGCACACAAGGATCCTCTCTCTCAACAACCTAGCCAGCACAAATGGAAATTACACGTACCTGGTAATTGTAGTTCCTGGAGGGTCCAGTTTAGTCCTCCACATCCAGGTAGTGCACCTCTTCCTGCAGCATGGAGACTGGACCAATCAGAATCTTGAATACCTCAGGGTATATGCTGCTGGAGCTCCCATCAGCCCCCAGTGAACTATTAACAAAGCAGACTCAAAAAAGCAACACATTAAAGAAAAATAGAACAACTATAAAGAGCTGTAGCCCCCCATAATTAAAAGTGGCCCCTCCCCAAACAAGAGAGCCAGAAGTGCGCACCTTGCTTCTTCCCCCTTTACCTGAAGCAAAAGGCACACAGAGCTGTTAGCAGAAGAAAAGAAACCCCCTTCTCACCGAAAGGGATCGAAATAAAGACACCAACTACGAGAAACCGAAAAGATGGTACTCACGCGATTCCCCTGTTGGTCTAAGCGGTCATCCTGTCGCAGACGCTGAGCCCACTTCAAACAGGCTCTAGCCACCCAGGCCCCACAAATAGAGGCCTGCAAAGACAAAGCATTGGTCTCAAATACCTGCTTCAACAAGCCATCCACCTTCCTGTCTTGAGTATCTTTTAAGGTCGCACCTCCTTCAACCGGAATGGTGGTTTTCTTGGTCACCGCTGAGACAGCCGCATCAACCCGAGGCGACCTGAATTTATCCTTGTCCTTGTCTGCTAGGGTATAGAGACGGTGCATTGTCCGAATACCCTTCAGACCCGCCTCCGGCTGATCCCACTCTGCTTGAATCATCTGCTCTACAACTCTATGTACTGGGAACACAATTTGAGAATCCCGAACCGCCTGGATGAGGGCATCCTCCAACCCCTCTTCCTCAGCCGGACGTGGGGCCGTGAGATTGAGAGTCTGAAGGGCTTCCGTGATGAGAGGAACCAGTTCTTCCCTACGAAAAACCCTGATAATCCTTGCTTGATCCTCGGGTTCAGGAATCTCCCCGTCTTCCAGATCATCAAAAACATCCTCAGACTCCATCTCATGCTCCACCTCGTGCCACTCCAAAGCATCCTGGTCATCGTCAGAGACCCGAGGTCTTTTAGCCGGCTTCGGCAAAGTCTGACTGGCCCCTTCCGTTTTAGGAGACGGCAGAGGGGGCGGCACTCCGAAGGCGTCCGGAAGCCTACCTAAACGTCCCAATTGGAAAGCCTGATGCATAAGGAGGACGAAGTCCGGAGAGAAATCAGGCAAGGAAGAAGACTCTGTCTCTGTCACCAGCAACCCAGCCCCCGGCGCCTTAGGAACAGCTTGTGCCTGGGGAATGAGAGAACCAAGCGAAGCTTCCCCGACCTGAGGTAAGGAAGAGTCCAAGGGATCTGCCACGGACCTGCCTTCCATTTGCTGCTCCATATTCGCAGAGACAGCAGCACAGCCCCTGCAAATCCCCGAATCCGGCACAGTGCCTCTGCGGGAACCGCAGACCACGCACTGGGGCCTTGCTGACATCAACGGAAAAAATCGCAGCACCCTAAGGGGGGGGGGGGGGGGAGAGACACAGAACTACTAAAAAGGGATAAATGAACAAAGTAAACAAAACCCCTTTTACCCCGTTTTTTTTTTTATAACCTGAAAGGAAGGGACCAACTAAAAACCCCAAATGACACAACTTGCAAAACGCTAAGGACTGTAGCTTGGAAACTGAGGAAGAATGAACAGCCCGCGGCAAAAAAGAGAGCCGAAAATGGCCGCCGGGAACGGCGAAAAAGGCGCAAAAACACCAAACAAACAAAATGAAAATAACCGGTTTGGAGGGACCCGGGAAAGAGAAGAAAAAAGGTAAATTCACTCACCGCAGCAAAAAACCGCTCGAATCTGCCTCAGGAAATGGAATGGAGAGCCGAGCACCCCGCAGAGCTGTTCGCTGCAGTCCAACACTCCGGAGCCAGCTCCCTGCACCAGAGAAGGGGCTGCTGCCAGGAGAACAGATCTCTCCCCCGTACCTTCCAGGGGGAGCGATCTAAGCACCGCCGAAATTGCCTCAGGCAAAGGAGAGAGAAGGGCAGTGATGGCTCGGCTCGTTGTTTTTTTTGTTTTTTGTTTTTAAAGTGACAGACTGCACTAAAAGAAATTAAGTAAAGGGAAGGAAAAGAAAGTAAAATGAAAGCAACCCCAAACAAAACAAAACTAACTAGTGTTGCTAAGAAGTCCCTAAGTGAGCCAGGCGGGCTCACACGTCTTCCTGCTGCTGGAGACTGGACACACTGGGGGCTGATGGGAACTCCAGCAGCATATACCCTGAGGTATTCAAGATTTTGATTGGTCCAGTCTCCATGCTGCAGGAAGAGGTGCACTACCCGGATGTGGAGGACTAAACTGGAGGACCGCTCAGGAATCTAGGATTCCTCTTCACACCTCCTACCTGTTTGGATTTTTTTTTCCTAAAGAAGGGAAAGGACGGAGATACTCACCCATCATGGACCACCCAGCAAGGGAGGGACAAGAAAGAGACCTAGAGAAAAAGGGGGAGTGAGAGAAAGAAAGGAGGGAAAGAACCTGGAGAAAGAAATAGCGAGAAAAAAGGGAGAAATTCCAGATACCTCCAGGTATTCCTTTGGCCAGTCAAGAGAGAGGGTGAGACAATGGGAGGGAAGGGACCTGGACTCCTCCAGGCAAGACTGAGACTAAGCCTTTCACCTGAGGACTCAAATGAGGAACCAGTTTTCCAACTGGACCAAAGAGTCATGGCCTAACAATTTCAGACAAATGCTGCACAGAATGCCCATCTATCATCTGTTAGAGACAGAGAAATACTGAGGGGCATGTGGCTGCATGGTGCCCTATATAGGGCAGAGCTCATAAGCTTTGGGTATCTTGTTTCCATCTGCTGCTAGAATGGCATAATCCACTCATAATGGATTGGTCTGGTAGGATAATAAATATATTTTCCCACATTTCTTCACATACATTTCCACATTTCAAGTGTAACTGCACATTTATGTTAGCTTGCACTAAAAGTCACCATGGTGTCTGACGGCTGCCTGGGTGAGAATGTTCACAGTCTTGGCAAGTGCATATATCAATATGATTTGCAAGGGATTGTGGGCAATGCAGTCCATTCACACCAGACACAGCTGCTCACAATAATTAGTTGTGCTTGAGTGTAAAGCCAATAAGATATTTATTTATGGGGTTATTTCTCCCAACACAGATATGCTTGGTAGCACATATAACAGGATACTTGCTTTCAGTGTTAAACTTAGAAAAACAAAATCAGGAAAACAACAGCTGAACTTGTCAGGCAATCAAATCAAAAGAATAAAGACCTGGTTGGTAACAAACTGGTCTTTTCTGTAGGCTTTAGCTAATATTTTCTTAGCAGTGCATAAAACAACAAACAAAACCCACAAAGAAGGGAAAAACTGTTCTTTTCAGGTTAACTTCTTATATCTTCACACATAGACTCAGAAGTGATTCCCTCAGAGCTCACAAGCAATTAGGTAAGGCTCAATTGCTAGCAGTTACCCAGCTAAAACCCCTTAGCTGGCTTGCTTTCTACTGCGTGGCTAAAAATCCTACTCAGGAGCTTTTCTGAGTAGATTAAAGAACAAGCTTGTATTTCTTTGTGATGGTTCTTGTACTTTGTAACAGTACATTACCAAAGGAGTTTAGACAGAGAGCAATCCATATATTCACAGCCTATATCTAAGACCGCTCCCCCTTCTTCAACAATCATGGGTTCAATATCATGGATTGGCACAGAGGAATTTCTCAATGTAGCACTCTCAGGAGAATACTTGTTTCCCTGCTGTCTTTCAAGGGTATAGCTAGGGCATAGATCAGTGTTCATACCTGAGCTTCCATTGCTGTTAGAGTTCCTCTCTAAATAGCCTGGCCAGTATGTAGTCCAGTTCTTATGTCCAGCCTTCCAATCCAGATCCCTGGACACTGGGTCTCTCTTCACATACCTTCTGGCACGGGTCTTAGGGTCCCTTCCACGTGTAGCCGTCTCCCTCACAGGTACCGTCTGGAGATTCCTAGCTCTGCAGCACCATTCCTCTGGCTTTCCCCAGTCCAATGGTGTATGCTGGCCCTTGGAATGCCTTCCAGTATACGTACTACTCTGGACTCCTTTAGACCTCCCAAAGGCTTTTCTCTTCTTTCTTCCAAAGGGTTTCTTGCCCTCTCTGTCCATCCGGTTTGGCTTCTGCTTCTGATGATCCTCCAGATGATGAAGCTGTCCAAGATGAGGATATCCAAGCTCAGGATCTCCCAGATGAAACTGAGGATAATTCTCTGTAGAATAAACTCTACCTTTATTCTGCTTAGATGAGTGCTCCACCTTAGCACAGCGCAGCTGTGCTGAATCAGGCCCTGCCCTTTGAGATGAGTGCTTGGGGACTACCTCATAGCCCTCCTGATTGAACACACATTTTCCTACTTCAGCTCCTCTAATGTCTGTTGGAAACCTGGTGCATTCTGGGACTGGTAGTCTTTTATGGAAAAATTCTGTTTTCTTATTTCTACCAGAACTGACAGGTTGCTTGTTCAGAGTCACTTCACCTTTACTATAGCTCCTTCCTGAGCTATGATAAGCTTCCTTATCACACATGGCCATAGGAATAAAATGGGCTATGGCGGCACTTAGTGTGCGTTAAGCATTACCATGGTCCTGTGTATCCCTGAAGAATTCCCTAATGGGCGAAATATGGCCTATATAGGTGAAATATGGCCTATATAGGAACTATTTCTATTAATTAAAACTATGGAAGATTGTGCTAGATGAATAGTTAAATGTTTATTACAGCTAAGGCACATTTTCTTCAATGAAGCCCATGCAAGATAGGCCATTTTGGTTTTTACCAGTCATCAGAAACTAGGTTAATACCACACTGGATGAATGTCTCATTACCCACTATAGCTACGTATATTTTTGCAATTACAATACTGTCAAACAAGATATTTAAACTTAATAATTAAATGACTGTGCTATATCTAAAGACATTTTAAGATTTGTGTGTAATGCAAATTTTGTTCTGCCTGTAGTGAGTAAGAGTAAGGCACCGTTTCTTGAGGTACTCTCATAGGTGTGCGTGCACAACATTTATGAACACTCATTTTTACCTTGGTTAAAAATTTTCACCAGAAAATCTCTCTAGATTTTTATAAGATGTATAGTTTCTTTATTATTTATTTATTTATTTAACAAGTTCTCTATACCACCTTATCTTGTATTCAAAGTGGTTTACAATGAAACAAATAAAACCTTACATAAAACAAGGAGATAAACTGGGATGTTAACAAGGAAAACAATGTTATTTGATTTACATGATAAATGGGATCCAAGAATCTGTTTTGATGGTTTGGTAAGCCTAGACTTCAAAAAATGTATCCAGCAAAATCACAATATGTCAATACTGCTTTAATGAATTTGAAATTTGGGTGCACTGGGACAAAACCATTGCTTTGTGCACCTGCACACTTTCACTTGGAAACTTATCATAAGTACGAAGTATCTGCAGTCACCTGCATCTGCTTTTCCTGCAGCTAGAATTTTACTGGAAAAGTATGTGGAAAGATTTGAAAAGGCCACCGCCACCTGTATTTTCCTTCCCCGGTATCGCGCCCTCCCCATCACCACCTGCATTTTCCTTCCGCAGTATCATGTCCTCCCCACCGCCACCTGCATTTTCCTTCCGCGGTATCGCGCCCTCCCCGGGATACTTCTCAACGTGCCTTGAAGAATGGAGCAAGGTTTTAGCTGCGTTGAGGGCAGTAAATTTCAGATGGCTGACTGATACATGTGACATGTTTTCTCACTATGGGGGTCTTCTGTCCCGCAAACAGCAGGGATGGACGTATCCCTGCTATTCGTCCCCCTGCTGGCCCCGGCAATATCCTCCCCGTACAACAGCAGGTTTGTATGGGGAAGCCTAGACGGTGATGGGAGGGGTTATTCCAGAGGGGGAGTGAGGGCAGGGCATGGGCGGGCTGTGACTCCGGACATACAGGGCGAATTCAGAGATTGGTCCCGTATGTCCAGGGCCTCGAATCTAGATGGGGGACTTATTCACCTCGAAGGTAAAATAAGTCCCCCTGGACGGAGGGGGATTGCGGCGCGGGACCCAGGGACGCAGGTGAGGGGGTGCAGGGAGTTCCCTGCAGCCCGAACCAGGCCTTGGAAGGCCAGATTGGGGTCAGGCTGCAGGGAAAAAAGAGTTGGTCAGTGGCTGGGGATTGCAGTTCCTGAATGGAGCCATGGTGCCATGGTGATGGGACGCCATGGCACTGTGGCTTCATTCAGGAGCCTGGCTGAGGTAGCTGGGTATGTGGCTGGGCGTGCAGGCCGATCAGAATTGGGGCCCGGCCTGCATGTCCAGGTGGATCCCATGGGATCAGAATCGGGTCTACCTCTGTACGTCCCGCTTCTGATTGGCTGCACAAGGGCTGCAGGGCCTGAATGGAATTGGCCTCCACATAAACTGCTTTAAAGACTGATCTCCCAGAGACTAAAGCAGGAGACTATGTTGCAGTCTTTTGCTGTGACTCTATATTTCCAGTGACCTCCAACATACACACACACAGTATATTGTATCTTCTATTAATAAACAGATGAAACATAAAAAAGCAGCAAGGCTTTCAAACCCATAGAATGAGTCTTCCAAGGAAGGTCCTGGACTGGTCTAGCAGGATTCAAGGAAAGAAAATGATCAGCTTTGTAAAATTTCTCCTTCCTTATTATCTTGCTAGACCAGTCCAGCTGTGTGGGATGTACCATGTGGCCAGAACTAGAGTGGGAAGAAGATGACACTCTCGAAAAATATGGCCCTGTTAAAAGGCCCCACTTCTGCACAATGAGGCTGAACATGCAAGGGCTGAGTTCCCACTCGCCTGGATTCACAGTGTTCTGACTCAGAAATCTGGCCTGCACATTGTTGATCCCAGCAATGCATACTGTGGACAGGGCAATCAGATGCTCCTCTGCCCAAAGACGCAGCTCTGTGACCTCGACAGCCACCTGGCACTGCGAGTTCCTTGCTGTTTGTTGACTTATGCCACTGCCACAGCATTGTCTGAGAATACATGGACCACTCTTCCCACCAGGAGAGGTTGAAATTTCTAGAGTCAGGTGGTTCACCCTTGACTTCAACTGATTAATCACCCAGGAGGTCTGCTGAGGAAACCAGAGACCCTGGGCCAACTGGCCTAAGCAGTGCCCTCCCTAGCCCTTCAGGCTGATATCTGAAGTGACAATCACCCAATCCCGGTGCCTGTGGCATTGCAATCACTACTTCAGCTGATCCTAGAGTCCATGGGAATAGGTAGGGCTAGTTGAACAACTGAGAACAGGGAGCTCAGAAAGCCAGTAAGTGCCTCTGAACGAGATGCATATGTGCTCTGGCTCAAGGAACAATCTCGAAGGTCGATATCATGGATCCAAGGAGCTGGAGGTAGTCCCAGGCCTGAGGGGCTGAGTGCAAAATGTCCTGAGTTGGCTCTGAATCTTGTGGGACCTCTCTGTGTGGTGAGGAAAACCCGACTCAGGAGAGTACTGAACACTGCCCCTAGGTATTCCAAGTCCTGGGAAGAAAGTAGGCTGCTCTTAAGATAGTGGTCAGCAACCCCAGCTTTTCCAAACAATAAATCATCAGAGCAGTATTGTCCTTAGACTTCTCCAGAAAGTCTGACCAGATCAGCCAGTCCCACAGATATGGGTGAATTCTGATCCTCTGCTTGCATAGAAATGCTGCTGCCACCACCACCATGATCTTTGAGAAGGTGCGAGGCGCTGTGGCTAGGCCAAAGGGCAGAGCCCGAAACTAGAAGCAGTGGCCCAGGATGTAGAAGCAGAGAAACCACTGGTGCAGTTTCCCAGATTGGAATATGGAAGTATGTTTCAGCAAGATCTAGGGAAGTAAGGAACTCCCCTTGCTGAAAAGATGCAATGACCGATCTAATGGTGTCCTTATGGAAATGGGGAACGCAAAGAATGGCATCAATCGCTTTCTGGTTCAGGAAAGACCAGAAGAAACAGTCCTTCTTGGGCACCACAAAGTGAATGGAATACTGGCTCAGCCCTGCTTCGTGGCAGGCATGGGTAGATAGCTTGCAACTGAAAGAGATGCTGAAGAGTCTTTTCAATCACAACATGCATGAGCGGCAAGCTGCAGGGACAGTCTACAAAGGCGTTCCCCAGAAGCTCTGAAAACTTCAGTGAGTACCCTTGACTCAGAATCTTGAGAACCCAGTTGTCTGTTGAAATTTGGGCACACTCTGAAAGAAACAGCCTAAGCCATTTTCCAACCAGCTGTTCCTTGGAAGGGACCTGCAGGATCTCATTGTGAGGGCTTACTGGCACCGGCAGGAGATGCTGATGAATCTGAAGATTGCTGAGAATCTAAAGAACTTATCCAGCTCACTCTGGGGCAGAGGATACAACTGAGAGAGGATCTTAGGACTCTTAATGACCGAGTTTGGGTTCTCCCATTTAAAGACCAGGAGCTGTCACATGAGCTCAGGAAATGGAAAGGACGCCTGGAAAAATATGGCCCACCAGAGACTCTAGCACTGGGTTAGGCTCCACAATGTGTGAGGCCGCAATGTCATCCTAAATCAGCCTTGGAATTTCCTTTCTGTGAAAAGACAAATCACTGAAGGTTCCTCATGCTCTACAAGAGGAAGCTCTCCCTCTTCCTCAGACTCCCCCTCCAAAAAAGAGAGTCCTTTTCAGCATCCCAACCAACCTCTGCATAGGATAAGGCTGAGATCCTGGAGAAATATATAGGCCAAAGAGTGAAGTGGGGGCACTTAACCACCTTACCAACTGTGGCAGCACCATCTGAAAGCCCAGGATTCCCCATAGAGAAATCCTGGACCTTGGACCCCTGCAAAGGGGGTTGACAAGCAGCAAGAAAGAACTGAAAATAGTTTTAAGTCTCTGTGCTCCTGATTTCCAACTCCTGGCTGACTCATGAGTGGGCTGCCTGTCCCGCAGGAGTATAAGCAATGAAGAAGTTGCAGCACTGGAATGGGGGTCCCAACAATGCCAGAAAACTCAGGCTTTGGGTATCCCAATCACAAAGAGGGCAAAAAGAGCCTGTCATGAAGCTGACCTAAGAAGGGGCATAATGCCTGGCTTAGGGCATATCAGCAATGTTCCACATGGCAAAGAAAAGTCCTGTGAAAAAAAGAAAAATATGCAAAAAAAGGACTGCCAAAAAAAAAGGCAAAGGCCGCAAAAGAATCACTGAAAAAACGTCACAGGCATGGAAAAAAAAAGAACCAAGCCATGAAAAAGCCCTGCCAAAAAAAACAGCACAAGCTATAAAAAATGCGCTACCACAGCAAAAAGGGAGTCTTGAAAAGGGAATCAGGACCGCCTGTGCAGGTCTAGAAGGTTTTGCTAAGTGAGAAGGCCTGACATTTAATTTGAAGCTCCTTTATTCTGCAGCAAGAATGGTAAATAATGCCATTTAAAAAGTAATGAGCACAGAAAAAGGGGCAGGAAAATGCAAAAGATTTCCAAAAATATCTAGCATTAACAAAGAGAGGACAGGCAAGGGGGAAAGGGGGCCTGGGCCCAACTTACCAGTCTCCTGAGAATCCCCATGGGGTCCTCCTGTACCACTCAAGACCACCATTGCTGTAACCTATAGGAAAGCACAGTTACTTACCTGTAACAGGTGATCTCCGGAACAGCAGGAATTAGTCTTCACACGTGGGAGAAGTCGCCGATGGAGCCCGCACGGAAAAATGCTCCCCAGCATCCAATCAGAAAGCCTTTGGGAGCATCCCCCGCGCCTGCGCGGTGGCTTCCCGCCCTTCCCACTGCCTCTCCCCAGTTGAGTTTCATAGCTGAGCCGGCAAGAGAGGAGAGGAAGGAATAGAGAAAAAGAGAGATACAACTCCCAGGGGAGGTGGGTGGGTTGTGAAGACTAATTCCTGCTGTTCCGGAGATCACCTGTTACAGGTAAGTAACTGTGCTATCTCCAGGAACAAGCAGGAATGAGTCTTCACACGTGGGGACTCCCTAGCTTAGGATGCCCGGGGAGATCCCATAAGCGCAGCCCAGACGGGATGGCATTTGCCCAGCCTGAATCTCCGGCATCCCCTGAGGGATGGAGGGCAGGAGTTGAATAGAGGAACAGCGAATCCAAAACTACGGAGGCAAGTCTTTAGAGTGCAGAACAGGTACCATTAGGATACAGCAAAAAAAACCCCCAGGCTACGGGAGTAGGCAGAGGGGTGCATGAAGAGAATCATTAAGCATGTAATGAGTAAATGACCTAGTACCATACAGAGCTTACCGGCCATTAAGTTTCTAATGAATTAATGGTTTAGAACCCTGTACTGCTTACCCACCGGGTTGTTGGAAGTAGTCCTGTGATGAAGGCACTGTAGACGCAGTAGCGAGGTCATCAAGGAAACTTCACCGCAGCGAGGAGGAAGTTCCAAATCCGGAAGGCCATGGGATCCAGGCGTCAGCTGGGTCAGGAGAAGGACGGCAGGTCTTCCAGGGGGCTCACGGCAAGCTGAGCACTCCCTTAGGAGTAGAGTCCATAACTCAGAGGACCAACAGTGGAAGACAGGCCGAACTAGAGAGCCTATCCCGGAGAAGAGTAGAGGTGTACCCCGGAGCAGAAGGGGTACACAGTCTGCCCTAGCGAGAGATAGGGAGACAAGGGTCCGGACCTCCGGGAGGAGGACCTAACTGAAAAGGAGACTGTTGACTTCACAGCAGTAGGGTACCACCAGTCCGCGGGCCGACGGGGAATAGGCAGGCGGACTGGCCGGACCCCCTGGGGGGGGGGGGGGTGAGTACCGGCAATAGGGGGAAAAGGCGGTAAACACAAGTATTGTGAGGATCCCCCAAAGGCGCCTGCCAAGCAGGTGATATCTAGTATATCTAAGCCGGCGGACATGGGGACGCCCCCTCCGGTACTAACGTAGGCACGCCGGGGGGCCTGCCTCCATGGGCAGCACTCAGGTAAGGCGGATCTGCCATCGATCCCCAGAACGTCCACCTGGAGAGGTGGCCGCAAGATCCGTCAGGGGAGGAATCTTTCCCGGAGGGCAAGGGCAGATCGGCGAGCTAAGAGCGCGGTAGGACGGAGGTTAGCATCAGTCCGGTAGAATACCGCAGGGGTTGGAGGCCCTAATGTGTCCCCAGGACCTGCGCGTAGAAATTGTCCCCTGCACAATCGGGGGACATGAGGGTATAGTCCCTGGTGAGTATAGGGGAACTATAGCGGCTGGAGGGGAATTCCAGTACGGAAGCAATCAGCAAGAGGATACTGGCTGAGAGGGGTTCGGGGACATACCGAAGAGTAAGTAGGGTGACCATGGGCCAGAGCGATCACGGCGTAAGGTGGTCTCCCTTTCCCACGGAGGAGAAGACCTGAACCCCTAGATAAGTCCCCGAACCATTTCCCAACTGGACGAGCCCCAGAGTAGAGCTCTAGTCTAAACCTCTGGTAAGGAGGTTAAGAGCAGGCAGCCGCCCACCTGAGCCTAAAAATGCTTAGTATGAGAGTCCTGGCGCGGGCCCGGGGACATCAACCCGGGGTGAGAGGTCCCTTGCTTGGGCGCGCCTGGAGGGTGGGCGGAGGGCTGACATTTCCTCTTCCTAGGGAAGGGGGGTCTGGAGGGGCGTTTACCACCACCGGGGGGAAGCCGGGCCCTAGGCTGGTTGCTAACTCTGGGAAAGTTAGCGAAGCACTGTGCGACCTGACGTAAGGCTTCGCTATTGAAGAGGTGATCTCCGTCGCAGGGAGAATTACCCAGGATGTGCTGTGCCCGTCTACACAACTCGGACGCCTGCAACCATGCCGTGCGGCGTGCTCTAATGGCAACAGCAGAGGCTCTGATGATCGACCGGAAGGAGTCCAGCGAAGCACGAGAAAGGAACCCGGAGATATTCCTGCAATGATAAAGAAGCAGGGAATACTCAAAGGCCTTGGTTGCAGATACGAAGGTGGATAACCGAGACAACCTCTCGGTGACCTCCCGAAGCGACAGACTCATATAAAATATATATGAAATAATTCTGGCCGCCAGCATAGACATTTGGAAGGCTTGACGTCCTAGAGTATCTAGCGTCTTCGAGGCGCGGCCTGGAGGGCGAGAAGCATGCCTCTCCTTGCTTCCGGCCTTCCTCAGCGCCGATTCCACCACAATGGACCGATGTGGAAGCTGGTGCTGCCGAAACCCCGGGGACGGAGGCACCCGGTACAGAGCCTGCATCGCAGTCGGCGGCGCCGTAACCCTCAAAGGCGACCGCCAAGCCCCCAGGAGGAGATCCTGTAGGGCGGGATGCAGAGGAAGCATCGCGGCTGCCTGGTCCGCAGGGCCTGGGCTCGGGTCCGGGATAGGGATGGCCAGCAAGTCCGCCATGTCAAGGAGGAAATCCTGAAAAGGCGGCTCTGCCGGAGCAGTTATGGTGGGAGAGGTCGCCCGGGCACTAAGATGCCGCTTGGGCCGATGCCCGCTGGGCAGAGGAGGGGACCAACCGACCCGGATCGGGGCAGTCAACATGGCGTCGTCGGCTCCTGGAATTGATTCCAAGCTAGGCATCGAAGAAGTCGATGGCACCGACGGCGCCGCAGGAAACGGCCTCGGCCCCGAACCCGGGGGCGGCGCTTCCCCCCCGTGACTGGAGCGAATCCGCGGCCGCCGGAGGGCAGGGGCCAGCGGTCTCTGCTCTGCGGGAGAGGACAGGGGCCGATCCCGAGATGTGCCGTGGCCAGGCTTTCAAGGCTGGACAACGACTCCAGGCTGGGCATCGAACCGAGCGAGGAGATCGACTCCGTCCTCGAGGCACCCGGCGGGAGTGATCGTGCCGGCGGTGGAGATCCCGGAGCGTGGATCGGAACCGCGCCAACCGGTGCCGCGAACATCAAGGGCCCCCGAGGACGGTGCTCGGAGGAGAGGGGGGTCATCTGACGCCAGCGCCGATGTCGATCGGCGGGCACTGCCCTGCGCCGGGCTCCCTCTCGAACCCGTCTGACCCGGAGAGAAATCCTTCCGAGGCATATGGCCCGTCCCCGAGGGGACCCCGGTCACCCGATGACGAGTCCCAGCAGGGGGGGGGGGGAGTGCAAAGCCCCTGCGCCGACGTCGGGGTACCGTAGCGGGGCGGCGCAGACCCAGATTGGGTCGAAGCAGTCGAAGACCCCGAGGCCCCTTCTCTAGGGAAGGGCGGGGCCCTCGACGGCCGCGTCGATGCCGGGGAGTCGCCCGTGCGCTGGCCAACATACCCCGAGGTCCCCGGGGGAGGTCGATGGCGGTCCCTCGTGCTCGACGCCCCTGCCGTCGCCAGCGGAGCAGCGCCGCTCGAACCCGGCACCACCCTTGCGCAGGGCTGGGATACCGGCGACCCGGCATGGGTCGAAGCGAGCGGCCCCGAGGGGAGGGAGGCCAGATGACCATCCCCGGCGCAGGGCGGAACCACCGACGCCCACGCCCTCGAAGCGGGTACTACCGCCGTGCATGACCTAAACGTAGGGCCGTCAGACAGTGTCAAGTCGATCGGCCCCCGAGGTGCCAAGGGCAGCGGCTGGCGATCCCCGGAGGGGAGCGGGTCACTCGACATCGGCGCCGACGGGTCGGCACCGCCCAAAGCGGATACCCCCCCGTAGGAACGCCATACCGGCGCGAGTCGGTTGACCCCGGAGGCGCCGAGGACCACAGCCGCCAATCCCCGGTGAGGAGCGGAACGCTAAACACCGACGCCGAGGGGCCAGCACCGCCCGAAGCGGGTACCGCCCGCGCGCATGGCAGGGCTGAAGGAATGCCAGGCTGGACCGAGTCGATCGGCCCCGGAGACGCCGAGGACAGCAGCCGACGATCCTCGGTGAGGAGTGGAGCGCTCGACACCGACGCCCGGGGCTCAGTACCGCCCGGAGCGGCTACCACACCCGAGCATGGCTCGGATGTAGGGAGGTCAGACCCGGTGGAGCCGATCGGCCCCGAAGGCGCCGAGGACACCGGCTGACGATCCCTGGCGAAGAGTGAAACACTCGACGCCGACGCCGATGCCGGGGAATCGGCACCGCTCGAAGCGGGTACCTCCCTCGGGCATGGCTCGGGAATGTTCTGTGAGGAGCGAACCTCAGGAACATCCCGAAACCCAGTAAATGCTTTGGAGCCCGAGGACTCCCGCCGGGGTATATCAGCCAAGGAGGACTTGAGGGGTTGGCCGGAGCCGTCGCCATGCCGCGCATGAGACTCGCCCCTCAAGACTCGGCTAGTCTTAACAGACTGTTGTGTGGTTACCTGATCCTGGAGAGAAGGACAACCTGACGACCGCGAAAACATCGTCGAGGGATACCCGAAAGAGGGAGGGTCTTCTCCCGACACTGTAGCCCGGGGAATCCGGGGGAAAAAAGGAAACTTTTCTGCGGTGGCAGGAGGGACGTCCTGCCTGCTCCGCGGAAAACGAAAAACTGGGGAGAGGCAGTGGGAAGGGCGGGAAGCCACCGCGCAGGCACGGGGGATGCTCCCAAAGGCTTTCTGATTGGATGCTGGGGAGCATTTTCCCGTGCGGGCTCTGTCGGCGACGTCTCCCACGTGTGAAGACTCATTCCTGCTTGTTCCTGGAGATATAGGGCTGTACACAGAGTGGCTACTGACTCAAGGAGACAGGGGTGTATTGGCACTCTGAGCAATATTGGGCCCACAGATCTCAGTCCTGCAGGCCACAGCACTGTGGCATGGGCTAGGGAAGACATTCCTATCTTCACTGCCGCACCAGGCCATACATCTTGCTACCTGCTGAAGGCAGACAATATTGGCTTCTCTCAGAATTGCGCCAGTACTTATTAAGTTGCTTGAGTTTGCCTTTACCTATTAGCAAGGGGGTATAACCCATTAGTTTGGATGGTCTAGCAGGATGATAAGAAAAAAAACATTATGCTGCCATAGAGGGTGAAAGTAGAAACAGAACATGGTGATACATAAAGACTACAAGACAGTCCACTTCCCTTTCCTACTGCAGTACCTCCAACTCACTAGTCTCTGGCTTTCTCTTAATGACAGGTCAAGTCGGAGTGGAGGAGTGGCCTAGTGGTTGGGGCAAGGTACTTCAGGCCGGGGGTTCAAATCCCACTAGAGGACAGCAACCTTGGGCCGGAAGGACTGGGGTTTCTAGTCCCACGGGTGCTCCTTGTGGTCTCGGGCAAGCCACTTAACCTCCATAGCCCATGTTCCCTGTAAAATAGTTATCTCCAAGTTATAATGCCCTGTTCAATGTAATTTCAGTTTGTTCAATGTAAACCGCACTGATGCAGAATAGCGCGGTATATAAGAGAATGTAAATAAATAAAAAAATAAATAAGAGTCTTTGTTTCAGGCTATGTAGTCTGTACTGGAAGGCTGTCTCAGTCAAATGCCACTTTTCTGTGCTATGTATATCCCCTCTTGTCATCACACAAGTTTGTCTTGTGATGTCTGGTGTCCATGTCAAATATTAATTGCACATTCTATCTGGAGTCCGCTCAGTGAACAACCTTTAGTTACTTTGTCCCTTTATCTTGGAATGATCTTCCCGGATATCTTAAGGACTGGGTCTCCAGATCCCATTTTAAGGCCAGCCTTAAAACCTATCCATTTAACCAAGCCTTTGCAGAGATGTGAGGTGACTCCCTTGGCTGTGGTTGTGGCTGGGGTTTCGAGCTTTAGGCATTTCCTTTCTACTCGATCTTATAGTTTCTTTGAGAACCACTTTGTTATATATTTTGGATCAGTAGGCAGTATATCAAAAGAATGAATAAACTAAACTAAACCTCATTTCACAGTTGTTGAGGATTAAATCAACGATGCTATTTAGACCTCTTAAAATAGCAGCTTTCGTTGTTGCCTCTATACTTTTTCTGCCAAGGTTTTTAACTCTTGCATAGATTTACATTGTATAAGAAATGTAGAGGGGGATTTTAGAAGGGACATCAAAGTGCAATCTGGGATGTCTAAGCCAGAACGTCTGGAACAAAAGAAAGCAGGCATGTCCAAGTGCAGACATGATTTCACAACTGCGGACGTGCCCGATAAGGATGTCTGCGAGGGTTTCTACAGAAACATCCCCAGAATAGTATTTAAGAACCTGAACATCTCAGAATAGCATAATGGTTAGGGTAGTGGGCTAGGAAGCCAGGGCCCAAATCCCACTGCTGCTATCAGTGAAATCGTGCCGAGTACTGGGGGATGATGGAGTGCTTTCTTCTCTATACCTTCTGGATGTTTTTCAGCCAAAATGAGCACTTTTCAGATTCCTGTTCATGCCTGCAGCAGGTCTAAATTTAGATGTGACTCCAGACATCCAGGACATTTCTGAGATCAGGCGGGGACATCCAGGTTCCTGGGAATGCCCCAGCCACGCCTCCACCATGTCCCTGTTCAGACTTAGACATCCTTACGCTGGGTATGCCTACAGACCCATCTTCTAAAATGACTCTGGAGACATCTCTGTACTTTGAGCATCTCTATGTCTCTATGCCTGTTTTTGAACATCCAAAACAAGAATAGGGCTTCCAAAATGATCCTCATAATGCATATGTGTGTGTGTGCATGTGTTTTTGGGACTGGCAGTTTTCTCCTGCTCCTTTGAGCTTCCAGCTTAATCAGATCAAAATATCTCTTTGACTAAGGTGCCATAAAACCTTATTCACAACAACCCAGAGTTGGTCCTCTACTTTATGTCACTTAACCCAGTGACAGACCCAGGCATGGACTTAGCACCAGGTGTCCATCTGAAACCCTGCAATTGTCGGTGCTAAATTTAGTCATTACGGCTCACTGCTGAGTAAGGTGAAATTAGATTTACCTGCTAATTGTTGTTCCTTGAGGAACTCCAGGCTAGTCCCGAACCCCTGGGATTTATGCTCCTCCTCCTGCAGCTTGGAGACTGAACACGTCACTCTTTTGGAGACGCCCATATAAATAGTCCAGGGACCGCCTCCTTGCTCCAGTAACCTATTGACAAAGCAGACTCACCAGAGCAATAAGTAAGTAGATATCATTAACAAACTTTATAACTGTATAACTATATAACTCTTACAGAACTAATCAATTATCCCGGCAATTTACCAGGCAACAGATATTGATTTTCCTGCTTAGGCTTGGCTCGCCCGAGATACTATTAACACTGTGAAGCCATTTCTCACCCCCACTCCCAAAACAAACCCGCAGCCCTGTAAGCCGCTCCCGCAGCCAAGTGATAAACCTTACCTTACTTCAGGCTAACGTTCAACACACTACAACAGGGAGGGATGCGGGACTAGACTGGAGTTCCTCAAGGAACAACAATTAGCAGGTAAGTCTAATTTCACCTTCCTTATCGTCCCTCCAGTCTAGTCCCGAACCTCTGGGGATATAACAGAGCAGTAAATACTTTAATGGGAGGGACCTGCCAGACCAGCCTGAAGCACTGCCGATACAAACCTAGTGTCCCCTTCCGCTTGAACATCAATTCTATAATGCTTGACAAAAGAATTCAACGACGACCACATCGCCGCCTTACAAATCTCCACTGCTGGCACCAAACTAGACTCTGCCCAGGAAGCCGCTTGTGCCCTACCGGAACTGCCTTGCCCTTCAATACATATGCCGACGCAATGGCCTCCTTCAGCCACCTTGCAATGGAAGCTTTAGATGCCGGTTTGCCTTGCCTCGGCTCTCCAAACAAGACAATCTGTCCATCTTGCGGATCAGAGCCGTCCTTTGCAAATATTTGCGTAACACACGACTGACATCCAAGCGGTGCAGTTGTCTTTCGGACTTGACCTTGCTACTCTTCTCAAATACAGGCAACGACACCACCTGATTCACGTGAAACACAGACACCACCTTCGGTAAGAAAGAAAGCACCATTCTCAAAACTACTTTCTTTTCGTAAAAGGACAAAAAAGGCTCCCTACAGGGCAAAGCTTGTAACTCCGAAATTTGTCTTGCCAAAGAAATTGCTACTAAAAATACCACCTTCAGCGTCGCTTTAGCCAACGGATCAAATGGCTCCCAAACCAAAGCTTCCAGCACTAAATTGAGATCCCAGACCAGAACGTGTGCTCGGCAAGGTGGCCTCAAAAGTGACGCCGCTCGTAAAAATCTTTTAACATCCGGATGAGACCTGAGCACCATCCCTTGTACTTTCCCTCGATAACACGAGAGCACCGCCAACTGAACTCTTAGAGATGCCGCCGCCAGTCCCTTCTCGAAACCATCCTGCAGGAAGGACAGAATCTGCAGAACGGAGGCCCTTAATGCCTTCAGGTGCCTCTCTTCGCACCATGACTCAAAAATTTGCCAAACGTGGATATACGCCATAGAGGTAGACCTATGTTTAGACTTCAATAAAGTAGAAATTACCTCTGTCGAGTAATCCTTGGCTGTTAACCTTGCTCTTTAAAGAGCCAGGCCATAAGCGAAAACCGATCCACCTGAGGCATACTTAACGGCCCCTGCACTAGTAGATCCCTTCTGACCGGCAGCTTCCATGGACGCTCCACCAGAAGACGCATTAGGTCAGCATACCATGGCCTTCTCGGCCAATCCGGAGCAATTAAGATCACCTGACCCTTGTGTCACTCTATTCGCTGCAGAACTCGACCTATTAACACCCACGGTGGGAATACATAAAGAAGCTGATCCTTCAGCCACCTCTGCATCAGAGCGTCCAAACCTTCTGACACCCTTTCTCTCCTCCTGCTGTAGAATCTCTCTACCTTTGCTGACGCGAACGTCGCCATGAGATCCGTCACTGGCGACCACCAGCGATGTACCAGTAAGTCGAAAACCTCCTGATGTAGCATCCACTCTCCTGGGTCCACCTTGACCGGGCTCAAAAAATCGGCTGTCACATTGTCCACGCTGGCCACATGAGCTGCCAATAACGCCTCCAGATGCTATTCGGCCCAACCTAGGAGCTCCTCCGCCTCTTCTTCGAGAGCCGCACTGCTGGTGCCCCCTTGTCAGTTGATGTAGGCCACCACCGTGGCATTGTCCGCCAGTAGTTGAACCGCTTTCCCTTGCAGCAGCTGCTGAAAGGCCTTCAATGCCCGAGTCACTGCCCTTAATTCGAATCTGTTGATTGACCAACTCTTCTCCAGTTCTGTCCACTGCCCTTGGGCAAACTGCCTTTCGAAGTGCGCTCCCCAGCCGAACAGACTGGCATCTGTTGTCAATGGCCGCCAATCCGGAGCCTCCAGAGGCATCCCCTTCTCCAGACACCCCGGTTCTAGCCACCACTGCAGAGACTGCCTCGCTTCCAACGGGCAGATCAGCCTTTGCGTTAACGGATCGGACTGATGTGACCATCTTCTGAGCAGAGCTCTTTGCAACGGTCTCAAGTGGGCCCTGGCCCACGGTACCACCTCGAGAGTGTCCGCCATTGTTCCCAACAGTTGCAAATAATGCCACGCCGAGGGGGCTCATCTTCCTAGGAAGGCTCGTACGAGCTGTCTTAGTCCTTGGACCTGGAGATGCGGCAGGAACATTCTGCCACTCTTTGTATCGAAGCGAGCCCCCAAGTACTCCAACTCCTGCAACAATGTCAACCTGCTTTTTTCTACATTGACTACCCACCCCAGGCTCCGCAAAAATTGAAGCACCCTGCGGGTAGCCAATTCACTTTCGCTCTTCGACTTTGCTCGAATCAACCAATCGTCTAGGTAAGGGTGAACCAAAACCCCTTCCTTGTGCAATGCCGCCGCCACCACCACCATAATCTTGGTGAAGGTTCGCGGCGCCGTTGCCAACCCAAATGGCAACGCCTGGAGTTGGAAATGTCCCATGGGAACCGCAAATCTGAGGAACCGCTGATGCTCCAACCAAATTGGAATGTGCAGATACGCCTCCGACAGGTCCAAAGACGTGAGAAAGTCTCCCTGTCGTACTGCCACGATGACCGATCTCAGTGTTTCCATGCGAAAGTGCGATACTCTGAGACCCCTGTTTATGCCTTTGAGATCCAGGATTGGCCTCCAGGTTCCCTCCTTTTTTGGTACCACAAAATATATGGAGTATCGACCTGATCCACACTGGTCTGCCGGAACCGGCACCACCGCGTTGAGTGCCAACAACCTGTCCAATGTTTCCTGCACTGCCAAACGTCTTGAACCCGTCCTGCAAGGTGATTGAACGAAAGCGCCCTTCACTGGCCGTTGGAACTCCAAAGCATATCCCTTCTGAATAATCTCGAACACCCACCGATCTGACGAAATCTGGGTCCAGGCAGGATAAAACTCCCTTAGTCGACCCCCCACGGGCACCAATCCTGCCTGGACCCCCTCGCTTCACTGCGACTTTTTGAGGTTCGAGGACGAGGAGGCTCCAAAACCTCTACCCGCCCCTCTGAATCCTCAAAACCCCTGGGCTCTGTACTGGAAATGTTCTCTCTGAAACTGACCGAACCTTGACGGATGAAAACGCAGAAATTCTCGCTGCTGACTTTTAGATGGCGGTAGCGGACGGGCCTGCTTTTGCTTGTCCTCCAACAACCTTCTGCCCTTAGACTCTCCGAGGTCCTTTACCAACTTCTCCAAATCCTCCCCAAAAAGGAGCTTACCTCAAAAGGGAAGCTTACTCAGCCTCGCCTTAGAGGCCCCATCTGCTGCCCAACTACGCAGCCATAGATATCTTCGCGCCGCAACCACCGACGATGTACTTTTGGAAAGACCTCTGATAAGATCATACTGCAGATCCGCCAAATAAGCCATCCCTGACTCCATCCGGGACGCCTCTTCGACTGCCTCCTCTACCTGTAGTCCCTTAGCTCTTTGGGACTATCTAAGACAAGCCCTTGCCACCTATGCTCCACAAATGGAAGCGTGCATGGAAAGCGCATTAACCTCGAATACCTGCTTCAACAGCGTGTCCAACTTCCTATCCTGGACATCCTTAAGTGCGGCACTTCCTTCCACCGGTATCGTCATCTTCTTAGTAACCGCAGAAACCGCTGCATCCACCTTAGGAGACTTAAAAAGATCCCTATCTGGTTCTTGCAACGGATACAGACGAGCCATCACTCTGGAGCCTTTCAGCCCTGCTTCTGGCATGTCCCATTCTTCCTGAATCATTTCCCTAAAAACCCTATGTAATGGGAAAGCTCTCTGGGACTTCCTAACCGCCTGCAAAAGCAGATCCTCCAAGGTGGAATCCTCTGCTTGCCCCGCTGCTGGCATATTCAATGCCTTTAGCGTCTCTGAGATAAGTGCTGACAACTCCTCTCGCCTAAATACTCTAACAACTCTCGCCTGGTCCTCCTGTTCTGCTATCTCACCTTCTTCCAGGTCTTGCTCCATCTCCGAGTCTTCCAAATTCTCTGACTGATCCTCGGCGACCAAGGCCTGTTCTGCTCTCTCCGCACTGTCTATAACTACCTTAGCCTTCTTAAGTGGTGCACTACCCGCTCCCACATCTATAGGGGTCCCAGGGCATTTCAACCCCCGCTCTCCCTGTGTCGTAGCTATCGCCACTCCTCCTCCAGTCCCACCCAGGGCCTGCTGGAGCAGTGTCATAAAATATTGCGAAAAAATAGTAGCAAACCACCCTGTAAAAGGGGCTGGGCAGCAGGGACATCTGGTGCCGACGAAGGCCCCGGCAGTGGCTCCAGGGACTGTGTGGCCGGAGCGAGGGGGTCAGGAGAGACAGAGGACTCTGTCTTTTAGACCTTTCCAGATTGGTCTTCTGCCACTTCTCCTGCTGCTGCCTCCTGTGCACAAGGCCTGCACACCCCCTCCTCAGAAACTGACCCTCTTCTGGCCCCACATAGATAACACTGAGGCCTAGAAGGCATGCTGGTTACAAATAAAAAATGCTCTAGTTTCAAACCTTTTTTTTTTTCTTTAAAAGACTCCGGATCGCATCTGCAGCTCTTTCCCCCCAAACCAGCAGAAAAACACTGCAATTAAACTAACTTCCGTTCCGGAATTCAGCCATCTAGTTTTGCGCGGTTTCCCACGCAACCGCCACAAGGCCGAGGCCTACCGGGTCCCAAATCGCCTGCACGCTACCTCGCCGCCCCACCAGCGAACGTTCTGCGGCTCCCCAAAGCGACGCTTACCTCAGCTTCACCTCTAAAAACACTGCTCTGAACCCATGCGCTCAGCCATGCTTTGCCAGGTTATGCGCTGGGGAGCGAGTCACTTCAGATGTCTTCACAGCTTTTGTCGCCGCAGCTACAGGAAACAACCCGCGGTGCCCAGAATCACCAGGCTGCTACTCCACAGCTCCTCACCCGACTACCAGGTTCAGGAGCCAGAGACCCCACCACGCAGTCCCTCACTCTTTCCTGGAGAGACCCACCGGCTTCCAGGGAGGGGGTGGAAAGCTGTGCAGCTCTTCACTAATTTAATGCCGTGAACCACTCCGTTGGCTCAAAGCCTTAAAGGGGACTCACCCCTTTAAATTTTAATCCCTTAATTTATCTACGTATTTTATTTTATTAACATTATTTATTCTCAATAATTAAGCTATCACTAACTACTCTACTGCCTTAACCATTCCTCTCGTGAGCCTTGAACCTCTAGGCTGACCAGTCCTCCAGCTGCTTGGAGACTGAACTACTGGAGCAAGGAGGCGGTCCCTGGACTATTTATATGGGTGTCTCCAAAAGAGTGATGTGTTCAGTCTCCAAGCTGCAGGAGGAGGAGCGTAAACCCCAGAGGTTCGGGACTAGACTGGAGGGACGATAAGGAATGTCCTTTAGGGCTGTGAATTGTCCTCTGCAGCATTCACAGCCAGTTTGGAGAATGGATGAATTGAACAAAAAAGAAGATCCAGGTCCTCTACATGCACTGCCTCCCTCTAACCCTCCAGGACAGCCCATAGTTGTGTTTTAAAGTACCAATTTTTGTTTCTAAAACTCTTTCCTTTAGAAGGGGAAGGAGGAAGGAAGGGTAGAGGTCACATTTCAACCATTACGTCTGTTTCCATACTTCATTCATCTAAAGATGACACTATAGAAGGTTTCAGATGATACATAACACAAAAGTGCCATCATTTATTCTAAACATAATCAAGTAATTTGATAGACAAGATTTTCTATAGCCTTGCAGAGTTAACTTTGCCTCTGGGATAAGAAAAAGTGAAGTGCCCTAGGCCGCCTTACCTGGGGTAATAAGGAAAACACAGCTGGTAGGTACCACTAAAGCCCTTTCCGGAGATCTGCTCCATCCAGCCATTCTTTTCACATTTCTGAAGAGTCCTCTTCAGCAAATGCACTGTTGAGACAGAACAAAGCATGTTAGGGACATAGAGCACCCTGCAGTGAGGACCTGGACTTTAGAACCGAACAGTGATGTAGTTCCTACCCTCAAAAATAAAACCAGTCCTACACCTTGAGCCTCTTGCAGTGAAGTTCATAGCACTGAAGCCTAATTACTTAAGTGGTAATATTCAGCGGCATTACCTGAATAGTGGCTGCTGCTGAATATATGGACTGTGCAGCCACCATCTGAATAACTATCTGATTTTCAGCCACTATTCGCATAGTACTTAGGACAGTTCTTTTGCTAATCATATTCAAATGCACTATCCAGATACTACTGCTGAATTCCTGTTACAGCAGCATTTATCCATTGTAAGCTCTGATGAGCAGGGACTGTCTTTTATATATGTCTTGTAGCACTATACAAATGCTCAGTAGTAGTAGTAGCACAATACTTTTGAATATTAGGCCCTCATTTCTTACTTTGGCAGTTATGGTAGGCTTGAAGCTCTCCTCCCCTATTCCCCAGGCATCACTTCATTTCATACCCTTCCATGAGAGGCGGCTCATCCCATTAGCTAAAGGTTTTTCCTCTCTCTTCCTTGCATAGCATGTATCCTCCCCCACATGAAGATAAGAGTCCAGCAGGTGATTTCCTCCTTTCTTTAGCTGCTTGGCATGATCTCCCTAGCAGTGAAGATACAAGAGACTCCATGAGACATCGCTCACCCTGAAGGCTGGTGTTGACTCCAGGATGATTTTCTAGCACATACTTCTTGATGGCAGTGGTGGAACATGTCTTGGGCTCATTCATGGCTGTGATGGCAGACAAAATAGCATCTTCAAATGCACCTCCACTCAGCAGAGGTTTGTCCCCAGATTTCTTGAGCTAAAGAAAGATGAATTATTGTAGAGTACTCAAGTAAGCAATATTTCAAGTTCTGGCTAAACACTAGGTATCAAGGAGGGGCAGATGAAAAGGAATGCTTTTTACTATATACAGGCGAACTAGGAAAGAATTGTTACTCACCTGTAACAAGTGATCTCCGGGAACAGCAGAAATCAGTCTTCACATATGGGTGATGTCAGCACTGATGGAGCCCGTGCGGGAATGCTCCCCAGCATCCAATTGGAAAGCTTCTGGGAGCAATCCACTGCACCTGTGCATCTGCCTATCTGCCTTCCCAACCTCTCCTCAGTTGAGTTTGTAGCTGAGAGTTTGTAGGGGAGGAGGGCAGTTTCTGAAGACTGATTCCGGCTGCTTCCGGAGATCACCTGTTACAGGTGAGTAACTACGATATCTCCAGGAACTAGCAGGAATGCAGTCTTCACATATGGGACTCACTAGCTCCCAGGTACCAGACTGGAAACAGGTATCCCTGGTATCCCCAAGGCTAAAAGATAGAGCCAAGAGTGTGGATACAATGTGACCCCATTGGACTCGACTGCAGTCAGCTAGACCACCTCTAATGGAAATCTGGTGCCAGAAAGAAGTCAGGGACGGAGGGTAGGAGTTGCATTTAGGTCCCAAAAAGGTGCTGGAGTACAGCCTGGCCAAAGACAGTATCCCGACAGGAGTCCCTGTCTAGGCAGTAGTGAGCAGTGAAAATATGAATGGAGGACCAGGTAGCTGCCCGACAGATTTCCTTGATGGGAGACAGAACAGACCGTCTATGCATAGGCAAAAAAAATGCAGTCCACTATCCACTTGGATAGGGTACGCTTTGTCACTGGAAGTCCAAGGTGACTTGGATCAAAGGAAATGAATAGTTGTGAGGATTTCCTGTGAGGCTTGGTTCTATCCAAGTAGTAAGCCAGCACTCGTTTACAGTCTAGAGTGTGTAGCACTGCTTCGGCAAGAGAGGCATGTGGTCTCAGGAAGAAGACCGGTAAGACTGCCGACTGGTTCAGGTGGAAGGCTGAAACCACTTTTGGAAGGAAGTGGGGGTGGGTATGGAGGACCATCTTGTCATGGTGGAACCGAGTGTATGGAGGATCCGCCACGAAAGCCTGCAGTTCGCTGATGCAGCGAGCTGAGGTCAGAGCAATGAGGAAGAGTACCTTCCATGTGAGAAACTCGAGTGAAGCGGTGGCTAAAGACTCAAAAGGAGGCTTTAGAAGTTGTGCTTGAACCACACTGAGGTCCCAGACCATAGGTGGCGATTTCATAGGTGGCTTGGACAGCAGGAGACCCCGAATAAAACGTTGCATCAAGGGGTGTGATGAAAAACATTGCGTGTCCAGAGGCTTGTGATAAGCTGTAATGGCACCGAGCTGAACTCTGACTGAATTAATCTTGAGACCTGCCAAGGACAAGTGGAGGAGATACTGTTGAAGAAATTCCACTGGACAGGTAGAGGGGTCAATTTGCTTTGGGAAACACCAGAGTTTGAACTTCCGCCATTTGAAGGCATAAGAACATCTGGTGGAGGGTTTGCATGATACAAGTAGGATATCCCTGTTGTGGGAGGTCGAGGTCCACAAGGATTATGCTTTCAGGAGCCAGGCTGTGAGGCAGAGGCACTGTGATTTGGGATGGAGAAGCATCCTGTGGTCCTAAGAGAGGAGGTTGGGTGCGTGTCCCAGACTGAGAGGTTGAGTCTGCGCTAGTCAAAGCAGCAGAGGAAACCACGACTGACGGGTCCAAAAAGGGGCTATGAGGATCATGGAGCCCTTGGTTGGCCTATAGTTTGAACAGGGTCTTGGGTATCAAGGGGATGGACGGGAATGCATAGAGCAGACCTTGTCCCCAGTGGAGAAGAAAGCATCCATTGCCTGTCTGTGTAGGGAGGGAAGTCGTAAGCAGAACAGTGGAAGTTGTGTGTTCTCCTGGGTGGTGAACAGATCTATGAGTGGAATCTGCCACACATGGAAGATCCAAGATGCTGTTTCGCGATTGAGGGTCTACTCGTGTGGACATAGGATATGGCAGAGTTTGTCCACAAGGAGATTGAGTTCACCAAGAAGATACACCGCCCTGAGGTGGATGCAGTGTGAAGTTGAGAAGAACCAGAGGCAAAGCGCTTCCTGGCAGAGGGGATAGGATCCTGTTCCTCCCTACTTGTTCACATAGCTGTTCATTGTAAGCACTGATCAATTTTTGAGAAGTGTAGTTTCTGTTCATTGTAAACCGCGCTGATGTCGAATAGTGCGGTATAAAAGAAACTGTAAATAAATAAATAAATAAATAAATAAATATGGCCTCCTAGTTGTCCGTTCTGACTAAGCCCTGGTGGCCCGCGAGTTGGCGTTGAAAAACCCGAAGGGCGTTTGTAAGAGCAGGAGATTTATCTGTAGCTGAGATTCCTAGTGTGTCCCTGTTTGGTTAGATCGTTCAGATGTGCTCCCAAATCGAGTTTGGAGGCATCTGTTGTCAGGGTACATTGAGGTGGAAGCATCTGAAAAGGTGATCCCGAGTAGATTTTGAGGGGAGCACCATCGCCACCACTGAAGGGAGTTGAGAAGTGGAGGGATGATGCATATTTTGTCTGAAAGACACCCGGTTGCCTGTGTCCATTGAGACGAAAGCATCCATTGGGCTTGTTTCATGTGCAGGCGGGCATAGGGAACTACATGGACTGTGAAGGCCATGTGTCCCAAAAAGAACAGCATCTCTCGAGCTGTTACACAAGTCTGGCTCCTTATCTTGTGGATTAGCTTGATGAGCCGGATAGAGCGATCCAGAGGGAGGAAAGCTCTGGCCTGGAGTGTCCAGAAGTGCTCCGATGAACCCGAGCCGCTGGGTTGGCGCCAGGTGCAACTTGGGAAAGTTTAAGATGTATCTCAGATGTTGAAGCACAGTTATGGTGCGATGTAGGGAGAGCTTTACTTCTTGTGGGGATTCTCCTCTGATTAGCCAATCATCTAAGTAAGGGAAGACAAAAACCCCAACAATGCGAAGGTAGGCCGCAACCACTACCATGCACTTTGTGCAGAGGCTAAGCCGAAGGGGAGCACCTGATGGTAATGGTTCTGCTAGAACCCAAAATGTAGATACTGTCTGTGCTGAGGGTGAAACAGTAAATGCGTGTATGCCTCCTTGAGGTCTAGAGAACACAGCCAGTCGTTCCTCTGAAGGAGTGTGCTGAGGGAAATCATTTTGAACTTTTCTCAAACAAGGATTTGTTTAGGTCCCTTAGATCTAAGATGGGCCTGAACCCTCCAGTTTTCTTTGGGATAAGAAAATAAGGACAGTAGAAGCCCATGCCCTCTTGGGGCAGAGGAACTCTTTCTATTGCCCCCTGAGCTAACAGGATGGACACCTCTTCTGATAGATCTATCTGCAGAGGTTTCTGGAATAATCTTCCATGAAAATGTTGGGGGGGGGGGGGGTAAGCTTTTGAAATGACGCAGATAGCCCCTTTGGACAATGTTGAGAGTCCACTGCTCTGATGTTATGAGGTGCCACCTGTGGGCATAGGAACAGAGCCTGCCTGATATGTGTAGGGGTTGGGGACCCTGCAGAGGCCGAGTGGCTATGCTATCCAGGAAGGAGTCAAAAAACAGGTGCTGGTTGTGACTGTGTAGCTGGCTTGGGTTTAGGAGCCTTAAGCTTCTTGAGTTGGCAAAGGCCCTGCTGGCTCTGCTGTTGCGGTTGATAGGCAGCTGCAGGTGGATAAGAAGGATAATATCTCTTCTTCTTTGGATTAGTCCTCCTCTTAGAGGGGTCCACTGTCTTTCTTGAAAGGCGTTAGAGGATGAGATCATCTGTTTCAATCCTACCAGCCTTTTCCCTCCAACCCTTTCCAAAGATGTTTTCTCCAGAACAGGGAATAATAGCCAATTTGTCTTGGACTCGCTGTTCAAGATCCAATAGCTGGAGCCAGGCCATCCTGTGAGCATCGATGCAAACTGCTGAAGCTCTGCTGAATGACTCAAAAGCATCAAAAGATGTCCTGGTAAGAAATTTGGATGTATTTTGATTCTGCCTAATTAGGGCTTGGAATGCATTTAGTTTGTCATTGGGAAGGAGAGGTGCAAATATCTCCAGATCCCTGGATACATCCTTCAGGAACATTCCCATGTAGAGCATGTAGGAGGTGATTCTAGAGATGAGTATGTATGCCTGAAAACATCAATGGCCAAAGGCATCAAGAGTTCTAGAGTCTTTGCCTGGAGGCATCGTGATTCTTAAAACGCTTGATGCGGTGCATTGCCAATTCCACTACCATACATGGTGTGGGAATTGAGGCTTCTGAAAGCCTGGGCATGCTGGAACTCAGTACAAGATTTATTTTATTTATTTATTCAATAGGTTTTTTATACTGCCTTTAGGTCAAGGCGGTTTACAGAGAACAAACAACAAAACATCTTAATTGAGTTGTAGTTACATAGAACTTAGGGTTGATACAACTTGGATTTAATAAAGACAGGGGATTTATATATTTCAGCAGGAAGTGGTAGGGTTATTTTATATGGAGTTATGTAATTTCGTTAGGTCCATAATGTTCAATGAATAGATGAGTCTTTAGAGATTTCTTCAGATCCTTTGTAGATGCACTTATGGGTTCTGGGAGTGAGTTCCAGATTGTGGGGGTGAACAGAGAGAAAGCTCTACTGCTCATTTGCTGGTGCATCTAATCTTGAGGGGAGGGATGATCAGAAGGTTCTGGCTTGCTGATCTTCTTGACTTTGTTGCAGGTGCTCTATTGATTAGTGCATAAGGCAGGGAGCTGATAAGTTTATCCTTTGGGTTATTGGAAGCCGGTGTAAGCTTTTGAGGGTGGGTGTGATGTGCTGACGTCTTGAAGTGCCTGTTAAGATTCTAGCAGCAGTGTTTTGTACTAGTTGACGCGGGATCAAGTACTGACTCTTGGGGCTGGGCCTTGCTGTAGAGCTCTTTTGTTTTTCTGGTAACAGGAGGACCTGGAGCGCAGAGGATCTGTTGCAAAGATTCCCCGTTGTTGGTATTGGCTATTTAGAGCTGGTCCCTGGTTGGTCTGGGAGGACACAGCTGTTTCCGATGATTGTGGTGTCCCTCTGACTTGTTCCATGCTTAAGGTCCACGCCAAAAGGACCCTGGCGAGGCCCACAGGTGCAGGCCTGCCTGGGTGCGCTGCTTTTAAATTTAAAGGGCTGCCGGGCTGATTGGTGTTGCTGGTGGGGAGCAGGGAGGAGCTTATCGTCCTGCTTCCTGCAGGTCTTGCTGATCAGTCCAGTGAAGTGGGGCCGGGAGCCTTGGCGTGCTACTTTTAAATTTAAAGGTCTTCCGGGTTGATTGGTGTTGCTGGTAGGGAACAGGGAGGAGCTTACCTTCCTGCTCCCTACAGGTCTCACTGATGCTGTGTATTGGCAAAGTGGCAGCCTCTTTTGGTGTCGATGGGTATTGGAGAGATTCCAATTCCTCTGCCCTTGGTTCCGTCTCTGATGCTGCAGTAATCGGTAGGCCTGCTACTATGTCCCTAATGAAGTCTTGGAAAGATACATCCTCTGGCAGGGACCGACGCCGCTCATGAGGAGGGGATACGTCTGTAGCAATGTACAGGCTTTCATGGGAGTTCTCCAATGTGTCATCGGAATCAGAGTAAGTAGAGACAGATTCTGAGAGAGAGCCAAAGTATCGATGATGTGCTTGATCTCGATACTTCCCCGATGTCGATGATTGATGTTGGTTCCAATGATTGGTTGATGCAGCATTGAGAACCTGCCTGGTACCCATGATGTCCATTAGTTCCAAAAGGGGTATCGAAGGGAGAAGGTCCCCCAGTGCAGATTTGAGTGCCGGAACTGGTAGCTGCTGGCAGGCTGCTGATGCTTGCACAGCTAGAGCTGTCAATAAAGTCGGTATCGAGGATGCCTGGATGAGGGAGCTGACCGAAGCCTGGGTGGAATCACACACAGGGTTTTGAGCTACAGTCCCAGAGCATGGAACTAGTAGCTCTCTGGTCAATGCCTCAGGAGCGTCCTGGAGCCCCCTCTTGTGCGTTGGAGGACCGGGCCTCCTGCGAGGGCTGAATGGCAGGCCGGTTAGCATTAGATGCACCTTTCGGTGAGTCTCTATGACGATGAAGGGACTTAACTCTGGAATCGGTATTGGTCTTCGATGCCAATGCCGATACCAATGACTTAGACTTAGCTTTGTGTTTGAGGAGACCTGAGAACCATGAGAGGAGGCCAATGTCCTTGACAATATGAAAGCCACTGAAATCGAGTCTGGGGCGATCAGAGAACCATACTGTCTGGCCCTGTTCTTTAGGCCTCTTTTTGTCATTTGCTGACACAAAGGACAATTGTTTGGAACATGGTCTGGACCCAAACATTTTAAGCACCAGTCATGTTTATCCGTGACTGATACAGTATGAGAACATTTGGTACATTTTTTGAAACCACTGATGTATTTTTCCATTGTGGTGAAGAAAAGTAGGCCAAGGCCTAGCTGGTGGTGAAACCACCAAAATTGAAAGAAAAAATAAGAAAGAAAAATATTGAAGCTGGTGTTGGTGAAGACACAGGCATTGACAGAAAGGCAAAGCACAGAGTTTACCAAAAAAGCGTGGTTACTCACCTTTAACAGGTGTTCTCCGGGGACAGCAGGAATCAGTCCTCACATATGGGTGACGTCGATGCCGACTGAGCCAGCACGGAGCAAATCCCCAGCTTTCAAAGAAAGTTTTTGGGAGTTGCTACCAAGCATGCGTGGTCCCCTTCCCGCCCAAAAGTGCCATCTTGCTCAGTCAAATGACATAGCTAAAAGACAGCAAAAACAATAAAGAAGGTATGACTGCAACTCCAAGGGGAGGAGGGAGGGTTGTGAGGACTACACTTTCTCCAGGAACAAGCAGGAAGTCAGTCCTCACATATGGGACTCCCCAGCTACAGGCAACAATGAACCCATAGCACAAAACGGCTCCCTCGATGAGAGTTGCAAGCAGCCGCAATGAAATAGGACCTGCGCATAAGGAAAGTAGCACGCCAGTAGCCTGAACACAGAAGGGTCGGAGGGAGGAGTTTCTTAGACCCCGAAAATGTTACGGAGCACAGCCTGGCCGAAGGCACTGTCCCGTCGGGACTCCCTATCCAGGCAGTTATGAGCTGCGAAGGTACGAACCGAAGACCAGATGGCGGCCCGGCAGATGTCTGCCAGAGGAACAGAGCGCAGATAAGCCACTGATATCACCATGGCTCTGACCCTGTGAGTCGTGACACGGCCTTCCAGCGGAAACCTCGCTTCCTCATAAGCCAGAGCAACCCATGTGGACAGTGTATGCTTGGTCACTGCCTCCCCCAGCTTACTGGGGTCGTAGGAAACAAAAAGCTGAGAGGCTTTCCGGTGGCATTAAGTATGTTGAATGTAGAAGGACAGGGCCCTCTTACAGTCCAAGGTATGGAGGACCGCCTCTGCCCGACTGGCGTGCAGTCTGGGAAAGAAGGTAGGGATGACCACCTCCTTGTTGAGGTGGAATGAGGACACCACCTTCGGAAGGAACTTGGGGTGCATACGAAGCACCACCCTATTCTTGTAGAACCTGGTATAAGGCTTCTCCGCCACGAGGGCTGAAGCTCACTCACCCTTCGGGTGGAAGTGAGCGCAACCAGGAAAACCACCTTCCAGGAGAGATAACGGAGGTGACACGTAACCATCGGTTCGAAGGGTGGCAGGGTGAGCTGCCCCAACACTACACTGAGAGCCCATTCGATTGACGAAGGGCAGACGGGGGCTTAGACAGGAGTAAGCCCTTTAGGAACCAGGACACCACTGGATGAGCTGAGAGGGGCTTCCTGTCCACCTGATGGTGGATCGCCGCTAGGGCACTGAGATGCACTCTGACGGAGTTGGATTTGAGCCCCGTCCTGGAGAGGTGGAGAAGGTATTGTAATACCACAACCACCGGGCAAGAAAAGGGGACGACCCGCCTCTCGGTGCACCAAAGTGAAAACCTGCGCCACTTAAAGGTGTAAACCTCTCTGGTAGATGCTCTGTGTGAAGCCAGCAAAACATCCTCCATGTCCTTCGGAAGGAGGAGCGGGGCTAGTGTCACCCTCTCAGCAGCTACTCCATCAGCGAAAGGGAGCTGAGATTGGGATGCAGAAAGGAGTCCCCCCTCCTGGGAAAGGAGCTGTGGAGCTGACCCCAAGGGGATGGGGGCCTCCACCACTAGCTGCAGGAGAAGTGAAAACCACGGTTGCCTGGGCCACTGTGGGACTATCAGGATGACTGAAGCTCTGTCATGAAGAATCTTGAACAGAGTCTTGGCGATTAGAGGCTTCGAGGGAAAAGCATACAGAAGACCCTCCGACTGTGAGGCTACACTGGCGGGGTGCGGCTGTCTTGAGCAAAAGCGGGACAAATGGTGATTGTCCGGGCTTGCAAACAAGTCCATCACCAGTTCCCCCCAAGTCTGGAAATGCCAGCTGGCTACTTCCTGGTGCAGCTGCCACTTGTGCGGAGCATCCTGATGAGTCGGTTGGACAGCCAGTTGTCCTGGCCTGGCAAGTATACCGCCTTGAGGAGAAAGCTTTGCCGGACTGCATAAGAGCACAGATCCAGGGCCTTCCGGACAGAGGGCGCGGGACCCCGTGCCCCCCTGTTTGTCCATCTATACGAGGACAGACCTGTGGCCCAGGCACTGCCGAAACGCCTTCAGGGCAAGATGAATGGCACGCAGTTCCAACAGATTGATCTGCTGAGCACTCTCATCTGAGGACCAAACGCCTTGGGTGCAGTATCCCTGGCAATGGGCTCCCCAGCCCAGCAGGGAGGCATCTGTGGTGAGGACCCTCAAGTGATGAGGGGCCTGGAAGGGCATCCCCGCCCCCAAGTGATGGGGCGAGAGCCACCAGGTCAGGGACTGCACCAGGCACCTGGTCACTCTGACCCTGTCCTGGAGATGTCCCATGGCCTGGGACATTGGTCCCTAAGGCACCACTGCGCAATTCGCATGTGAAGGCAGGCATCTGGAGTGACATGGACCATGGAGGCCAAGTGCCGAGGAGGCGCAGCAGATGTCTTGCTGGCACTGAGGGACGGGTGCTATATGTCTTTGGCTAGCGCCATGAGCCTGCCCGCCCTGTCTGAAGGCAGGAAGGCCTTCGACTGAAGGGTGTTTGATCCTTGCCCCAATGAATTTCAGCTATTGTGCCAGGCAAAGGCTGGACTTGGGGTAGTTGATAACGAACCCCAAGTGTTGAAGGACCTGGGTGATTGCCGTGGCCTGCTGCACCTTGGGGGCTGAAGTGCCCCTTATTACTTACTTATTATTATTACTTATTATTTCTTATATACCGCCTTTCATGATATCAAGGCGGTTTACATTGAACAAACTGAAATTACATTGAACAGGGCATTATAACTTGGAGATAACTATTTTACAGGGAACATGGGCAATGGAGGGTTAAGGGGCTTGCCCAAGACCACAAGGAGCACCTGTGGGACTAGAAACCCCAGTCCTTCCGGCCCAAGGTTGCTGTCCTCTAGTGGGATTTGAACCCCCGACCTTCCAGCTTGAGGTAAGTTGCCCCAACCACTAGGCCACTCCTCCCTTACGAGCCAATCGTCGAGATAGGGGAAGACAAAGATCCCCTGAAGCCTGAGAAAGGTGGCGACCACCGCCAGGCACTTTGTGAATACCCTGGGGGTCGAGGCAAGGCCGAAGTGAAGCACCCTGTATTGGAAATGATTGCCCCCTACCACAAAGCGTAGAGTGTCTTGGGTAGATTAGGATGTGTGTGTAGACATCCATCAAATCTAAGGAGCTTAGCCAGTCTCCCTGACAGAGGTAAGGCAGCAATGTTCCAAGGGAGAGCATCTTGAACTTCTCCCTCACCAGGAATTTGTTGAGGTTGCGCAAGTCGAGGATAGGCCTTAGGCCTCCTGTCCTCTTTGGCATGAGGAAATACCTGGAGTAGAACCCCTTGCCCTTGAGGTGATGGAGCACCAGTTCCACTGCTTGGTCCTCAAGAAGACCTGCCAGCTCCTTCAGAAGAAGGTCCCGGTGAAGGGGAGACCTGATAGGCTCTCCCGGGAAGTAGTGTGGGGGCACTTGGGTTAGATGGAGGAGGTAACCCTCCCTGATCACCTGTAATGCCCAGGAATCGGTGGTGATAGTTCGCCACCTGTGGGAATACAGGGTGAGCCTACCTCCTGTGGGCTGCCAAGCTCCATTTGGGAGAGAAGCCATGCTGCAGGAGTCAAAAGCTCCCTCCAGGCTGGGCTGCAGTCAGAGCCTGGGGCTTAGGAGACTTCTGCTTAAGCGGGCCATGCCCCTGTCCCTTGGCCTGCTACCCTTACTGGGGAGCCGGGGACGCCTGATAAGGGGGGTAGTTTCAGTAAGCAGTAGACATCCTCAAGTAAAAGGGCTTTTTACCCGAGCCCTTCTTTTGGGAAGGGGCAGAGGTCTTCTTAGAGAGCCTAGTCCTCGTCATGAACTTGGTCTCCAGTTCGGCGGCCTTATCGGCCATGGGTTTGCCGAAGAGGTTCTCCCCCTGACATGGGACATCGACCAACGTGTCCTGTACCCATTGTTCGAGGTCCGATGACTGTAGCCAAGCTTGGCGGCATGCACCGATGCCCGCCGTGGCTACCTGGGCTGCCGACTCGAACCCGTCACATGCCGCCCGAGACATGAACTTGGAGCACTGACGGACAGCTTTGGACAGGCCCTTGAAGCGCTGCAAAGGCTCCTCGGAGAGACCAGCCAAGAACCTGGCGAACTCCTTCACCATGTCTCTCAGGTACATGCCCATGTACAGCTGGTAGGCCTGGATCCGAAAATTCAGCATCACGCCCTGGTAACACTTCCTGCCGAGGGCATCCAAGATGCAGGCCTCCCTGCCAGGTAGCACTGAGGAATGCGACTTCTGACTCTTCAGTCGATGCATGGCCGACTCCACAACCACGGAGTTGTGCGACAGTTGTGATTTTTGAAACCCAGGGCTTTGGCGGACTCGACAGATTGAGTCGAGCCGCATGCTGATCACCGGCGTCTCCCACATGCGGAGCATAAGTCATTCCAGGATAGGAGGAATTGGCACCGTGAGGATCTCCCAAGGGGGAGCCTCGTACTGGAGGATCTCTAGCTTGTCGGCTCGAGGATCCTCCTCGGACTCCGTCAGGAAAGCCAAGGCTTTGGACATATACCGAACGAAGTCCAGAAGCCCCATATCCTCCAGTGGGGACCTTCTCCGAGGTTCAGACACTGGGGAATCGGACGGGACATCTCAATGACAACGAGTGTCTGGAGACTCCTCGCCCTCGGTCTCCTAGGCAGAGGCCTCTGAGGAAGACACGTGGCGTTCTTCGGGCCTCGAGGGCCCCGGCGCCATCTGCCCCGACGCCGGCAGACTCGCTGGTGATGACCTCGGTCCCGACGAGCAGGAGGCCAAGCGTGACCTCGGCTGAGGATTGACTTGGGCCCACAGGGCCTCGAGGATCAGCTCGGACTCCGGGGTCAACTTAGACATTGAACACCTGGTGGTCGGGGCGGAGGAACCGGACGTGCCGGACATCAGTGCCCAAAGGACACCAGTTCCAGAGGCTGCGCAGTCCTCGGCTTGGGCACCGACGCAACTGGGCCCGAAGCTGGTTCCCCTGGAGGGGAGTCCTCGACTAGGACAGTAGGTACTTGCCAAGGCCAATCTGTGACTGGGTCCTTCCGGGGAACCTTGGCTGGGCACTCTTTTTCCGACGCCTCGAGCAGGCGCTTCAGGCTCCGCGACCTGGTCACTGTTCAGAGACGCCGCCTTCAAGGGTTTCTTCCTTCTTTTCGGTTCCCTCGAGGGAGACCCCTCTCCGAGGACCCCAGACGGCGCTCGGGTTCAGAGTGCTCCTCCCGAGGCGTGGAGGCCCCAGACGAGGTCCTGGCTCTCGGAGGGCATGGAGGAATCAGGAAAAATTTTATCATGCTGCTGCTGGTGGCTCCTCAAGGCCTTCGAGGACATCTTCTTGCACAGGCCACAGACAGCTGGGTTCAAGGCAGTGGAGGCAGCAGTCATGTGTATCGGTGAGGGACATGACCTTCCCTCACCAATCACACTTTTTAAACCTGCTGTTAGCTATGGGGGGAAAAAGAACAGCAGCAAGGTCAAAGACCCTTCAGGCTGCCAGCGAGGGAAAAAGGGCGCAAAGACGCCCAAGAAAAAAGAAAATAAAACTTAGTAAAAAATGAGGAACCGACCCGATACCGAGGTACTGAGGTCAGGGTGGGAAAGGGTACCGGCGCGAGACCGGAGACAGCCAAAAAGACACAAAAAAATCAACTTTTTCTGGGACAGGGACAGACTATGTCTGATGGGCTCTGCGGAAAAAAGGAGACTGAGCAAGATGGCACCTTTGGGCAGGAAGGGAACCACCCATGTGTGGTAGCAACTCCCAAAGGCTTTCTTTGAAAGCTGGGGATTTGCTCCATGCGGGCTCCGTTGGCGTCACCCATATGTGAGGACTGACTTCCTGCTTGTTCCTGGAGAAATAACATTTTTCGGCGGTGACAGGAAACAACCAGCTGGCTCCGCGGAAAACAAATAACTGTGGAGAGGAGTTGAGAAGGTGGGTAGGCACATGCGCAGGTGCAGTGGATTGATCCCAAAAGCTTTCCAATTGGACGCTGGGGAGCGTTCCCACACAGGCTCCGTCAGTGCTGATGTCACCCATATGTGAAGACTGCATTTCTGCTTGTTCCTGGAGATAAATAATTAAGTGATATTACAATCCTTTCCGTTTCTCCAGATGCACATTGAGCATTAATAAAATATTCACTAGTAGTTCCCCAAATGCTGACCAATAACTATTTAAAAGGAACACTCAGATCTGCACTGAAGTAGGGCTTTAAGTTTCTTTCCTCAAAAACTAACAAACACAGACCTTTAAAATTAGTATTTTAATTCAGAACACTACATGTTAAAGCTTTAAGACTGTTTAGCTATTTTACATTTCATTTCAGTTTCTGAGTATGACAAGGCAGAGCTGTGTTGTCACTAGGCACTGTCTGAGCTGCTTTGTCAGTGCTTCCAGATGTGATTACCTTCAGCTGAGTGAAACTTCTGCACTACAGAACAATGATGGCACTTACCCTCCCTGCTGTTTAAAATAAGGAATTGAAAGGTATGCATAAGGCAGCTTCATTGTAATGAGGTACTGATGATTGTGTAAGAACATATAAAGTACAGTTCTACAGGAACATTCATTCCTAAGATTCACAAAACTAACACATAGACACGAACTTTGGAACAATCACCATTGTTTAAAGAGAAAAAAGGATCTCAGTATCAGCCAAAAAGCATAAGACAATATTATTTGGCACTCTTAGACCAGCATCACAGATCCAGTAAAAAGACTCCTGGTATATTTATTCATTTGAATGCCAGTGAATTTCTAATGTGTAGTTATTCAATAAATATTCTTTAGTGCTTTCATAAGTTCCTTAATCCATCATTTCACATTTGAATGCCTTTAAGAATTACATTTAGTTCATAAGGATTCCTCAAGATTTTCCTAAGACATTTCATTATTTATTTAGACAGTTTAATATTTATTTATTTATTTTATTGTTCTTATATACCGCACTCTTAAAAATCAGCGCGGTTTACATACAACGGTATTGTGCCAGTAAGGCACTTACAATGAACTGGATAATTGAACTTGGGTTTCAACTGGGGGTAACTATGTACAAGTGTTTCAAATTATTTACAAATTGTATCTGCAATATGAACAACTATTTCAAATTATTTATAAATTGTAACTGCAATATGTACACCCATTGGCAGTGATTCATGTGTTCATGGTTGTGTGTATGCCAGAAGGTGTCGGGTTGGAGGGTTGAGAGTAGTGTAAGAGAAAGAGATAATGCTTTAGCGCTTTTCTGAATTGGGCTAGATCTGTTATGGATCTGATGGATGCTGGGAGTGCATTCCAACAGCTGGGGGCATAAAATTTAAACGCTCTGTTCCTTGTTATCTTGGTGCATTTTGTTATTTCCCTGGGGATCAGTAGGGTATTGGCTGTGCATGTTCTCCTTTCTCTGTGTGCTGCCATGGGGTGGATAAGGTCCATTAGAGCTGTGGGGGCTAATTTGTTGATGACCTTGAAAGTAATGATGATTACTTTATAGGACAGCCTACAGTATATTGGCAGCCAATGTAGTTCCTTAAGTATCGGGGTGATGTGATCACCTCTGGCGGTTCCACTCAGGACACGTGCAGCAGCATTCATGGCTAACTGTAGGGGATTTAAGGTGTTTTGGGGTAGGCCTTGGAGGATTACATTGGAATAATCGAAGTGGGGATCACCAATGCCTGAAAAACAGATCTGAAGTCCTCCGGTTGCAGCAAGGGTCGAAGATGTCGTAGGGTTCGTATCTTGTGGTATACTTGTTTGACAGTGTTGCTGATATGTCCCTTGAGATTAAGCTGTTGGTCTAATGTAACTCCTAGGTAGCAGATGCTAGGTTTGCTAGAGAGTTCTGCATCTCTTGTCTTTATGGTTGTCGGAGGCACGAAGGACTGGTTCCTTGTCACAAATAGTACGTCAGTCTTGCTAAAGTTGATCTTAAGGCTTTGGGATAGGAGCCAGTCAGTTATGGCATCGAAGCATTTTATCAGTTGGGTGAGGTCCGGATCATCAATCGTGATTGGGGTAAAGAGCAACACGACGTCTGCGTAGAGTAGGCATGAGATGTTAAATGAGCGGATTATTTTGCATATCGGTTGCATATAGATATTGAATAGAAGTGCGGAGAAAGACGAGCCCTGGGGTACACCGTGTTGTTGTTGGAAGGGCTGGGAGGTTGTGGTTCCTGTTCGGACCTGCTGCCAACCTGTCAGTTAGGTAGGATTTGCACCAACGCCATGCTGATTCACTTATCCCTTTATCTTGAAGCCAAATTAGGAGTTGTTCGTGGTTTACGGAATCGAATGCGGCGGCGATGTCCAGGAAAATTAGTGTGTATCCTTGTTTGATGGAGTTAATCCCGGTGATAAGTGTATTGATGAGGGTGGTGAGGAGTGTTTCGACACCGTGGGATTCTCTGAAACCGTGTTGGCTTGGGTCAAGGGGAGCATTATCATCAATGTGATCCTGTATCTGTCGTTGTACAGCCTTCTCGATTATCTTTGCTAGCAACGGAATGCTTGATATGGGACGGTATGATTCAACCTTCTGAGCATTTAGTTTGGCGTTCTTTGTTCTTTAAGAGGGGCCTGATGGATGTCTGCTTAAGGCTGGAAGAGAATTGTCCAGAGGAAAAGGAGTGGTCCATGATTTTGGCTATTATCGGGCTGACCTCGTGGCGTAGTGACCTTATCCAGAAAGCTGGACAAGGGTCGTTAGGGGCAGTGGTGGCGTTGATGTTTGCTATGATGTTCTCAATGCTTGTTTCTGACGGGGTTGAGAAGGAGGTGAGTTGCTTGGGTGGGTTCTTGGTAGGGCAGGATACTGTGACTTTGCTGACATTGTTGGATTTGGCTATCATGTAATCTGCATAGTCTTGAGGGAGTATCGAGGCTGCTTGTGAAGCTGATGGTTCCTTCGTTAGGGTCTTCACTATATTGAACAAGTCATGGGGTTTGTTCAAGGATCGGCTTAGCAGATCTGAGTGGTAAGAGTGGTATTCTTTAATTTTGGAGAATATTAAACTTCGATGGGCTTGCAGGTGGGAGTTGTAGAGTGTCAGGTCTGTTGTCACCCGGGTGCGTCGCCATTTCTTTTCTAATTTCCTTAGTGTTCGTAGTGAGGTCTTTAGTTCGGCGGTATATCAGCATGCAGTTTCCTTCTAATGTGGATTCTTTTATTTATTATTTATTTATTTACATTCTCTTATATACCGCGCTATTCTGCATCAGTGCGGTTTACATTGAACAAACTGAAATTAAATTGAACAGGGCATTATAACTTGGAGATAACTATTTTACAGGGAACATGGGCTATGGAGGGTTAAGTGGCTTGCCCAAGACCACAAGGAGCACCTGTGGGACTAGAAACCTCAGTCCTTCCGGCCCAAGGTTGCTGTCCTCTAGTGGGATTTGAACCCCTGACCTTCCGGCCTGAAGTACCTTGCCCCAACCACTAGGCCACTCCTCCACTCCACTTTTGGGTAGGAATGTGAGCAAAGGAGCTCAGGTTATTGTTCCATGAGTCTAGCACCTCTTCAAGCATCGACGACGTAGTCATGATGTTTGGAAGGACGTTTTTGATGATCTCCTCTCCGTCAAAAGGTCTGAAGCGTCTGGTGTATTCTGCTCCTGTTTTTGTTAGTACAGAGGCCTGTTCTCTTTCCTGATGCAGGGGTAATTGAAAACTGATTAAATTGTGGTCGGACCATGCTACAGGGGAGATGGTTACGTTGAACTCATGGTCTGGCCTGATCTCGGGTCAGGGGCTGAAGATAAGATCTGTTTCCTTTTTGGTGTGTGGGGGCATTAACTATCTGATCGTAGTGTAGGTTACTGAATGCTTCGAGAAAGGCTCTGGAATGGATAACCTGTAGGGATGGTAGATTGAAGTCTCCCAGTATCCAGTTTGGCTTATGCGAGTTTCGAGGATTGGATGCTAGTTCAATTATGGTTGCAAGGTCGTCAGTAGATGGGGATGTGTATATTAGGTTAATTGTATTGTAGTTGTTAGCTATAGTGATAGTATCAAGGAGAGTTGATCTGTTGGAGCTGACTGTTTGATAGTGTAGTTCTGTTTTAACTAGAGTGAATGCACCACCTCCCCTGCGGTCAGTTCTATGACAGGTGTGGATTGAGAAGTCGGGGGGAGTAAAGTGGTTGATGAGGATGGAGCCTGAGCTGTTAAGCCACGATTCTGTTACTAGTAGCATGTCTAGGTTGAGGTGTGATATGAGGGCCGGGATGACTGGCCACTTTTTGCGGACAGATCATGCATGTATGAGGGCACATTTTATATTGCGTGGGTTTTGGGGTTGCTTGGATTTTGTGGGGCATAGGAGTGGTATGTGGATTAAGTGAGGGTGGGAGTTCGGAGAGTGCTCTAATGGTAAATGGTGTGTATTGCTGTGGTCTCTCCTTCCATGCCCTCTAATGATCATTATTGTGTTGTGGTTGGATGCATCGGAGAGAGACCTATTAAGGGCATTACTGAGCAGGTAAAGGATGCTTAGGATTATGCTGGTGGGGAGCATTTTTTACTAGTGTGCGCAGTGAATTTATCGTGCGGGTACTTAGTGGTGCAGAATAGACTCAGTAAACGGACAAATTATTATTAATACCTGCAGTGCGACTACACCCGGTATATAGTGCTAATTATTAGTTACGAACAGTACAAATACAGTATACAGTACTGATTATTGGTTACTAGCAATACAAATACTTTCAGTAGTAAAGTTGTTAATACTTGCGGTTCTAACACTTACAGTACAGATTGGAAATTAATTAATACTTGCTGTTCAACAATGAGGTAGGCAATAAGGGTAGCGGTAACTTGCGGTATACTATGAATTGGGTTGTAAAGTATTATTGCATTGTCCTGGTTCTTAGATATAGTGGTACTCACAGAGTAGTTGTGTTCAGAGTTCAGGACAGTCCGGTCTTAGTTTAACTTAAGCTGTGACTGCTCAGCCGAGTAGGTGGGTGGGAGCTTGAACGTCTGTTGCTGGGTTAAGTGCAGAGCCACTGGATAGGGCCGCAGCCTAAGGGCGAGGCCCTCAGGCGCGGGCCCGCAAGGCGCGGGTGCGCCTGTGGCGCTGCTTTTTAAATAGCAGGGGGCTGCCCCGATTGGGCAGCACGATGCGATGACGCTGCTGCTAGGGTCGGCTGGATGCAGGCAGCTCCTCTCCCTCCTGGGAGAGCTTCAAGGCAGAGAGGCTTCGGTCCAGGTTGCGCTGCTATTTATACTACCTTATCCTTCAATCAAAGTGGTCACAACACAATTGGGGGATACATTTAACACGAGGGGGTATGAGACACATACACTAATACTTACAGGGAACATGGGCAATGGAGGGTTAAGTGGCTTGCCCAAGACCACAAGGAGCACCTGTGGGACTAGAAACCCCAGTCCTTCCGGCCCAAGGTTGCTGTCCTCTAGTGGGATTTGAACCCCCGACCTTCCAGCTTGAGGTAAGTTGCCCCAACCACTAGGCCACTCCTCCTTCATATAAAGTGTAGTTACACACCTGTAACAGGTGTTCTCTGGGGGCAGCAGGAATCAGTCCTCACATATGGCTGACGTCGGCGCCGGCAGAGCCAGCACAGATCCACTCCCCAGCTTTCAAAGAAAGCCTCTTGGAATTACACCGCACATGTGCAGTCACCTTCCTGCCTAAAGGTGCCATCTTGCCTCAGAATGATATCAAAGCACAAGATGGCAAAAAAGAAAAACAACTCCACGGGGAGGAGGGAGTGTTGTGAGGACTGATTCCTGCTGTCCCCAGAGAACACCTCTTACAGATGAGTAACTACGCTTTCTCAGGGAACAAGCAGGAAGCAGTCCTCACATATGGGACTTCCAAGCTACAGACTACTGAAAAAACCTGTAAAAGCTATGGTTGACCCAAAAAGAGGGCCATAAAGAACGGCAGGGGGTGCTGGTTGGCTGGAAATCTGACACTGCAGCAGCAGCATTGAAGATGGAATCCCCACTCCGGTAGCCTGGACACAGAGAGCTGGAGGGAAGGAGTTGCATTATTCCCAAAGAGGTGATGGAGTATGGCCTGGTCGAAAGCACTAACCCTCCGAGAGGTCTCCTCCAAACTGTAGTGTGCAGCAAATGTGTGCACAGAGGATCAGGTAGTGGCCCGGCAGATGTCCAGCAAGGACACCAACCGCAGGCTGGCCATTGAGGCTGCCATGGCACACACATTGTGAGCCGTCACATGAGGCTCCAAAGACAGCTCCGCCTGTTGATAGGAGAAAGAAGTGCAGTTGGCCACCCACTGTGACAGGGTGCACTTTAAGACTGTGACCCAAGTCGACTGGGAATGAATGAGACAAAGAGTCGCATTGAGTGGCGATGGGGTTGCATCCTCTGGATGTAGAAGGACAGGGCACACTTGCGGTCTAGCGTATGCAGAGAGGCCTTCGCCCTGGAGGAGTGAGGTCTGGGAAAAAAGGTGGGTTACACCACCACCTGATTCAAATGGAATGCAGAGGCCACCTTTGAAAAGAACTTAGGGTACATGTGCCACCAGGGCCTGCAGTTCGCTCACGCGTCTGGCCAAGGTGAGCGCTAATAGGAATACAACCTTCCAAAAGAGGTACTTGAGATGGCAGGTAGCCAAGGGCTTGAAAGGCAGGGCCATGAGCTTCCCCAGCACCACACTGAGGTCCCACGCCACTGGCGGTGAGCAGATCCTCACATGAACCGGTCTACTAGAGGGTGGAGAGCCAAGATGGGACAGAGGTACACGCTGACCATGTTCAACTTCAGGCCAGCCCTTGACAGATACAAGAGGTATCGTAATATCTCAGACATTGCACAGAAGAAAGGATTAAGGCCTTTCATCGCACACCAGTGGAATAACCTGCGCCACTTGGAAGCATAAGCCTGTCACGTAGACTCCTTATGTGAGGCCAGCAAAACGTCTTCCACCGAGGAGGCGGTGTTGCGCAATGTCTAGCCTCTCAGCATTCAGGCCGTCAGCGCCAGGGACTGGAAACTGGAGTACAACGTCCCATCCTCCAGGGGACAGCAGGTCTGGGGCACTCCTCAACAGCCAAGGGTCCCACTAGGACAGCTGCAGAAGCAGAGAGAACCAGGGCTGCTTGGGCCAGCTCGATGCAATGAAGATGACTGAGGCCGTCTTCGCTTGGATCTTGGCCCGAGGCACCAGGGGCGTTGGCGGAAACGCCCCTGGTGACACTCCAGTTTCCAGGAGAACACTCCCGCCACCATCATCAGCTCTCCCTTTGGGGATCCGAGCCTCCAGCGGCGAGAGGAGTAGCGGCCATCATCGCCCAATCAGGGCAAGCAAAGAACTTTAAATTTCATCGCGCCATTGGGCGCGCCCGTGCCTGGCGCGCCCGAGGGCCTCGCCAGAAGGCCCTTTGGCGTGGCCCTTAGGCGGGGTCCTGTGAAATAAACCATATTGATCTGCAGGGAAGGAACATCGGACACTGCTAACACCCATACTCTCCAATTTACAAAGCAAAGTACTGACTCCCGTACATCCACTTCAGACATCCTGCGCTACCTGGAGTGGAAGTGTATCCCGCTAACACTGGACCATCCCCGCTCGAATCAGCACGATCGCGCTTATTTCACGGAGCCTAAACAGCGCACCAAAACTAACCCTAGCCCAAACGCCCACTGGAATTGGAACAAAGGAACACCAGAACCAACAACACCTCGAGATATAAGGTAAAAATACATGTAACACAGTAAGCATTCAACAAATGCACATGTCTTAGAAACGGAACTATAATTATTGGCAACATTGAGCAGCCACAAACAGCAACCCCAATATTACTTCCTCTCAAGCACAACAAAGCTAACTAGCAACAACTTAAATACCTCTGAACTTGTTTCTACCAGGACCTCGGAAAATGGATCTACTTAAGGTCATATTATTGACATTAATGTACTTAACAATATACACATGTAAATGCTTTTCAAATCCAATCTACATGCTCCCCCTTGTATTGCAGCCATTCATCCCAAACAACCCATATGCATGGCAATCATTACACCCACACAACCTTATTACAAATCCCACTCATACAATCCTCACTCCACACCACTACATGCATACAAAAGTTCGAAACACAACCCATAATATCCATAACACTAAGATAAAAGAAACTCACCAACCAAGAAACACAAAAATACAATTCAAAATTCTACAACCTCACAATATCACTCACACAACACAACATCACAAGGAAACTTATACCCCATGCACCTGTATACTTATAAATGCCAGATCAATAAGAAATAAAATACACATTATACAAAACATCATTATGGATGAAAAACCAGACATCCTCTGTGTCACGGAAACCTGGATCACTGAATCCGATCCTATCATAATCAACCAACTAAGCAAACCTGGATACAAACTTTTTAACTCCACGCACCAACAAAAGAGGTGGTGGAGTGCTAATCTTAGCCAAGGATTCACTAAATCTAATTAATACATCACAGAACACTGTCGATGGAACTGACATACTAAAACTGGAAAGCACAACACTGGCCATCTGCCTCATATACAGACCACCTTCGTCACCCCACGAAACTCTGGCTGCAGCGCTAGAAATACTCTCAACCACTGCCAGCAAAAAATATCAAATAATACTGGGTGACCTAAATCTAGCATCAACTTTACCTACGCATATGAACACATTCCTTGAAGCCATGGACCAGCTCGGTTACAAACAAATAATACATGAGGCTACACACAACAAAGGAAATACCTTGGATCTGGTCTTCATACCCAAAGAACAACAACAAGAAATAGTCCATGATATTACACCACGGATCATACATGTCCCTTGGTCTGACCACCACCTAACAGAATTCACTCTACTCATACCAAACAAAGACCCTAACCCCCAACCGAGATCCTTATATTTTATGGTTGTACATAGTTACCCTGTTAGCCAAGTTGATTATCCTGTTCATATGTAAACACAAAGTACTATTGGAAATGTGTATGTTCACTGTTTATTGTAAACCGCGCTGATGCTGAATAGCGCGGTATAAAAGAGACTTTAAATAAATAAATAAATAAATAAATAAATAAATAAATAATGCAGTTCCAAAGAAAATTCCAAAAGCTTGACAAAGAAGCTCTAATAAAATCCGTTGCAACCCACATAGACCTGAACCACTACGACTTAGAAACTCTAATCAACCAATGGAACAAAGGGATAGAGAAAGTTGCAGAACCAATGTACACGGATTACAAATACGTTACTCACACAACTAGAACCAGATCCGAACCATGGTACACCACAACTCTAAAAAGGATGAAAAAAGACCTGAGAAAACTGGAAAAGAAATGGAGACAAGTGAAAACACATGAACGCAAAACAGAATACTTAACCCTCCTCACAAAATACAAAGAGGAAATCAACCAGGCGAAAAAAACATACCATACCAACATACTCAACAAATCGCTGAACAGGCCCAGAGAATTGTTTGAATTAATTAAATCACTTACAAAGGCTTCCCAAGAAGATACCTCAAACTACCCTATTAAAGCACAGACACTAGCGGACCATTATGCTAGCAAATTAAACACACCAACATCTTCGCAACCCCCACAAAACAAAATCACTGACAGCTCATCACAACAAATTACCTTCTCAAGCAAGAACAAAGTATGGAGCACATTCCACAGAACTGATGAAAAACAACTAGTAAACTTAATCGCAAACCTAAATACCACAACCTCTCAATTGGATCCATGTCCCACAGCATGGATCAAAACATCTAAGCTAGAAATTGCCCAATTCATTACACACATAGTTAACCAATCATTACAGCAAGGTACTATTATGCCAACACCCCTTAAAAAATCTATCATAAGACCTATACTGAAAAACAAAACACTCAAAAAGGATGATCCCACCTCCTACCGCCCAATTTCAAGTATTCCGTTCTTAGCCAAAACTATCGAAAAAACAGTCCAACAACAACTACAGGACCATATCGACTCAAGAAAAGAACTAGACGACCAACAGTACGGTTTCCGACAACACCACGGTGTCGAAACTCTACTTCTAGTACTTCTAGATAACCTACTCAAAGGCCTTGAAGACAAAAAGAGAACATTCATCTTACTCTTTATAGATTTATCAGCTGCCTTTGATACAGTTCACCACGCAACACTCATTAACAGACTGGCCTCCATGGGAATAACAGGAAATACACTAAAATGGTTCACATCCTACTTAACAAACAGGATGCAGCAAGTCCAATTCAACGGTGAAAAGGCAAAACCATATCCACAAACCCAAGGAATTCCACAAGGATCAGCGTTATCCTCTCTACTCTTCAACCTCTACATAAAACCAATTTGCATAATATTTTGTAAACATAAGTAGCCTAGTGGTTGGGGAAGGTACTTCAGGCCGGAAGGTCGGGGGTTCAAATCCCACTAGAGGACAGCAACCTTGGGCCGGAAGGACTGGGGTTTCTAGTCCCACAGATGCTCCCTTGTGGTCTTGGGCAAGCCACTTAACCCTCCATTGCCCATGTTCCCTGTAAGTATTAGTGTATGTGTCTCATATCCCGCGTGTTAAATGTATCCCCCAATTGTGTTGTGACCGCTTTGATTGAAGGATAAGGCGGTATACAAAACTGTCTAAATAAATAAATAAATAAATTTATATGCGGATGACATAATGTTATACACACAAGTGGATACAGAAAACCCGAACTATGATCATCTCGAGAGCTGTCTAAAAGAGATGCAAACATGGTTGCTCCAAAACAACATGTCCATAAACTACAAAAAAACAGAAGTAATGTACATGTCCCGAAATCAAGACTTCAAACCACCCCCTACTATAACAATGAACAACAACACTTACACGGTAAAAGACGAGATAAAATACCTAGGAGTAACCCTTGACACCAATTTAAAAATGGAAAAACATCTCCGGTTAACCAATAGAGCAATATTTCACAAACTAAAGATTATTCAACCCCTTCGCAACATCCTCGACCACTCAGATTTCAGAACTATAGCACAGGCTCTGCTCACCCCACACATAGACTACTGTAACTCCATCCTTCAAGGCCTGCCAAAGAAAACTCTAAAGATCCTCCAAATGGCTCAAAACGTCGCAGCCAGAGTTATCATGAAGAAGAAAATTGCTGAACACATCACACCAATATTAATTGATCTACACTGGCTGCCCATAACTGCCCGTATAAAATACAAACTACTAGTAACTACTTTCAAACTCATACATGACATAGCACCATCATACCTCAACACCCTCATCAACATTCTACCCCCATCCAGAAATAGAAGTTGTAACACAAACACCTTATACATACCAAACAGCATCAGATCAGACAAAGCATACACAACTAGGAGAAATTTCACTTACCGTTAATTTCCTTTCCTGGAATACTGCTAGACCAGTCCAGACAAACGGGTTATGCACCCCTGCCAGCAGATCTTGGAGACAGAGAATTCTACCAGAGCTCTGATAGGCTGGAGCCTGGTGATATAATCCTACCCCTAGGGGTCTCCCTCAGTTACGTCCACAAGCTAATGCAACATGAACTGTAACATCACCCCAGAGGGTCTCAAGTGAACGATATACAAGGGAGCTGAAGAACTCCCTAGAGCTGAAAACAGTATCCACCTACGAACCCATGGACTGCCCATGGCGAGGCATACCGGCAAAGAGAAGAACCGCGGTCGGCGGCTGCACCGCACCAGCGGCACTCCAACCAACAGCAGGGGTGGGTCCTGGACTGGTCTAGCAGTATTCCAGGAAAGGAAATTAACGGTAAGTGAAATTTCTCCTTCCAGTTCATACTGCTAGACCAGTCCAGACAAACGGGCAGTACCCAAGCTACCTGCGTTCAAGGGGGGGCAAGGCCGCCGACAGCTCAGCAACTCCAAAACGGACCTCCTGACGGGCATGAACGTCCAACCTATAATGATCGACAAAGGTGGACAGCGACGACCAAGTCGCCGCCCGGCAAATATTGAGAGGAACTACATGAGACCTCCCGGCCTACAAAGTTGCTTGCGCCCGAGAGGAGTGAGCACGGAGTCCCGGTGGAGCTGGCTCTCCCAGAAGAAGGTACGCCACCTCAATGGCTTCCGTAACTCATCTAAAAATGGTAGATTCGGAGGCTGCGGATCCCCGACGAGAACCCGCGAACAAGACAAAAGAGCAACAGTCATATGGAAGGGTCCCGCGACCCCCAGATACCGAAAAAGAACCTTCTTAAGGTCTACCGCCCGCAACGGAGACCGACCATTGTCACACTGCACCTTTGTTAAAGACGGAAAGAAAAGAGGCTGGTCAACAGTGAACGGCGTCAGCACTTTGGGCAACAAAGGAAGGGACAGTTCTCAGAGAAACGCCTTCGGAGGAAAACGAGAGATAGGGATGTCGACACGAGAGAGCCTGGAGCTCAGAAAGACGGCGTGCCGAAGTTATGGCCACCAAGAAGACTGCCTTCAGAGTCAAATCTAGAAGAGAATATGCCCTCAGCGGCTCAAAGGGAGGAGCAACGAGGGCACAGAGGACAAGCACGAGAGCTCACGCCTGCACAGGCGAACGCAGAGGAGGCCGGAAGGCCTAACTCCGTGGAGGAACCGAGACACGTCCAAATGCGAAGCTATCGATCACCCCGCTATAGGACTCCGAAAACAAGTTGAGGCGACCACTTGTACTCGCAAGGAATCGAGCACTAATCCCTTATCCACTCCGGCCTGTAAAAAGGACAGGATATCCGGAACACCGCAACGCCAGGGTGAGAGGTTATTTCGCGAACACCAACCATCAAGAGACGCCAAACCCGAGCGTAAGTCAGCGTCGTGGTAGACCGCCGCGCCGTGAGAAGCGCACGACCACGCTAGGCGAATAGCCGTAGCGAGCAAACCGGCGGCGTGGAATTGCCAGGCCGTAAGCGAGTAAGGAGCCGGGTCTTCCATCTCCACCGGTCCCTGAATCAGAAGGCTGAGAAACGCCTCGAGGCGGAGCATCGACGCCCCAGACAGACGGAATAGATCCGCATACCATGGTCCGCGAGCCCAACTCGGAGCCAGCAGGAGTACAGGGTCGCGACGGTCTCAGAGCCGCTGGAGAACCATGCATATCACGGATCAGGGAGGGAAAACACACCGGAGAAGATGAATCGGCCACGGTTGAGAGAGAGCATCTATGCCGTGCGTTCCCTCGTCCCTCCAATGGCCGAAGTACAGCGAAGCCGTGGCAGTCTGTGCCGTAGCCATTAGATCCATGGTCAGTAGGCCCCACAGGTGATCAATGGACCGGAACTCATCCGGCTGCAGAGCCCAGCCCCCGGGCTCCAGAGAGTGCCGGGTGAGAAAATCGGCCTACACATTGTTCACGCCTGCGATGTGCTGTGCCGACAGCATGAAGATGTTCCCCCGCCCACGGGAGGAGCAAACGCCTCTCCTGTGAGACATCCGGACATTGCGTGCCGCCTAGGCGGCTTAGGTAAGCAACCGTCGTGGCGTCGGACAGGATCCGAACCGCACACCGCCGCATTAGAGGCTGAAACTGAAGAAGGGCGAAGCGCACTTTCCGCGTCTCGAGAGGATTAATAGACCCTTGGGCTGCGCAAGGTGACCAACACCCCTGCGCCGAGGCTAAGCCGCAAGGCGCTCCCCAACCGGAGAGGTCGGCGATTGGCGTCACCAAGATCCAGCGCAGAGACTCCAGAGGGACCGCCCGTAGAAGATTGTGTGCCTGAAGCCACCAGCGGAGGCTGCGGCGCACCGGCAGAAGCAAAGGCAACCAGATTCGATAACTCTCCGATACCGGCGACCAACGAGATAGAAGCGCCGTTGGCAAGCAGCGCAAGAGCGCTCTTGCCCACGGAACGAGGGCTATCGTTGCTGCCATGGACCTCAAGAGTTGAAGGTAGCCCCAAAGGCGAGGCGCCGCTTGATCCAAGCAGCGGCGGAGCTGAAGAGAGATCTTCTGAAAACGTTCCTGAGGTAGAAACACCTGTCCCCTACGAGTGTCGCACCCAGCCCCGAGAGAATCCAGGACCTGAAGCATTCCAAAATAGATAGAGTAACGGCCCAGTCCTCCTTCCAACGGTGGACCGGGACGAATGGCATCTAAACGCTGGAGCCTTTAAATGAAGCAACATCCGCTGCCCATTGACGCAGGCTGAGCCATCTCCGAGCTACCGATACCGGTGCTAGGAAGCGAGCTGACAGCTGCAAGAGATCACAGAATGCCTCGCCCGGAATGCAGCAATGGATTCGAAATGAACCAACTCGGGAACACCTGGAAGCTGCGGAATCCACCGAAGGGAGGCCCGAGCTGCCAGACCTCCGCACACCTGCAAGAAGGAAATAGCGGGCGAAGGAAAACCGGACTGTAGCAGTCTCCCAACTCTTCAGGTCTGGCTGGTCGCGGAGCGCCTCTCCGCCCTCAACCGGAAGTGTGGTATGCCTGATGACCCTGGTCAGAATGCATCAACCGTCGGGTATTGCAGCCAACGGTCGAAGTGAAAGGGAGACCAAGGGTATAACCGACCAATACCGCGTGCCCTACGAATGCACTGGAAAATGGGATGCGGCTGCAACCGGATTTGAGAATCCGGAGGAGCAGGCGTGTCGGCTAGGGGGAGCGACTCCATCACCTGTGTGATTACAGCCGGCAACTCCTCTTACCGAAAAAGGCGGAGAACCGTCAGCGAAGAAAACAGACGGAGAATATTCCCCATCTCCGTACTCCAACGAGTCAGGGCTGACCTCCGAAGATTTAAAGTCTTCTTGAATATCCATAGTACCCCGCAAGGCACATGCTACGCCCCAAGGAGGACGTACTGCTCTAAAGTCTGAGGACTTATGGGACCACTTGCGAGACCATGCCATATGCTCGCCTGCTACTGGGCAGGTGTAGGAGATAATCCAAAAGACTCCAAAAGTCACAGGCGTCATGCCAGATGGAAGAGTGTGAGGAAGGCACTGTCAGTCAAGGCTGCTGTGGTCTCCAGCGGCTGTGGAAGCGACATGGGAGCTGACTGAATCTTCTCCTGCAGGAAGATCCTGCAGCAGGGGCTCTGAGGAGGGGGGAGATAAGGTGCTGATGAACCCAGCTAGCAACGCAGTGGGAATGGGGAAAGTCTCCGGGATGCAGGGTGCAGGTGGAACACAAGCAATCTATTAATGTCCCCTTCGGCTGATTACATATCACATATAATACAGCCAGAGAAAGAAGCATTGTAGAGACTTAAACCACCTTTCCTCTTCTTGTGTGGGGGTTTTTTTTTTTTTTTGCATTTAAAACAAAAAGCAAGGTAGGCTCAGGGAAACCCAAGAATCTTCAAGAAAAGGATTTTGAAACTCCACGTGCCTCCACAGCATGATTAAATGTGTGGAAACTGCTGTTTAGAGCTGTTTCCTCCAAAAAGAAACACTGAAGAGAAAAACAAAACGGCCGCTGGCACCGAAAAACTGTCAGGTATTCACTGAGCTGAGAAGGGAACTGTCAGTCATTCACTGTGCTGGCATAGAGAAACTTTCAAAGTCAGGGTAAGGCAATTACAGTAACTGAAAGTAGGGAAATTAGAGTGTGATCCCTCCGCAGCCATTCTGACCTCCATGGTAGGGGCTGAAAGGTGTTTCTGGGGAGGGATGTAGAAGCTCAAATCCAGCCGTAGGAAGATTACAGTGAGCATGCTTAATTAGTCCGAGCCCAAAACAGTCAGGATCCAAAACACTGACTTAAAATTCCAATCAAATGGTATATTGAATAAGACAGGTACAATATTCAGTAGGACGTACAAAGTAACCCGGCTGCAGTTTGTGGACTAAAAATTTAAAGTAGGAACTTCAAAACTCAGAGGCAGCCGGTCCGGATGCAGTTGAAATCATCCCAGAGCAGCTGAGGCAAGTAAGGAAAAAAAACAGGGTACTCAGTTTTCTTTCAGAAAATGATACCTGAACTTCCTGGAGGTATCCAAACTCTCGTGGTAAAGACTCAGCGCAGCGTAAAGCCAATGGAGAGCTCCACTGAAGCCAAGCTCAGGAGTTCCCAAGTTCATCTGGGGAAGCAAGATGCTGGGGGAAGAGCAGAGCTGATTCATGAGGTACCTGTGTTTCTTCTGACAGCCTATGCAGCGTAAACCTGAATAAGGCAAAGTGAGAACTAAAAACAAATAACTGCGTCCCGCAGGAACAGGCATTTAACAATATTTATTTTTATTTATTTATTTATTTTTTATTTAATTCTCTTATATACCGCGCTATTCTGCATCAGTGCGGTTTACATTGAACAAACTGAAATTACATTGAACAGGGCATTATAACTTGGAGATAACTATTTTACAGGGAACATGGGCTATGGAGGGTTAAGTGGCTTGCCCAAGACCACAAGGAGCACCTGTGGGACTAGAAACCCCAGTCCTTCCGGCCCAAGGTTGCTGTCCTCTAGTGGGATTTGAACCCCTGACCTTCCAGCCTGAAGTACCTTGCCCCAACCACTAGGCTACTCCTCCACTAGGCTACTCCTCCACCTCCTCCATAGGTAATGCCTCAGCCAGCCTTCTTTGTTGGGCACAGTGGGGGATGGAACCCATGAGCCCTGCACCATTGGTCAGTGTCTTAGCATTGTACTGTGGCTCTGAATTGCATCCTGTTCTCTATCCATGCCTTCCGTACTTTTTATTCATTATGTTAATACATAGGCAGAGAAAAAAGGAACCCCTTCACAACTCACAGCTAGCAAGTGTTGTGGAAAAAAACTTAAACAGCAATACAGCTGTTAGAAGCCAGCAGAGAAGTAATCTGGCTTCCCGCCAAAAACCGAGGCTCATTAGCTATTCAAAATGGCCGCCGGCAAAAATAAAACACAAAAAGAGTGAATTAAAACCCCCAAAAGCTAAGGAATTAACTTAAAAAGTCAAAGGAGAAGGTGGGAGGGTTGCAGGCATGAGAGAAATGCCTAAAATCGCTGAAAAATCAAGAAAAATAAATCAAGTTACCACTAGGGTTACCAACTGGCTCCAGATGCGCCCGACAGGCTTGATCCAGTCCTGGGTTTACCCCATTGCATGCAGGGACATGTAGTTCTGATTTCTCCATTGCACTCCATAAGAAAACCAAGACTACATGTCCCTGCATGCAATGGGGTAGGCCCAGGACTGGATCAAGCTTGTCGGGCGCATCTGGAGCCAGTTGGCAACCCTAGTTACCACATAGTTGCAGACAGCAGTGGGAGAAAGACAGTTTCTGTACTTACAGTACCGAAAGTGCAGAGAAGCCACGGACCGCTGCTCAAACCACTGCAGCTGCCTCACCACTAAAATCAGCCCCAGGGACTGGATTCTAGGAGGCTTATCATCCAGCTAAATAGCCCTCATGACTAGTGCTGGGGAGTCTGCACATCAGCGATCTCTACTGTGACAGAGGACACAGGAGCTTCAGCTGGAATCATCCTGGTGCTCAGATAACACTGGCAACTCAGGGCATAATCTCTCCAAGAGAAATCACAAAGAAATAAAGCATTTTAAATTTTGTTTGAAGGAGCAAAAAAAAAAAAAGCATCCAGATCTGCTGGAGACAGAGAAAAACTGAGGGAGACCCCTAGGGGTAGGATTATATCACCAGGCTCCAGCCTATCAGAGCTCTGGTAGAATTCTCTGTCTCCAAGATCTGCTGGCAGGGGTGCATAACCCGTTTGTCTGGACTGGTCTAGCAGTATGAACTGGAAATCGAGCTTTCACTTACACAGCACCTACTTTGTGGAACCAACTGCCTGCGGACCTAAGGTCAACTTCTGACTTGAAAGACTAGAAAAAAGCTAAAAACGCACCTCTTTCAAGAACTATTCAACCTGACCTAAACAATAAATAGAGACAAAAGAACCATTCCTCAATTTATAATGTCAATCACTAACCTATGAACTATCACAAGCCCAAGCATAAGGCTCTTCTCACATAAAAGTGTACATATGTATAAATGTTTATTCTTATGTTGAAATTACTCTGTAAATTCTAATGATTCTCACATGAAAATCAAATGTAAATTTAATTTCATCACAGTTGTAACCTTACGAAAATCTAAATGTAAATGTACCAATTCCTACCATATTTAGCTATGTTTGATGTGTAATGTTATCCGCTTCTGATCGCTGGAAGTAGCGGTATACAAATGCAAATAAATAAATTAAATAAATAAATAAATACAGAAAACCAAGACCAAGGGAGGAGGAAAGTATCCGCTGCCTCCCACCTCTGGGCCAGCCTCCAAGAGCAGAAGTGTGGCAGCTGTGCATTCTCTGGTCTGGCAAAGAGGTCGATTTCCAGGGTACCCCACTGCCGAAAGATCTCCCCTAGTACGGATAGGTTCAGTCTCCACTCGTAGGGTTGGAGAATGCGGCTCAGGTGGTTGGCCAGTATATTGTCCTGGCCCGGCAAGTACACCACCTTGAAGGAGATGTTCTTCCCTGCCACGAAGTACCAGAGACGCACTGCTTCCCAAAAGAGGTGATACAAGCCCGTGCTCCCCTGCTTGTTGATGTAATAAATCGCTACCTGGTTGTCCATCTGAACTTGAACCATCTGTCCTTCCAGATGGTCCGGAAGACCCGCAGGGCATGATAGACTGCCTGGAGCTCCAGCAGGTTGATCTGAGAGACACTCTCCTCTGGTGATCATGGGCCTTGTGACTGCAGGTAATTGTAGTGAGCCCCCAACCCAGCTTTGACACATCCGTGGTGAGGATGTACTGCACTGGTGGGGCCTGGAAGGGCAGGCCAGTTCTGAGATTGAGATGGTTCTGCCACCAGGTCAGACAGGTTGTTAAGGCTGGTGTAACATGGATGCGGTCCTCTAGGAAGCCGTAAGCTTGTGTCCACTGGGCGTTGAGCGTCCATTGAGCCTGCTGCACGCACAGGTGGGCAAAAGGGATCACATGGACAATAGACGCCATGAGCTACAAGAGGCGGAGCATAGTCCGGGCTGTCACTGGCATTGCGCCCAATCCAGTGGTAGGAAAGTTCTCGCCCGGGTGGAGTCTAGTAGGGCCCCAATGAACTTCATGCACTGCGTGGGGAAGAGGTGCGACTTCGGGAAGTTCACCACAAAGCCCAGGTGCTGCAATAGGCCTAGACTGTGCTGTGTCGCATTGCACGCTTCCTCTGGTGAGCCAACCCACATGAGCCAGTCATCCAGATATGGTAATGCGAACACCCCGAGAAGTCGGAGGCGAGCGGCCACGACCGCCAGGCATTTCGTGAACACCTGAGGGGTCGAAGCAAGGCCAAAGGGGAGCACCCTGTCCTGGTAGTGGCAGCCCAAGATGATGAACCGGAGGCACAGATGGTGCCTTAAATGGATCAAGATGTGGGTATAGGCATTTTTGAGAACCAAGGAGCATAGCCAATCTTCCTGCAGGAAGTAAGGCAGCAAGGTTCCAAGGAATACCATCTGGAACTTTTCCTTGAGCAGGAAGCAGTTGAAGTCCCAAAGATCCAGGATATGCCTGAAGACCCCTGTCTTCTTGGGAACCAGGAAGTAAGTGTAGTTACTCACCTGTAACAGGTGTTCTCTAGGGACAGCAGGAATCAGTCATCACATATGGGTGACGTCAGAATCAAAGGAGCCCACGCAGAGCATTTCCCAGCTTTCAAAGAAAGCCTTTGGGAATGCCACCATGCATACATGGTCCCCTTCCCGCCAAAGGGTGCTATCTTGATCAGTCAGATGACATAGCTCAGGCAAAGCCAAAAAATACCAAGAACAGTGGCAACTCCAAGAGGAGGTGGATGGGTTGTGAAGACTAATTCCTGCTGTCCCTGGAGAACACCTGTTACAGGTGAGTAACTATGCTTTCTCCAGGAACAAGCAGGAAGTCAGTCCTCACATATGGGAATCCCCAGCTACAGTCTACCAAGGACCTGTAGAAAAATGCCATGGCGAAACGTGAGCAGTCACTGGTAACCGGAGACAGCTCAAGGACCCCGGGTGACCGGAAGACCACTCTCCCACTAGCCGCAGAAGAAGGGTCAGAGGACAGGAGTTGCTTAAATCCCGAACAGATTACGGAGTACAGAGTGTCCGAAGGCAGTGTCCCAATGGAACTCCCTCTCCAGGCTGTAATGTGTCACGAACGTGTTAGCCAAGGACAAAGTTACGGCTTGGCAGATATCCGCCAGTGGCACAGAGCGCAGATGGGCTACCGATGCCGCCCTCGCCCGAACACCATGCGTCATGACTCGACAGTCCAGGGGCAGTCCTACCTGAGCCTGGGCGAAAGTGATGCAATCTCCCACCCAGATGGAGAGGGTCCAATTAGTGACCACAAGCCCAATGCGGACAGGGTCGTAGGAGACGAAAAGAAGCTTAGACTGGGGGTGAAGCTGCATATGCTGCAGGTAGAAGGAGAGAGCCCTCCTGCAGTCAAGCATATCAACGCCCGATCGGAGTGAGATTTCGGGAAGAAGGTCGGCAGTACTATCTCCTGGTTGAGGTAGAAATCCGAGACAGCCTTTGGGAGAAACGTGGGGTGCGTTTGGAGAAAAAAACCAGGTTCCCGTAGAATCTTGTATAGGGGGGGGGTCAGCCATCAGGGCCTGAAGCTCACTGACCCTCTGGGCCAAGGTGAGGGCCACCAGAAAAACCACCTTCCAGGAAAGGTGCACAAAACGAGCAGGACATCATTGGCTCAAAGGGCGTCTAAGTCAGCCACGTGAGGATGACGTTGAGGTCCCACTCCGCCGGAGACGGCCGGATGGGGGGCTTGGAAAGAAGCAGCACACGCATGAAGCAGGAAACCAAGGGTTGACCGAGAGGGGTCTTCCCCCAACAGAGAGGTGGTTAGATGAGATGGCGCTCAGGTAGACCCTGACCAAGTTGGACTTCAAGCCTGCCTGCGAGAGATGGAGCAGGTACTGCAGGACCAAATGTGTATGGCAAGAGAACGGGTCGGCCCAAATCTCCACGCACCACACCGAGAACCGACACCACCTGAAGGCGTAAGCCCTTATAATCGAGTCCCTGCGCGAGGCCAGCAGTATGTCCTCGACCTCCACCGGGAGATGAAGGGGGGCTAGAGCGACCCGCTCAGCCGCCAAGTCGTGAGGGATAAGGTCCTCAAGTTCTGGTGAAGTAGCAGACCTTCCTCCTGCGTAAATAAGCTTGGCGCATCACACAGGGGAACCAGAGGCTGTGAAGAGAGGCGGAGCATCAGCGGGAACCAGGGTTGTCGAGACCACTGCGGGGCCACAAGAATCACTGAGGCCCTGTCCCGCTGTATCTTGAGGAGAGTTTGCGCTATGAGGGGAAACGCATACAGGAGGCCACGGTCCACGACAGGAGGAAGGAGTCGGAGGCTTCCTTGTTCAGGTGTGGAACAGGGCCACAGAACCGTGAGAGCTGTGAGTTTGCTGGGCTGGTGAAGAGGTCTAGGACCGGGGTCCTCCAATGCCGGAACAGCTGCTGTGCAGTCTGTGGGCAAAGGTGCCACTCGTGCGGCTGGAGGAGCCGGCTCAACCTGTCTGTCAGGACATAGTCCTAGCCCAGGAGAAAGGTGGCTCATAGGGTTATGCCCTGGCAACCCGCAAAGAACCACAGGGCTGCCGCCTCCAGGCAGAGCTTTAAGTCGGTGCCCACTTGCTTGTTCATAAAGAACATTGCTACTCGGTTGTCCATCTGGACAAGCACCACCTGGTAGTGAACGCGCTGCCTGAATGCCCGGAGGGTGAGGAGGAACGCCTGGAGCTCGAGCAGGTTGAACGGCTGCCGGGACACCTCCAGGGTCCAAGTCCCCTGCGTGCAGAGCTCGCCGCAATGGGCTCCCCAGCCTATAAAGCATAGTTACTCACCTGTAACAGATGATCTCCAGGAACAGAAACAATTTAGTCTTCACATATGGGTATCGTCGGTACCGACGGAACCTGCGCGGGAACGCTCCCCAGCATCCAATTAGAAAGCTTTTGGGAGCAACCCACAGCGCCTGCGTGCTGCCTTCCCGCTTTTCCCAACTGTCTCTCTCCAGCTGAGTTTAAAGCTGAGACAAAGAGAGAGAGAGAGAGGGAAAGAAAAAAAGAGAGAGATAGAGAGATACAACTCCTAAGGGAGGTGGGTGGGTTGTGAAGACTAAATTCCTGCTGTTCCAGGAGATCACCTGTTACAGGTGAGTAAGCGTAGTTACTCACCTGTAACAGGTGTTCTCCAGGAGCAGCAGGAATCAGTCCTCACTTATGGGTGACGTCGGCGCCGACGGAGCCCTCGCGGAGCAATTTTCCCCAGCTTTCAAAGAAAGCCTTTGGGAATTGCAGCGCGCATGCGCGGTAGTCTTCCCGCCCGAAGGTGCCATCTTAGCCAGTCAGATGACATAGCTAAAAAGACAGCATAAAAATTTGCAAAAAGAACATAAGCAGACGATTGCAACTCCAAGGGGAGGAGGAGGGTAGTGAGGACTGATTCCTGCTGCTCCTGGAGAACACCTGTTACAGGTGAGTAACTACGCTTTCTCCAGGACCAAGCAGGAAGTCAGTCCTCACTTATGGGACTCCCAAGCTCAAGGCTACCGGAGACCCTAAGCACAAAAATGAGCTCCCTCTAGCTCAGCAGCACAGAAGGAAAGAATCTTCGCTGAATTATCACCCACCGGTAGCCCACATCCGGGATGGAGGGTAGGAGTTGCTCAGACCTCAAAGAGATTACGGAGGACTGCCTGTCCGAAAGCACTGTCCCTACGGGACTCCCTCTCGAGACAGTAATGGACCGCAAAAGTCTGGCTCGAAGACCAAGTAGCGGCCCGGCAGATGTCTGCCAGCGGAACAGAGCGGAGGTAAGCCACTGACGTGGCCTTTGCCCGAACGCAATGAGCCGTGACTCGACTTTCTAAGGCGAGTCCGGCTGCCCCATAAGCCCAAGAGATACAGTCCGCAACCCAGATGGACAGAGTACGCTTGGAGACCGGGAGCCCCAATTTATTGGGGTCAAAGGACACAAAAAGCTGCGCAGCTTTACGGTGCTCCCGCGTACGGTCAAGGTAGAAGTTCAACGCCCTTCTACAGTCCAGGGTATGGAGGACCGTCTCAGCTCGGCTGGAGTGTGGTCTGGGAAAGAAGGTTGGAAGTACCACCTCCTGATTCAAGTGAAAAGGGGAGACCACTTTAGGCAGAAACTTTGGGTGAGTCCGTAGGACTACCCTATTCTTGTAGAACCGAGTGTAGGGGGGATCAGACACGAGGGCCTGTAATTCACTTACGCGCCTAGCGGAAGTGAGGGCTATCAAGAACAGCGTTTTCCAAGACAGAAAACGGAGAGAGCAGGTAGCCATAGGTTCAAAAGGCGGACAGGTGATCCGCTGTAAAACCACATTCAGGTCCCAGTCAGGCGCTGGCGGGCGCAGAGGTGGTTTAAGTAGTAGGAGACCTCGGAGAAACCTCGCTACGAGAGGGTCGTTGGAGAGAGGTCTGCCGTCCACCAGCACATGATGTGCGGAAAGAGCACTGAGGTGAACTTTGACGGAGTTGGACTTAAGTCCCAGATTAGAGAGGTGTAGCAAGTACTGTAAGATCACCGACACCGGGCAGGAGAAGGGATCCTGAGACTGTTGGGTACACCAGACTGCAAAGCGACGCCATTTAAGGGCGTAGCATTTGCGGGTAGAAGGCCGTCGCGAAGCCAAGACGACCTCCTCCACCTCTGCCGGCAAGAGGAGAGGAGCAAGGACTACCCTCTCAGCAGCCAGGCCATGAGGTTGAGAGACCTGAGGTTGGGGTGCAGTAGGGACCCCTGATCCTGGGTGAGGAGATCCGGTTGCACCCCCAGAGGGATTGGATCCTCCACCGCCAGTTGCAGCAAGAGCGGAAACCACGGCTGCCTGGGCCAGCGAGGGGCCACCAGGATCATGAAAGCTTTGTCTCGGAGAACCTTGAAAAGGGTCCGAGAGACTAACGGGATGGGAGGGAAAGCGTACAGAAGGCTCCCCGACCATGAGATCAGAAAGGCGTCCGCCGCCACCCGAAGGGGGTGAGGCTGACGAGAGCAGAAGCGAGGAAGCTGCCGGTTGTGAGGACTGGCAAAGAGATCCACTGTGGGGAGGCCCCACCTGAGGAAGAGCTTCTGAACGATCAAGGGGTCCAGACGCCACTCGTGCGGCTGGAGGACCCTGCTGAGTTTGTCCGCCAGGCAATTTTCTTGGCCCGGGAGATAAACTGCCTTGAGGAGAATGCCGTGACTGACGGCCCAAGAGCAGAGCTTCTGTGCCTCCCGGCAGAGGAGGAAGGAGCCCGTGCCCCCCTGCTTGTTCACGTAGAACATGGCAACTTGATTGTCCGTCTGGACAAGGACGGACTGTTGGGAGGTCAGGTGGGAGAAGGCCTTGAGAGCTAGGCGGATCGCCCTGAGCTCCAGGAAGTTGATCTGCTGAGCAGACTCCCACTTGGTCCAGAGGCCCTGAGTACGTGCCTCTTGGCAATGGGCTCCCCAGCCCAGGAGGGATGCATCGGTGGTCAGCACCCGGGTCGGCTGAGGTGACTGGAAAGGCATTCCCAATACCAGGTGCGGCTGCCGGAGCCACCACCGGATAGACGAGACCAGCGGCTCGGAGACGCGCACCAGGTCTGCTAGGCCGCCCGTGGCCTGTCGCCACTGCTGGCGGAGACACCACTGAGCAGGCCGCATATTCAGGCGGGCATTGGGCGTCACATGGACGGTGGAAGCCATATGGCCGAGCAGTCTCAGGAAGCGCCTGGCGGAGACCAGGGGCTGGCTGCGAAAGCGGTCGGCTAGGTCCATGAGCCGCTGAGCCCTGTCGAGCGGTAGGTACGCTCGCGCCTGAGGGGTGTGCAGCCTTGCGCCGATGAACTCGAGATCCTGTGAGGGGAGCAAAGTGGACTTTGCGAAGTTGATGACAAAGCCCAAGCGCTGCAGCAGAGTCACCGTGCGGCACGTGGCGGTGGTGACCTCCTGAGCGGATGCTGCTCTGATGAGCCAGTCGTCGAGGTACGGAAAAACATAGAGGCCGTGAAGCCGGAGATGGGCCGCCACGACCGCGAGACATTTTGTGAAGACTCGCGGTGCGGAGGACAGGCCGAAGGGCAGTACTCTGTACTGGTAATGATTTCCTGCCACCACAAACCTTAGGTATTGGCGGTGGCTTGGGTGGATGAGGATGTGCGTGTAAGCATCCTTTAGATCCAAGGAGCATAGCCAATCTCCCTGCTGGAGGTAGGGCAGAAGGATTTCAAGGGTAAGCATTTTGAACTTCTCCCGCACAAGGAACTTGTTGAGGTTGCGCAAGTCCAGGATGGGTCGGAGGCCTCCTGTTCTCTTTGGTATCAGAAAATACCTTGAATAGAAGCCCTGACCTCTCAGGTGGTGTGGCACCGGTTCCACCGCCTGATCCTGCAGAAGACCTGCTAACTCCTGAAGGAGCAACTCCCTGTGCAGAGGGGGGCGCGGAGGCTCTCCCGGAAAATAGGAGGGAGGGACCTGATGGAAGTGGAGAAGGTAGCCCTCTCGCATGACCTGAAGCACCCAGGCATCTGCGGTGATGCTGGACCACCTGTCGGCGAAGTGAACCAGCCGGCCTCCGGTGCTGGGGGGAACCAGCGGGGGGGGGGAGAGGCTATGCTGAGCGAGTCAAAAGCCCCCACCCTGCTGAGCAGGGGCTGGTGGCGCAGGCTTGGGGGCTTGCTGCCTACGGGACCCGTTACCCCGTCCCTTGGCCTGCTGTCCCTGTTGGGGAGCTGCAGGGGCCTGATAATGGGGGTATTGTTTGTAGGCAGCCGCCTTCCTCGGGTAAAAGGTCTTTTTTCCCGAGCCCTTCTTTTTCTGGGAAGGGGCGGAGGTCTTCCTAGAAAGCCTGGTCCTGGTGAGAGTCTCAGTCTCAATTTGTGCAGCCTTTTCCGCCATGGGCTTGCCAAAGAGGTTTTCGCCTCGGCAGGGGACATCGACCAACTTGTCCTGTACCCAGGGCTCAAGGTCGGACGACTGAAGCCAAGCCTGTCGGCGGGCACCGATGCCGGCTGCGGCTACTCGAGCCGAGGCTTCAAAGCCATCATAGCCTGCTCGGGACATGAACTTTGAGCATTCCCGAATACCTGTGGACAAGGCTAGGAACCTCCGCAAGGGTTCCTCGGACAAACCAGCGGAGAAGCCGGCTAGCTCTTTAGCCAGATCCCTGAGATACATGCCCATGTAGAGCTGGTAAGTCTGGACACGACAGGCGAGCATAGAGCCCTGGAAGCACTTTTTGCCAAGGCCATCCAGGTTACGGGCCTCCCTTCCAGGAGGCACCGAGGAGTGCATCTTCTGGCTCTTAAGACGATGCATGGCCGATTCCACTACCATGGAATGGTGTGGCAACTGCGCCTTTTGAAAGCCAGGGCTCTTGCGGACTCGATAGATAGAATCGACCCGCTTGCTCAGGACCGGCGAGGAGGCCGGACTCTCCCACATGCGGAAGAGTAGTCGTTCCAGCATAGGAGGAACCGGCACAGTAAAGTGCTCCCTCGCGGGAGAGTCATACTGGAGGGCGTCGAGCTCTTCGGCTCGAGGCTCCTCCTCGGGGTCCGCAGGGAAGGCCAAAGCCTTGGCCATATCCCTAACGAAATCCGAGAACCGGGCATCCTCCGGGGGGGACTGCTTCCGAGGCTCGGACTCCGGAGAGTCCGATGGGACACACCGAGTCCGGAAAGAATCAGGTGACTCTTCCTCCTCCGACTCCCAGACCGACTCCGACGAGGACTCGGTGGGGTCGGCTCGGGCAGGGTGCGGCGCCAGCCGCCCCGACGCCGAGGGAGTCGGCGTCGGCGACCTCGGTCCCGAACGGGAGGCCGAGGGCGACCTCGACCGAGGATCGACTCGAGTTCTCATCGACTCGAGGATCGGCTCGGTCTCCGGGGTCGACTTGGACGTCGACGTCCCGGCGGTCGGGGCAGCGACGCCAGCGAAGCCAGCGAGCAGTGCCCGCTGCTGGTCCATGAAGGCAGACAATCTGCTCTCCAAGGCCGTCAACCTGAGTCCGAGCTCAGGCGACCCAGCAGCCCCCGACTCGGGCCCCGACGGCGTCGGGCCCGACGTCGGCTGACGCGGAGGCGAGTCCAGAAGGACAACAGGACTTACCCGGGCAGGCATCTCCGACTCCAGGCGAGGTCGCTTCGGGAGGTGTTCCTTCTCCAAGGACCCGGGGCGGCTGTCGGGGCTATGCGACCTGGCCCTCGCGGAGCCAGGAGCGTCCACCGACGCCGCCCTCGCGGGTTTTGCCTTCCGTCGATGGTCCCCGGAGGGAGAACCCCGGTCGGAGGAGCTCCGTCGACGGTCCGAACTGGAGCCTTTCGACAGTGAGGCCTCCGACGAGGTCCGGGTACGGCTGGGGTCAGCGAAGATTCTTTCGCGCTGATGCCGCCGACTTCTCAACGCCTTCGAGGACAGTTTGCTGCAGGGCCCACAGATCAGTTCCTCGTGATCTGGGCCCAGGCAGCGGAGGCAAAGGTCGTGTGAGTCGGTGAGTGACATATTTCGGTCACACCGACCACACCGCTTAAAGCCACTGGCAGCCATCGGGGGAAAAAGGGCCCCTGCGAGGTCAAAGGACCGGGCTGCCAGGGAAAAAACGAAAACGAAAGCTGACTAAGTCAGAAAAACCGAAAAACCGTTAGAGGACTCGAGACCGGCGTCGCGAGTCCGGGCGGGAAAACGACCGGCGTCGATCGAAAGAAAAATGGATAAATACAGAGGAAAATCAACTTTTTCGCGGGGACAAGACGGGGACGTCTGTAGGGCTCCGCGGAAAAAAGAAGACTGGCTAAGATGGCACCTTCGGGCGGGAAGACTACCGCGCATGCGCGCTGCAATTCCCAAAGGCTTTCTTTGAAAGCTGGGGAAAATTGCTCCGCGAGGGCTCCGTCGGCGCCGACGTCACCCATAAGTGAGGACTGACTTCCTGCTTGGTCCTGGAGAAACTATGCTATCTCCAGGAACAAGCAGGAATGTAGTCTTCACATATGGGGATTCCCTAGCTACAGATGCCAGGGAGAAACCCCAGAAGTTGTGTACCCTTTTGACAGGGTTCCACTTCCCCCATGTATCTCTGGCATCCTACCAGGGACGGTGGGTAGGAGTTGATTAAGTATGGAACAGGTGTTGAAGAACAGCCTGACCAAACAAGGCATCCCGGCGGGAGTCCTTGTGCAAGCAGTAATGGGCTGTGAAGGTATTAACTGAGGCCCAGGTAGCTGCTCGACAGATGTCGTCGATAGACACAGAGTGAAGATGAGCCATAGAGGCTGCCATGGCTCTCACATTGTGTGCTGTGACATGGCCTTCAAGAGGAAGGTTCTTACTCCGATAGGCAAAAGATATACACTGTGCAATCCAGTTGGACAGTGTTCTTTTGGAGAATGGAAGTCCTAAATGACTAGGATCAAAAGCAACAAAGAGTTGAGAGGACGTTCTATATTGCTGAGTCCTTTGTAAGTAAAAGGACAAAGCTCTTTTACAATCCAAAGTATGAAGATTCCTTTCTGCATTAGAGGCATGAGGCCTTGGGAAAAAAACAGGAAGGAAAACTGCTTGGTTTAAATGAAAAGGTGAAACCACCTTTGGCATAAAGGGAGGATGAGTCCTAACAACTACCTTATCATGATGGAACCTTGTATAAGGAGGATCAGCCACCAATGCTTGCAACTCACTGATGCAACGTGCTGATGTCATTGCAATAAGAAAAAAAACCTTCCAGGAAAGGAATTTCAAAGAGGTAATAACCAATGGTACAAAAGGCGGCTTCATGAGCTGGCCAAGAACCAGATTTAAATCCCATGCCACCGGTGGTGGCTTAACGGGAGGCTTAGTTAGGAGAAGGCCTCTCATAAATCTCACTATGAAAGGATGAGAGGAAATAGGCTGCCCATTTAAAGGTTTGAGAGAAGCTGCAATAGCACTCAAATGAACTCTCACTGAATAGGTCTTAAGCCCTGCATTAGACAAATGAAGGAGATATTCCAGTAATGATTCCAGAGGTATTGCAAGAGGGTTGAGACCCTTCTGCGAACACCATATGGTAAACCTTTTACACTTGAAAGCATAAGAGCGTCTTGTGGATGGTTTCCTGGAAGCATAAAGCATATCCTTTACTTGCTAAGAAAGGTTAAGACCATGAAGTTCTAGGCTTTCAGCAACCAGGCATTGAGATGTAGAGACTGGGGATTGGGATGCCACAGCATCCCGTCCTCCTGGGATAGGAGATCTGGAGCAGATCCTAACTCCAGAGATGGAGCTTGAGAGAGCTGTAAAAGCAGAGGGCACCACACTTGTCGTGCCCAATGTGGGGCTATGAGAATCATATGGCCTCTGTCTCTCTTAAACTTGAATAAAGTTCTGGGAATTAGGGGAATGGGTGGGAAGGCATACAGAAAGTCCCGACCCCAATGGAGGAGGAAGGCATCCCTGGCCTGACAACCCTGAGCCGGAATTCTGGAACAGAACCGGGGAGGTTTGGCATTCAGCAGACTTGCAAAGAGGTCTATGTCTGAGGTTCCCCAAAAGAGTAGTTACTCACCTGTAACAGGTGTTCTCCAGGAGCAGCAGGAATCAGTCCTCACATATGGGTGTCATCGGCGCCGATGAAGCCCCAGCAGAGCATTTCCCCAGCTTTCTATGAAAGCCTTTGGGAATGCAGGCACGCATGCGCGGGTCCCTTCCAGCCTAAAGGTGCCATCTTACCTCAGTCAAATGACATAGCTAAGAACAGCACACAAAAATGAAAAATAAACTATGCACAACTGCAACTCCAAGGGGAGGAGGGAGTGTTGTGAGGACTGATTCCTGCTGCTCCTGGAGAACACCTGTTACAGGTGAGTAACTACTCTTTCTCCAGGACCAAGCAGGAAGTCAGTCCTCACATATGGGTGACTCCCAAGCTCTGGGCTACCGAGGAACCCAGGCTGAACAAGAGAACTCCCTCTAGTCCCAGCAGCAAAGAAAGGCTTTTCAAGGACACAACCTCCACCGGTAGCCCAACAGAGGGCAGGAGTTGCCTAAACCTCAAAATGATTCCGGAGTACTGCTTGGCCAAAAGCACTGTCCCTAAGGGACTCCCTTTCCAGGCAGTAATGGGCCGCAAAGGTCTGGCTTGAAGACCAAGTTGTAGCCCTGCAGATGTCTACCAAGGGCACAGAGCGGAGATGATCCACTGAGGCAGCCATTGCCCTGACTCGGTGGGCCGTAACCCGACCCTGCAAAGGAAGGTCAGCCGCCTTATAAGCCCAGGTGATACAGTCAGCTACCCAGATGGACAAGGTACGCTTGGACACAGGCAACCCCAACTTATTGGGGTCAAAGGAGACGAAGAGCTGGGTAGCCCTTCTATGCACCTGCGTATGGTCAAGGTAGAAGGATAAGGCCCTCCTACAGCCCAGGGAATGCAGGACTGCTTCAGCCTGGCTTGCATGAGGCCTAGGGAAGAATGTTGGAAGAACCACCTCCTGGTTGAGGTGGAAAGAGGAGACAACCTTAGGGAGGAACTTGGGATGAGTCCTAAGGACTACCCTGTTCCTATAAATCCTGGGGTAAGGCCTATCACAGACCAGGGCCTGAAGCTCACTTACTCGCCTAGCCGAGGTAAGGGCTATCAGGAAGAGTGTCTTCCAGGATAGGAAGCGTAGCGGACAAGTAGCCATCGGCTCAAAAGGTGGGCGAGTCAGTTGCTGCAAGACCACATTCAGCTCCCACTCAGGGGCAGGAGGACGGATAGGAGGCTTCAGCAAAAGCAAGCCCCTAAGAAGGCGGGACACCAAGGGGTGACCAGACAGAGAATGTCCCTCCACCAGAGAGAGGTGAGCTGCTAGAGCTGAGAGGTGGACCCGAACAGAATTGGATTTAAGACCTTGATTTGACAAGTGCAGTAAGTACTGAAGGACTACTGGCACAGTACAGGAGAAAGTATCTTCTGTACGTAGCTGACACCACACAGAAGACCTCTTCCATTTGAGAGCATAGGTTTTCCTAGTGGACTGTTTCCTAGAGGCTAGGACAACCTCCTCAACATCCTGAGGCAGGCCCCAGAGAGCCAAAACTACCCTTGCAGCCTCCAGGCCATCAAATTGAGAGCTTTCAGATTGGGGTGCAGAAGGGAACCCTGCTCCTGTGAGAGAAGGTCGGGTTGCAACCCCAGAGGTAGTGGAGGATCCACCGCCAGTTGAAGCAGAAGAGGAAACCAAGGCTGTCTCGGCCACCTGGGAGCCACCAGCAGGACCGAGGCCTTGTCCTGAAGAATCTTGAAGAGAGTTCGGGCCACCAAGGGCGTGGGAGGAAACTCATAGAGGAGGCCCTGAGATCAGGATATCAGAAAAGCATCCGCTGCTATTCGCAGAGGATGCGGTTGCCTGGAGCAGAACATTGGCAGTTGCTTGTTCGTTGGGCTGGCAAAGAGATCTATCAAAGGGAGACCCCATTTCAGGAAGATCTTCTGAACTACTGAAGGATGCAGCTGCCACTCGTGGGGCTGCAGTATTCTGCTTAATCTGTCTGCCAGGTAGTTGTCCTGGCCTGGAAGGTACACAGCCTTGAGGAGCATGTTGTGCTTGAGGGCAAAAGAACAAAGGTCCTGAGCCTCCCGACAAAGGATCCTGGACCCAGTTCCGCCCTGTTTGTTCACATAAAACATGGCAACTTGGTTGTCTGTCTGAATCAGGACAGACTGGTGAGCCAGGGTAGGAGTGAAAGCTTTGAGAGCTAATCGAATAGCTCTAAGTTCGAGGAGACTGATCTGCTGTGCAGCTTCCCAGGGAGACCAGAGGCCCTGGGTGCACTTGCCCAGACAATGAGCTCCCCAGCCCTGCAGGGAGGCGTCTGTGGTCATCACTACTGTGTACCCTGGAATCTGAAAAGGCACCCCCTTCAGTAGATTGGGTGGGTGCAGCCACCAGTTGAGGGAGTGCAGAAATGGTCTGGACACCCTTATCCTGTCTCTGAGGCTGCCTGTGGCCTGTGACCACTGAGCCCGAAGGCACCACTGTGCAGGCCTCATATGGAGCCTGGCATTGGGGATCACATGTACTGTCGAAGCCATGTGGCCTAGAAGCCTCAGGCAGAGTCTGGCAGAGACCACGGACCTGCTGAGAAACTGATTTGCCAAGGCCATCAACCTTTGGGCCCTGTCTGCTGGCAAGAAAGCCTTTGCCAGCAGAGAGTCCAGCCTTGCTCCTATGAACTCCAAGTTCTGGGAGGGTAGCAAAGTGGACTTTGCAAAGTTTATGACAAACCCCAGCCTTTGGAGAAGAGCAATAGTGCTGAGGGTGGCTTGTTTGGCCTCCTGGCACGTCTGACCCCTGATGAGCCAATCGTCTAGATAGGGGAAGACAAAGATGCCATGGTTTCTCAGGTAGGCCGCCACCACTGCTAGGCACTTTGTGAAGACTCTGGGGACGGAGGTGAGGCCGAAAGGCAGCACTCTGTACTGATAATGGTTTCCTCCCACAATGAACCTGAGGTACTTTCTGTGGTCTGGATGAATGAGGATGTGAGTGTACGCATCCTTTAGATCTAAAGAGCATAGCCAATCTCCCTGCTGGAGGTAGGGCAGAAGTGTCCCAAGAGTAAGCATCATGAACGTCTCCTTCCCTAGGAACTTGTTGAGGTTCCTGAGGTCCAGAATGGGTTGAAGGCCACCGGTTCTTTTGGGCACCAGGAAATACCTGGAGTAGAAACCGTGACCTTGTAAGTGGGGAGGCACAGGCTCCACCGCCCTGTCCACCAACAGACCATGAAGCTCTTGTAGAAGAAGGTCTGTGTGCAGGGGAGGCCTTGGAGGCTCCCCTGGAAAATATGGCGGAGGCAGTTGGTGAAAATGGAGGGCATAGCCCTTGTGGACTATCTCCAGCACTCAACTGTCCCCGGTGATAAGGGGCCACTGGTGGGCAAAGAGGGCGAGGCGACCTCCTGTGCAGGGTTGGGAGAGCAGTGGAGGAGAGGCTACGCTCAAGGAGTCAAAAACCCCCACCTTGCTGAGTGGTAGCAGGGGCCTGAGGCTTGGGGGTCCTCTGCCTACGGGGCCCATTACCCTGGCCCTTGGCTTGCTGACCCTGGGGGGCAGCTTGGGCAGCCTGATATTGCGGGTACTGTTTGTAGGCAGTGCCCTTCCTCGGGTAAAAGGGCTTTTTACCCGAGCCCTTCTTTTTATGAGAAGGGGCAGAGGTCTTCCTCGACAGCCTTGTCCATGTGAGGTGCTCAGTTTCGAGCTGAGCGGCCTTCTCGGTCATGGGCTTGCCAAAAAGGTTTTCACCTCTGCAAGGGACATTGACCAACTTGTCCTGAACCCATGGCTCGAGGTCCGATGACTGCAGCCATGCCTGGCGTCGAGCCGTGATGCCGGCTGCCGCAACTCGGGCCAAAGCCTCAAAGCCATCGTAGGCGGCGCGGGACATGAACTTCGAGCAGTCCCGAATCCCCGAGGACAAGGACTTAAATCTCTGCAAGGGTTCCCCGGAGAGACCAGCAAAGAACCCGGCCAACTCCTTGGCCAGATCCCGCAAGTACATGCCCATGTTCAGCTGGTAGGACTGGACACAGCAAGCAAGCATCGAGCCCTGGAAGCACTTTCTACCGACGCCATCGAGATTCCGGGCCTCCCTGCCAGGGGGCACCGCGGAGTGCATCTTCTGGCTCTTCAGACGATGCATGGCCGATTCCACAACCATAGAATGGTGTGGTAGCTGTGCCTTCTGAAAACCAGGGCTCTTTCGGAGTCGACAGATCGAATCGACTCGCTTGCTGAGAACCGGCGCCGAGGCCAGTGCCTCCCACATACGGAAGAGGAGTCATTCCAGCATCGGAAGAACCGGAACAGTAAAGGCATCCTTCGGAGGAGAGTCATACTGTAGAGCCTCGAGCTCTTCAGCTCGAGGCTCCTCCTCGGGGTCGGCCGGAATAGCCAAGGCAGCAGCCATATCCCGGACGAACTCCGAGAACAGAGTATCCTTCGGGGGGGGGACCTACTCCGGGGCTCAGGCTGCGGTGAGTCCGACGGGACGCACCGAGTCTTGAAGGTATCAGGAGACTCCTCGTCCTCCGTCTCCCAAGCTGACTCGTCCGAGGAGGAGTCAGGGTCCAATCCCGCGGGGCCCTGGAGCACCTGCCCCGACGCCCTCGGCACCGGCGTCGACGCCCTCGGCACCGGCGTCGGCGCCCTCGGCACCGGCGTCGACGCCCTCGGTCCCGAACGGGAGGTCGAGGGAGACCGCGATCGACTCCGAGCCACGATGGACTCGAGTATCGGCTCGGTCTCCGGGGTCGACTTCGAAGTCGATGTCTCGGTGGTCGGGGCAGATGCGCCAGACAGGCTGTCCATCAGTGCCCGCTGCTGCTCTATGAAGGCAGACAATTTGCTCTCCAAGGCTGTCATCCTGAGACTTAGCTCGGGAGATGCAGCAGCCACCGACTCGGGCCACGGCAGCGCCGGGCCCGACGTCGGCTCCCTGGGAGGAGAGTCCTCGAGGACTACGGGGCTTACGTGTCCAGCAGACTCCGGCTCCAAGCGAGGAACTTTTGCAGGCTTCTCGTGTTCCAAGGGCCCGGGGCGACGGTCGGGGGTCTTAGACCTGGCCCTCGAGGGGCCAGGGACCTCCTCCTCCGACGCCCTCGCGAGCCGCTTCTTCCTCTTGCGTTCCCGGTCGGGGGACCCCCTGTCCGAGGAGCTTCGACGGCGCTCGGGATCGGAATCCCGAGATGTCGAGGCCTCAGACGAGGTCCGGGCCCGGCCTGAGGCTGAGTCCGAGAAAAGCCTTTCTTTTTGCTGCTGTCGACTTCTGAGTGCCTTGGAAGACATTTTTCCACATGGCCCGCACGACTTAGGGTCTTGGTCGGGGCCGAGGCACTGAAGGCAGCAGTCGTGTGTGTCGGTGAGAGACATCAATTTCTTACACCGATCACACTTTTTAAAACCGCTGGAAGCCATCGGGGAAAAAAGAGTCCCCGCGAGGTCAAAGGACCGGCCTTCCAGGGAAAAATGGAAAAAGGGCACGAACGCCAGCCACGAAGGGCAAAAACCGAAAAAGAAGAATCGGGATCGATACTGGTATACCGAACCCGGCGGGAGGGGAACCGGCGTCGAACCGGAGAAAAAATAGCGAAAATCGCCAAAAAAATCTAATTTTAACCGGGAGAACAGGACACATGTCCGACGGGCTTCACGGAAAAAAGAGACTGAGGTAAAAGGGCACCTTTAGGCGGGAAGGGAACCGCGCATGCGTGCCTGCATTCCCAAAGGCTTTCATAGAAAGCTGGGGAAATGCTCCGCTGGGGCTTCATCGGCGCCGATGACACCCATATGTGAGGACTGACTTCCTGCTTGGTCCTGGAGAAATTGGAAAATTTTGGCCACCTGGTCTGCATGGAGACACCATTCATGTGGAAGAAGAACTCGACTGAATCTGTCTGCCCAAGAGTTTTGAATGCCTGGAAGATACACTGCAAGGAGATGAATCTGATGCTCTCTGGCGAGGGCCCAAAGTGGCAAAGCTTCGTTGCAGAGTGACAGAGAGCCTGTTCCGCCCTGCTTGTTCACATAGAACATGGCTACCTGGTTGTCCGTTTGAATTAGGACCGTTTTGTAGCTGAGCTGGGTGTGAAACACTCGGAGAGCAAGGAAGATTGCTCTGAGTTCTAGAAAACTAATGTGTAGATCGGTCTCCTTTGGAGTCCAGGTACCCTGGGTAGAGAGGCCTTGCAAATGAGCTCCCCAACCCACCTGTGAGGCATCTGTTGTTAGAGTTACTTGGGGTGGGGGTTGCTGAAAAGGGGACTCCACCAACAGATTCTTAGGTGACTGCCACCATTGGAGAGACAACATAAGACGATCTTAGGTTGCTATTTTGTCTGACAGGCAACCTGATGCCTGAGTCCATTGAGTGGATAGAGTCCACTGGGCTGCCCTCATATGGAGGCGGGCATAAGGGACCACATGCACGGTGGATGCCATGTGGCCTAGCAATTGTAACATTTCTCGAGCAGTGAGGTGAGACTTTAGCATTTCTTGGGATGCTAACTGCACAATGCGAAGGCAGCGGGACTGTGGAAGATAGTCCCTTGTCTGTCTGGTATCCAACAGTGCTCCTATGAACTCTAGAGACTGAGTGGGAGCTAGGTTGGATTTTGGGAAGTTCATGACAAGTCCCAAATATTGGAGGATAGGCATTGTGCGAGATAGGGAAATCCTGGCCTCTGGCTCTGATGGGGCTCGAATGAGCTAATCGTCCAAGTAAGGGAAGACAAATATTTTTAGGGTGCGGAGAAATGCTGCCACCACAGCCATGCATTTTGTGAACACCCTTGGTGCCGAGGCCAGGCCAAAAGGAAGAACTCTGTATTGGTAGTGCTTCCCTTGAAATAGAAAGCGAAGAAACCTTCGGTGAGTTGGATGGATGAGAACATGGGTGTACGCATCCTTGAGATCTAGAGAACAAAGCCAGTCCTGACTCTGAAGGTATGGCAGTAGAGTTCCCAGAGAAATCATTTTGAATTTCTCTTTGAACAGGAATTTGTTCAATTCTCTGAGGTCTAAAATGGGTCTGTGCCCTCCTGTTTTCTTTGGAATAAGGAAAAAGGGGGAATAGAACCCTGCACCCTGTTGATGAACAGATATTTCTTCTATTGCCCCTTGGGCAAGAAGCAGACTGACATCGTGATCTAAGTGGGAGTTGAGAGAGGTCTGAGAATTGAACTGTCTTACCATTGTAGGAGGGGGCATGCTGAGGAAGTGAAGCTTGTATCCCTCTCTTACAATGGACAGAGTCCAACTTTCTGCTGTTATCTGCCCCCATCTGGGGCAAAATAACATAACCTTCCTGGAATGGTGGAAGGCTCTGGCCCGTTCAGGGCCAGGAAGACAAAGTTCTCTAGATGGGAGTCAAAGCCCCTGTGGAGGCCGAGTCTGCTGAGCCGGTTGAGGCTTAGCAGCCTTTGTTTTTCTTTGTTTAGGTTGCTGCTGACCCTTTTGGGCAGACTGACCTGAACGATGCCCTTGTTGGGTATAGGAGGGGTAGAACTTCTTCTTTCTAGTGAAGAATGTTTTTTGTAGGCCTTTTTCCTTGCAGGATCAGCTGTAGATTTTGATAATCTATCCAAGGTGAGATTATCAGCATCTAGCTCATTAGCTTTCTCTTGCCAATTTTTGCCAAAGAGATTCTCTCCAGTGCAAGGAATATTCCCCAATTTGTTCTGTACTCAAAGTTCCAGGTCAGATGCCTGGAGCCAGGCAATCCTACGTGCGCCTATGGCGATAGCAGATGTTCTGCTTATGCACTCAAAACAATCAAAAGCTGCACGATTTACGAATTTGGAAACATCCTGAGCATGTTTGATAAGTGCAAGATAATCTTGTCTCTTATCATCAAGAAGGAGAGGGCTCATAAGCTCTAGATCTCCTGTAACTTCCTTAAGGAACATAACTATATATAAGATGTAGGTACTAATCCTGGCAGAAAGCATAGAAGCCTGGAAGGTTCGACGCCCAAAGGCATCAAGAAGTTCTACATTCACGTCCTGGAGGATTAGATGCATGTCTTTTTGCACTCTTGATCCTTCTGATAGCTGATTCCACCACCATGGAATGGTGGAGCAGCTGAGTTTTTTGAAATCCAGGACAGGGAGGAACTCGATACACGGTATCGAGCCTACAAGAATGAGGAGAAGTGGTGAGAGGTGTTTCCCACATGCTTAGCATGAGATCATGCAAGATCTCATGAATAGGCAAAGTAGCTGTCTCCTTCGGAGCTTTAGGATACTGTAGAATCTCCAATTCCTTTACCCTACGCTCTGTTTCAGGAGCCACTGTGATGGAAAGACCTCGAGCCACATCTTGGATAAAATCCTGGAAGGATATGTCCTCTGGAGGAGACATCCTACGTTTAGGAGAGTAAGAATCCTCAGGAAGAAGTACTCTGGTATCGACAGAGCTGTCAGAGTCTTCAGACTCGTTGGAGGATTCAAAGTATCTCCTGTCCGGGTATTCGTGCATCGCACGATACCGGTACCGATCGAAGTCGGTATCGACAGGGTTCGGTACCGATATGTCAGTACTGGAGGGCATAGCCTGCATCGGTATCGGTAATCCACCTGCCGACGTCGATGCAATTGGCGTCGGTACCGGTACCGGTTGAATTGTCTGAAGCGGTTTTGGGGGCATCGATGCCGAGAGAAGAGCCGCCAGACTGTGTTCAATATCCAAGAATCTCTGGTCTATCGCCGCCGCCGATGCCTGGGTATCGGTACCGGACGAAGCGGCCGGTACCCCAGAGCATGGCACCAGTAGTTCTGCCGAGGTTGAGGCCTCGAGAACATCCTGGAGCCCCGATGATGCTTTGGAAGCCAAAGCCTCCCGCCGGGGCAATTTTGCCGGTGTGAGTCCCTCAAGGGCAACGCCAGAGGCATCTCGATACTTAGAAGGAGATCTACCCTTTGAGGACCGACTAGACTTATGTTTAGTTACCTGAGATCCATGGGAGGAAGACGAAGCCCTGGAAGATGTTGATGCCACAGAAGCTGCATCGGAGGGAAAAAGGGTGCTAAGTTTGGCAGCTTGGTTTTGCCGACCCCTCTTCGACATCATCCCACAGGCAACACACTCGGAGATAGAGTGGTCAGGACCTAAACATTTGAGGCATCACTCATGGGTGTCGGTGATGGAGATGGTACCGCCACACTTGGAACACTTTTTAAAACCCGAGGTGGGTTTTTCCATTGTAGAGGAAAGTTGGGCCTAGTGCCCAAAATGGCACGTGGCACCAGGGGAGAAAAAAGCTGGAAACTCCTGGAAAGTTTTTTTTTTTTTTTACAAGGAAAAGAAAGAAAGAACCGGCGGTACCGGTGTAGCGTCAAAGGAAGGCAGACGTGACCACAAAAAAGAAGAATAAAAGGTATATTTTCTGTGGTGACAGGAAGTGCGACCTGCCGGCTCCGTGGAAAATGAAGACTGGAGAGAGACAGTTGGGAAAAGCGGGAAGGCAGCACGGAGGCGCTGTGGGATGCTCCCAAAAGATTTCTAATTGGACGCTGGGGACGCTGATATCCATATGTGAAGACTACATTCCTGCTTGTTCCTGGCGATGTGAGGCATCCGTGGTCAAGACCACATCATGTTGTAGGATCTGGAACTGCATGCCTCGGAGCAGGTTCCGGGTGTCCTGCCACCAGTCCTGGACCCACTGTTCGAAGTCCGAGGATCCTGGCCCCAAAATCAGCAGCCGCAACCTGAGCGGAGGACTTGAAGCTGTTGTAGGCAGCATGAGAAAGGTAATTTGAACAGTCCCCCACTGACTTTAGGAGGGACTGGAAACGGCAGAGGTAACTGCAGTCGAGACTCGCCTGGAAACCCTTGAGCTCCTTCGTGAGGTCAAGAAGGAACATACCTATGTTTAGCTGGTAAGCCTGGATGTGGCACACCAGCATGGAGCCTTGGTAGGCCATATGCCCGAGGGTGTCGAGAGCACAAGAGTCTCTACCCGGCGGGACCGAGGAGTGAGTTTTTGGGCTCTTTTGCTTCCGCATGGTGAACTCCACCACCATCGAGGTATGAGAAAGGTGGGTCTTCCGAAAGCTGGGCCCTCGCTGCACTCTTTACATAGTGTCCAGTCATTTGCTGACAATGGGGATAGATGCAGGCATCTCCCACATGTGGAGGAGCAACTGGGCTAGGATGCGCGGGACCGGGACAGTGAGGGATTCCCTTGGCGGAGCCTCATATTGCAAAATATCAAGTTTTTCCTGCATGGAGAGCGCCAGGGCTCGAGCCATGTCCTGCACAAACTCCAGAAAGGAGATTCTTTGGGAGGAGACCGAGGGGAAGGATTCGAGGGGAGGTCCCGATAAGCCCAGGATTCAGGGGAAGTGTCCCCTTCAGACTCCCAGCCCAAGAATTCTGAAGAAGACTCAGAGCTAGGCTGCTCGATTAGAGCTGTGCCTTGCGTTGAGGTCCCAAGGCCGAAGCCTGCCTGGGGCCAAAGGCGCTAGCTCAAGAAGATTTCGCACCCGAAGACCGGGATGGAGATCGAGACCTCTACTGGGATCTCTCAGGAAGTCCCTGGCTCTCGGGGGTTGCAACGGCAATCTGAGGAGCCATCACAGGCATCGCCCTCGAGGTCTCAGGGCGAGCGTCAGCGGGGCCAAGCACCAGCGTCTGCTGGGCAGCAAGGAAGACAAATGCTGCATTCCAGTGCCAGCATTTGGGCCTCCCATTCGGGAGTGGGGCACTGTGACATAGACGCCAGGGTGACCGGGTCAGGAGTTGATCAGGAGAGGGGGTCCTCGCCGGGACAACCCTCAGGAGATAGGGCACCATTGCCAGAAGCATCTGTGTCTGTATGAGGTACCTTTCGAGGCCGCTCCTTCTCTGAATTTTGGGACTGCCGAGGAGGGCTGAGGGATAGAGAATGCTCATGCTTCTACGGAGCCCCCGACAGGGTCCTCCAGGCCTTCTTCTTCCGCTCCCTTTCGGGGGACCTTTGCTCAGAGTGGTGCCGAGGCTGCGGAGCGGCCATGGGGGACCACAAAGGCTGAAGGTCGGTGGAGCAGGAAGCTACCGGGGACACTGGGGCCACCTTGCGGAAAATGTCATCCAGTTTCTGCTTACCGCTCTGGATGGCCTTGGAGGACATCTTTTTACAAAGGGAGCAGAGCTCCAGGTTGTGGTCGGCTCCTAGGCACCTAAAGCGTAGTTATTCACCTGTAATATGTATTCTTCAGGGACAGCGGGAATCAGTCCTCACTTATAGGCGACGTCGACACCAACGGAGCCCGCGCGGAGCAATTCCCCAGCTTTAAAAGAAAGCCTTTGGGATTGCTGCCACACATGCGTGGTCCTCTTCCCGCCCAAAGATGCCATCTTGCTCAGTCAGGTCACAATAGCTGGAGCCCTACTAAGCGGATGGAAAGGGAAGGATAAGAACAGCAACTCTTAACACTAGAAGTCCCAAAAGAAATTTTACCTAGAAATCCCAAAGTGCGTCAATTGACGCATTATCACGACGACTGCATTTAGCATGAAATGCAGATGTGAATTAATCTGAAGTTACCTATTTGTTAAATACGTGCAGTATGTAACGTCATAACTAGTCTATACTGTTGTCAGTACCCAGCTATCTATACTATTGCCTGTATCTATATTGTTGCCAGTGTCTATACGGTCACTAGTGTCTGTATTTATACTGTTGCCAGTAATTATATCTATACTGTTGCCAGTAATACTGTCCCTAGGAGATAGATATATTGTTGCCAGTGGATAAATAGACTATCACTAGTAGATAGATATACTGTTGCCAATAATATTGTCACTAGGAGATAAATATACTGTTGTTAAGAACCAATTATACTGTTGTCAGTAGATAAAATACTGTTGCCAGTAATCATACTCTCTGTTGCCATAGCTACACAAACTATCACCAATAGATAAATATACTGCGATCAGCTAATCATGTAGAAACCCCTCCACTAAACCCCACATACACAACACCACCACACAACAGTCCTCTCGCAAAGCCACCAATAAAACCCTCCATAACTCAAAAAAAACATAATGGCAGACCTAAAAACAAAAACATTGCAAACCTCTTTCCTACTAACAACCCTCCTACTCCAACAAATCTACACATACAAATTCAACAATCCCCCTTGCAACAGCATCCCCATAATTTATAACCCAAACCGCAATTTAGCACCCCCCCCCAATACACAATAACCCATTCAACCTGCCACCACACAACAATACCCACAAACATTCCCCTAGACTAATACAGATAAACTGCAAAAACTACGCAAACAATAAAATCTCCCCCAATGAAGACAATAAATTAAAGCTGATCCTAATAAACATTCGCTCAATTCGAAATAAAATACCAATTGTAAATGACATAATAAAAGACGAACAGCCTGACTTCTTTTTCATCACGGAAACATGGCTAACATCCACAGACACAATATTATTAAACCAACTCAACATATCACAATATGATATTTTCAACTGCCACCGTGACATAAAAAGAGGAGGTGGCACACTTATACTCACCAAGAAAGACTTACAATACACCCTAACAAACTCAAACAATGTTGAAGGCATGGACATAATAAACATCGAAAACAGAACACTAGCATTCTCCCTAATCTATAGACCACCATCAGCAGATCACAAAAATCTTTCTCCTATCCTTGAACTAGCATGCGCAGCATCCCAGAGAAAACCTCTTATAATACTAGGTGACCTTAACCTCCCATCCTTAAACCAATCACAAAAAAACAACTTCATAGACTCAATGACCCAAATGGGATATAACCAGATAATCAATACCCCCACACATAATAAAGGAAACTCACTAGACCTCATTTTCCTCCCTTCCCCCTTCAACCTACATCAACTACAATCTTCCCCAACAACTTCAGAGGTACCTTGGTCTGACCACCATCTGATAACCTTTCATCTACTAACACAAGTACCATCACAATCCCCAAACGCAACAGCTCACCGCTCACGTTTTACCCGCTTTGACAATGACACATTCCTTGACAAGGTACTACCTAAGCTCACTACAAGCCTATCTGACATCGACCTAACGATAGAGAACTGGAACCAAACAATCCAAGAAGCAGCTACCTCCACTCAAACATCCCAGAAGAAAAAGAAAGAATCACAAAAATGGTTCACGAAAAACATTGCCCTACTAAAAAGACAACTACGTAAACAAGAAAAAACCTGGAGAAACACCAAATCACATGATAACAAAACCAAATATATAAACTTACTTAATAAATACAAAGAAACAATCAACAACTCAAAAAGAGATTACTATTCCAATCTAATAAATCTTGCTCTCAACCGACCAAGAGAACTCTTCTTAATCGTCAAAACACTAACAAAAACACATAACCCAGAACCGAACCAGGACATTATAAACGTCCAAACCTTAGCAGCACACTTTGCTGAAAAGCTAAAGGTAAAATCTTGCTCCCCAACCATCACGATAGAATATACACAGACCAGTAACTATGAATGGACAACATTCCACAAAGTTGATCGTAAACACATCCTCAACATCATAACAATGATCAACACTACAACTTCCCCGCTTGACCCATGCCCGGTGTCATGGATCAAGTATACTAAGGAATCCCTTGCAGAAAACATCCAATACATAGTAAACCAATCCCTCACACAAGGAACCATGCCCAACACCCTAAAGCTCTCCTCGATCCGTCCCATAATAAAAAACAATAAACTCGACCCAAAGGACCCCAACTCCTACAGACCAATTGCCAGCATACCGCTAATCGCTAAAATAATAGAAAAAACTATACAACTCCAACTACAGGAATACATAGATGAGCAAAAACTTCTTGATGCGCATCAATTCGGATTCCGCCCCTTCCATGGAGTGGAAACCCTCCTAATCGCCTTGACAGACCTCCTCATCCGTGGTACTAATGAAAATAGCAAAGGTTTCCTCCTCCTCTTCATAGACCTATCTGCTGCATTTGACAGCATTAATCACAAAACACTCATCAACAGACTTGAAAACCTAAAAATAGGAGGAACCGTCCTTGAATGGTTCAAATCATACATTTCAAACAGACTCATACAGATACAACTAGGCAAAGAAACATCAGAAACCTTCCCTCAAGGCCAGGGTATCCCTCAGGGATCGGCACTCTCTGCCCTCCTCTTCAATTTATACCTCCAACCAATTACAGACATATTCAAGAAGTATGAAATTAACCATTTCATATACGCGGACGATATCATGCTCGCCATCCCCATAAACACCAACAACCCCAAATACGATAGACTACTCCAATGCATGAATGAGACCACCATATGGCTTGAAAACAACCACCTAAGCATCAATCTCAAAAAGACTGAAGCAATGTTCATAACGAGAAAACCTGACATGGACCACAACTACCCTACCACAATCACAATAAATAACACACCAATACCTATTAAAAAGGAGGTAAAATACCTTGGAATAATTTTGGACCATTCACTCACCATGATCCCACACATAAAACATACAGTAAAAACGATATTCTATAGTTTTTGCTCATCTATAAAGTTTTTGCTCATCTATAAACTCAAGACAATACAACACCTGAGACCCCTACTCAACACACATGACTTTAGATCAGTGGTCAACTCCCTCATCACCCCCCACTTTGACTACTGCAATAGCATTCTAAATGGCCTACCACTAAAAAGCATATACCTCCTCCAAAGAGCACAAAACATATGTGCCAAGATGGTCACAAAAGCTAAGCTAACAGACCACGTGACCCCAATACTACTAGATCTTCATTGGCTCCCCATAAGCAGCCGAATAAAATATAAAATCCTCCTTACTACCTTTAAACTCCTCAATAACATCTCTCCCTCCCAACTATCTACCCTATTACAAACCCCATCAGAAACTAGAACACGAAGACAGAACGCAACCCACTCCCTCAACATAAAAACTAATTTCAGAAGGACCAGAGCAACGACAAGTGATAGAGCCTTCTCCTTTGCTGCCCCTACCCTCTGGAACGAAATCCCTTTAACCCTCCGCAAAATAAAAGACCTTCACCAATTCAAAAAAGAACTAAAAACATACCTTTTCACAAAACACTTTGAGATCCCCTACCAACAAAAAACCTCTCCGATACAATCACAGAAACACATTCACAGTTCTCAAGACAGAACAAATGATTAAACATAAGAAAGACACTTACTCTACTCTGCCTTACCCTACAGACAAAGATTTACACAAACAAATGGCTATATCTCTATTGTAAATAATCCCGGTAACTCAATTATGTTGTGATGACCTGTACATAGTTTGAATAGTGTTATTCTAGTTAATGTTCAAAACATGTTCAATGTAACTAAACGTGTACATAGTTAACACAAGTTCCATGTAAAATATACAGAAGTATATTGATTTTTGTTCGATGTGAACCGCCCCTGATCTCTGGAAGGGGCGGTATATAAGAAACTGTTAAATAAATAAATAAATTACAAACAATAAACACATGATGACGTCATGTAATGTCGGAGTAAAACTGTAAACAGTGATTGAGATCCGACAGCAAGTGGGAACATAAATTTATAACTAGAAGCCCCAAAGTACGTCAATTGACGCATCCAAGATGTACTTTGGGGCTTCAAGGTATAAATTCATTTTCCCGCTAGATGGGTTATCTGTCATTAATTTTTGATGCACATATTTGAACATCTTGACCTTGCTAACAAAGTCATGGAACATGACTGACATGGTTCTAGCAGTGGCGCTGGTATACAACTTTGAAGATGCATTTGCGACAATTGACGCACTTTGGGGCTTCTAGTGTTAAAGGGATGTGGGAGGGTAGTGAGGACTGATTCCTGCTGTCCCTGGAGAACACCTGTTACAGATAACTACACTTTCTCCAGGAACAAGCAGGAAGTCAGTCCTCACTTATGGGACTCCCCAGCTACAGGCTACCGAGCCTGTAACTCAAGAACACCTCCGCAAGGCCGTGAGCAGAAGCTGATGCCAGAGGGAGCCAGAGTCTTTGGGTCCCTGGGATGAAGCTCTCAGTAGTCATCAAAGAAGGGTCGGAAGGCAGGAGCTGCTTATACCCCGAATAGATGTCCATCAGAGGCACTGAGCACAGTGAAGCCACCGATACCGACTTGGCACGGAAGCCATGCGTGGTGACTCGTCGATCCAGCGGGGTCCCATCCTTTGCCTGGGCAAAAGCGATGCAGTCTACCACCCAGATGGAGAACATGCGCTTGGTGACTGCAAGCCTTAGACGGTTGGGATCGTAGGTGATGAAGAGCTGGTCGGACTTGCGATGACCTTGGGTGCGCTGCAGGTAGAAGGTGAGAGCCCTCTTGCAGTTAAGGGTATGCAGGACCGCCGAAACCCGGTTGCATGAGGTCTAGGCAAGAAAGTTGGTAAGACTATCCCTTAATTGAGATGGAAATCTGAGACAACTTTCGGTAGGAACTTGGGGTGAGTGCGAAGGACCACCCTGCTCCCGTAATCTGGTGTAGGGGGCCGCAGCTATGAGGGCTTGACTTCGCTGACTTGCCGAGCAAAGGTCAGAGCCACCAGGAAGACTACCTTCCAGGAGAGGTGCCGAAGCGAGCATGTCGCCATCGGCTCGAAGGGAGGCTGCATCAGCTGCATTAGCAAGATGTTCAGGTCCCATTCCATCGGTGGAATGGGACCTGAACATCCGGGGGGCTTGGAAAGTAAAAGGCCCCGCATGAATTTTTAAAAAGGGTTCCAGGTGTGATCCAGGAAACTATAGACCAGTGAGCCTGACGTTGGTACCGGGAAAAATGGTAGAAACCATCATAAAGAACAAATTTATTCAGCATGTAGATAGTCATGGCTTAATGGGAGACAGCCAACTTGGCTTTAGACAAGGAAGATCTTGTCTTACTAATCTGTTATGTTTTTTTGAAGGTGTGAATAAACAGGTAGACAAAGGTGAGTCAGTTGATATAGAGTATCTGGACTTTCAGAAAGCTTTTGACAAGGTCTCTCATCAGAGACTTTTGGCAAAACTAAAAAATCATGGGATAGGAGGTAATGTACTATTGTGGATCAGGAACTGGTTAAAAGAAAGAAAGCAGAGGGTAGGGCTAAATTACCAATTTTCCCAATGGAGAAAGTTGAATAGTGGAGTACCCCAGGGATCTCTGCTGGGTCTGCTGCTTTTTGACATATTCATAAATGACCTGAAAAAGGGAATAATGAGTGAGGTTATCAAATTTGCAGATGACACAAAACTATTCAAAGTTGTTAAAACCCAAAAGGACTGTGGAAAATTACAAGAGGATCTTGATAAATTGGAAGACTGGGCATCCAAATGGCAGATGAAATTTAATGTGGACAAGTGCAAAATTATGCACCTAGGAAAGAACAACCCAAACTATGGTTACACGATGCAAAGTTCCACATTAGGAACCACCACCCAGGAAAAAGATTTAGGCGTCATCATGGATAACATGTTAAAACCCTCCGCCCAGTGTGCAGCGGTGGCCAAGAGAACAAATAGAATGATAGGTATCATAAGGAAAGGAATGGAAAATAAAACAAAGGATATTATAATGCCTCTGTATTGTTCCATGGTGCGACCTCACCTTGAGTATTGTGTGCAATTCTGGTCGCCGTATCTTAAAAAGGATATAGCGTTATTAGAAAAGGTACAGAGAAGAGCCACCAAAATGGTAAATGGGATGGAAGGATACTCCTATGAAGAGAGGCTAAAAAGGTTAGGGCTCTTCAACCTGGAAAAGAGACGGCTGAGGGGAGATATGATAGAAGTCTATAAATTAATGAATGGAGTTGAATGGGCAAATGTAGATAGGTTGTTTATGCATCAAAAAGTAGAAAGACTAGGGGACATGCACTGAAGCTATAGTGTAACCCATTTAAGACTAATAAGAGAAAATATGTTTTCACTCAACATGTAATCAAACTCTGGAACTTGTTACTGGAGGCTGTAGTAAGAGCTGTTAATGTAGCTGGGTTTAAAAAAGGTTTGGACAAGTTCCTGGAGGAAAGGTCCATAAACCATTATTAAAAAGGGACCCAGGATATCAATGCTTGACCCAATACAAGCACTGAGGAACCTGTGTCTTTTGGGGAAACTGCTAGGTTCTTATGACCTAGATTGGCCACTGTTGGAAACAGGATACTGGGCTTGATGGACCTTGGTCTGACCCAGTATGGCATATCTTATGTTCTTATGAAGCGGGAGACCAGTGGCTGACCCGAGAGGGGTTTACCCTTGATGGGGAAGTGGTTGGCAGAAATGGCGCTCGGGTGAAACCTGACCAAATTGGATTTCAGCCCCACCTGCGAGATGTGGAGGAAGTACTGGAGAACCCACCAGGTGGAACAGGAGAATGGATCAATTTGGAGCCTGGAGCACCAGACCGAGAAGCGCTGCCACTTGAGGGCATAGGCCCGTCTTATCAAGTCTTTCCTCGATGAGAGCAGGACATCCTCAATCTCCTCTGGGAGGTGCAGGGAGGCTAAAGAGACCCGTTCAGCCGCCAGGCTGCTAGGGATAGCAAGCCCAGGTTCGGGTGAAGCACCCATCCCTCCTCCTGTGTCAGCAGACCCGGAGCACTGCCCAGGGGGGCTGGGGGGCTCCGACGAGAGTCAGAGTAGAAGCGCGAACCAAGGCTGTCAAGGCCACGAGGGAGCCACGAGAATCACCGATGCTCGGTCCCCTGAATCTTGTGGAGGGTCCTCGCTATGAGAGGAGTAGGGGGAAACGCATACAGAAACCAGGCGATCCAGATCAGGAGGAACGCGGCTGGGGCTTCCCTGCTCAGGTGCGCTATCGGCCCGCAAAAGCGGGGAAGCTGTGCATCCGCCGGGCTGGTGAACAGGTCTATGGACAAAGTCCCCCAGCAGTGAAACAGGTGGACAACCACCTCTGCACTCAGGCGCCACTCGTGCAGGTGGAGAAGCCTGCTGAGCCTGTCCACGAGAACATTGTCTTGGCCCGGGAGGTAGACAGCTCTTATGGTCATGCCCTGGTGCACTGAGAAGGAGCAGAGGCAGACTGCTTCTCGACAGAGAAGGCAGGAGCCGGTACCCCCTTCCTTGTTATATAGAACATTGCGACCTTGTTGTTGGTCTGCAGAGCACCGACTTGCCTCGCAAGTGGTGCTCGAAGACCTTCAAGGCCAACTGGACTGCTTGAAGTTCAAGCAAGTTGATCTGCTGCCGAGATTCCTCGGGTGACCACAGTCCCTGGGTATGGAGGTTGTCGCAGTGGGATCCCCAGCCCAACAGCGAGGCATCCGTCGTCAAGATGAGCTCGTGTTGCAGAGCCTAGAAGGGCATGTCTCGAAGTAAGCTTCGGAGATTCTGTAACCAATCCAGGGAACTGGATAGCCTGCGTGAGACCGAGATGGGAAAACAGAGCTGGTCCAAGGCTTGGGACGATTGCGCTCTGAGGCACCAATGAGCAACTCACATATGCATGTGAGCATGGGGAATGGCATGTATAGTCGAGGCTATGTGCCCCAGAAGGTGCAGCATGGCTCACACCGAGACCCTGGTTTGGCTTTGGATATTGGCAGCCAGAGCGCGGAGGCAGTCTGCACAAGGAAGGCAGTCACCTGTTCCGTGTCGAGCAATGCGCTGATGAACTCCAGTGTCTGCACCGGTTCGAGGTGGGACTTGAAGTAGTTGATCAGGAAACCAAGGCGCTCAAGGAGGACCACCATGCGTGACGCTGAGAGGTGTGCCTCCTAAGTCGATGCACCTGTGACGAGCCAATCATCTAGGCAGAGGTAGACGGATATGCCCTGCAACTGGATGTAGGCTGCAGTTGCCGACAGGCATTTGGTGAAGACTCGCGGGACAGACGCGAGCCCGAAGGGGAGCACTCTGTACTGATAGCCACCTGCACCCTGAAACACAGGTACGTCCTGTGCTTGGAGTGAACAGGGATGTGGGCGTAAGCATCTCTGAGATCCAAGGAGCATAGCCAATTGCCCTGCCGAAGGAAGGGCAGGAAGACGCCAAGCAAAAGCATTCTGAACTTCTCTCTCACCAGAAATTTGTTCAGAAATTTGTCCTGAAGTTGAGGATGGGGCGCAGGCCCCATCCTCTTCGAAACGAGGAAGTAACGGGAGTAGAACCCCGACCTCGGAGATGCGGCGGGACCCTTTTGACTGCCTGCTGACCGAGGAGGTTGTTCAATTCTTGCTTTAAGCAAGCCTGGTGCAAGGGAAGCCGAGTAGGCTCCGCTGGGGAGAAAAGAGGAGGGAGTCTGTCCAGATGGAGACGGTAACCATCCCGGATGACCTGGAGGACCCAGGTGTCTGATGTGATGGCCTCCCACTCGGGGGTGAAAAGGAACAGACATCCTCCTACTGGTGGGAGCGCGGTCGGAAGACGAGAGGCTATGCATTTGGTGTCAAAACCCCGGAGCTGGCTGGGGTGGCACCAATGGTTGGGCCTTCGGCCCCTTAGGTTTCCAGTGGCCCTGAGCTCCACCCTTGCCTTGGCGCCGGCACATAGGGTGGGTATCCACAGTAAGGAAGCCCCTTCCTCTGAAAGAAGGGTTTCTTACTGTGCTGTTTCTTCTGGGGAAGGAAAACGGTTTTTTGAGAGAGACGGGTGCGGGTTACGAACTCTGTCTCGATCTCAGCTGCCTTGTCCTCCATGGACTTGCCGAAATGTTGTTCGCAGAGGCAGGGAACATCCAAGAGTTTCTCCTGGACCCACTGTTCCAGGTATGAGAACTGGAGCCATGCTTGATGCTAGGCTCCAATGCCAGCCGCTGCCACAAGGGTGGAAGACTCAAGCCCGTCATATGCGGCGCGAGAAAGGTATTTTGAGCAGTCCATGACCAATCTCAGGAGGGTCTGAAATCTGAGAAGGTGGTCACTTTCGAGGCTCGTGGAGAAACCGCCAAGCTCTTTAGCGAGGTCGCGAAGGGATATTTATTTATTTATTTATCTATTTCTTCTATACCACCACTTCCAGAGATCAAGGGCGGTTTACATGGAACAGTTAACATTTTTGTATACTTCTGTATACTTTACATAGAACGGTATTTGTAACTATGTACAGGTAACATTGCATGGAACAGTTTCAGAACTATATACCCATATATAGTTGGTATGCCTGCATGCGGCATGCCAGCATGGATCCCTGGTAAGCCTTACGCCCGAGGGCGTCGAGGGCACGGTATTCTCTGCTGGACGGAACCAAAGAATGCAACTTTGGGCTCTTCTGTTTCCGCATCGCAAATTCCGCTACCATGGAGGTATGAGGAAGCTGGGCCTTTTGAAACCCAGGACTGCGCTGGACTCTGTACATGGCATCGAGTCTTTTACTGATAATAGGGACCGAGGCGGGTGCTTCCGACATTCAATGCAGCAGCCGGGTCAGGATGGACAGCACAGGGACCGTTAGAGACTCCCTTGGGGGAGACTCGTATTGCAAAATATCGAGTTCCTCTGCTCTTGGCTCTTCCTCGGTCTGCGTGGGCAGATTGAGGGCCTGAGCCATAACCAGCACGAATATCAAGAAGGAGGCATCTTTGAGGGGTAACCGCCTTCGCGAGGCGGACAGGGACAGGTCAGAAGGAAGGTCCCGATGGGCGCGGGTTTCAGGGGACATGTCCTCGTCTGATTCCCAGCCCGAGAGGTCCAAGAAGGACTCGGAGTCGGGCTGATCCCCATGTCCGGTGGCCGGGGCCCATCTGGAGACGGAGGCACTGACTCAGGAAGACCTCGCCCCTGAGGAAAGAGACGGCGAGTGAGACCGGTGCCGAGGACCCTCACAAGGCCCGTGGATCTCGGCGGTTTCCAAGGCAGTTTTCGGGACTATAGTCGAGGTACCCTCGGTCTCAAACCAGCCGTGCTGGTCAAGAGTGTCTGCTGGGCAGCTAGAAAGGCAGAATCGCTGCACTCTAGTGCCAGCATACGGGACTTCCACTCAGGAGTGGGTCCCTAGGAAACCGATGCCGGGATTACCGGGTCTGGGGTGGAGGAGGAGAGGGAGTCCTCATTGGGATGACCCTCTGGAGACCGGGCTCCATTGCCGGAGGCCTCCATGTCTGTACGAGGTACCTTTCCAGGCCGTTCCTTGTCCGACTCTTGGGGACACCGGGGAAGACTAAGGGAACGAACGCAAGACTGCTCATACTTATCCAGAGCACCCGACAGCGTCTTCAAGGTGGTCTTCTTTTTTTCGCCGTTCCACCCAGGGTGAACCCTGATCAGAGGGACGCCTGGGACACGGAGTCACTGCAGGGGACCCCACAAGTGGTGGATCAATGGAGCAGGGTGCCACCAGGGACTCCGGGGCTGACTTACGGAAAATGTCATCTGACTTCTGCTTACAGCTTTATAAGGACTTAACGGACATTTTCTTGCAAAGCAAGCAGAGCTACGGGTTGTGGTCAGCCCCCAGGCACCACAAACAACAATCGTGGGTGTCCGTGAGCGACATGTTTTTGGAGCATCTGTCACATTTTTTGAAGCTGGTAGCCATGGGGGAAAAGAGAGCCCCTTTGAGGTTGAACGCCCTTGAGATGGCCAGCGGTTAGAAAAGGGTGCGAAAAGGGCCCGAAGTAACAAAAAAGGAAGAAGGGAAAAATAGAGATTCCCTGGCCCACAGCTGAAGCGGGAGCATTCAGGAGGACGGGAGAGGACTGGTGGAACTGGAAAAAAGGCCAAAAGACCAATATGAGAGAAACTTTTTCCAAGGGGCAAGGACGTGTGTCCGAAGGGCTTCGTGGAAAAAGGGAGACTGAGCAAGATGGCACCCTTGGGCGGGAAGAAGACCATGCATGTGTGGCAGCAATCCCAAACGCTTTCTTTGAAAGCTGGGGAATTGCTCCACGCGGGCTCAGTTGCTGTCGACGTTACCCATGAGGACTGACTTCCTGCTTGTTCCTGGAGAAGACAACATTCTTGGGTGTCCATGAGCAACATGTTTTTGAAGCATCTGACACACTTTTTGAAATCGGAGGCCATGGGGCAAAAAGAATCCCCGCAAGGTCAAAGACCTTTGGCTCGACCAGCGGTTGAAAAGGGTGTGAAAATGCGCTGGTCAAGAAAAATGGAAAAAAATGAAAATTTGTAAAAAAGACCCCAACAAAGTCCCAGGATCTGCTGCCAAAGCAAGGGCACTGGGGACAGCAGGAAGAGGACCGGAAAACCAGAATTAAAGAGATAGTTTAGGAAACGTTTTCCAAGGTACAGGACTTGTGTCCGAAGGGCTCCGCAGAAATAAAGGAGACTGATCAAGATGGCACCCTTGGGTGGGAAGGGGACCACGCAAGCGTGGTGGCATTCCCAAAGGCTTTCTTTGAAAGCTGGGGAAATGCTCCGTGTGGGCTCCGTCGATGCCGATGTCACCCATATTTGAGGACTGACTTCCTGCTTGTTCCTGGAGAATTAGGATAACCACATACCAAAAATTTAGATTATAAAGAAATAGCTTTTGGCCAAAATTCATGTGCTGTAGAACAAAATCTTAAAAATTGTGTTTTCTTTTAAAGCAACAGGATGAAAGCTACTAAAGTGCAGAAAAATATTTTGTTCTGTACTTTTAATATAAACAGTAGCAGCAAACATATCAACTACTGAAATTTCAACATCCATAAAGATAATCTGAGAACAATTGTAAGCCATCTCAAATTGTATTGCTGGATCCTGATCATTCAGCCATTTAAAACACTGTTGGAGTTCACTTTCCGATCCATGCCAAATTATAAATATGCTATCAATAAATATTTTCCATAGGCGAATCTTTGTCATATATTCAGAAGGATAGAGCCAAGTAGTTTCATAATGGTTCATAAATAAATTTGCTACTGAGGGAGCAAAAGTTGCTTCCATGGCAGTATCCAAAATTTGTAAATAATAATTTTGTTCAAACATAAAATAAATTCTTTTTAAAGCAATTGACAATAATATAGAAAAGTATCCAAATAAATAAAACCAAAAAAGCAGTTGGTAGTTCGTGAGGTCTTAGTCTGTTCTCTAACACAGATTCCACAACTGATATCGCTGAGGAATAGATGTAGTAGTCACAAGAATAGAATCTTGTAGGCTCTCTTGAAAACCATTCAAAATTTGTAAAAAAAATTGGTCGTATCTCTAATAAATGACTGACTCAGTGGCACTAGGGGTTGCAAAAAAGAATCTAGGTAGATGCCAGTGAGCTCTAATAACAAATCATTACTAGACACTATTGGGCATCCCTGGGGGGGACTCTGTATTTTTATGTGTCTTCGGAAGGGTATACAGTACTGGAACTTGAGTGTATTGGTGACAAAAATTTCTTTAAACGTTTGGACAAGAAATCAGCTTGGACTGCTTCAGCAGTAATGTGATCTATCAGGTCTAACAATTTAGGGCTAGGATCCTTCTGCAGAATCTGACAATTCTTTTCAGCCAACTGTCGTCGTTTTTGAGCGACATAGTTCTTGCTGTCTTGCCGAACAATGGCCCTTCCTCTGTCTGCCCATTTTATCACATTGTTCTATTTTTCCAAAGCTCATCCAAAGCTTGCTTTTCAGCTCTACTTAAGATTATAATGTTGTTGATACCGTTGTTGCTCTAAGTCTTGAATCTGTTGTGCAACCAACTTTTAAAAGTATAAATCACAGGATCAATTGGTCCAGGTGAAAGCCAAGCAGATTTAATTCTAATATTAGAAAATCCAGACCACAGATCCTCTGTGCCAAAAAATAACACTAGTTTCAATTTTCTACAAAACTTTTCAAGATCTACTTGAAAAGAAAAGAGATCAAACGGATCTCTTTTTTGTGAAAAGAGATTGTTGATCTCTTATAGCAGGCGATAGAATCTAAAGATTACTTATGCTCAGCAGTTTTACATGCATGTATAACCCCCTAAGCCAAAGAATGTGTTCATTTAGCCTGCTCAAAGTGTCAAATATATGTACCATTATTTATTTATATTTACCAATTCTTCTATACCGCGCTATTTAGATCAGTGCAGTTTACATTCAAACAACATCTATACAACGCAGGCACTCTGCGTTGTATTTACAATGAACGGGGAGAACAACTTGGAAGTAACTGAGGGAAACTATCTACACCATTACTTTGGAAATCTCTAAATTCACAAATCCAGTAGAAAATAAAACATTGTTTGCAGCAACGAACTTCTTGTAGTTCAAATTTTGTTGTATACATTATTATTTGTCTGTGCAATAAACTTTATCTGGGCAAAATGTCAAGGTCTTTTCATGTAAGAATGGCAGAACACAAATCGTGCTTAGTGCATCAACGAAAAGAAGCTCTATTAGCTGAGCACTGTTTGCAAAAATCACACAAATTTTCAGATTTATGTTGTATCATTATTGATCAAGTAGTTGCTAAAATCAGAGTGGGTGATAGAGGGAAAGTGTTGATCCAACGCGAGCAACGATGGATCTAAGTTGAAAGAACTGGAGCCTGATGGACTTAATTCTGCAACAGAATAGACATTTTTTTTGCTTAATTACCTGAGTGAATCATTTTAAAAGTGCTGCTATTCATGAAACTTGTCACTATCTGTCAATTTTGAGCGCTAGAGTGCAATGATTGGTTACAGCTGCAAATGACGTACTGGGATCACCCTGACGTACTGATGTCAGATTGGTCATTTCAATGTTTTAAATTAAAGAGTTTTATGCTGAGATCCTGAATGATGCCGAAAGAAACAATTGGAAGCACTTTGAGTTCCATATGAGTTGAGAGAATGGGATTGATTAAAACTGTTGAAGCAGCTTAATGGTTTCAGCGAAACAGAGGACTTTGTCGGGTTTGAGTTTAATGGTTGAATGGCTGTGGTTGCCGTTTTCAGATAAAGCACAGTTACTTACCTGTAACAGGTGATCTCTGGGAACAGCAGGAATAAGTCTTCACCTATGGGTACGTCGGTACCGACGGAGCCTGCGCGGGAACGCTCCCCAGCGTCCAATCAGAAAGCTTTTGGGAGCATCCCACAGCGCCTGCGTGCTGTCTTCCCGCCTTTCCAACTGTCTCTCCTCAGTTGAGTTTTATAGCTGAGACCAGAGGGAAAGAAAGAGGGAAAGGAGATAGAGAGAGAGAGACTACTCCTTAGGGGAGGTGGGTGGGTTGTGAAGACTTATTCCTGCTGTTCCCAGAGATCACCTGTTACAGGTAGGTAACTGTGCTATCTCCAGGAAGAAGCAGGAATGAGTCTTCACATATCGGGACTCCCCAGCTTTTGATGCCAGGGAGAGAGCCCATAAGTTGTGTGTCCCTGGGACAGGGTGAACTTCTCCACCTGGATCTCTGGCATTCCCTGAGGGATGGTGGGTAGGAGTTGATTAAGTATAGAACAGGTGTTTGAGGACAGCCTGACCAAACAAAGCATCCCGGCGGGAGTCTTTGCCCAAGCAATAATGGGCTGTGAAGGTATGAACCGAGGCCCAAGTGGCTGCTCGACAGATGTCGTCGATAGACACAGAGTTGAGATGAGCCATTGAAGCTGCCATGGCTCTCACATTATGAGCTGTGACATGGCCCTCCAGAGACATGTTTTTGCTCTGGTAGGCGAAAGAAATACACTGGGCAATCCAGTTGGAAAGCGTTCTCTTGGAGACTGGCTGACCCAGGTGAGAAGGATCAAAAGCAACAAAGAGTTGGGAAGACTTTCTATGTTGCTGTGTCCTCTGCAAGTAAAAAGCTAGAGCTCTTTTACAGTCCAGGGTATGAAGATTCCTCTCTGCACTTGATGCATAAGGACCTGGAAAAAAGACAGGTAGGTAGATCTCTTGGTTAAGGTGAAAAGGCGAGACCACCTTAGGCATAAAATGAGGAAGGCTAAAAAGGTTAGGGCTCTTTAACCTGGAAAAGAGACGGCTGAGGGGAGATATGATAGAAGTCTATAAATTAATGAGCGGAGTGGAACGGGTAAACGTAGATCGACTGTTTACCTTATCAGAATATAGAAAGACTAGGGGACATGCAATGAAGCTACAGGGTAAACTATTTAAGACTAATAAAAGAAAATATTTTTTCACTCAACGTGTAATCAAACTCTGGAATTTGTTACCGGAGGATGTAGTAAAGGCTGTTAGTGTAGCTGGGTTTAAAAAAGGTTTGGACAAGTTCCTGGAGGAAAGGTCCATAAGCCATTATTAAGAAGGGACCCAGGATATCAATGCTTGAACCAATACAAGCATTGTGGAACCTGTGTCCCTTGGGGAAACTGCTAGGTACGTATGACCTAGATTGGCCACTGTTGGAAACAGAATACTGGGCTTGATGGACCTTGGTCTGACCCAGTATGGCATATCTTATGTTCTTATGATGATGGAACCTTGTATAAGGTGGATTAGCTACTAGAGCTTGCAATTCACTAATGCGGCGTGCTGATGTGATTGCAATAAGAAAGATAACCTTCCAAGAAAGGTATTTCAAGGAAGTAGTAGCTAAAGGTTCAAAAGGCGGCTTCATAAGCTGACCAAGAACCAAGTTTAAGTCCCATGCCACCGGTGGTGGTCTAATGGGAGGCTTTGTTAAAAGGAGGCCTCTCATGAACCTTGCTACAAGGGGATGAGAGGAAACAGGTTGTCCATTTAGAGGCTTGAGTGAAGCTGCAATAGCACTCAGATGGACTCTTACTGAATTTCTCTTAAGGCCTGCATTAGACAAATGCAGGAGATACTCCAGTAACGATTCCAGAGGTATGGCTCGGGGGTTAAGACCCCTCTCGGGACACCAGATGGTGAACCTTTTCCACTTGAAGGCATAAGAACGTCTAGTGGACGGTTTTCTGGAAGCATAGAGAACATCCTTCACCTGTTGAGAAAGATGTAAAGGCTGGAGATCTAGGCCCTCAGCAACCAAGCCCTGAGATGCAGAGACTGGGGATTGGGATGCCACAACTTTCCGTCCTCCTGAGAGAGGAGGTCTGGAGCAGACCCTAAGTCTAGGGAGGGAGCTTGAGAGAGATGTAGAAGCAGAGGGTACCACACCTGCCGAGGCCAACGTGGAGCTATGAGGATCATGTGGCCTCTGTCTCTCTGAAGCTTGAACAGGGTTTTGGGAATTAGGGGAATGGGTGGAAAGGCATAGGGGAAGTCTTGACCCCAGTGAAGGAGGAAAGCATCCTTTGCCTGAGCCCCCTGAGCCTGAGTTCTGGAACAGAACCGGGGAAGTTTGGCATTCCACGGACTTGCAAAGAGGTCTATGTCCGGGGTTCCCCAAAGTTGAAAAACCTTGGATACCTGATCCATATGCAGGGACCACTCGTGTGGAAGCAGAGCTCGACTGAGTCTGTCTGCCCAAGAGCTTTGAACTCCTGGAAGACAGACTGCCAGCAGATGAATGTGATGCTCTCTGGCGAGGGCCCAGTCTCAGAGCTTCTTTGCAAAGCGACAGAGAGCCAGTTCCTCCCTGCTTGTTTATGTAGAACATGGCTACCTGATTGTCCGTGTGAATAAGAACTGTCTTGTGGCTGAGCAGGGTATGGAAAACTCGCAGAGCAAGGAAGATTGCTCTGAGTTCCAAGAGATTGATATGCAGACTCTTGTGGGGACCAGATGCCCTGGGTGGAGAGGTCCTGAAGATGAGCTCCCCAGCCCATTGGTGAAGCATCTGTTGTCAGAGTTGCCTGGGGTAGAGGCTGCTGAAAGGGGGACCCCAGCAACAGGTTTTGGGAGGACTTCCACCATTGGAGGGACAAAATGAGACGACTTGTGTTTGCTATTTTGTCTGATAGGCCGCCTAATGCCTGGGTCCATTGGGTGGATAAAGTCCACTGAGCTGCTCTCATGTGAAGGCGGGCATATGGAACCACATGAACGGTGGATGCCATGTGGCCTAGCAGCTGTAACATGTCTCGAGCAGTTAGGAGGGGTTTTAACTCTGCTTGAGAAGCTAACTGCATCAGGCGAAGGCAACGGCCTTGGGGAAGGTAGGCCCTTGCCCTTGTAGTATCCAGCAATGCCCCTATAAACTCCAGTGACTGAGTAGGGATCAGAGTGGATTTTGGGATGTTTATTAACAGCCCTAAATATTGCAGGATACGCATTGTGCAGTTTAAAGCAGTCTGGGCCTCTGCTTGGGTAGGAGCTCGAATGAGCCAGTCGTCCAGATATGGGAAGACAAAGATCCCCAGGGTGCGCAGAAAAGCAGCAACCACTGGCATGCATTTCATGGACACCCTTGGTGCAGAGGCCAGGCCAAAGGGAAGCACCCGGTATTGATAGTGCTTCTCCTGAAAAAGGAACCGAAGGAACCTTCTGTGGTTTGGATGGATGAGAACATGGGTGTATGCATCCTTGAGATCTAGAGAACAAAGCCAATCCTGACTCTGAAGGTATGGCAGCAGAGTTCCCAGAGAAACCATCTTGAATTTTTCTCTGACTAGGAATCTGTTCAACTCTCTGAGATCTAAAATGGGTCTGAAGCCCCCTGTTTTCTTTGGGATAAGAAAATAGGGGGAGTAAAACCCTGTGCCCTGTTGTTGAGAAGGCACCTCCTCTATTGCCCCTTGGGCTAAAAGAGTGGCAACCTCCTGCTCTAACAGGTTGAGGAGGGAGGTTGGAGAATTGAACTGGTGCATCCTGGTGAGAGGGGGGCCAACTGGAAAAATGAAGTTTGTACCCCTCTCTTATGATGGAGAGTGTCCACTGCTCTGCTGTGATTTGCCCCCATCTGGGAGCAAAGTGACATAACCTTCCTGGAATGGTGGAGGGCTCTGGGCCTTCTAGAGCCAGGAAGGTCAAGTTCTCTAACAGAAAGTCAAAGGCCCTGAGGGGGCTGAGATTGCTGGGCTGGAGCAGACCTCGCAGCCTTTGCCTTGGTCTGTTTGGAGGATTGCTGACATTTAGAAGCTGCAGAAAAAGCTCTCTGAGTATAAGCAGAATAGGGCTTTCCTTTTTTAGAAAATGGTGTTTTCTTGAACAACCTTTTCTTGGCAGGCGCAGCTGTAGACTTCGATAATCTATCCAAGGCAGAATTTTCAGCATCCATTTGATTGGCTTTTGCTTGCCAATCCTTACCAAACAGATTTTCTCCTGTACAAGGGAGATTTCCTAACTCATCTTGTACCCAGGTCTCCAAATCAGATGCTTGAAGCCAAGCAATCCTACGTGCACCGATAGCTATAGCTGAGGCCCTGCTTACACATTCAAAGGCATCGAAAGCTGCACGGTTAGAGAATTTGGAGATATCCGGGGCATGTTTAAGCCCAGCAAGATATTCTTGCCTTTTACTGTCAGACATAAAAGGACTTAAAGATTGTAAATGGTCAGTGACCTCTTTCAAGAACATTCCCATGTAGAGACCATAGGAATTAATTCTCACAGCGAGCATGGAAGCTTGGAAGACTCTACGCCCAAAAGCATCCAAGGTTCTACATTCTGTGATGGCGCAGCGGGGTTAAACCCTAGAGAAAGGAGGAGAAAACAGTCTTTTTCCCCTGAAGCAAAGAGCAGTGCAGGAAGGGAAAGGGTTAAACCTCCAACAAATGAAAAAAACTCTATGCACCGAAAGCTAGAGAGGGAGCCACACCTCAGCTCCATGGTGACCAAGGGAGCTGACGTGAGAGGCAGGTGGGCGGAGTCAAAGCCCATAGGACAGCCCCAAACACTTAAGCAGGAAGAAACAGTTAGTGAGAGGGGTGTGGAGAGAGAGAGGACAAACCAAGGGACAAGCAGCAGAGGGAAGGAAGAGAGAAGAAGAAATAATCCTCAAGAGGAAAGGCTGGAAAGTTTGTCCAGGAGTCAGAGGAGTTCTTCTCAGGAGTCTTCTGTTGAAGCTGTTCTAGAAGGTGGGAGAATAGGCAGAAACAAAGCTCCCTTTGAAAAGCTGCATAAACACTCTTATTGCAGGCAGCGTGTCTGTAGCTCCAGTTCTGAGAGAAGCACAGCTGATAGAAAGCAATTAGCTGACCGGAAGCTTGGGAGACGGGAGTCAGAGCCAGACCCTGCTGAGAAGCATGCCGCAAGAGACCAGGTGAAGCAGTCTGGGGACAAGTGGTTGCCTTTAGCACTACCTGAGAAAATCAGTGTTAAAGGAGACTGGTATCCTTGGTTCCTCCCCCATACCTCACAGTAAGGAAGAGTTCCGATGGAGACAGCTTAAAACCTTGTTAGAGCAATGGAAGCCTTCTGTGGAGAACCCTGTAAATAGGCAGGTTATATCAGACTCAGAGGGAGAAGCCATGCAAACTGAGGAAGCCCCTGTAGAAAGTGAATGTTCTGATATGGAGACAGACTGTGCTTATTGCCAAAGAGAGTAAAGCTGTTAAACGTTTATGCTGATGATATAAGTGCGGGAAGAAGCCTGAAACTGTGCTGGTGGGATTTACACTGGGGAAGGCTGTGAGCTGCCAGAAGTGTAAAGCCTAGCCCGTTTGTCAACTGTAAAGGAAGAGAACGCTACTATTTTATTGATTGTTATACGAAGGCACTGTTGCTGGAAGAAAAAGCAGTTAATGTGTGGCAACTGAAAGAAGGTTTGAGAAAGTAATTTGAAACAGACATGCCTGCATGTATAACACATGGACTTTGCTGTATCAGTTAACTTTATTTCGGTTTGGAGAAGAATCCTTTATTTCTGTTCAATAGGGGTAGTAGTAAAATACCTGTGCAACAATAAAACTTATTGTTACCCCAAAATCCTTGGCTGTTTCAGTCTTGACCACAACTACATGGAACATAAGACCCGCAGCACTTATAAGGATATATAAATGTGGTCCGTCCATTTCCACTAGGCATCTGCCTATACCAAGGAGTGGACGTGACAATTCACGTCCTGGAGGATTAGAGGCATATCTTTTGGCACTTCTAATCTTTCTCATTGCAGACTCTACCACAATAAAGTGGTGAGGGAGCTGAGTTTTATGGAACCCGGGACAAGGAGGGACACGATACATGGTGTCCAACCTGTGAGAATGAGGAGAGGTGGCTAGAGGTGCTTCCCACATCCTTAACATGAGATCATACAGAATCTCATGAATAGGTAAGGTAGCTGCCTCCTTAGGAGTTTTAGGATATTGCAAAATATCTAACTCCTTGGCTCGAGGCTCTGACTCAGGGGCCACTGTAACAGAGAGGCCCCTAGCCACCTCTCTGATAAAGTCTTGAAAAGACAAGTCCTCTGGAGGAGACATCCTTCGTTTAGGTGAGGACTCTTCCTGAGGAAGAAGCATCCCTGCATCGACAGAATCCTCGGAGTCATCAGAGGAATCGAAGTATCATCTGTCGGGATGCTCTTGCAAAGCCCGATACCCGTACCGATGAAGATCGGTATCGGGAATCGCCGGTACTGGGGTATCAGTACTGGAGGGCTGCAGAGGGCAGAGTACCGGCATGGCGGACACCGATACCGATGCCGATGCCAGGGCCGGTACCGGTGCCGATGCCAGGGCTGGTACCGGCGGAGTAGTCTGTTGCGGTACCACGGGCGTCGATGCCACAAGGAAAGCCGCCAGACTGCGTTCGATGGACAGGATCCTCTGATCCATCGACGCTGCCAATGCCTGAAAGTCGGTACCGGTGGAGGCCACCGGTACCCCAGAGCATGGCACCAGGAGATCTGTTGAGGCCATGCCATCTAGATCATCCTGGAACCCCGATGATGATGCTTTAGAGGCCAAAGCCTCCCGCCGGGGTAATTTTGCCGGTGCAGGATCCTCGAGGGCAAGGCCGGAGGCATCTCGATGCTTAGCAGGAGATTTGCCTCTCGAGGACCGGCTGGTTTTATGATTAGTTACCTGAGATCCATGTGAAGAAGAAGAAGACCTGGAAGATGTCGATGCCACCGAAGCCACATCAGAGGGAAACAGGGTACTGAGCTTGGCAGCTTGGTTCTGTCGACCTCTCTTCGACATCATAGAACAGGACGCACAATCTGTAATGGAATAGTCAGGGCCTAAACACTTTAGACACCAGTCATGGGTGTCGGTGACGGAGATAGTACCGCCACATTTTGTACACTTCTTGAACCCTGAAGCAGGCTTTTCCATATTTAAGGAAAAAGGTTTTGGGCCTAAGGCATAAAACTGAAGTGTAACTGAAGAAAAATAAATAGAAAAAGGGTTTGTTTTTTTTGAAAAGAAAAGGAACAACAACCGGCGGTACCGGTATAGCGTCGAGGAAGGCAGACGCGACAGAAAAGAAATAAAGGAAAATTAAGGAAATTCTTCTGCGGTGACAGGAACATGACCTGCTGGTTCCGTGGAAAAAGAACAACTGAGGAGAGACAGTTGGAAAGGCGGGAAGGCAGCACGCAGGCGCTGTGGGATGCTCCCAAAAGCTTTCTGATTGGATGCTGGGGAGCGTTCCCGCGCAGGCTCCGTCGGTACCGACGAACCCATATGTGAAGACTCATTCCTGCTTGTTCCTGGAGATATGAATCATCATTTAGATAATGAAACTTCTTAAAGAAAATATTATGAAATCTTTATGAAGGGTTCGGGTTTAATGCTTAAATTGCTGTTTTTAGTGTCTTCAGATAAGTGAACCAGCATTTATATAATGAAATGTCTTAGGAAAATCTTATGAAATCCTTATGACCTAATGTAATTCTTAGAGGAATTCAAATGTGAAATGATGGATATTTAAGGAACTTATGAAAGCACTTTATTGAATATTTATTGAATAACTGCATATTAGAAATTCACTGGCATTTAAATGAATAAATACATAAGGATTTTTTTTATTGGATCTGTGATGCTGGCTTAAGAGTGCCAAATAATATTGCCTTATATTTTTTGGCTGACCCCAAGATCTTTTTTTCTCTTTAAACAATAATGATTGTTCCAAAGTTCTTGTTTATGTGGTACAACATATAAACTGCCATACTGGGTCAGACCCCAATACCCTGTTTCCAACTGTGGCCAATCCAGATCACAAGTACCCGACAAGATTCCGAAAGTAACTAGATTCCATGCTACTTATCCCAAGGGATAAGCTGTGGTTTTCCCCAGGTCTACCTTAATAGTAGTTTATGGACCTTTTCTCCAAGAATCTGTCCAAACCTTTGTTAAACCCAGCTACACTAAGTTGAAATTTTACTTACCTGATAAAGCGAAGTTACTCACCTGTAACAGGTGATCTCCGGGAACAGCAGGAATTTAGTCTTCACATATGGGTATCGTCGGTACCGATGGAGCCTGCACGGGAATGCTCCCCAGCGTCCAATAGGAATGCTTTTGGAAGCATCGCTCAGCACTGCGCACTGCCTTCCCACCTTTCCAACTGTCCCTCTTCAGTTAAGTTTGTAGCTGAGTGAAAGGATAGAGGGAGAGAGGAAAGAGAAAGAGAGATAGAGAGACAACTCCTAGGGGAGGTGGGTGGGTTGTGAAGACTAAATTCCTGCTGTTCCCGGAGATCACCTGTTACAGGTGAGTAACTACGCTATCTCCAGAACAAGCAGGAATGTAGTCTTCACATATGGGGACTCCCTAGCTGAAGATGCCAGGGAGATGACCCCAGGAAGCTGGCACCTATAGTGAGATGGGCCATGTACCCTCCCCCATGGATCTCTGGCATCCTACCAGGGTTGGTGGGTAGGAGTTGTATTAAGTTTGAAAGAGATTTTGAAGAACAGCCAGGCCAAAGAAGGCATCCCGACAGGAGGCTTTATCTAGGCAGTAGTGGACTGTAAAGGTATGTACCGAAGCCCAGTTGGCTGCTCGACAAATGTCATCAATAGACACAGAGTGAAGGTTAGCCATAGAGGCTGACATGGCTCTCACATTATGAGCTGTGACATGGCCTTGAAGAGGAAGACTCTTATAAGAACATAAGATATGCCATACTGGGTCAGACCAAGGTCCATCAAGCCCAGTATCCTGTTTCCAACAGTGGCCAATCTAGGTCATACGTACCTAGCAGTTTCCCCAAAAGACACAGGTTCCGCAATGCTTGTACTGGGTCAAGCATTGATATCCTGGGGCCCTTCTTAATAATGGTTTATGGACCTTTCCTCCAGGAACTTGTCCAAACCTTTTTTAAACCCAGCTACACTAACAGCCTTTACTACATCCTCCGGTAACAAATTCCAGAGTTTGATTACACGTTGAGTGAAAAAATATTTTTATTAGTCTTAAAATAGTTTACCCTGTAGCTTCATTGCATGTCCCCTAGTTTTCTATATTCTGATAACGTAAACAATCGATCTACGTTTACCCATTCCACTCCATTCATTAATTTATAGACTTCTATCATATCTCCCCTCAGCCGTCTCTTTTCAGGTTAAAGAGCCCTAACCTTTTTTAGCCTTTCTTCATAGGAGTATCCTTCCATCCCCTTTACCATTTTGGTGGCTCTTCTCTGAACCTTTTCTAACAACACTATATCCTTTTTAAGATACGGCGACCAGACTCTTACTCTCATAAGCAAAGGATATGCATTGTGCAATCCATTTAGATAAAGTCCACTTGGAGACTGGAAGTCCCAAATGACTAGCATCAAAAGCAATAAAAAGTTGAGAAGACTTTCTATGTTGCTGTGTTCTTTGTAGATAAAAAGCTAAGGCTCTTTTACAGTCCAAAGTGTGAAGGTTCTTCTCTGCATTAGAGGCATGAGGCGTCGGAAAGAATACAGGATAAATTGATTGATTTAAATGAAAAGGCGAAACCACCTTTGGCATAAAGTGTGGATGAGTTCTGAGGACAACCTTATCATGGTGAAACCTAGTGTAAGGAGGATCAGCCACTAACACTTGCAATTCACTAACGCGATGTGCAGAGGTGACTGCAATCAGGAAGATGACCTTCCAGGACAAATGCTTTAGGGTTGTAGTGGCTAAAGGTTCAAAAGGCGGTTTCATGAGCTGCCCTAGAACTAGGTTTAAATCCCATGCCACTGGTGGTGGCCTGATGGGAGGCTTTGTTAATAGAAGACCTCTCAAATCTTGATATGAGTGGATGAGAGGAAATTGGTTGTCCATTTAGAGGCTTATAGGAAGCTGCAATTGCACTAAGATGAACTCTTACTGAATTGGTCTTTAGACCAGAATTTGATAAATGAAGTAGATACTCTAGTATCGCTTCCAAAGGTATCACCAGGGGGTTTAACCCCTTCTGGGAACACCATATAGTGAAACGTTTCCACTTGAAGGCGTAAGATCGTCTTGTGGAAGGTTTTCTAGAAGCCTGAAGGATATCCTTTACCTGTTGGGAAAGGTTGAGATCCTGAAGATTTAAGCTTTCAGCAACCAGGCCGTGAGATGCAGGGACTGGGGATTTGGGTGCCATAGGGTCCCGCTCGCTTGGGAAAGGAGATCTGGAGCACACCCTAACTCCAGAGGCGCAGCTTGAGAGAGATGTAGAAGCAGGGGATACCACTTTGGCGTGGCCACCGTGGTGCTATGAGGATCATACGACCTTTGTCTCTCTGAAGCTTGAAGAGTGTTTTGGGGATGAGGGGAATAGGTAGGAAGGCATAGAGGAAGTCCTGACCTCAGTGAAGGAGGAAGGCATCCCTTGCCTGGCAATTGTGAGCTGGAATCCTGGAAAAGAACTGGGGAAGTTTGGCATTCAGTGGACTTGCAAAGAGGTCTATGTCTGGAGTCCCCCAGATGTGAAATATCTTTGTCACTTGGCCTAGGTGGAGAGACCATTCGTGAGGCAGCAGTACTCGGCTGAGTTTGTCTGCCCAAAGGTTTTGAATGCCTGGAAGATATACCACAAGAAGGTGGATTTGATGCTCTCTGGCGAGGGCCCAAAGTCGTAAAGCTTCGTTGCATAACGACAGAGAGTCTGTTCCGCCCTACTTGTTCACATAGAACATGGCTACTTGATTGTCCATTTGGACTAGTAGCTGAGCTGGGCATGGAATACTCGAAGAGCTAAATAGATTGCTCTTAATTCTAGGAGGTTTATGTGAAGACAAGCCTCCTGTGGAGTCCAGGTGCCCTGGGTAGAGAGATGATGCAGGTGTGCTCCCCAATCCACCTGTGATGCATCTGTTAGGGTGGCCTGGAATAGGGGTTGTTGGAAAGGAGACCCCACTAAAAGATTCTCCAGTGATTGCCACCATTGAAGGGACAAGATCAGTCGATGAGAGTTTGATATCTTGTCTGACAGACATCCTGTGGCCTGTGTCCACTGTGTGGATAAGGTCCACTGGGCTGCTCGCATGTGGAGGTGAGCATAGGGAACAACATGAACAGTGGATGCCATGTGTCCCAGTAACTGTAGCAGTTCTCGAGCAGTTAGGGAGGATTTTCCCACTGCTTGAGAAGCTAGTTGCACTATGTGAAGACACCGGGCCTGTGGAAGGACAGCCCTTGACTGTCTGGTATCTAAACAGGCTCCTATAAACTCCAGAGACTGGGAAGGAACAAGTTGGGATTTTGGGAAGTTTATTACCAATCCCAAGAATTGGAGGATTCGCATTGTGCGAGACAGTGCAGAGTTGACTTCTGCACTCGTGGGGGCTCGAATGAGCCAGTCGTCCAAGTAAGGGAAAATGAATATCCCTAGGGTTCGCAGGAATGCAGTTACTACTGCCATGCATTTCGTGAAAACTCTTGGTGTGGAAGCCAGACCAAAGGGAAGAACCCTGTACTGGAAGTGTTTTCCCTTGAAAAGGAATTGTAAGAATTTCCTGTGATCTGGATGGATCAGAATGTGAGTATATGCATCCTTTAAGTCTAGACAGCAAAGCCAATCCTGACTTTGAAGGTATGGCAGAAGAGTTCCTAGAGAAATCATTTTCAACTTCTCTCGGAACAGATATTTGTTCAATTCTCTGAGGTCTAGAATGGGTCTGTGTCCCCCTGTCTTCTTTGGAATAAGAAAATAGGGGGAGTAGAACCCTGTACCCTGCTGGAGGATGGGTACTTCCTCTATTGCCCCTTGGGCAATAAGTGTTGAGACCTCGTGATTTAGCAGATTGTCTGCAGAGGTCTGGGAATTGAACTGCCTTAGGATTGTAGGAGGGGGTGTGCTGTGAAAATGAAGCTTGTACCCCTCTTCTACAATGGACAGAGTCCAGTTTTCTGCTGTTATTTGGTGCCATCTGTTGGCAAAATGACACAGCCTTCCTGGAATATTTAGGGGTTCTGGACCCCTCAGAGGCAGGAAGGCTAAGCTCTCTAGGAAGGAGTCAAAGCCCTTGAGGGGGCTGAACCTGCGGAGCTGGTTGAGCTCTCTGGCCTTCTGGCTTCTTCTGCTGTTTAAATTGCTGTTGTTGTCCCATTTGGGCAACTTGATCATGAGCTTGGCTTTGCTGGGTATAGGATGAATAAAACCTCCTCTTTTTTTTATTTATTTATTTATTTGGACAGCTTTTATATACCGCTGCTTCCAAGGATCAGCAGCGGTTTACATTATAACAAACAGAACTGGTACATTGAACTTTAAGAACTAGGAACATTTTACATTATAACAAATCAAATATCAATACAATTGATTCAGTACATTATGAACTAGTTTACATAACAATATTGAACTATATTACAAATAAGTTTACTTTAATAGTTATATTAATGTGAGAAGTGTACTTATGTCATTTGAAGTTGTAGTGATTCCAATTAAGGTGTACCATTGGATAGAGTAATTGATTTGGTTTATGGAGGTTGGGAAGGTATACCTGTTTGGCCATTGGTGTAGTATTGTGTGAATAGATGGGTTTTTAGTGTTTTCCTGAATGTTAGAAGATCTTTTGTTTCTCTTAGTTGATCTGGTAGATTGTTCCACAGTATCGGAGCAACAAGCGAAAAGGCACTGTTACTTGTTGAGTGTTTAGATTTTCTTATTATATCTGGGACTGCTAAGGTGTTGAGGTTTTTTCTCCGTCTTATCCTATTTTCGGGTGGGCTGTGAAGGAGGGTGGTTAAGTATGATGGGGCAATATCATTAATTAATTTGAAAGTGGTTAACAGTATCTTATATTGAATTCTGCTGAATATGGGTAACCAATGTAGAATGAATAAAATAGGTGTGATATGGTCTGATAGTTTAGCTTTATGTATAATTCTGGCTGTTACATTTTGGGCCATTTGTAAGATTTTGATGTTCTTCTTGGTTATACCATGTAGTATGCTATTACAAAAATCAAAATGTGGTATAGGATTTTTTGCTGAAAGAGGGTTTTTTATAGGGTTTCTTTTTGGCTGGAGTGGCTGTAGATTTTGACAATCTACCTAAGGTGATATTGTCAGCATCTATCTCATTAGCCTTTTCCTGCCAATTCTTGCAAAAGAGGTTTTCTCCTGTGCAAGAGATGTTGTCCAATTTATCCTGTACCCAAATCTCCAAGTCTGATGCCTGAAGCCAGGCAATCTGTCGTGCACCAATGGCAATAGCAGAGGTTCTGCTGATGCATTCAAAGCAGTCAAAGGCTGCACGATTCACAAACTTGGAGACATCTTGAGAATGCCTGACAAGCGTAAGGAAGTCTTGTCTGTCATCTGGGAGAAGTGGGCTCATAAGCTCCAAATCTCCTGTGACCTCTTTGAGGAACATTCCCATATATAAAATATAAAATATATGAGCTGATCCTAGCTGAAAGCATGGAAGCTTGAAAAGTTTGAAGCCCAAAAGCATCAAAAGTCCTGCATTCACGACCTGGATGATCGGATGCATGTCTCTCTGCACTTTTCATCCTACGCATGGCTGACTCCACTACCATTGAATGGTGTGGCAGCTGAGTCTTTTGAAATCCAGGACATGGTGGAACTCGATACATGGTATCAAGCATCCTAGAATGAAGAGATGTGGTCAAAGGTGTCTCCCCCATTCTGAGCATCAGATCATGAAAAATTTCATGAATGGGCAGAGTGGCTGCCTCCTTTGGAGCCTTAGGATATTGGAGAATTTCCAATTCCTTTGCTCTAGGTTCCTTTTCAGGAGCTGCCGTGATTGAAAGCCCTTTGGCAACATCACGAATAAAATCATGAAAAAACATATCCTCCGGAGGCGACATTCTGCGTTGGGGAGAAGAAGAGTCTTTCGGGAGAAAAACTCTGATGCCGGCAGAATTATCAGAATCATCGGAATCTGAGGATTCGAAGTATCTATGATCACGATGTTCATGTAAGGCACGGTCCCGGTATCGATCGAAGTCGGTACCGACTTAATCCGGTACTGATCTTTCGATGGCCGGCAAAGATGGCATGGGAAGAATTCCCACCGGTGCCGGTACTGGTGCCCATTGAACCATCGGTGTCAACGGTACTGCAGCTGTAAGGAGAGCTGCAATACTGTGCTCGATAGCGAGGAATCTCTGGTCTATCGACGCTGTCGATGCCTGGGTGTCGGTACCGGTGAAGGCGGCCGGGACCCCTGAGCATGGCGCCGAGGCCTCGAGAACATCCTGGAACCCTATTGATGCTTTGGAGGCCGAAGCCTCCTGCCGGGGCTGTTTTTCCGGTGTGGTTCCCTCAAGGATGCTTTGCAGGAGAGCTACCCTTTGAGGACCGGCTTTTATGTTTAGTTACCTGAGATCCATGGGAGGAAGAAGAGGCCCTTGACGACGTCGATGCAATGAATCTGGCATCCGAAGAAAAGAGGGTACCGAGCTTTGCAGCCCGGTTCTGTCTTCCTCTTTTAGTCATTCCCATACAAGAGAGACACTCAGATGGAGAATGGTCAGGGCCTAAACATTTAAGACACCAGTCATGGGTGTGGGTGACGGAAATGATACCGCCACACTTAGTGCATTTTTTAAACCACTAGCTGGTTTTTCCATCTTTAAAGAAAAATGGGGCTTAGTGCCCAAAATGGCGCCTAGCACCGAAAAAGAAAAGTTTCTGAAGAGCAACAATTCAGAATTTTTTTTTTTAAGAAGAAAAGAAAAGAACCGGCGGTACCGGTAGGCGTTGTGCGGAGGCAAACGCGACCACAAGAAAAGCTTAAAGAAGAAATTTTCTGCGGTGACAGGGTATGTGTCCTGTCGGCTCCGCGGTAAACGAAGAACTGAAGAGGGACAGTTGGAAAGGTGGGAAGGCAGCGCACATGTGCTGAGGGATGCTCCCAAAAGCGTTCCTATTGGACGCTGGGGAGCGTTCCCGCGCAGGCTCCGTCGGTATCGACGATACCCATATGTGAAGACTACATTCCTGCTTGTTCCTGGAGATTTTCCTTTCCTGGGGTCCTGCTAGACCAGTCCAGACCAGTAGGTTAACTCCCCCTAACAGCAGATGATGGAGACAGAGAAAAACTAGAAAGTTCAATGACATCATCATTGGCATTAGTGCTGGTGCAGCTAGGCATCTTTCAGTATTCTCTTCACTAAGCATATGGTAAGATGAAATTAGGTAATGAGGGCAATCCTGGAAAACCAAACAACCTCTGTAGGAAGCAATCAAATGCCCGAAGATAGAACCAAGGAGACAACTATATACAGGAATGCTGGAGTTCTGCAAGTACAGTGAAGAATTCTGCAAAACCCATACTGCAGATACTGCTATAGGGTGGGTCCTGGACTTCTAGCAGGACACCAGGAAAGGATTAGGTAAGTAAAATTTAATCATCCTGATCATGCTCCTAGATCAATCCAAACCAGTAGGATATGCCAAAACTACAACTCCAATGGATGGGAAGACATGGCTGCCTTTAGAACCTCTGGCCTGAATCCTGCATCTGCCCTGCTGTGTAAATCCAACCAGTAATGCTTGATAAAGGTAGACAGGGAAGACCATGTCTTTGTCCGACAATTGTTGTGGGGTGACAAAACTTGCCTCTACCCAGGATGACGTCTATGCCCGGGGAGAGTGAGGCCTCAATCCCTCAAGCACAGGCTTATTCTTTAAAACATAGGCCGAGGCCACGGCTTCTTTTATCCAACATCCTAAGGTGGACTTGGCCAATTCCCTTTCATGCAGCCCCGCATACGAGACAAAACATCTATCAGACTTGTAGAAAGGGTTAGTAACCCTGAGTTAATGCAGAAGCACTCTGCATACATCTAGCAGGTGGAGATCCATGACCCTACCATTGCACTCCTTGGAGGGGAAGGATGGGAGAGATACCACCTTGGAGACATTTAAGGCAGACAATACCTTAGGCAAAAAAGAAGAAACTGACCAGAGAGACACTACTTCTGCTGAAAAGGGCAGATAAGGATCCCTAAAGGAGAGAGCCTGCAACTCTGATATGCGGCATGCAGAACAAATTGCAACCAGAAGGATCTTTAAATGGAGCCAGTGTCAGTGGCTTGAACGATGCCTTCATCAAGACTTGAAGAATCAGACCCAGATCCCTGGCGGGAACTATGGGATGAACCCGGGGGGGGGGGGGGGGGGGAAGAGGAGGGGATAGGTGAAAGGCCACAAGGTGGCCAGTCACCAGCCCCCAAAGAAAGCCAAAACCACAACCTGCAACTTCAGGGAATTCAAGGTGAGGGCTTTGTCAAACCCATCCTGAAGGATTGGCAATAAAGAGGGCCCTCCAAGGTATAGGAGGTATGGACCCGAAGAGAAGAGTGTGGAGATTACTGTAGAAGAGTAACCCTTATGTTTGAGGTAGCACCTTTCAAAGGTCATGCTGTAAACAAAAAAGGGAGCAAGGTTGTCCATCAATATGGGCCCAAGGGTTTCTGCCAACCTAGACAGGCCCGACACTAACGCCACAGCTATTTTCCAAGCAACCTAGGTCCTATCCTCCTGCCCCCAGCATCCACTGTCTTACCTGGAGAGGGAGGTAGTACTACCACCCCTTCCCTATTCTTCAAAGCGGAAGCTTTCTGTCACTGCTTCAGAGGGCTTTGAAGTGTGCACACTCATAACCTGCTGCACCTGCCCTTCTGACAGGAAGTTGCATTAGAGGGGGCTAGAGTGTCAGGTTATGAGTGCGCACACATGCTGCAAAGCCTAACGTGGCACCAGAAAGTCTCTACTCTAGAGAAGGGCTGTGGTGCCACCAACAGGAATCTGCCACCCCAGGTTCCCACCTAGTGGATGGGCCATTTCTGGATTGGCTCCTGGAGCAACAGCCCCCTCCCCCCCCCCCCGCCAGACAGTGAGGAGCTGATCTTCCAGAAGTCTCACTAAATCGGCATATCAGGATATCTGTGGCCAGTCCGAAACTACCAAAATCACCAGTCCAGGATGGTCCTCCACCCTGCGGATCATGCATCTGATGAGATGCCACGGCAGAAAGATGTACAGCAGGGGCTTTCACAGTCAAGCCTGTATGAGGGTGTAGACGTCCATGGAGCTCGCCTCTTCTTATGGCTCAAGAACCTTTCCTACCTTGGTGATGTCCTTGGTTGCCATTAGATCCATGTATGGACACCCTGCAACGGTCCAGAATGTGCTAAAAAGCACAGTTACTTACCTGTAACAGGTGATCTCTGGGAACAGCAGGAATAAGTCTTCACATATGGGTATGTCGGTACCGACGGAGTCTGCGCGGGAATGCTCCCCAGCGTCCAATCAGAACGCTTTTGGAAGCATCCCAACACGCCTGCGTGCTGCCTTCCCGCCTTTCCCAACCGCCTCTCCTCAGTTAAGTTTTAAAGCTGAGGCAAAGAGAGAGAGAGAGAGAGAGCAAGGAAGGGAAAGATAGAGATAGAGAAATGCAACTCCTAGGGGAGGTGGGTGGGTTGTGAAGACTTATTCCTGCTGTTCCCAGAGATCACCTGTTACAGGTAAGTAACTGTGCTATCTCCAGGAACAAGCAGGAATGAGTCTTCACATATGGGGACTCCCAAGCTGAGATGCCCAGAGGGAGTCCTAGCATGTTGCAAATCTAGAAAGAGCCATGCTACTCCTCAGAACCTCAGGCATCCTGGGGATGGAGGGTAGGAGTTGAAGTACAGACAAGGTGCTGTGGAACAGCTGGACTAGAACAGGACTTCTATAGAGGAAGACCCTGTATAGAGGGTATTTAGTAGTAAAATATTGAGTGCAATATTCTAATATGGGCCTTCCCTTGGTGACATTGTAAAAGGTCTACTGAGGTTCATATGGATCTGTTAGAAGAGCCAGTAGAAGATCCTCAAGGAGTACCTCACAGAAGTAGAGGTAATAACTGTAGAAAAACAAGTGGAGGCCAGAACCCTTCAGGGTAAGAAATAGCCCTGGGGTAGTATAAAGAGGTAGGGCTTCAGCGGAAAACGCAGAAGGTACTATTAGACAAAGTTTAAGCTGTTTTGGCCCAAGAATAGTACAATCCTAGGACCAAAAGGAAAATGAGTCTGACCCATCTGGACTGGCAATGGATTTAGTCCATGTAGGAGAGAAAGGGTATGGAGACTCCTGTATCTGATAAGAAAGTAAGGACAGACTTAGGAAGTGTTAAGCTTTAGATTAACTGAAGTTCCGCAATGTCTTTCCTAAATGGGGTCAATTAGGAAAGAAAAAAGGTACATGGAGAGCTTCAGAGATACCTAACCCTGAAAGGTTATGGTAAGAAAAAAGTTTGTTAATTACCACAGGGAGTGGTTGTATGTGTAGAACCCTAAGCATGCTGGCACAGCATTGATGGGGGTAGTGCCCATCTGTCAGGGTCATATAGGAATATATGGATATCTGAATCTAAACAGACAGATAGATAAGTATGTGGATACATATCTACCCAAAAGATATATCTCAACATATATATATATATATATGTATGTATGTATGTATGTAGATATATATATATATTCCTAAATAAATACACATATAGGGTATATAGGCATATATATATATATATATATATATATATATATATATAGATAGATAGATATGGGCAGAACATACACACACATATATATATATATATATATGTATATAAATATGTAGGCATATAGACACGTCTCCAGGTATGTGGATGGAGAGATGCCTATATAACTAGATCCCCCTAGGAATATGGGGGGAGAGAAAGATTCATCTAATAGCAAGAAGGGTGATACCTGCTTGAATAGATGGAGAGAGAATCTTCTTTCCCTGGTTATCACTGACAGAGTCAGAGGAATGGTCTCCCTGGCAAGAAGGAGTCTAAATTCCTCTCAGAAATCGAACTCTTGAATAACCAGAATGGCCTACGTGAAAAATGCAGAGGATGACTTCAGTCTGCAGGCAGCAAGTCCAGATCTTTCCAGAACTGCAGTATGGTGAATGGATAGAGGGCGCCAGTGGAATAAGATACCATAGTGACCCGCCTATAAGGGCAAGATGGGTATCAGGCGTCCTTGAGCTGCCACTGAAAGAAAACTATCTCTGGCGAGAAGTCCAAAGGAGATATGGGCCAAGCCAGGGAATTGGCCATTCTTTAGGTTTTCACGTGATGAAAGGCCTGTGTCTTATGTCTCAAAAGAGATTTTAGATGAGATGGTAAGGGTAGGGAACACCTACCAGTCATGAGAACATGACTGGGGAACCCCTCCTAACCATCTGGGGTTATCTGCTAGGCAAGATACTAATGCTCTCTAGCAAGGGTCCATAGTGCAAAGCTACTCTGTAGAGTTGCAGAGAGCATGCTGCAGGTTGGTTAGAAGAAAAAACTGACTGTTTAAAGCCATTGGGTAACAAACTATTCTGCCAAGGACAAGGGGGCGAAGAATAGAAGTTAACCAACCAGTCTGTGAAATAGGGTTTCCAAACAAGGTTGCTAACCTGTTTGGGGTCTAGCACTGAGGCTAGAAGGATTGCTAGTGGAAGAGAAACCCTGGTTGTGTGGTGAACAAAACCAGTGGCTTAACCACTAGGAATTGCTGTATCTGCAGCAACTACCAGGGCAACGGAAAAAAAATTATTTTTCCCTTTTTTTTTTTTTTTTAGATTGGGAAAAAGAAACAACAGACATAGTAGGAGTGGTAGAACTTCCTATTGTCTGATGAGCTGCCCTAAGGAATAAAGGGGGAGACAACTCTGGAAGGGAGAATCCCCCTGTGGAATAGGTAGAGGACCATAGGGGCTTACCAGTGTAATAGAGCCACTCTTACAAACCGAATGTTGTAGTAAGAGGGAGGTAAGACAGAGTTGAAAGAGACTGACTATGCAGTAAATCTCTGAAAGGTAAGATGATACATGCTAGTACAGGGAAAAACTGTCTTATTGATAGTTGTCACTTCTCTTTCCCTAGAAGAGGGAACTGTTAACTATGGGCATGATCATCATAAAGACTCTTAGAGTAAAGAAAAGATGTCTCGTGAAGAGAGATCTAGGAAAGGTTAGGATGAAAGATCAAAGAGTGCGGTATATAAGAAGTTGAAATAAATAAAAATGAAATTAGTGCAGATGCTTCAAGTGGAAAGAAGCAGACTGCAACTCTAACCACCAACCAAGAGAGGTAATGATGATGTATCTGAAACCCTGTGACTGCTGGGTTTGCTGAACCTGTTGAGGTTGTGGTTTCTGTAGACCAGGGCGATGTTTCCCCTGTTTGGGAACATCTGTATGATGGGCAGAAGATGGATAAAACTTTTTCCCTCTAGGGGAAGAAAGTTTGGTAGGACATTTCCTACCAACTGGGAAAGAGGAAGGCGTAGAACAGCCTCTGGAAACAGGAATGTCAGTGGCTAACTGAGCAACTTGGAGTAAAGACTCCTTGTTAAAGAGATTTTCTCCAGTGCAAGGAGTATTTCCCAGTCTTTCTTGTGCCCATTTGTCCAAGTCTGAAACTTGGAGCCAAGCTTTACGTGGTGCCCTTATAGCTATAGCAGACGTTCTGCTAACAGACTCAAAGGAGTCTAGGGAAGCACGAGTAAGGAACTTAGAGATGTTTTGAGCATGACTAACCAGTAAGGAATAGTCTGCTCTTTTGGGCTCTTGAAAAAAAGGAGTCAAAAACTAATTTCTTTGTGACCTCTTCAAGAGATAATCCCATATAGAATATATATGAGAGAATTCTTGCTGAAAGCATGGATGCCTGGAAGGTTTGATGTCCAAAGGCATCTAAAGTCTTAGACTCACGACCTGGCGGATAAGAAGAGTGCTTTTTAGTACTCTTGATACGCCTCATTGCTGATTCTACAACAATGGAATGATGAGGAAGTTGAATCCTTTGAAAACCTGGAGAGGGGGCACCTGATATAGAAGATCAGCTGCCCTAGAAGGTGGGGGTACCATTAAAGGAGCTTCCCACATTCGTAGAAGGAGATCCTGCAAGGACTGATGCAAAGGAAGCATGATGTTCTCCTTTGTACTCCCAGGAATATACAGGATTCTGTATTCCTTTGTGTAGGATCCTGTCCAGGTATAGAAATGGCAAGTGATTTTGCCATATCCAGCAGAAAAGCTTGAAAAGAAAAATCCCCAGAGGGAAACCCTCTTGGAAGAGGAGGACAGGCTAGATCTGTTGAAGAACTAGCACTGGCACCCAGGGATCTATCCAATTTTAGAGGAGTAGAAGCCTTAGAGGATGGTTGCCGGTACCGTAGGAGGTTGGGACCAGCAACAGTCGGTAGCGCATCGCCCATGCCAGGGATCGATTCCAGACTCGGTATCGAGGGAAGCGAGCCTGATTAAAGAAGCATGGAAGGTACCAACAGCGATGGTAAAATGGATACTGGTACCGACTCCTCTAACGGTATCAAAAGAACCGTGGATGCTGAACATGGATCATCGGAACCGTGCCTTCGGTACCGTCCGGTGCGGGTACCAAGGCGAGTCGGTACCCAGTCCTCCAGACTGGAGATCGATTCCAGACTCGGCATCGAAGGAAGCGAGTCTACCGATGCACATCTGGAGGGTACCGACGTCGGTACTAGTACCGGTACCAGAATCGATACCGATACTGGAAGATCGGTCTGCAGCGTATCCAACGGCCCCGTTGGTACCGAGGACGCCAGACTACAATCCTTGGTGAGGAATGTTTCATCCAACACCATTGCCAATGCCGAGGTATCGGTACCGCTCGAAGCGGATGCCACCACCGAGCATGGCTCAGGTATGTTCGGAGAGGGGTGAACCTCAGGAACAACCTGAAACCCCACACAGGCTTTGGAGGCCGAAGACTCCCACCGGGGTTTTAAAGCCAGTGTGTTCTCGAGGGCAAGGCCAGAGGCATCTCTATGCTGTGCATGAGATCTACCACTCGAGGACTGGTTAGTCTTAAAAGACTGTTTTTGGGTTACCTGATCTTGTGAAGAAGAAGGGGCGGTCGGTGCCCTGAAGTTGAATGGGGACCGCGTATCGAGGGGAACTTGATGCTGAAGACTTCTTCCCACTATACTGTTACAGGAGGGACACTCCGGAGGAAAATGGCCAGGACCCAAGCAGGGTAGACACCAATTATGAGTGTCTAAAATAAGTTTTGTACCGCCACAGTTTGAACATTTCTTAGGAATAGTGGCTGGCACTTCCATGAGGAAAAAAGGGGTAGGCCTAGCAGGCCGGGAAAAACCCCGTCAGGAACTAAGAGGGAAAAAAATATTCCCTAACAGGAATAAGTTGAAGAAAAAAGAAAAGAAACACCGGCGGTACCGGTGGCGTCGGGGAAGGCAGCCGCGACCACAAGAAAACTAAAAAATAAAAGAAGAATTTTCTGCGGTGACAGAAGGACGTCCTGTCGGCTCCGCAGAAAAACGAAAACTGAGGAGAGGCAGTTGGGAAAGGCGGGAAGGCAGCACGCAGGCGTGTTAGGATGCTTCCAAAAGCGTTCTGATTGGACGCTGGGGAGCGTTCCCACGCAGACTCCGTCGGTACCGACGTACCCATGTGTGAAGACTCATTCCTGCTTGTTCCTGGAGATCACCAATGTCGTGAACTCCCACTCTCCAGGATCGAAAGTGTGCTGACTGATACTTTGCTTCAACATTCTCAATGCCCATAATCTGTTGTGCCGAGAGCGCCAGCAGGTGGCAATCTGCCCAAGGAAACAAAAGATTAATCTCAAGGGCTATCCAGTACTCTTGATTCATCCCTGCCTGTTAAAAACGCTACAACCGTGGCATTGTCTAAGAAGACCTAAATCGCTCAGCCCTGAACCAGGCGGTAGAACTGCAGGAGGGCCACTCAAATGACTCTCGCTTGGAAGTGATTGATCATCCAAGATGCCTCTCGACAGGTCCACCGACCCTGAGCCATATGCCCTAAGTAGTGCAATGCTCTAGTCAGGTTAGCATTGGATGCCATAAGTAGCCACTGTGGACACTCCAGGGGAATACCATTCATCAAACTGAAGGGACGAGACCAATAGAGAGAACTCCACATTACCGACATATGAGGTGTGACAAAAAAGAAACGAGACTGTGGCAGCCACGCCCATGACTCAATGCCAATTGGCTAATCGCTTATGTCACTGTGTTGTGCAACATCTCGCCACTATTCTGCTATAATATTTTTCATCTCTTTCACTCTGTTTTTCTTTTTCAGGTTTTTTTGTAGCACACTGCTCCATCGCTTTGTCACGCAACTGGAGGTGGCAGAAATATGGAGCAAAGAATCAACTTGAAATTTCTGGTTAAGTTGGAGAAGGGCCCAACTGAGTGTCTCCAATTTCTCCAAAAGGCTTATGGAGAAAATGCAATGTCAAGGCCGCGAGTCTTTGAGTGGCACAAATGCTTCAAGACTGGCTGTGAGGAGGTGGAGGATGACCCCAAGTCAGGATGGCTGTCCACGACAAAGATAGCTAAGAACACTGAAAGAGTGAACCAGCTGGTGCGGAGTGATCACAGATTGACGGTGCGGATGATAGCTGAGGAGCTCAGCCTGAACAGGGAGTCAGTGCGGACCATCCTGGTGCAGGATCTGAGGATGCGGAAGGTGTGCGCCAAGATGATGCCCAGGCTTTTATCGGACGACCAGAAGGAGCACCGGGTCAATGTTTATCGAGACTTGCTATAGAAGATCGGAGAAGATCCAGAGTTCGTTGGTCGAGTCATCACAGGAGACGAGACGAGTCTTCCAGTACGACCCTGAAAGCAATAGACAGAGCCTGCAGTGGAAGACTCGACTGTCACCCAGACCCAAGAAGGCGCGCATGTCAAAATCAAGGATCAAGGTCATGCTGATCGCATTCTTCGACCAGAAGGGAGTGGTCCATCATGAGTTTGTGCCTGAGGGTCAGACAGTCAACCAGCACTTCTACAAGCAGATCCTCAATCGCCTCCATGACCGGGTTCGGCGCAGCAGACGGGCTCTGTGGAGAGACATGGCTGCTCCACCACAACACCACGCTCAGTGTGAAGCAGTACTTGGCCAACAAACAGATCACAGCTCTCGACCACCCTCCTAATTACCCAGATCTCGCACTGTGCGACTTCTGGCTCTTCCCCAGGCTGAAGACTGTGCTCAAAGGAACTCATTTCTCCTCTGTAGAAGGGATTAAGGCCACTGTGATGAGGGAACTGAGGGACCTCAAGGAGGAGGCCTTTACCGAATGCTTCTGTACGTGGCAGAAGCGAATTAAGAAGTGCATTAACTCTGGAGGGAGGGATTACTTTGAAGGGGACAATGCATAATTTCTCTCTAGATTTTGTAATAAAACATTTATGGGACAGTCTCGTTTCTTTTTTTGCCACATATCGCATATAGGAGAAGTCAGATATTGTGGTTCTGGAGGACCATCGCAACAGCAGAGCTCTCTGAAGCAACCTCATATGAACCAGAGCCAAGGGCACCAGTTTTATCGTTGCTGACATCATGCCCAGGAGCTGGAGGTGATCTCTAACCTTGGGAAAATGCTGCTGCCAAAACGCTGTTAGCTGAGATAAGAGCTTGGTCTGGCTCTTGGCCATCAAAAAGAGAACACTGGCACAGGCATCAAAAAGCACTCCAAGATACTCCTAACAGGCTTGAGGAAGCATAGTAGATCCTCCTGAATGGATATGTGAAAGTAGGCCTCAGTCAGGTCCAGCAAAGTGAGAAATTCTCCCTTCCGGAATGTATGAATGACAGATCTTACTTTTTCCATTTGAAACAGAGAGAAGCAAGCACTGATCCCCTTTACATCCAGCATAGGCTTGAAGGAACCATCCTTCTTGGAAAGCAGAATTAGTCACCTGTAACAGGTGTTCTCTGGAGACAGCAGCAATCAGTCATCACCTATGGGTTACATCGGCACCGACGGAGCCCATGCAAAATTATCTCCCCATCTTTCAAAAAAAGCCTTCAAGAGATGTCACCACGAATGCTTGGTGCCCTTCCCGCCCAAGGGTACCATCTTGCTCAGTCAAATGACATAGCTCAAAGACAGCAAAAAAGGTAAAGAAGCAACTCCAAGGGGAGGAGGACAGTTGTGAGGATTGATTCCTGCTGTCCCTGGAGAAAGAGTAGTTACTCACCTGTAACAGGTATTCTCCAGAGACAGCAGGAATCAGTCCTCACATATGGGTGACGTCGACGGAGCCCCCATGGAAGCATCTCCCCAGCTTTCAAAAAAATCCTTAGGGAGATGCCGCCACACATGTGTGGACTCCTTCCTGCCCAAGGGTGCAATCCTGGTCAGTCAGATGACATAGCTAGACCCGTCAAAGGGGATGGCAAAAATTACAGCAACTCCAAGGGGAGGAGGGAAGGTTGTGAGGACTGATTCTTGTGGTCCCTGTTACAGGTGAGCAACTATGCTTTCTCCAGGAAGTCAGTCCTCACATATAGGACTCCATAGCTACAGGCTACCGATGACCTGTAGAAAAACAAATGGCCCAGCCGTGAGCAGCCACAAGGGAATTTGAGGACAGATTCTGAGGACCCCAGGGTTCGAGGAGAACCATGGCTCCGGGAGCCTGTAGGGTCAGAAGGAAGGAGTTGCCTAAACCCCGAACAGATTATGGAGTACGGCCTGGCCAAAGGCACTGTCCCATTGGGACACCCTCTTCAGGCAGTAGTGAGCTGCAAAAGTGTGGACCGAAGACCAGGTGGTGGCCCGGCAGATGTCTGCCATGGGAAAAGAGCGAAGGCTTGCAAATGAAGTTGCCATAGCCCTGACATTATGCGCTGTGAACCGGCACTCCAGCGACAGCCCAGTCTGGTTGTGGTCAAAGGTGATGCAGTCCGCTACCCAGATAGACAGGGTCCGCTTGGTGATAGCCTCCTCCAGACGACTAAGATGGTATGAGACAAAACGTTGTGAGGCTATGCAGTGGCCCTGAGTACACTGTAGATAGAAAGACATGGTCCTTTTTGCAGTCCAGAGTATGGAGAACGTCCGATGCCTTGTTGGTGTGGGGCCATGGAAAGAAGGTAGGGAGTACCACATCCTGTTTGAAGTGGAAATCAGACACCACCTTTGGAAGGAACTTTGGATGAGTGTGAAGCATGACCCTGTTCTTGTAGAACCTGGTGTAGGGTGGCTCAGCCACCAGGGCCTGGAACTCACTGACTCTGTGTACAGAGGTGAGTGCCACCAGGAAGGCCACTTTCCAGGACAGATATCTCAGGTGGCAGGTAGCCAAGTGTTCAAAGGGTGGCTTGATAAGTTGCGCCAGGACCACAATGAGATCCCACTCCGCCAGGGGCGGACAGATGGGAGGCTTCAGAGGAGTAAGTCACGCATGAATCGGGTAATGAAAGGCTGCGTGGAAAAAGACTTGCCCGCTATGGAGTGGTGGTTCATGGAGAGTACGCTCAGATGCACCCTGACGGAGTTGGACTTAAGTCCGGACTGTGAAAGGTGGAGCAACAAATGCAGCACCGCGTGCACCAGGCAGGAGAACAGGTCCACCCCTAACTCCGTGCACCATAACGAGAACCTGTGCCACCTGAAGGCATAGGCCTGCCTCGTGGGGTCCTTGCGAGAGGCCAGGAGGACCTCTTCCACCTCCTTGGGAAGGTTGAGGGGTGCTAAAGCGAGCCGTTCAGCAGCCATGCTGTGAGGGACAAGGATTCCAGGTTGAGATGGAGGATTGAGTCCTCCTCCTGGGTCAAAGGTCCCTGTGAGCTCCAGAGAGGGGACAGGAACCACTGAAAAACAAAGCAGTAGAGGAAACCAAGGCTAACTGGGCCACATTGGAGCCACTAGAATCAGGGAAGCCTTGCTTCGCTCGACCTTGAAGAGGGTCCATGCTATCAGAGGTGTGAGAGGGAAGGCATACAACAGACCCGCCGACCATGAGATGAGGAAAGCATCCACTGCTACCTGGGCCGGGTTTGGCTGTGGGCAGCAGAAAAGTGGTAGCTGAGTGTTGGTTCAGCTGGCAAAGAGGTCAAGGCTCGGGTTGCCAAACAACTTGAAGAGTCGCTGTGCTGCCCCAGGGTACAGGCGCCACTCATGTGGTTGGAGGACGATACTCAGCCTGTCCGCCAGGGCATTGTCCTGGCCCGGGAGGTATACCGCCCTGAGGAGGATACCCTGCATAGTCGCAAACAAGCAGAGAGCTACTGCCTCCTGGCAGAGGCAGTAGGAGCCTGTGCCGCCTTACTTGTTCAGGTAAAACATCGTGACCTGATTTCCATCTGAACGAACACGGACTGATGGGGACAACATGGACAGACGTAAGGATCTTAATATGTACACTTTAGAGGAAAGGTGGGATAGAGGTGATATGATTGAGATGTTTAAATACCTCCGTAGCATATACTGAAATTCCAAAATCTACTTAATATTATCTCATATTTAAATGTAGAAATGTGGAAATTATCACTGGCCTTACTTGAATACCTAATATTTTTTATAGAGCGGGTCTCAGACTACCAGGGAGCTCTCGCATTGACTTTTTTTGCCAGTAACTGCTCCTTTTTTGCATCAACGACCCATTTTTTGAAAAACTTTTGTAAAACCCTGGTGCTATCAGTCCAAGTGATTAAGCATAGATTTCCCAATCATCAACAATAAAATGCATAAAGTCAGGCTTATCTTGATGTATTATGTCCCAACGCCAAACTCAGCGCTGCCGCGTTTCACGAACTGATTTCGTTTCTTCAGGGGCTCATAAGCCTCTTCTTTATGTTACTTGTCATTCTGGAAAAATAAAGTCAGCAAATCTCAAACAAAATAATTCCAAAAAAATTTTTTTTAACGATAGACATATCATATGGCTATTCCTATTTAGAGAAAACAAATCTCACCGCATGTGTTAACCATGGACCTTTTCTCTACAGAATGTCAAAAACGCCGCGCATGCGGTTTATGGAATGCGAGGGTGTAATTAAATAGTGGAAGCAATCAAAACGTTTAATGAATGACGTAAACGCGCCATTCAAATACAAAGAGTCCAATCTATTTGAGTGTTAAGTCCTCCAGGAGTGACAGTTTGCAAATCGACAATCCAACGTTGTTCTCTATATGTAAGGGTTTGATCTAATGATCGACCACCCGTCGCCTTGCTGACTCTCTCAATGCAAAAACAGCGGAGATCTCTAAAAGTGTGATGAAATGTGAGGCAATGAGCAACTATGGGAGCTGTGATGTTTTTACAGTTCAATCTACTTCGATGCTCCACCAGTCGAGTCTTGAAAGAGCGGGTAGTCTTTCCGATATATAACAATTGACAGGGGCATTGGATAGCATATACCACCTGTGTGGTTTGACAATTGGTTGAATGTTTTAAATTATATCGTTTGCCTCCATATTCAAAAGACTGAATGGTTTGATTAACCTCACACAACGCACACTCTCCACAGCAAGAATGCCCCACTGATTCACCTGAAACAAACGTTGTTGGAGAATGCAGGACGGTGGGGCTGACCAATTCCTTTAGATTTCTATTTCGAGTCCACACGCATCTAATGGATTTCTCCCGGAGTTCTGGAATGCTACGAATCACAGTCCAAGAAGTAGGCAGCTGAGGTTTTAAAACACAAATTTTTACAGCGGGGATACCCTGTGAAGATTGTAAATAAGGCTTATAATAGAGCCCTTTATAATCATTGTGAACATCTATTGCAGCCTAAGCCCCCAAAGGAGACAGATATCTCAATTAACTTGGTAACTCAATATTCCCCTTATAGCAACGCCATTCAGAAAATACTCAAGAAACATATGAATGTGATTCGTAGCATTCCAGAACTCCGGGAGAAATCCATTAGATGCGTGTGGACTCGAAATAGAAATCTAAAGGAATTGGTCAGCCCCACCGTCCTGCATTCTCCAACAACGTTTGTTTCAGGTGAATCAGTGGGGCATTCTTGCTGTGGAGAGTGTGCGTTGTGTGAGGTTAATCAAACCATTCAGTCTTTTGAATATGGAGGCAAACGATATAATTTAAAACATTCAACCAATTGTCAAACCACACAGGTGGTATATGCTATCCAATGCCCCTGTCAATTGTTATATATCGGAAAGACTACCCGCTCTTTCAAGACTCGACTGGTGGAGCATCGAAGTAGATTGAACTGTAAAAACATCACAGCTCCCATAGTTGCTCATTGCCTCACATTTCATCACACTTTTAGAGATCTCCGCTGTTTTTGCATTGAGAGAGTCAGCAAGGCGACGGGTGGTCGATCATTAGATCAAACCCTTACATATAGAGAACAACGTTGGATTGTCGATTTGCAAACTGTCACTCCTGGAGGACTTAACACTCAAATAGATTGGACTCTTTGTATTTGAATGGCACGTTTACGTCATTCATTAAACGTTTTGATTGCTTCCACTATTTAATTACACCCTCGCATTCCATAAACCGCATGCGCGGCGTTTTTGACATTCTGTAGAGAAAAGGTCCATGGTTAACACATGCGGTGAGATTTGTTTTCTCTAAATAGGAATAGCCATATGATATGTCTATCGTTAAAAAAAATTTTTTGGAATTATTTTGTTTGAGATTTGCTGACTTTATTTTTCCAGAATGACAAGTAACATAAAGAAGAGGCTTATGAGCCCCTGAAGAAACGAAATCAGTTCGTAAAACGCGGCAGTGCTGAGTTTGGCGTTGGGACATAATACATCAAGATAAGCCTGACTTTATGCATTTTATTGTTGATGATTGGGAAATCTATGTTTAATCACTTGGACTGATAGCACCAGGGTTTTACAAAAGTTTTTCAAAAAATGGGTCGTTGATGCAAAAAAGGAGCAGTTACTGGCAAAAAAAGTCAATGCGAGAGCTCCCTGGTAGTCTGAGACCCGCTCTATAAAAAATATTAGGTGTTCAAGTAAGGCCAGTGATAATTTCCACATTTCTACATTTAAATATGAGATAATATTAAGTAGATTTTGGAATTTCAGTATATGCTACTAGAGTAATATATCTTTATTGGCTCATTTGCAATATTACTCATAAGTTTCAAGACCATATAAGATTAAATACCTCCGTGGCATAAATGCACAGGGGGAGAGCCTCTTTCAATTGAAAGCAAGTTCTGCTATGAGGGGACATGGGATGAGGGTGAAAGGGGAAAGATTCAGGAGTGATATGCGGAAATATTTCTTTACGGAAAGAGTGGTGGATCCGTGGAATAGTCTCCCAGTGGAGGTGGTAGAGATGAGGACAGTAACTGAATTTAAAAAAGCATGGGACAAATACAGAGGATCTGTAAAGGTAAAAAGGGGACTGTTGTAGTTGTTGATATGGAAGGACAGACTAGATAGGCAATGTGGTCTTTTTCTGTTGTCATTTTTCTATGTTTGTTTCTATGATGTTGCAGGCGATGCTGGAAGGCCTTGAGCGCAAGGTAGACACTGAGGCTGAGCTGGAGCTCGAATCTGGGGTCTGCTCCTTGCTCTGGTGACCCTGCTGAGGAGTCTGGGTGGCCGGGTATGGACGATAGCCTTGATAGAATTGGCCCTTCCTATGGAAAGGAGGCTTCTTTCCTGGAGGCTTCTTCCTCGGAAGGGTAGAGGTCTTCATCAAGAGTCGAGTATGAGTCACGTACTCCGTCTCGATCTCAGCAGCCTTGTCCTCCATGGTTTGCTGAAGAGTTACTCCCCGAGGCATGGGACGTCGAGGGGCTTCTCCTGCACCCATTGCTCGAGGTCTGGAGCCAAGCCTGGCGTCAGGCGCCAATGCTGGCTGCAGCCACCCTAGCGCTGGACTCAAAGCCATCGTAGGCGGCTTGAGATAAATACTTGGAGCACTCTCCGATGGACTGCATAAGTGTCTGGAAGCGCCGGAGATGGTTCCATCAAAGTCAGCCGTGAATCTTCCAAGCTCCTTTGCCAGATCTTGGAGGAATATGCCAATATAAAGTTGTTGTTTAAATGCGGCATGCAAGCATCAAGCCCTGGTAGCATTTACGCACGAAGACATCAAGGGCACAGGACTCCCTGCCCAGAGGCACTGATGAGTGCATCTTCGGGCTCTTCTGTTGGTGCATGGCCGACTCCACGACCATGGAGATGTGAGAGGGTTGGGTCTTTCAGAACCCTGGCCCGCACTGGACCTGGTACATGGTATCCAGGTGGTGGCTAACAATTAGCACCAAAGCCGGGGCTTCCCACATCCGGAAAAGGAGCCGGTTGAGGATGGAGCGGACCAGGGCCATCAGGGCCTATTTAGGGATCCTCCTTAGACTCTGTAGTGAGGGAGAGGGCTCACGCCATGTCCCGGATGAACTCAAGTAACGAGGTGTCCTTAGGTGGGGGATCGGCGCCTAGCTGCTGGCGGAGATGGATCTAAGGGGAGGTCTCGATGGGCTCGGGACTCCAGAGATGTCCAGAATCCCAAGCCAGGTAGTCAGAGGAAGACTCGAGGCCCGACGGCTCAAGTGGCGTCATTGGCTCTGGTGCTTCGAGGCATGGAAGGAGCCAGAGGCACTCCCCTGCGAAGACCTCGCCCCTGAGGAGCGGGAGCAAGAACAAAACCCTCGTCGAGGATCTACTCGAGGTGTCTGGCTCTCAGGGATCGCTTCGGCAGACCGGGGCGTCCTCGGCATCGAGGGTCCCTGTGGTCTCGGCAGTGGTGCCGGCGGGGCCGGGCATCGACGCCTGTTGGGATGCAATAAATGCAGAAATGCCGCGTTCAAGCGCCAACATACAAGTTCCTAATCTGGGGTGGCTGTCAGTGACACAGACGCCAGGGTTACCAGGTCTGGTGTCAAGGAGGAGAGGGGGTCCTCGACCAGACGGCCCTCGGGAGACCGTGATCCATCACTGGAGGCCTCTCCTGGATACCTTCTGTGGCCGCTCCTGCTCTCTCCTCATAGGCCCGTCGGGAGCTGAGAGACCGCGCATGGGATTTCCCATGCTTGTCGCCTCCCAGGACGAGGCCCTCGAGATCTTCTTTTTCTTCTTATGTTCTCGCTCCGGGGACATTTGTTTGGAATGTCTGAGAGCCCACCCTGGAACCGCAGGGGTCTTACGTGAATCAGAGGATCCATGCAGGGCCTTTGAGCATGAGGCAAATGGGGAAACCGGGGTAGAATCTGCCCTGTGGAAGATGTCGTCTTGCTTTAGCTGGCAGCTCTGGATGGCCTTTGTGGACATCTTTTTGCACAAGAGGCATTCCTCCGGGTCATGGTCGGCACCCAGACACTGGAGGCAACAGTTGTGAGTGTCGGTGAGACATGTTTTTGGAGCACCAATCACATTTCTTAAAACCAGTGGCCATTGGGGCAAAAATTACCTACATAGGGTCGAAGACCCTCAGCATAGCCAGAAGTTGAAAAGGGCGCAAAAGCGCTAGAGGAACCTAACGCAAATAAAACTAAGTTTCGAGACCTGATGCCAAGGTAGCGGGCCTTGAAGGTGGGAAAAGGACCAGTGTGAGCCGGAGAGGTGTATAAAATGTACGAGAAATCAACTTTTTTCTGGGGGGAACAAGACAGATGCCTATAGGGCTCCATGAAAGAGAGACTGATGAAGATGGCACCTTTGGGCGGGAAGGGGACCACACATGCATGGTGGCATCTCCCAAAGGCTTTCTTTGAAAGGTGGGGAGATGCTTCCACGAGGGCTCCGTAGGAGTCCACATCACCCATATGTGAGGACTGACTTCCTGCTTGTTCATGAAGAAAGCATAGTTACTCACCTGTAACAGATGATCTCCGGGAACAGCAGGAATTTAGTCTTCACATATGGGTATCGTCGGTACCGACGGAGCCCGCGTGGGAACGCTCCCCAGCATCCAATAGGAAAGCTTTTGGGAGGATGCCACAGTGCCTGCATGCTGCCTTCCCGCCTTTCCCAACTGTCACTCTCCAGTTGAGTTTAAAGCTGAGACAAAGAGAGAGAGAAAGAGAGAGAGATACAACTCCTAGGGGAAGTGGGTGGGTTGTGAAGACTAAATTCCTGATGCTTTATGTTGAAACCTTGTGACACTAGGAAATAAACCTATATCATTTACCTTCATACTGGTTTGTCACAGCTATACTTTAAAAAAGGAAACTACAACTCCCAGCATGCCTCAGTGCTGAAGATAGTTTTTCAATCCGTTTATGAAGGACATAATGTCCACCCTAGCTCTTTAGGCACGTGGCCGGGGGCTGGGTGTGACAGACCTCATGATCTAGCAGATTGTCTGCGGAGGTTTGAGAATTGAATTGCCTTAGAATTGTAGGAGGGGGTATGCTGAGGAAATGAAGCTTGTACCCCTCTCCTACAATGGACAGAGTCCAATCTTCTGCTGTTATCTGATACCATCGGCTGGCAAAGTGGCATAACCTGCCTGGGATATTGGGGGGTTGGGGACCCCTCAGAGGCAGGAAGGATAAGCTCTCTAGGAAGGAGTCAAAGCCCTTAAGGGGGGTGAACCTGCGGAGCTGGTTGGGCTCTCGGGCCTTTTGGCTTCTTTTGCTGTCTAGTTTGTCCCTTTTGGGCAACCTGACCCTGAGTTTGACTCTGCTGGGTATAGGCAGGATAAAATTTCCTCTTCTTGCTGAAAGAGGGTTTTTTATAAGGCTTATTTTTGGCTGGAGTGACTGTAGATTTTGACAATCTATCTAGAGTAGTATTGTCAGCATCTAACTCGTTAGCCTTCTCCTGCCAGTTCTTGCCAAAGAGATTCTCTCCCGTGCAAGGAATGTTGCCTAACTTGTCCTATACCCAAGTCTTCAAGTCTGATGCCTGAAGCCAGGCAATCCGTCGTGCCCCAATGGCAATAGCAGAGGTTCTGCTGATGCATTCAAAGCAGTCAAAGACTGCACTATTCAGAAACTTGGAGACATCTTGAGCATGCTTAACTAGAGCAAGAAAGTCTTGTCTCTTCTCATCTGGGAGAAATGGGCTCCTAAGCTCCAAGTCTCCTATAACGTTTTTAAGGAACATTCCCATATATAGTATATAAGAACTGATCCTAGCTGAGAGCATGGAAGCCTGAAATGTTTGGCACCCAAAAGCGTCCAGAGTCCTGCATTCACGATCTGGAGGACTGGATGCATGCCTCTTTGCACTTTTCATCCTACGCATGGCTGACTCCACCACCACTGAATGGTGTGGCAGCTGAATCTTTTGAAATCCAGCACATGGTGAACTCGATACATAGTATCAAGTCTCCTAGAATGAGGAGATGTAGTCAGAGGCGTCTCCCACATTCTGAGCATCAAGTTATGCAGAATTGCATGGATGGGCAGAATAACTGCTTCCTTTGGAGCTTTAGGATATTGGAGAATCTCCAATTCCTTTGCTCTGGGTTCCTCTTCAGGAGCTACCGTGATTGAAAGGCCCTTGGCCATATCACGAATAAAATCTTGAAAGGACATGTCCTCTGGAGGTGACATTCTGCGTTGGGGAGAAGAAGGATCTTCTAGGAGAAACCCTCTGGTACCAGCAGAATTGTCAGAGTCTTCGGAATCGGAGGATTCGAAGTATTCCTGACCACGATGCTCATGCAAAGCACGGTCCCGGTATCGATCAAAGTCGGAACCGAGTTGATCCGGTACCGATCTGTCGATTCCAGCCAAAGATGGCGTGGGAAGAATTCCCACCGGGGCCGGTACCGTCGGTACCGGTGTCTGTACTGGTGGCCGTTGAACCATAGGTGTCAACGGTACCGCAACTGTGAGCAGAGCTGCAATACTGCGTTCGATAGCAAGGAACCTCTGGTCTATCAACGCTGCCGATGCCTGGGCGTCGGTACTGGTGAAAACGGCCGGGACCCCTGAGCATAGCACAGGTAGTTCTTGCGAGGTCGGGGCCTCGAGAACATCCTGAAGCCCCACTGATGCTTTGGAAGCCGAAGCCTCCCGCCGGGGCTGTTTTGTCGGTGTGGTTCCCTCAAGGGCAATGCCAATGGCCTCTCGATGCTTAGCAGGAGAGCTACCCTTTGAGGACCGGCTTTTATGTTTAGTTACCTGAGATCCATGGCAGGAAGAAGAGGCCCTTGAAGATGTCGATGCAATGGATCTTTCCACCCCTCCGGGCCTGCCATACTTGTGATTACACAATATTTCAAATAGCCCTTACTACTTGAACGGTGTCTTTAAGATGACACCTCTTCCTCTGAATCGGCAAAGTCTTCAAAGGACGGGGAGGACTCCGGGGAAGGCGAGCGAGGAGGCACCCGGAGGAAGAAGGAGGAACCCGACCATCCAAAACAGCACGAACGAGAACAGCGAATGAAATGACAGCAGTACCGACTGAACAAGAAGGACATTCTTTAGTAGTAAACATCTCCGGGTGTGAGGTCTCGCAGACGATAATATCATTGCTAAACAAAGGCTTATCTTATGTGCCAAACATTTCTTTTGACTCATTCCAGTTTAGATTAGATTTCGAAGCACTATTGAGAAAGCTGAATTTAAAGTCTTATTTTGCGCAAGAAAGGGCACAAATGTCATCATCTTCAACACAACCATTGATATTTGAACAGGTGGTAGAACAAAATACAGACTGTAGATATGGACGAGTGCGTTTACCTCTGCGATCAACTTGGTCTCCACCGGGCCCCAGTCATCCGGCGCTGGAGATATTTAAGAAACTAGTGCTAACTGATATGGCTAAACTTGAAAAGATTCAGAAGTCACGCAGTACAGCTTTAACATATGTGGAACGACAGGCTCTATCTGAATTACACTCACGCACAGATATTATAGTAAGAAGGGCAGATAAAGGAGGGGCTATAGTCATTTTGGCTAGGGAACATTACATAGCCGAAGCCTTATCGCAATTGAGAGATTCTCATGTGTATACAGTGTTAACGGTTGATCCCATGCAGGATTTGCAAAGGGAAATTCATCAGCTCACCATAGAAGCATTGTCTAATAAATTAATTACTAAACAAGAATTTAATTATTTAAATGTTAAAGCTCCTACTACAGCTAAATTTTACCTTGTCCCAAAAATTCATAAGAATCTTACAAAGCCGCCAGGAAGGCCTATTGTATCCACCCGGGGGAGCGTGTTGGAACCATCGTCTATGTTAGTGGACTCTTATATACGTCCAATGTTGGTTACTATCCCGTCTTACCTAAAAGATACTACTCATTTTCTCAATAGTCTTTATGAAGTATCGGATTTGTATACCCAACCAGATATCCTATTGGCTACGTTAGACGTAGTTTCTCTTTACACAAGCATACCCCAGGCAGCAGCAATACAAGTTGTAGACAAAGTATTAGAACAACAGGGGGATGTCTCAGAAGCTCTGCGAGTTTTTCTCCTGCATTTAACACGTTTAGCAGTTAGCCAAAATTATTTTGTTTTTGAAGGGGTTCTATACCAACAAAATACCGGGGTTGCCATGGGTGCCACGTGCGCTCCGAGTATAGCTAATTTCTATATGGGACTGTTTGAACAACAGTGGGTGATCCCGTCACAGTATGCCATCCAAATAGTAGTATGGAAACGATTTATAGATGACATTTTTCTGATCTGGAGAGGTACAGAGGAGTCTCTTCTGGCCTTTTTTCTCTGGTTAGATACTTGTGACAGAAATATTAAGTTCACTCACACATATCACAGCCATACACTTACATATCTTGATGTGAGCATTACCCGGGGGAGCGGAGGTTGGGAAACTACCATCTATAAAAAACCCACTGATAGAGTTACATTTCTACAATTTGATAGCATGCATCCCCGCCGCCTTAAGGAAGAATTGCCCTTCTCTCAATTTCTGAGGTTTAGACGAAACTGCTCAAGTAAGGCAGAATATAAGCAGAGAGCCAAGCAGTTAATTAGAGACTTTAGACAGAGGGGGTATCCGGAATCGCTCCTTAAGCGTGCTTACTCTCGGGCTCTATATAATCATAGAGCGGCATTGCTACAGAAGAGGCCCCCTAGAGACACTACGGAATTTGATGATATCAGTGTAAATTTTATTTCAAAATATTCTCCTTTGAGTACGGGAATTCAAAAAATATTTAGAAAGCATGCTAATGTGCTTGCCGCAGTACCAGGGCTTCAATATAAGCGAGTTCGGTGTGTGTGGAAAAGGCACCGAAATTTAAAAGAATGGGTTAGCCCAGCGGTGTTACCAAGGAGGGATACGTTACTAACTCCGATAGGGGGCCATAAGCCATGTGAAGGGTGCGATATCTGTGAATTAACGGTAGAAACTTCGGTATTTGAATATCATGGGATAAATTTCACGTTGAGACAAAAGACGACATGTGGGTCTTGCAATGTAGTGTATGCAATAGTCTGCCCGTGTGGCTTGTGCTATGTGGGCAAGACAAGTAGATCGTTCCGAATAAGAATGAGAGAACATCGAAGTCGTCTACATTGTAAGGTGCTAGAGGTTCCCCTGGTGGCACATTGCTTACAGAAAAATCATGTATTTACACAACTTCGATGTTTGTGTTTGTTGCAGATAACACAGGGATATGGGGGTAAGACATTAGATCAGATATTAATCACACAGGAGCAGAGATTAATTTATACACTGGATACTGTGACGCCACGGGGTTTAAACAATGTAATTGAATGGGCAGCCTGTGTATGAACAAATGGATAAATATTTTAGAAAGAAAATTTGACATCTCGAAGGATGGAAAAAGGAAAAGAAGAGTAGTTTTGAAATTATATAAATTAGCCAAGATGTTTTATTGACATCCAGTGGCCGATAAAATTTAAGATGAGAACAAGTAGATTGTGATAACAATAGATGATATGGTATATCTTTAAGGAGAGAGATGACGTAGGTTAAAGGAAGAGTCTTGAGGTTTTTTTTTTTATATAATCTGTTTATTGAATAAAACAAACTGCATAAACAATCAACAGGTTCACAAAACACCAGCAAGAAATTATGTATTTACAGAACCCCTCCAGGCGTGGTTGTGTCTGATCCAACGCCGGAGGCCAAGAACCTCATCACCAGGCAGAACAAATTGGTCAGAAAGTGTCCCTAATAAACCCCCCCTCCCCCCCCCTAGGTCCGCAACACTAAACCAGGAGCGTCTCTATCCAACCTGAAGCACCGCGCTGCGGGCGATAGGACTCAAATTCTGAATGTACGGCATCCAGAGCAAGAGAAAGTGAGCCCACCGCCTGGGAGATCCCAGTGTACGGCGTCGCTCGAAAAGCATAAGCTGATGGAAACAGTTACGCCATTCGCAAAATGTAGGGGCCGCGTCTTCCCTCCACCGACGGAGAAGAGGACCTTTCCCCACCAGACAAGCCTTACGCACTAAAAGACGCTCCCATCGCCCCTTAGGGTGGAGTGGTCCCAAGCAATCCAGGACTACTAATAACCCTGTCCAGTTGACCCGTTGACGCAATAGCCCACCAAGATAATCTCCAATGCGCTGCCAGTAAGATTGTATCACCGGGCAGTACCACCACATATGGCCTAGGTCCGCTAAGGAACACGAGCACTTAGGGCAGCCGCCAGATTCGGCAAGATGACTCCTCAACGCCCTCCTTGGGGAAAAGTGTGCACGCAATATGGATTTATATTGCACCTCCCGCCATCGGGACCCCTCCACTAAGCATCGAATCTGACGTAGTGCCGCCGAGACGGAGCCCGGTTCAACCGCCCGGCCTAGGTCCCGTGCCCAGGCCTGCTCCACCGCAGAGAAATCCACGGGGCGTTGAAGAGCATCCAAGCGCTTCTTCAAATCGGCAATAGAAGGGGGGCTCTCTGCTCCCAAGCTCAAAAATTCCAATATTTGTGTCGAATGCTCCACACAGAGCTCCGACTGGGAGAGAGAGCCAACATAGTGTGAGAGTTGGGCATAAGCAAAGCTGGAAGTGACCCGATTCAAACCATATTCCGCAACGAGCTTCGCTAGCGATTTACATTTCCCAGCCTCATCCACCACATTTCCTAATCGGTCAATACCAGCTCTCTCCCAGTGTAGAAAAGTGGCCGAATCAGAACCTGGGGTAAACTGAGCATTGCCCCTCAGGGGTAACCAGGACGACACGGCAGGATTGCTGCCCCAGTATTTATTTAGCTGCTGCCAAGTACGCCGCATCGCCTGCAATAAAACGCTATTGGTCAGCCTAGCCGGCAAGTATGTCCCAGGCAGCTGCAAGGCCGCTTCAAGGGCATGCGGTGCCACAAAGGCCCGCTCTAACTCACGGGGGGTGTATACCGCCGTATCCCCCAACCAGTCACTAAGATGACGTGCTTGACAAGCTAGGGCATACTTCCATAAATCCGGAGCTCCCACCCCTCCGGTCCTCCAGCCACCCCTCAGCCGAGAGAGCGGTATACGCGCTCGGGCCCCCTTCCAGAGGAAACGCCTGACTTCCCGTTCTATACGTGTCACGTCTCGCTTCAACAGCCACACTGGGAGAGTCTGTAACCAATAGAGTACACGTGGCAGTATAACCATCTGTAAGGCCGCCACCCGGCCCAACAAAGAGAGAGGCAGCGGCATCCAGGCCCGGAGTTGCGCCTGGAGCTGGAGAAACACCCGATCAAAATTGGTCTTATACAGTGACGCGGGCTCTCTCGTCAACACTATGCCTAGGTAAACAAAGGCCTCATCAGACCATCTAAGGGGAAAGGTGCCTAACCATCGGGCCCGCAGCGATCCCCCAACATCCAGCGCCTCTGATTTCTCTGTGTTAATGCATAACCCCGCGAATCTCCTATAAGTGGAGAAGGCCGACAACAAAAGTGGTAGGGAACGCTGGGGGGAAGTGAGATGAACCAATATGTCATCCGCAAAAGCGGCTGTTTTAAAACCCACTGCCCCGATCTGCACCCCCGAGATGGTCGTAGAATCCTCCACGGTCCGTATTAGTGGATCCAAGGATAGAACAAAAAGTAAAGGGGAGAGCGGGCATCCCTGACGCGTACCCCGTTCCAGATGGAAGGGATCGGAGAGCAGTCCATTACAAAGGATGCCCGCCGTCGGGTCTGCATATAACAGTGTCACATAACTGCAAAACGTGTCTCCCAATCCATAATACGGCAACAATCCTTTCAGATAATCCCAGTGCACCTGATCAAAGGCTTTCTCAGCGTCAAAGCTGATCAGCAAAGAAGGCATGTCCCGTTCCCGGACCCATTCTAAGGACGCCAGAATCTTCCTTAAGTTACGAACAGCGTATCGCCCTCTCACAAAACCCACCTGCGATTCGTGAATCAGACCATCGAGCACCGAGGCCAGTCTATCCGCCAGTATTTTTGCGAGAATCTTCGCGTCAAAATTCAACAGCGAAATGGGGCGGTATGATGCCGCCCGAGTAGGATCTTTCCCAGGCTTGGGTATCAGAGTAACATAGGCATGGTTCGATCCCCAGGTGAATCGCCCACTCTGCGCCCTACGAGCGTACGTTTCCACAAGGACCGGGGAAACCGCATTCCCAATCACCTTGTAGAACTCAGCCCCAAAACCGTCAGGCCCAGGCGCCTTGCAACATTGTGCTCTCTGAATAACGCCGCAGACCTCCTCTACAGTGATCGGGGCGTCCAGAGCTGCCCGTTGTACTGTGGACAGTTTTGGCAACGTCAATTTCCGTAAATAACCCCGCATCTCAGACATGGACCCTTCCCGCCTTGCATATAGCTGTTGAAAAAAGGAACGGAATTGCCCCACTATGGCCTTATTATCTTTGTGCAAGTGCCCGGTCTCATCTCTTAAGGCGGCTACCGGTCGGATGCCCCGACTGCCACGGAGGCAGCGAGCTAAGAGCCGGCCTGGCTTATCCCCAAACTGATATAGACAGTATCTGTAATAAAAATGAGACTTTTTCGTCCGCTGATGTATAAGTTCGTTGAGTGCTGTTTGCAGTTCCCAATAGCGCTTGCGGTTAGCCCCTGAGGGGTCTCCGGCACAGCGACGACGCGCCCGGACCACCTGTTTCTCCAATTGCACAATTTGCCGCGCCAAGCGTCGACGTTTCCGCACTACATATTCAATGATGTTACCTCTCAGCACCGCCTTAGCAGTCTCCCAAAGCAATTCCGAATCGGCAACGTGTCCCTTATGGTGAGCCATAAAATCCTCCCAGCAACGCCTGAGGTGGGCCTGGAAATCCGGATCGCGGTCAAGACCTACGGGGAACCGCCAGATACGCGTCGTAGCAGCTACCACTCCCCATGCCAAGTCCACCCAAATCGGGGCATGGTCCGACACCGCAGTGGGACCAATCTGCGCATCATCCACTCGTGAGAAAATCCCTTCGGAGAGCAAAATATAATCTATGCGGGCACTGGTCCCGTGAGCCCGCGATTGGTGCGTGAAATCTCTCTCGAGGGGGTGTAGTAAGCGCCACGGGTCTACGACACCCAAATGCCGACACAGCTCCCGAAGCGTCGCCGTAGTAGGGCCCCTCCCTCGCTCACTGCCCGTCCCAACCGTGTCCATGGCGATATCTAGGACCCCATTCAGATCGCCGGCTAAGATCAAAGGAACGTCCGGTAGCTGTTCCACTTGGGACGCCAAGCGGGCATAAAATGCGCGATCTAATGCGTTGGGGCTATACAGGTTCCCGAGAACTATTGGCTTGCCATCTAAGTGACCATATAGCAAAAGGTACCGACCCTCTCGGTCAACAATCTCTTTAATCAGGTCGAAACGTGTCTTTTTACTAACAAGTGTGACCACTCCACCCTTTCTGCCCTTGGCGGGGGGGGCTCCTCTACTCTGGCCCACCCAGGTTCTTTGCAATTTTAAATGTTCATCGGCTGTCTGGTGGGTCTCTTGTAGCAAGGCAACATCGCATTGGAGGCGCGCTAGAACTTGTAATACTTTTGATCGCTTAATAGGATTGCCTATCCCACAAACATTCCAAGAAATAAGCCTCAGGTTGGATAGTAGACACTCCGCAGATATGAGACGAACCGGCTAGCATAGTGTGGGCGAACCTCCCCAGCCTGAGGTCCCCCTCTATATAAAGTAATACTCCTGGTTAATTTTAGTCGCTCACCCCTCTTCCTCCCTCCCCCTACCCTACCCAACTCCCCCCCACTACTTCCCCCCACCCCCTCCCGCCCTCGCCCCACCCTACCCCTCCCTCTACCCAATGAACTCCTCTCCCAGCTCATTAGAGACCTAAAGGATGTGAGGAGGACCCCCCCCCCCAGCTATAACCAGACTCCCCTCAGCCCCCCCCTCCGTTCCACAAGCCCACCAACCACCCCAACGCCACCCCAGCACAGATCTTCCTACCCCAACCCCTTGGTAAGCCCACAAGATAGTTCAGTAATACCACAGCATAACATCTCGTAGATAAACAGATCAAAAAAGAAAAAAAAAAGAGGGGGGGGGGGGGGGAAGGTGAGATGCCCCAAAGAGTCAAGCGCTGCTGCAGCCACATTAGTCCAATCAGTACAGAGTAGGATGGGCAGCACTCCAGCAGTGGTAGGTGATCGTCAGGGGGGGGTGTGCTAGAAAAAAATAAAACAAATCAACCCAACCAAACAGACAAACCAATAAAGAAAAAGAAACCCCCAGGGTCAACCCGGAGGAGCCGCAGCTTAAGCGCTGCAAAGGTCAGGTCCCACGAATGCAGTGTGGAGTGCTCCCCACCTACTCAGCCCTCGAAAGGCCTCCGTCCCCGATCTCTCCGCTGGCAGGTCCATAAAAGGAGGCCACGCATAAGGCGCTGAAACCGGCGTTCCCTCTCCAGGGTGCGATGGATTAAGGTGTTCCCTTCGGGAGGGTGAAAAAAGGGGGAGGAGCCCCAACGCCCCGGAAGAAGGAGGATCCGCTGCAGGGTTCGGTGCCCAAGCTACTCTCCGAGAGCACGTATCCATAGACCCTCTCTGGGGCCCCCCCAGACTGTAACGGGGGTCTACCGGGAAGTGTCCATTGCACGCAGTCCAAGGGTTTAAACACCCTGCCTACCCGACTAATACAGAACAATTACGTTGTTGCAATAAATGTAACCTTCAAATAGATACAATGTGGCAATGCGGGATAAACACAGTTACTTGGTATCAGCTATTTATAAACCTCCTCCTGTCCTCTGTGCCGGGCCGTCTTTTCCGAGGGAACAAAGGATTCCTGAAGAAGAGCGCTGGCCTCCCCCCCACCAGCCACCTCAGCACAGGTTGGGGCCTGTACCCCCGCACTACGCCGATCGAGGGTCTCTCTCACAGGGTGTTGCAGGAGGTCCAGTAGAGTATTTCGGTGAAAAAGAGAAAAAAAAAAATTAAACCGATACTAAAGGTCCCGCAGAGCAATAAGCCACATTTGCGTTCCCCACTTCAACAGGAGCCTTGACCGGCCAATTTGCAGTCTGTTCCTGGGGAGGCCAGTGCACTAACCGAACCGCCCTTCATCCGTACTTCAGGGGGTACCCTGTCACTCACTTGGCGAGATGCTCCGGCTCGTCGTGGGTACTGTAAGTTGCTCCACATAGGCAGTCGCCTCGCCCGCCGATTCGAAGCTTCGGCGGGTCCCTCCGTGCCAAATCACCAAGCGCGCTGGGTATTGCACCTGGAACCGGACATTAGCATCTATAAGTTTCTGGCAGAGGGAGGCATAGGCTTTTCGGCGCTGGCTTAGCGAGGCTGAATAGTCCTGGGTGACTCGGATGCGCATGTTGTCCCAGTCTACCGCTCCTTTCTGCCGCACAGTTTTAAGCAAGTCTTCTTTTTGTGGGAAGCTTAAAAATCTCGCCAAAACCACTCGGGGACGGCGATCATTCGTCGTCTGCTTGGGCCCGATCCGGTGAGCACGCTCCACTATAATGGGGCTGGACATGTCGGTATCAGCTCGCAAGGATGTCGCCAAAGCCTCCACCATCCCCCGGAGATCCTTGTCGGGTATAGTGTCAGCCACCCCCAGAAATCTTAAGTTATTCCGCCTGGACCTGTTCTCTAAATCGTCCAGCTTGAGCGCCTGGTCCACAGCCAGCTTTTGTGCCGCCTGGAGCTCCCGCCGAAGTGTCGCCAGGCCATCCTCAGTCTGGGTTATTCGGGTCTCGGCCTCTTGCATGCGGGACCCCAGTACTGCCAAAGAATTTTGGATCGCATCCATTTTAGAGTGCAAGGCGTCAAATTGCCCCGATAGCGCAGTGGTCACCGCTGCCGAAAGTTCAGCCGTCAATATCGGCGCGGCGGGAGACCCGGTCTGTTTCGGTGGAGAGTCTGCCATCTTAGTCGTCCCGGCGGCCCGGTCCTTCTCTCTTCGCCCAAGTTTCCCCGTGGAAGCCATGGCGATTCGGGGGTGATGAACGGTTCCTGGGATAGGTCTGGTCTCCTTTCCCACTGGGGTGGCGGCTGAAGGCTTTTCACGGCGAAATTTCACGGTTTTAGGGGGCCGGGGGCCCAGAGCTCAGACCGGACACATCCGTGCGAGCTCACCACATCACGTGGTCTCGAGTCTTGAGGTTTTTAAATGGGGAGGGGGGTGAGTCTAACGGACATGCGCGGCGTTTTTCTGAAATCGTTCATTCCTCCAGCAATGTTTTGGGAGTAGTTGATATATAACGTAAGAGAAAACGTGGGCAGCATTATCTGGTAGGTTATAGTTCTTAATGTAGGTGAGTTAGTTTTAGTAGTTTAGATTAAGGGAAGAAAGTGGAATAGCAAGTGATCACTATTGTCCTTTATTCGTTATTTGTAGACGAAGTTAAGATCCCCTGATGAAACAGCACGTGAAACGCCTAAATGGGGCTGGGGAAGAGACGTTGGGATCATTATTTAAGATAAAAATAAGACACAACAAGGCCTAGATCAGCGTGAAAAGTGATTATAAATTTATCTGGCTCTTTGGAGCTTAATTGGAAGATCAAGTTAAAGGAACTTTACAAATATTTTCATATAGATCATTTCGCTGACAACTAGGACCTGTTGAGAGTATTTTGAGGTCGTTGATATGATTAGGCATAGAGCCTCATTAAGACGGTAGTCTATGAGGCCTAGCCATTGTAATACTGAGACCTCATTCAGAAGCTTATAAATGCATTTTTTCTATTTTTTGAAATTTGGTGATCGGAGCTAAAAAAGAACGGAAAAATTTTACATTGAGTTAAAGACACCGTTCAAGTAGTAAGGGCTATTTGAAATATTGTAGATGCAATGGATCTGGCATCCGAGGAAAAGAGGGTACCGAGCTTTGCAGCCCGGTTCTGTCTTCCTCTTTTAGTCATCCCCATACAGGAGAGACATTCAGTTGGAGAATGTTCAGGTCCTAAACATTTAAGACACCAATCATGGGTGTCAGTGACGGAAGTGGTACCGCCACACTTAGTACATTTTTTGAAACCACTAGTTGGTTTTTCCATGTTTCAGGAATATGGGGCCTAATGCCCAAAATGGCGCCTAGCACTGAAAAAGAAAAGTTTCTGAAGAGAAACAGTTCAATTTTTTTTTTTTAAAAAAGAAAAGAAAAGAAGTGGCGATACTGGTAGGCGTCGTGTGGAGGCAAATGCGACCACAAGAAAACAATTTTAAAGACGGAATTTTCTGCGGTGACAGGGTATGGGTCCTGTTGGCTCCGCGGAAAACAAAGAACTGAAGAGGGACAGTTGGAAAGGCGGGAAGGCCGCGCGCATGTGCTGAGGGATGCTCCCAAAAGCGTTCCTATTGGACGCTGAGGAGCGTTCCCCCGCAGGCTCCGTCAGTACCGACGATACCCATATGTGAAGACTACATTCCTGCTTGTTCCTGGAGACTGCCTCTGTATAAGTCTTTGGTGCGACATCATTTGGAGTATAGTGTTCAATTCTGGAGACTGCACCTTCAAAAGGATGTGAACAGGATGCAGTCGGTGCAGAAGGTGGCTACTAAAATGATTAGTGGTCTTCATTATAAGCATATGAGGACAGACTGAAGGATCTTAATATGTACACCTTAGAGGAAAGGCAGGATAGAGGTGATATGATTGAGATGTTCAAATACCTCCATAGCATAAATGTTCAGGGAGAGAGTCTCTTTCAATTGAAAGCAAGTTCTGCTACGAGGGGACATGGGATGAGGGTGAAGGGAGATAAATTCAGGAGTGATATGCGGAAATATTTCTTTACGGAAAGAGTAGTGGATCTGTGAAATAGTCTCCCAGTGGAGGTGGTAGAGATGAGGACAGTAACTGAATTAAAAAAAGCATGGGACAAACACAGAGGATCTGTAAAGGTAAAAAGGGGACTGTTGTAGTTGTTGATATGGAAGGACAGACTAGATAGGCCATGTGGTCTTTTTCTGTCATCATATTTCTCTGTTTCTGTGGGTGGATCAAAGTCCTTGGTACATCTGACTGCTCATGTAACTGCACATGAAATGAGAATCAGAAGCTGCAAAGATGTCTTATATATTGGACATGGAACATATGAAGCATGAACCAACGGAAGTTGGAGGTGGTAAAGAATGAAATGGAATGTGCACAACTCAATCTGTTGTCTGTCAGCGAACTGAAATGGACTGGCATTGGGCACTTTGCATCTGATGATCACATGGTATACTATGTTGGAAATGAAAGACAAAGAAGAAATGGTGTTGCAATAATAATCAAGAAGAAACTTGCAAGTACTGTAATGAAATACAATGTAATCAGTGAACGCTTAATTTCTATTCATCTATGGAAAGTGCGCATCAACACAGCTATTATTCAGGTATATGCTCCAACAACAGCTGCAGAAGAGGATGAAGTTGATATAGTGGAAGGGCTGTTGGATAAGGTTTGCCTCTCTGCAGATGATACCAAAATCTGCAATAGAGTAGACTCCCAGGAAGGTGTAGATAACATAAGGGGGGATCTAGCTAAGCTTGAAGAATAGTCTAGAATTTGGCAGCTGAGATTTAATGCTAAAAAATGCAAAGTCATGCATTTGGGCTGCAGCAATCCAAGGGAGCAATATAGCATAGGGGGTGAAGTACTTTTGTCCACTAAAGAAGAGTGGGACCTAGGTATGATTGTGTCTGATGATCTTAAAGTAGCTAAACAGGTAGAAAAGGCGACAGCAAAAGCTAGAAGGATGCTTGGGTGCATACGGAGAGGAATGGCTAGCAGAAAAAAGGAGGTGACAGTGCCTCTGTATAAGTCTTTGGGGCGACCCTCATTTGGAGTATTGTGTACAATTCTGGAGAACGCACCTTCAAAAGGATATAAATAGGATGGAGTCAGTACAGAGGGTGGCTACTAAAATGGTTAGTGGTCTTCATTATAAAGCATATGAGGACAGACTTAAGGATCTTAATATGTACACCTTAGAGGAAAAATTAGCAAATATTAGATTGTATTATTGTATTATTCCTATGGATGCACTATCTTCACATATCACACTGTTCACCATACAAACTAATGAATATTTTATTTAACAAATGTTGACATCCCTTACTGTCTCATCTCACAATATGTCTAAAACCTAGAGAATCAATACATTTAATACATAAATTACTTATACAATGTTAACATCCCTTATTATCTCACAGTGTGACTATGCATCCTATATAATCATACAATTCCACAATTGTTTTTCCTACAAAATAGTAAAATACATTAACATGAATTACTCATACTACTTTTTTATAAACCTTAAAATGTTCAATTAGTTATGCTGAATTGAAGGTAAAACTTCCTTCTTAATGCTCATTTGAACTGAATAGCTGATATCCGTGGCTGGTCCCACTATAGTGAGTACTCAAATATTATCCCCAAGTGTCCAGTTCATCGATTTCATAACGTTTTTATAGATGTCCCATAATGGTATCCAGCTCTCTGTATAAGAAGTACGTCACTTTTTCCACTTCCTCATAACTCTTCAGCATCAATCAGTCCAAAAATTGTCCCAACGCCGTCCACTGGCACTGCCCACGCGTTTCTCTATTTAGTTCTTCAGGGGCTCATCATTCAAATAGCACTACTCTCAGCACTCTCCTTACAAAACCTAATGACAACCAGAAATACAATTAAAACTAAATTTAAAAACTGTCCGTCCACCACCCTATCTTTTACTATCTATTATAGTAAGACTGTTGGCATAAACTGTTACATTTATCCCCATTAAAGACACTTACTCGATGCTGCCCACGTCTCTCTCTGATCGGTTCCACCAAGAAATGAACCAACGATTCAGGAACGCCGCGCATGCGGAGTTGAACTACCACAGAGAATTTAAACCCCACAATAATTTCTCAGGGATCCTCTAACAAAACCTAGACCTGATCTATAGTGGAAGTTCAAGACCTCTCCTAACCATCGGGGCCTGTCCATATTAACGGAACTGCTTTAAAAGCCGAACTCCCAGCAACAGCCCCAATCAATCATTCACACCACCAATGCTCTCTCATACTATACAAGATCGCCATTCTATTTGCAAATTGAGCCCTCCCGGTGCCTCCGAACCTAACTCAAAAATCCACCATTGTTCTCGCCAAGCTAATCACTGGTCCAAAGATCTTCCCCGGCTTCCCCGGTCTATTTTTTCAATGCAAAAACACTTTAAATCTGTGAATTCATGATGTAATGTCAGGCAGTGTTGCACCATGGGTGCTTCCAATTTGCTATGCAACAAACGACTGCGATGTTCTATCATACGTGTTTTTAATGCCCTACTAGTTCTACCTACATAAAGCAATCGGCACGGACATTGCACTATATAAACTACATTACTAGTTGTGCAGTCCGAATGGTGGCGCAAACGATATCGTTTGTTTTTATATTCAAACAAGTCTAGCTCCCAAGTTACCGGGCAAATTGTACAGCGCCCACATTGTCGATGACCCACTGCAATATGTTCAACAGGCCGTACTAAACTACTGGTTTTAAAACGTGAAGGACTCAAATATTCTTTTAAATTTCTTCCTCTCTGCCATACACATCGTATAGCTTTATTTTGAAGAGCAGGAATCAAACACAAAACTGCACCATGTTTCTTAATCGTACTTTGGAGATAACTACTCAAGGGAGAATACTGAGTGACAAGATTTATATGATCTGTCAAGCAAGTTGAGCCACTGCGAGGAACATCACTCAGGAGCCAATCGCGATCATTATTTAGAGCTCTCTGGTATGCTCGCTGCACTATCCCTGAGGGATATCCTCTATCCAAAAAGTTTTTTGTCAGCTGTTTAGACTGTAATTTATAGTCCTGTCTAGTCGAACAATTTCTCCGATATCGTAAATATTGAGAAAATGGAAGACCCGTTTTTAAACGGGGGGGATGGGCACTACGAAAATGTAACAAAGTGTTACGATCTATCTCCTTTCGATACAACGTTGTCTCCCATCCACCTTCCCCTTTGGACACCCGAACATCTAAATAAGTTATTTCCTGACTGTTAATCTCATAAGTGAATTGGATATTAGTATCACAAGTGTTCAACCAAGTGATAAAAGATTCAAACTGTAACGTTGAACCATCCCACAGTACAAACACGTCATCTATGAATCGCTTCCATAACTTGATGTGACTCCGATAAGGATTCTCTGAAAACCATCGTGCTTCATAACTCGCCATATAAAGGTTTGCTACTGACGGAGCACACGTAGCTCCCATGGCCACCCCTGATAACTGATGGTATATCGTATCAATAAACCAGAAATAATTCTGAAAGATTGTAATCTCGGTCAGCTGCAAAAGGAAGGCTATGTGTGCTATGGTTAAATCCCCCCGGGATTGTAAAGACGATTTAACTGTATCAAAAGCTGCTGTCTGCGGAATACTTGTATACAGAGAGCGGACATCAAGGGTTGCAAGCAAAACAGTTTCCTCTAAAGCCAAAGCTGAACAAGACTTCAGAACTTGTAAAAAATGTGTAGTATCTCGAATAAAGGATGGAATCTGGAACAATAAAGGGCGAAGATAAGAATCAATATAAGTTGATAACGGCTCTAAAACTGACCCTCGTGTAGAAACAATCGGGCGCCCTGGAGGTCTATTCAGGTTCTTATGAATTTTAGGTACAGTATAAAAGACTGCCCCCTGTGGATTCGGTTTATTTAAATACTTCCATTCTTTATAGGAAATTAACTTATTCTGTAATGCCGCATCTGTTAGATTTCTGATGCTAGCTTGAATTTCTATCGTCGGATCTATCGACATCACTTCATAGATAGACGTGTCTTCCAACTGCTGCAGCGCTTCCCACTGATAGTAAGCACGATTTAGAACCACAATCGCACCCCCTTTATCTGCCCGTCGAATGATAATATCTTCTCGAGCTTGAAGTTGTCGCAGAATTTGATGCTCTTCTTTCGTTAAAGTCGTTGAGTGGTGTCTAACCTCTTTTTCTTTTTTCTCCATATCACGCAATACTAAATCCCGAAATGTTGATAAAGTGGGATGAATGGGTCCCGGAGGATACCAATTAGACTGAAAAGGCAGAGGGAGGCGCTGGAAACCGTCAACTCCATCTTGTGGTACTACTTCCGTCACTTCTATATTCTCCAAAGAACCTTCAGTTGTTCCCTCCGTTCCGACATCCCCTCCTTCCATAGGATGTGAAAAAAATATCTTTAATTGAATTTTACGTATCAAGTTTTCAAAATCAACCCTAAAATTAAAAGGGTCATGATGGATCTCCGGAACGTATGAAAGACCCTTATTCAACAACGCCTCCTCCTCTATGGACAACACTAATCCGGATATATTAATCACTAAAGAGGATGGCTTCTTAACATCCATAATCAAGTCCGTCGACGGGTCGGACGTTCTACTCTGGCTTCGGGAGGGACTCCTTTCTTTTTTTTGTTGTTGGTGGTATCCCAGTCGGTGAAAAAGTTGAAGAGGGATAATGATGACTATACCATAGGGTATGTATACCCCTGGATGGATGTAAATCGAAAAAAGAGAAAGCCAGCAAGAAAGGTGAATTTTGATGCTGATAGTGATTCAAGCCGCACTACTGGAGAGAGTGATTTTTTAGACGAAAGCAGCGACCGGGATACCACCAACAACAAAAAAAAGAAAGGAGTCCCTCCCGAAGCCAGAGTAGAACGTCCGACCCGTCGACGGACTTGATTATGGATGTTAAGAAGCCATCCTCTTTAGTGATTAATATATCCGGATTAGTGTTGTCCATAGAGGAGGAGGCGTTGTTGAATAAGGGTCTTTCATACGTTCCGGAGATCCATCATGACCCTTTTAATTTTAGGGTTGATTTTGAAAACTTGATACGTAAAATTCAATTAAAGATATTTTTTTCACATCCTATGGAAGGAGGGGATGTCGGAACGGAGGGAACAACTGAAGGTTCTTTGGAGAATATAGAAGTGACGGAAGTAGTACCACAAGATGGAGTTGACGGTTTCCAGCGCCTCCCTCTGCCTTTTCAGTCTAATTGGTATCCTCCGGGACCCATTCATCCCACTTTATCAACATTTCGGGATTTAGTATTGCGTGATATGGAGAAAAAAGAAAAAGAGGTTAGACACCACTCAACGACTTTAACGAAAGAAGAGCATCAAATTCTGCGACAACTTCAAGCTCGAGAAGATATTATCATTCGACGGGCAGATAAAGGGGGTGCGATTGTGGTTCTAAATCGTGCTTACTATCAGTGGGAAGCGCTGCAGCAGTTGGAAGACACGTCTATCTATGAAGTGATGTCGATAGATCCGACGATAGAAATTCAAGCTAGCATCAGAAATCTAACAGATGCGGCATTACAGAATAAGTTAATTTCCTATAAAGAATGGAAGTATTTAAATAAACCGAATCCACAGGGGGCAGTCTTTTATACTGTACCTAAAATTCATAAGAACCTGAATAGACCTCCAGGGCGCCCGATTGTTTCTACACGAGGGTCAGTTTTAGAGCCGTTATCAACTTATATTGATTCTTATCTTCGCCCTTTATTGTTCCAGATTCCATCCTTTATTCGAGATACTACACATTTTTTACAAGTTCTGAAGTCTTGTTCAGCTTTGGCTTTAGAGGAAACTGTTTTGCTTGCAACCCTTGATGTCCGCTCTCTGTATACAAGTATTCCGCAGAAAGCAGCTTTTGATACAGTTAAATCGTCTTTACAATCCCGGGGGGATTTAACCATAGCACACATAGCCTTCCTTTTGCAGCTGACCGAGATTACAATCTTTCAGAATTATTTCTGGTTTATTGATACGATATACCATCAGTTATCAGGGGTGGCCATGGGAGCTACGTGTGCTCCGTCAGTAGCAAACCTTTATATGGCGAGTTATGAAGCACGATGGTTTTCAGAGAATCCTTATCGGAGTCACATCAAGTTATGGAAGCGATTCATAGATGACGTGTTTGTACTGTGGGATGGTTCAACGTTACAGTTTGAATCTTTTATCACTTGGTTGAACACTTGTGATACTAATATCCAATTCACTTATGAGATTAACAGTCAGGAAATAACTTATTTAGATGTTCGGGTGTCCAAAGGGGAAGGTGGATGGGAGACAACGTTGTATCGAAAGGAGATAGATCGTAACACTTTGTTACATTTTCGTAGTGCCCATCCCCCCCGTTTAAAAACGGGTCTTCCATTTTCTCAATATTTACGATATCGGAGAAATTGTTCGACTAGACAGGACTATAAATTACAGTCTAAACAGCTGACAAAAAACTTTTTGGATAGAGGATATCCCTCAGGGATAGTGCAGCGAGCATACCAGAGAGCTCTAAATAATGATCGCGATTGGCTCCTGAGTGATGTTCCTCGCAGTGGCTCAACTTGCTTGACAGATCATATAAATCTTGTCACTCAGTATTCTCCCTTGAGTAGTTATCTCCAAAGTACGATTAAGAAACATGGTGCAGTTTTGTGTTTGATTCCTGCTCTTCAAAATAAAGCTATACGATGTGTATGGCAGAGAGGAAGAAATTTAAAAGAATATTTGAGTCCTTCACGTTTTAAAACCAGTAGTTTAGTACGGCCTGTTGAACATATTGCAGTGGGTCATCGACAATGTGGGCGCTGTACAATTTGCCCGGTAACTTGGGAGCTAGACTTGTTTGAATATAAAAACAAACGATATCGTTTGCGCCACCATTCGGACTGCACAACTAGTAATGTAGTTTATATAGTGCAATGTCCGTGCCGATTGCTTTATGTAGGTAGAACTAGTAGGGCATTAAAAACACGTATGATAGAACATCGCAGTCGTTTGTTGCATAGCAAATTGGAAGCACCCATGGTGCAACACTGCCTGACATTACATCATGAATTCACAGATTTAAAGTGTTTTTGCATTGAAAAAATAGACCGGGGAAGCCGGGGAAGATCTTTGGACCAGTGGTTAGCTTGGCGAGAACAATGGTGGATTTTTGAGTTAGGTTCGGAGGCACCGGGAGGGCTCAATTTGCAAATAGAATGGCGATCTTGTATAGTATGAGAGAGCATTGGTGGTGTGAATGATTGATTGGGGCTGTTGCTGGGAGTTCGGCTTTTAAAGCAGTTCCGTTAATATGGACAGGCCCCGATGGTTAGGAGAGGTCTTGAACTTCCACTATAGATCAGGTCTAGGTTTTGTTAGAGGATCCCTGAGAAATTATTGTGGGGTTTAAATTCTCTGTGGTAGTTCAACTCCGCATGCGCGGCGTTCCTGAATCGTTGGTTCATTTCTTGGTGGAACCGATCAGAGAGAGACGTGGGCAGCATCGAGTAAGTGTCTTTAATGGGGATAAATGTAACAGTTTATGCCAACAGTCTTACTATATTAGATAGTAAAAGATAGGGTGGTGGACGGACAGTTTTTAAATTTAGTTTTAATTGTATTTCTGGTTGTCATTAGGTTTTGTAAGGAGAGTGCTGAGAGTAGTGCTATTTGAATGATGAGCCCCTGAAGAACTAAATAGAGAAACGCGTGGGCAGTGCCAGTGGACGGCGTTGGGACAATTTTTGGACTGATTGATGCTGAAGAGTTATGAGGAAGTGGAAAAAGTGACGTACTTCTTATACAGAGAGCTGGATACCATTATGGGACATCTATAGAAACGTTATGAAATCGATGAACTGGACACTTGGGGATAATATTTGAGTACTCACTATAGTGGGACCAGCCACGGATATCAGCTATTCAGTTCAAATGAGCATTAAGAAGGAAGTTTTACCTTCAATTCGGCATAACTAATTGAACATTTTAAGGTTTATAAAAAAGTAGTATGAGTAATTCATGTTAATGTATTTTACTATTTTGTAGGAAAAACAATTGTGGAATTGTATGATTATATAGGATGCATAGTCACACTGTGAGATAATAAGGGATGTTAACATTGTATAAGTAATTTATGTATTAAATGTATTGATTCTCTAGGTTTTAGACATATTGTGAGATGAGACAGTAAGGGATGTCAACATTTGTTAAATAAAATATTCATTAGTTTGTATGGTGAACAGTGTGATATGTGAAGATAGTGCATCCATAGGAATAATACAATAATACAATCTAATATTTGCTAATTTATCCACCAGCTTGGAATAGAAAGATATTTAGGGTGTAACGATTGAATTTGAGTGATTTCACACCCTGTGAATAGTGCCAGAATAGGAGTTGATAACACCTTAGAGGAAAGGCAGGATAGAGGTGATATGATTGAGACATTTAAATACCTCTGTGGCATAAATCAACAGGAGGAGAGCCTCTTTCAACTGAAAGCACGTTCTGCTACGAGGGGACATGGGATGAGGGTGAAAAGGGATAGATTCAGGCGTGATATGCGGAAATATTTCTTTACGGAAAGAGTGGTGGATCCGTGGAATAGTCTCCCAGTGGAGGTGGTAGATATCATAAGCACATAAGATATGCCATATTGGGTCAGACCAAGGTCCATCAAGCCTAGTATCCTGTTTCCAACAGTGGCCAGATGACAGTATCTGAATTCAAAAAAGCATGGGACAAACACAGAGGATCTCTAAAGGAAAAAAGGGGACTGTTGTAGTTGTTGATATGGAAGGACAGACTAGATAGGCCATGTGGTCTTTTTCTGTCGTCATTTTTTCTGTTTCTAGTTCTATGAACAAGCACAAGCTGAAATTGACAGAACATGCAAACAGGATATCCTGATAATCATGTGTGACTGTAACGCAAAAGTTGGCAACAAAGAAGGAGGAAGTAGTTGGAAAATATGGACTTGGCAACAGAAGTGAAACTGGAGAAAGACTGATAGAATTCTGCAAGACCAATGATCTATTAATTTCAAACACCTTCTTCCAGCAACACAAGTGGCAACTGCACACATGAACTTCACCCAATGTATTGTACAAAAAGCGTAGTTAATCACCTGTGACAGGTGTTCTCCAGGGACAGCAGGAATCAGTCTTCACATATGGGTGACGTCAGCACCGACGGAGCTCACTCAGAGCATTTCACCAGCTTTCAAAGAAAGCCTTTGGGAATGCTACCACGCATGCGTGGTCCCTTGCCTGCCCAAGGGTGCCATCTTGTTTAGCTAGATGACATAGCTTAGGCAAAAGATAAAATAAGATAAAGAAGGCAACTCTAAGGGGAGGAGGGAGGGTTGTGAGGACTGATTCCTGCTATGCCCTGTTCAATGTAATATCAGTTTGTTCAATGTAAACCGCACTGATGCAGAATAGTGCGGTATATAAGAGAATGTAAATAAATAAATAAATAAAAATAAATCCCTGGAGAACACCTGCTATAGGTGAGTAACTACGCTTTCTCCAGGAACAATCAGAAAGTCAGTCTTCACATATGGGACTCCCTAGCTCCAGGCGGCCGGGGACTGAACCACAACAGCAGCAATGGCGACCCAAGGAAGGATGTGAGTTGCAGAAGGTGAGTCCCTTATAAGAGATTCTGCAGACCACAGAGTCCAGCATCACCATAACCCGGTAGCCTGAACACAGAAGGGTTGGAGTTGCCTATACATCGAGAACACTTCGGATTACTGCCTGGCCAAAGGCACTGTCCCTGTGGGACTCACTCTCGAGAGAGTAGTGAGTTGCAAACATATGAACTGAAGACCACATGGGGGCCTTACAGATTTCTTGCACTGGCACTGCGTGTAGGTTGGCCACCAATGTGGAAATAGCCCTCACGTGATGAGCAGTGATCGGGTGCTCCAGAGAGAGGACAGCTTACTCAGAAGCGAGAGCAATGCAGTCCGCCACCCGGGTGAACAGGGTTCGCTTTGTCACAGGTAGCCCCAGTCTGCTGGAGTCATAAAAGATAAAAAGCTGAGGAGCTCTTTGATGGGCCTTGGTCCTCTGCAGATAAAAGTACAGGGCCCTCTTGCAATCCAGGGTATGCAAGATGACCTCCTCCCTGCCGGTGTGCGGCCGAGGGAAGAAGCAAGGGAGAACTACCTCCTGACTGAGGTGAAAAGCAGACACCAACTTTGGGAGGAAATTGGGGTGCGTACAAAGCTCACCCTGTTCGTACAGAACCTGGTATAAGGCAGGTCCACCACCAGAGCCTGCAGCTCGCTTACTCTGCGAGTGGATGTCAAAGCCACCAGGAAGGCCACCTTCCAGGAGAGGTGTCTTAGGTGGCAGGTGGCCAAAGGCTTGAACATAAGAACATAAGATATGCCATACTGGGTCAGACCAAGGTCCATCAAGCCCAGTATTCTGTTTCCAACAGTGGCCAAACTAGGTCATATGTACCTAGCAGTTTTCCCAAGAGACACAAGTTCCACAGTGCTTGCACTGGGTCAAGCATTGATATCTTCGGTCACTTCTTAATAATGGTTTATGGACCTTTCCTACAGGAACTTGTCCAAACCTTTTTTAAACCCAGCTACACTAACAGCCTTTACTATATCCTCCGGTAACAAATTCCAGAGTTTGATTACACGTTGAGTGAAAAAATATTTTCTTTTATTAGTCTTAAATAGTTTACCCTGTAGCTTCATTGCATGTCCCCTAGTCTTTCTATATTCTGATAAGGTAAACAATCGATCTACGTTTACCCGTTCCACTCCGTCCATTAATTTATAGACTTCTATCATATCTCCCCTCAGCCGTCTCTTTTCCAGGTTAAAGAGCCCTAACCTTTTAGCCTTTCTTCATAGGAGTATCCTTCCATCCCCTTTACCATTTTGGTGGCTCTTCTCTGTACCTTTTCTAAAATCGCTATATCCTTTTTAAGATACGGCGACCAGAATTGCACACAATATTCAAGGTGCGGTCTCACCATGGAACGATATAGAGGCATTATAATATCTTTTGTTTTATTTTCCATTCCTTTCCTTATCATACCTAGCATTCTATTTGCTCTCTTGGCCGCCGCTGCACACTGGGCCGAGGGTTTTAACATGGTATCCACAATGACGCCTAAATCTTTTTTCCTGGGTGGTGGTTCCTAATGTGGAACCTTGCATCGTGTAACCATAGTTTGGGTTGTTCTTCCCTAGGTGCATAACCTTGCACTTGTCCACATTAAATTTCATCTGCCATTTTGATGCCCAGTCTTCCAATTTATCAAGATCCTCTTGCAATTTTTCACAATCCTCTTGGGTTTTAACAACTTTAAATAGTTTTGTCTCATCTGCAAATTTGATAACCTCACTCGTTATTCCACTTTCCAGGTCATTTATGAATATGTCAAAAAGCAGCGGACCTAGCACAGATCCCTGGGGTACACCACTATTCACCTTTCTCCATTGGGAAAATTGGCCATTTAGCCCTACCCTCTGCTTTCTATCTTTTAACCAGTTCCTGATCCACAATAGTACACTGCCTCCTATCCCATGACTCTTTAGTTTTGCCAAAAGTCTCTGATGAGGGACCTTGTCAAAGGCTTTCTGAAAGTCCAGATACACAATATCAACCGACTCACCTTTGTCCACCTGTTTATTCACTCCTTCAAAAAAACATAACAGATTAGTAAGACAAGATCTTCCTTGTCTAAAGCCATGTTGGCTGTCTCCCATTAGGTTGTGACTATCTATATGCTGAGTAATTTTATTCTTTATGATGGTTTATACCATTTTTCCCGGTGCTGACGTCAGGCTCACCGGTCTGTAGTTTCCCGGATCACCCCTAGAACCCTTTTTAAAAATTGGTGTTACATTGGCGATCCTCCAATCTTCAGGTATTAGAGATGATTTTAATGATAGTTCACAGATTACTGATAGCAGGTCTGCAATCTCATATTTCAGTTCTTTCAACACCCTTGGATGTATACCATCCGGCCCAGATGATTTGCTACTCTTCAGTTTATCTAACAGTTGTAAGACATCTTCCCGATGTATCGATATTTCCTTCAATTCTTCCGCACCTTTAAATACCACTTCAGTCATGGGTAACATCCCTACATCTTCCTCAGTAAAGACCGAAGCAAAGAATTCATTCAGTCTCTCCGCTATCGCCTTGTCGCCTCTTAGTGCTCCTTTAACCCCTTTATCATCTAATGGACCAACTGACTCTCTCACAGGTTTTTTGCTACGAATGTATTTGAAAAGGTCTTTATTTCGCGTTTTTGCTTCCGCAGCAAGCTTCTTCTCAAATTCTCTCTTTGCCTGCCTTATCAATGCCTTGCATTTGACTTGCCAGTGCTTGTGCTGTTTCCAGGTTTCGTTGTTTGGCTCTTTTTTCCATTTCCTGAAAGATGCTTTTTTGGCAACAACAGCCTCTCTGACCTCACCTTTAAACCATGCTGGCAGTTTTTTGGACTTCCTTCCACTTTTCTTAAAGCGTGGAATACAGCTGGTCTGGGCTTCCAAGATAGCATTTTTCAACACCCCCCAAGCTTGATGTACGTCTTTAACCTTCACAACTGCTCCTTTTAGTTTTTTCTTAACTGTTTTCCTCATTTTATCATAGTCTCCCTTTCGAAAGTTAAAAGGTAGCACTGTGGATTTCCTTACTATCCCTCCTCCACTAATTAAATCAAAGGCGGTCATGCTATGATCACTATTGCCAAGTGGCCCCAACACCCTTATCTCTTGCACTAGATCTGGTGTTCCACTAAGGACTAGGTCTAATATGGCTTCCCCTCGGGTCGGTTCATGAACCAGCTGCTCCAAGAAGCAGTCATTTATTTCATCTAGGAACTTTATCTCCCTAGCATGTCCTGACGTGACACTGACCCAGTCGATACCAGGGTAATTGAAATCACCCATTATTATTACTGCGCTGTAACGTTTGTTAGCTTCCTTGATTTCTTTGAGCATTTCATCATCCATTTGGTCATTCTAGCCAGGTGCTCGATAGTACACCCCCACTGCCATCGCCTTCCCCCTTTTATATGGAATTCCAATCCATATAGATTCTACAGCAGATTTTGTTTCCTGCAAAATTTAATCCTTTCTGAGTCAATGCCCTCTCTAACATAGAGCGCAACCCCTCCACCAATTTGATCAGCTCTATCATTACGATATAGTTTGTACCCAGGTATCACAGTGTCCCACTGGTTGTCCTCCTTCCACCATGTCTCTGATATTCCAATCATATCTAACCTTTCATTTAGTGCTATATATTCTAACTCTCCTATCTTATTCTTTAGACTTCTAGCATTTGCATACAAGCATTTTATAGAATGTATTTTATTCATGTTAATTTGGCTATTGTTAGACATGGGTAAATTGGGATCTTTAAGCTCTGTCTGCTCCATACTTGAGGGCATTTGGGCTACTTTACTCTTTTGTGGAACCTCTCTGCTTTTGGTAGTATCCTTCAAGGATACATTCTTCCGAACCATCCGCTCTTGGGCGACTGTCGGCTTTCCCCTAATATCTAGTTTAAAAGCTGCTCTATCTCCTTTTTAAAGGTTAATGCCAGCAGCCTGGTTCCATCCCGTTTAAGGTGAAGCCCATCCCTTCGGAAGAGCCCCTCCTTTCCCCAGAATGTTCCCCAGTTCCTAACAAATCCAAAACCCTCATCTCTGCACCATTGTCTCATCCACGCATTGAGACTCCGGAGCTCTGCCTGCCTTTTGGGTCCTGCGCGTGGAACAGGAAGCATTTCGGAGAATGCTACCCTGGAAGTTCTGGATTTCAACTTCCTACCTAAAAGCCTAAATTTTGCCTCCAGACCTCCCTACCACATTTTCCTATGTCATTGGTACCGACATGTACCAAGACAGCAGACTCCTCCCCAGCACTATCTAAGACCTTATCTAGGTGGCGCGTGAGGTCCGCTACCTTCGCACCAGGCAGGCATGTTACCAGGCGATCCTCACGTCCACCAGCCACCCAGCTATCTACATGCCTAATGATCGAATCACCAACTATAACGGCTGTCCTAACCCTTCCCTCATGGGCACATGGCCCTGGAGAAACTTCCTCGGTGCGAGAGGGTTTTACATCACCTGGAGGACAGGTCCTAGTTACAGGATCACTTCCTGCCACACCAGGGTGATGCTCTCCTGTCACGTGACCTTTCTCCTCCATGGCAACAGGGGTGCTGCCAGACTGGAGGTGGGACTTCAGGACTATATCCCTGTAGGTCTCGTCTATGTACCTCTCTGTCTGTCTTATGTTTTCCAAGTCTGCTACTTTAGCCTCTAGAGAACGGACTTGTTCCCTGAGAGAAAAGAGCTCCTTGCACCTAGTGCACACCTAAGACCTCTCACCAACTGGGAGAAAATCATACACGTGACACTCAATGCAAAAGACTGGAAAGCCCCCATCCCGCTGCTGGACTGCTGTCTGCATCTTAGTTTTAAGTTTGTGTCTAGATCTTTAAGTTCTTACAAGGGGTTGCTATGGGTATTTATACCAATAAAACTGTACCCAATACGTTTAATATACCTTGTTCACCTGAAGCTTAATTAATCTCAGGTCCTTAGTGTATGACTGATTTGGGTAATGAGCTTCACCTGAAAGCACCTCCTGTCTTTTAAGATGTGTAAGTACCTATAAAGCTATGATTATCCCAGGGGAGGGAGGGAGGGAAACAACACTTATTAAAAGAGGGCTGCTACACAGTACCCTGTCTTGTGCTGCTGAGGTAAGCTAAATTCTGATTTGATTTAAATTATAGCTCTTAGCTGCTGCTAGGCTCTAACTTCTTATGAAATTTAAACTACAAGCTCTCTGCTGGGTACTAAATTTAACCAGAAAGCTCTCTTCTGTGTGTTAAATTTAAACTAAAAGTACTTTACTGTTACTTGGCCCTGAGTGACTATTAAATTTAAACTACAAGCTCTCTGCTGGGTATGAAATGTAACCAGAAAGCTCTCCTCTGTGTTTTAAATTCAAACTTTAATTGCTGCTACTAGGCCCTAACTGATCCAACAAAAAACAGTGGGTTCACAGATTAAGTAGCTTTAATACAAAGAATTATTTTTAGAAAATTACCAGAAGTATATACTCACAGTTGCAGATTTCTCTCCAGAAGTAACAGTCCCCCTTTCTAGTCCTTCAAGACGGTAGCCTGGTGAGCTGGGAGAGCACCACATAGAGGTCCCATTCCACTGCCGGAGGGCAGAGAGGGGGCTTGGGTAGCAGGAGGCCCCTGAGGAATCTGGAGACCAAAGACTAGCCTGAGAGGGGTTTCCCCTCTATAGGGTGATGGTTAGCCACTATGGCGCTGAGATGCACCCTCACTGAATTAGATTTCAAGCCCGAGTGTGAGAGGTGCAGTAAGTACTGCAGCACGAGCTTTACCTGACAAGAGAATGAATTTTCATTCCTTTCTGCACACCAGACGGAAGATCTCCTCCATTTGAAGGCGTAAGTCCTTCTGGTGGATGGCTTTCAGGAGGCCAGGAGGATCTCCTTGACCTCATCTGGGAGGATGAAAGGGACTAGTGCTACCCTTTCAGTAACCATGATGTCAGCATCAGGGACCCCAGCTTGGGGTGTAACAGGGAGCCCCTTCCTGTGATAGGAGGTCTTGGGGTTGCTGACAGGTAGAGAGCAGCAGGAGGCACCAGTGTTGCATGGGCGACCTGTGTGCAATCAGGATTACTGAAGCGTATTTGCTCTGGATCTTGAAATGGCATTCGCCTATCAGAAGGGTCGGTGCGAATGCATAAAGCAGGCCCTGTGACCAGGAGAGCAGGGATGCATGCGACGCCACCCTCCTGTGGTGTGGCTGAGAAGAGCAAAATTTGGGGAGCTGTGAGTTGTCCGGGGAAGTGAACAAGTCCAGCCAGGGTCTTCCCCAGGAGGTGAAAAAGCCTCTGGGTCACCCTGGGGTCCAAGCGCCACTCGTGAGGCCGAAGGACACTGCTGAGGTTGTCCACCAGGCAGTTGTCCTGTCCTGGTAAGTACACAGCACTCAGAAGTATATGGTTGTGCAATGCAAAGGAGTGGAGGGCCACTGCCTCCTGAAAGAGGGAATATGAGCCCATGCCCGCCTGTTTGTTCATAAAGAACATGGAAACCTGATTGTCTGTCTGTATGAGGACCGGGGAGAAGCTGGACTTGGGGTAGTTGATGATGAACCCCAAATGCAGCAGGGTGTGAAGAGTGTACCTTGTGGCTCGACTGGCCTCGAGAGGTGTGCGGCCTCTGATGAGCCAGTCATCCAGGTAAGGGAAGACGTGGGCTACTTGGAGGTGCACAAGGACGGCAAAGACTGCCAGGCATTTTATAAAGAACCTTGGAGAAGAGGTGAGGCCGAACGGTAGCACCTTGTATTGGTAGTGCTGTTCCTCCACCACGAATCTCAGGTAATGCCTGTGAGAGGGGTGGAACAGGATGTGGGTGTAAGCATCCTTGAGATCCAAGGAGCAGAGCCAGTCTCCCTGGCAGAGGTAGGGCAGCAGTGTTCCAAGGGAGAGCATCTTGAACTTCTCCCGCACCAGTAACTTGTTCAAGCTGCGTAGATCCAGAATGTGCCAGAGGCTCCCTGTTCTTTTTGGGACAAGGAAATACCTTGAGTAGAACACTTTTCCTCAGAGGTGTTGGGTATAGGTTCCACCGCCCTGTCCCTGAACAAGCCTGCGAGTTCTGAGGTGAGCAAGGCCTGGTGGAGGAGAGGCTATGATGGCTCTCCTAGGAAGAAGTCTGGAGGGTTCTGCCATAGATGGAGGAAGCACCCCTTAACAAGTTGAGGTGACCTACACGGAGCGGTTTGGAACACCTCTAAACAAAGGCATGGGGAGGGGTGACCTGCTTGGAGTGGCAGGCGCATCTACTCTTGCCACCTTGCTGGGCAGACTAGATGGACCATGCTGGTCTTTATCTGTTGTCATATACTATGCTACTATGTTCACCACCTGCAGAACCCAATGGTCTGTGGTGATGCTGGCCCATCTGTGGGCAAAAAAGGCCAGTTGACCTCCTGTGGACTGAGGTGGGACTCCCAGGGGAGGGGAGTCCTAGCCCAGGGAGTCAAAAGCTACCCACCGGTTGGGCGGGAGCTGGTGCCTGGGGCTTGGGAGCCTTGGGCTTCCTGGGCCCGTGTCCCTGGCATTTTGGTTGAGAGACCTGGTGAGGCTGCCCCAAGTAAGGCTGGTAGTGGCTGGTCTGGGGGTAGCCCTTTTTCCCTCAGGCTTTCCCCAAGGGTTTTTTTCCTGGGGAGGGTTGAGGTCTTTTTGGACAGCCTCTGCCAGGTCACTACCTCGGCCTCAATTTCTGCAGCCTTATTAGACATCAGTTTCTCAAATGGGTTCTCACTATTGCAGGAGACATCCAGAAGCTTTTCTTATACCGACTGCTCAAGGTCCGAGGTCTGTAACCATGTCTGGCACCAGGTGCCGATGCCTGCAACCCTGGCTACAGACTCAAACTTGTTGTAGGTGACACGGGAGAGGAATTTGGAACAGTCTTGGATACCTACTGCTAGGGACTGGAACTGATGCAGAGGTTCCCCAACGAGGCCTGCCGAGAACCCCGAAAGCTCTTGTATCAGGCACGTAAGGTACATCCCTATGTACAATTCATATACCTGTATTCAGCACCCGAGCATGGCACCTTGATAGCACTTGCGCCCCATGGTGTTGAGGGCCCGGGTTTCCCTGCCGGGGTGAACTGAGAACTAGGTCTTTTGATTCTTCAGTTTTTGCATGGAGGACTCCACCACCATCGAGTTGTGGGGAAGTTGTGGCTTATGGAACCCGGGGCACTTCCGGACGCAATAGATGGCATCCAGGAACCGAATGACTACCGGCACCAAGGCTGGGGACTCCCACATCCAGAGGAGCAGTCTTTCAAGGATGGGTGGAACTGGTACCGTGAGAGTCTACTTGGGAGGAGGCTCATATCGTAGGATCTCAAGCTCCTCAATGCGCGGGTCCTCTTCCGACTGTCTGGATCAAGAGAGTACAGGCCATGTCACGAACGAAGTCATGAAAGGCCACGTCCCCCAGTGGGGATTGACACTGAGGCTCCGGGGGAGACAGTTCGGAGGGGACATCCCAGTGTCGGGAGGTCTTCGGCGAAGCCTCGTCCTCGGTCTCCCAGTTGGAGCCCGAGGATGTCGACGAGTCAGCCCTGGGGGCAGCTCTGAGGAACCGGAGGCCCCCCGGAAGACATGGAGTTGGACTCCCAGAAACTGGCTGGGGAGGACCGGATCTCCAAGGAATGTGATTGAGACCTCGATCGACGCCGAGGACTTATCTGAGGCCGGTGGTGCTCGGTGCCAAGTTCGATACCGGAAGGCTCCCCCGAGGCAGGGGGAGCCAGTGTCAAGGGGCCCGACATCAATGCCCGCTGCAAGGACAAGATTGAGGAGATGCTCTGCTCCATGGCTGCCATGGAGGACTCGAGGCTGTGCAGCTCCTGGCGTGGACACCGAGGCCCTCGGGTCTGACACCAGCACTCCAGAGAGTGCGTCCTCGAGGAAGACTATAGGCTCACAGGTCCTGGCGTGGTCTCCATTGGACGAGGACTCTTGTCTCAAGACTTTCTGAGAGCACTGCTCGGAGATGCCTGAGTCCCGGGGAATGACCTTGCCAGGTTTGATCGGAGGCACCTCCTTCGGGACTTTCTTCTTCTTTTTAGGAGGATCCCGGGCCGCACTGGAGGAGCCACCACCATGGGACTCAGAGGACGCCCGGCCCTCTCGCGAAGGTTCGTACTTGGGGCTCGGCGAAGGGGAAGCTGGGGCAGGGTCAGATATTGGAAACAGCTTCCCCTACAACTCAGACCGCCTCCCATTCATTTTAGGGGTCATGGTCTGGCACTGGTCACAGGTGGAACTGTCATTGTCCGTGCCCAGGCAATGGATGCAGCAGTCATGAGTATCAGTGACTAAAAAAGTGTGACTGCAACGGTCGCATTTCTGGAACCCAACGGGAGACATAGTGGGAGAACACCCGGCCAGGGTAGAGATCCCCGGGCAAAAAATGGCACAAAGGCCGGTCGAGGGAGACCTCACTGGTTTTGCTCTTTCTTATATTCCCGGTCATTTGCGGTCACTTCTGCCTCCTCTACCACAGATAATTTCCCTCTCACCTGCGGTGTCCCACAGGGTTCAATACTGGCCCCCCTACTGTTCAATATATTTTTGGCCCCTTTAGCTCTACTAATTCAACAATTAGGAATTTCAGGTTACTATTATGCTGATGATATCTTCCTTTTGTATCATACGTCCTCTTCTCATCCTGACATCACTCCTCTCAACACCTGTTTGTGTCCTTGGTCTTTTCATGGCTCTCCTCAAACTGTCTCGTTCCCAATGTCTCTAAAACTGCGGCCATTTGGTTTACTCACGGCTCCATCACTCCGTCACTTACTCCCTCTTTTTCAGGTACCCCAATCTCCCTAGTATCTAAGCTTCGCTATCTTGGCGTCCTTCTTGACAGCAACCTTACTTTCAATGATCACATTTCCCAGGTTTCCCGGCGTTCTTTCTTCTGCCTTAGGCAGATTCGTGCCATTAGGCCATTTTTATCTTCTCAAGCCCTCACTACTTTCCTCCTTTCCTTGGTCATCACTAGATTGGATTTTTGTAATTCTATTTATGCCGGCATCCCTCAATACCAACTTCATCGGTTACAGTTATTGCAAAACACTGCAGCTCGGATGATCTTACACGCTTCCCCCCGTGATCACATTACCCCAATCCTGCAACATCTCCATTGGTTACCGCTAAATTTCCGGATCCAATTTAAGATTCTCACCTTAGTACATCGGGCCATTTATCTCCACAGACCTCAATATCTATCTGATTTATTAACTTTTCACACTCCCACTCGTAGTCTCCGGTCCGTTCATGTTAATCGTCTACACCTCCCCTCTTCCTCTCAAGCTCACCTTCAATCAACCCGGCAATCAGCATTTTTTTACCTTGGTCTCTCCCTGTGGAATTCCCTACCTACCACCCTTCGACTTGAAGAGTCTTACTCTAAATTCCGCTCCCTTCTCAAAACTCATCTTTTCTCCTCTGCTTTCAATCTTCCCCCGTGATCCCTGATTCTTTCGTTCCTACTGTTGCTCAAATCTGTTCTCACTCTCCTTTTCCTCTTTCCTTTTTATTTTTTTTTAAGTTATTGTAATTTCTTTTCCCTTTTCTAATTTATATTTTTATTTGTATTGTTAACCGTCCCGATGTAATGGGAGGCGGTATATCAAGTGTAAATAAACAATAATAAACAATAAGAAGAAAAAAAGAAAAAAACAGAAAGCCGAGACCGACGTCGCAGGTGCCGCCTTGATCAGGAAGGAGACTGGTGCAGCACAGGAGGAAAAGAGAGTTAGTTTGGTGCTTTTTCCGGGGGAAGTAGAGGACTACGTCTGTTGGGCTCCATGGAAAAAGGGAGACTGAGCAAGATGGCACCCTTAGGCGGGAAGGGGACCATACATACGTGGTAGCATTCCCAAAGGCTTTCTTTGAAAGCTGGGGAAATGCTCTGCGCAGGCTCCGTCAGTGCCGACGTCACCCATATGTGATTCCTGGAGAAATCAAATTGACTACATCTGTGGAAGTCAACATTGGAAAAGCTCAATAACATTAACAAAGACCAAACCTGGAGCCGACTGTGGTACAGACCACCCACCAACTACTAGTATGCAAACTCAAGCTAAAGCTGAAAAAGAACAAGCCACTCATGAATGTAGCAACATATGACCTTGAGAATATATTCCTACAATTTAAAGGCTCCCTGCAAAATCAATTTGCTGCTTTGGATACAAATGACAAAATACCAGAAGAAATATGGAATGACATCAAGAAAGTTGTGCTCGAAGAAAGTGAGATGTCTCTACAAAAAGTGAGAAAGCAAACAAGGCCAAAATGGATGACCGAAGAAACTCAGAAAATTGCCCAGAAACGCAGAGAAGGTAAAGCCAAAGGACAAAGTAAGGCAATCACAGAATTCAACAGAGAAGTCCAATGTGCAGCAAGACTATAACTACTACTTCTATTAATCATTTACATAGCGCTACAAGGCGTATTCAGCGCTGTAGAAGAACATATAGAAGATGGGCCCTGCTCATTATATTGTACTGTCTGTCTTGATTAGATTGTAAACTCTAAGAGAAACAAGGGGTACAAATAGGGAAAGGAGAAACAAGAAAAAGGGAATGAGGATCCAAAAGCAACCTCAAAGAGGTGAGCTTTTAGCATGGATTTGGAAAGGGGAAGAGATGAAACTTGACGTATAGATTCAGGAAGTTTGTTCCAGGCATAAGGAGAAGGAAGATGAAAAGATTGAAGTCTGGAGTTGGCAGTGAAAGAAAAGAGCATAGAGAGAAGAAAACCAGAGGAAGAGCAGAATTCACGAGGAGGGGTGTAGGGAGACAAGAGAGAGGAAAGGTAGTGAGGGACAGTAGAGTGAATGCATTTATAGGTTAGAAGGAGAAGTTTGAATTGCATATGGAAATGGAAGGGAAGCCAATGAAGTGATTTAAGAAGAGGGGTTAAAAGAATATATCGGGTCTGGTGGAAGATTAGCCACGCAGCAGAGTTCTAAACAGAATGAAGAGGAGAGATGACTGAGGGAGACCAGCAAGGAGAAGGTTGCAATAGTCTAAATGGGAGATGACTAAAGGATCTTAGTAGTGTGCAGAAAGGAAGGGCAAATTTTGTTAATGTTATAGAGAAAAAAACGACAGGTTTTAGCTATCTGTTGGATATGTGTGGAAAAGGAGAGAGAGGACAACACGAGACAAGGAGAAAGTGTACTTACTCACCTATAACAGATGTTCTCCAGGGACAGCAGGAATCAGTCCTCACATATGGGTGACGTCGGCACAGATAGAGCCCTCGTGCGGAGCAATTCCCCAGCTTTCAAAGAAAGCCCTTGGGATTGCATTGCACATGCGTGGTCCCCTTCCCGCCCAAGGGTGCCATCTTGCTCAGTCAGATGACATAGCTAAAAAGACGGCAAAAATAAGAAAAAATTAATCAAAGGACTGCAACTCCAGGGGAGCAGGGAGGGTCGTGAGGACTGATTCCTGCTGTTCCTGGAGAACACCTGTTACAGGTGAGTAACTACGCTTTCTCCAGGAACAAGCAGGAAGTCAGTCCTCACATATGGGACTCCCTAGCTATAGGCTACTGAGAACCCATAGCTGAGAATGGCTCCCTCTAGAAGAGCTGCTGCAGCAGTGATAGGGTTTTTTTCCGAGAACGCAACCCCCACGGTAGCCTGACAGCAGAGGGTCGGAGCACAGGAGTTGCCTAAACCTCGAATAGGTTACGGAGTACCGCCTGACCGAAAACATTGTCCAGCCGGGACTCTCTCTCCAGGCAGTTGTGGGCTACAAAAGTCTGGCTTAAAGACCAAGTTGCGGCCCGGCAGATGTCTGCCAATGGAACAGAGCGATGGTTAGCCACTGATGTGGCCTTAGCCCTGACAGAGTGGGCCGTGATTCGGCCCTGCAGCTGGAGGTCCGCTGCCCTGTATGCCCAGGCAATGCAGTCTGCCACCCAGGTGGATAACGTGCGCTTGGAGACAGGTAGACCCAGTTTACTAGGGTCATAAGAGCTGGGAAGCTCTCCGATGTCCCCGCATACGCTCCAGGTAGAAGGCGAGCACCCTCTTACAGTCCAGGGTATGCAGAACCGCTTCTGCCCTGCTGGTATGTGGCCTGGGGAAGAAGGTTGGAAGAACCACCTCTTGGTTGAGGTGAAACGAGAAAAACACTTTGGGAAGGAACTTGGGGTGAGTACGTAGGACCACCCTGTTTTTATAAAACCGTGTATACGGTCTATCCGATACTAACGCTTGCAGCTTGCTCACAAGTTGAGCAGACATGAGTGCCACGAGAAAGAGAGCTTTCCAAGAAAGGAAGCTGAGATGACAGGTGGCCATTGGTTCAAAAGGTGGGCAAGTAAGCCGCTGTAAGACCACCTTTAAGTCCCACACTGTAGCTAGTGGGCGAATTGGAGGCTTCAAGAGTAGAAGGCCTCTGAGGAATCGAGATATCAAAGGGTGAGCTGAAAGAGGTTGCCCTCCACTGGAGAGTGGTGAGCTGATAGCGCACTCAGGTGGACCCTGACAGAGTTAGACTTGAGGCCTAACTCCGAGAGGTGGAGCAAGTACTGCAATATCTGAGGTACTTGACAAGTGAACGGGTTCGCCTTATTCTGGGCACAACACCCTTCAAACCTACGCCACTTGAAAGCGTAGGACTCTCGAGTGGATTGCCTCCTAGAGGCCAGCAACACCTCCTCAACCTCCTTGGGAAGGAGTAGAGGAGCAAGTACTACCCTCTCAGCAGTCAGGCCATTAAGTGGAGGGATCTGAGATTGGGGTGTAGCAAGGAAGAGTAGTTACTCACCTGTAACAGGTGTTCTCCAGGAGCAGCAGGAATCAGTCCTCACATATGGGTGACATCGACGTCGATGGAGTCCCCATGCAGAGCATTTCCCCAGTTTTCTAAGAAAGCCTTTGGGAATACACCCACGCATGTGCGGTCCGCTTCACGCCCAAAGGTGCCATCTTGCTCAGTCAGATGACATAGCTAAATGATAGCACAAAAAACACAAAAGAATTATATACAACTGCAACTCCAAGGGGAGGAGGGAGGATTGTGAGGACTGATTCCTGCTGCTCCTGGAGAACACCTGTTACAGGTGAGTAACTACTCTTTCTCCAGGATCAAGCAGGAAGTCAGTCCTCACATATGGGTGACTCCCTAGCTCTGGGCTTACCAGGAAACCAGGCTGAAAAATAGAGCTCCCTCTGTGAAGCCCTAGCATCAGGGAAAGAATTTTACTGAGAAGAGATCCCACCAGTAGCCCAACAACAGGGTTGGAGGGCAGGAGTTGCCTAAACCTCAAAGAGATTCCGGAGTATTGCCTGACCAAAAGCAATGTCCCTAAGGGACTCCCTCTCCAGGCAGTAATGGGCTGCAAAAGTCTGGCTTGAGGACCAAGTTGCAGCCCTACAGATGTCTGCCAACGGTACAGAACGGAGATGAGCTACTGATGCAGCCATTGCCTGGACACGGTGAGCTGTGACTCGACCCTGCAAGGGAAGGTCTGCTGCCCTGTAAGCCCAGGTGATACAGTCCGCCACCCATATGGACAAGGTACGCTTGGAGACAGGTAACCCCAAGTTGTTTGGGTCAAAGGAGATGAAGAGCTGAGTAGCCCTCCTATGACCCTTAGTACGATCAATGTAGAAAGACAAGGCCCTTCTACAGTCCAGGGTATGCAGGACTTCCTCAGCCTGGCTGGCATGGGGCCTAGGGAAGAATGTTGGAAGAACCACCTCCTGACTGAGATGGAAAGAGGAGACTACCTTCGGGAGGAACTTAGGATGAGTCCTAAGGACTACCCTGTTCCTATAGAAACGAGTGTATGGCCTGTCACAGACCAGGGCTTGAAGTTCACTCACTCGTCTGGCCGAGGTCAGTGCCACTAGGAAAAGAGCCTTCCAAGAAAGGAAGCGGAAAGGACACATAGACATCAGCTCAAAGGGAGGGCGAGTTAGCTGCTGCAAGACCACATTCAACTCCCACTCAGGGGCTGGTGGACGGAGAGGAGGCTTTAGCAAGAGCAAGCCTCTGAGGAACCGGGACACCAAGGGGTGAACCGATAAAGAGTGCCCTTCCATCAGTGAGTGGTGGGCTGCCAGAGCGGAAAGGTGTACCCGAACAGAATTGGACTTAAGACCCTGATTAGACAAGTGCAGCAGGTACTGAAGCACCACTGGCACAGGGCAGGAGAAAGGGTTCTCCTGGCGTTGGTCACACCACAAGGAGAACCGTTTCCACTTCAGGGCATAGGTCTTTCTGGTGGATTGCTTCCTAGAGGCCAAGACCACCTCTTCAACTTCCTGAGGCAGGCCCCAGGGAGCCAGCACTACCCTTGCAGCCTCCAGGCCATCAAATTGAGAGTTTTAGAACATAAGAACATAAGATATGCCATACTGGGTCAGACCAAGGTCCATCAAGCCCAGTATTCTGTTTCCAACAGTGGCCAATCTAGGTCATATGTACCTAGCAGTTTCCCCAAGAGACACAAGTTCCACAATGCTTGTACTGGGTCAAGCATTGGTATCTTCGGTCACTTCTTAATAATGGTCTATGGACCTTTCCTCCAGGAACTTGTCCAAACCTTTTTTAAACCCAGCTACACTAACAGCCCTTACCACATCCTCCGGTAACAAATTCCAGAGTTTGATTACACGTTGAGTGAAAAAATATTTTCTTTTATTAGTCTTAAATAGTTTACCCTGTAGCTTCATTGCATGTCCCCTAGTCTTTCTATATTCTGATAGTTTTGAGATTGGGGTGCAGAAGGGAACCCTGATCCTGAGAAAGAAGATCGGGTTGCAACCCCAGAGGGAGTGAGGTGTCCACCGCCAGCTATAACAGAAGCGGGAACCAGGGCTGCCTCGGCCATCTGGGGGCTACCAATATGACCGAGGCCCTGTCCCTTAGAATCTTGAACAAGGTTCGGGCCACCAGGGGCGTGGGAGGAAACGCATACAGGAGACCCTTGGACCATGAGATCAGGAAGGCATCCGCTGCGAATCTCGTGGGATGCGGTTGCCTGGAGCAGAACTGGGGCAGCTGCCAGTTCAGGGGACTGGCAAAGAGGTTGATGGATGGAAGTCCCCATTTCAGGAAAATGTTCTGAACCACCAAAGGGTGCAGTTGCCATTCGTGAGGTTGTAGAACCCTGCTCAATCTGTCTGCCAGGAAATTTTCCTGGCCAGGAAGATAGACTGCCCTGAGCAACATATTGTGTCGAAGTGCAAAAGAGCAAAGGGCCTCTGCCTCCTGACACAGGAGCCTGGACCCCGTGCCCCCTTGTTTGTTCACAAAGAACATCGCTACCTGGTTGTCTGTCTGCACCAAGACAGACTGGTGGGCCAGGGTGTGAGAGAAGGCTTTGAGGGCTAAGCGTATCGCCTGGAGTTCCAGCAGGTTGATTTGTTGCGTGGCCTCCCATGCAGACCACAGGCCCTGTGTGCACTTGTCCAGACAATGTGCACCCCAGCCCTGCAAGGAGGCATCGGTTGTGAGTACCACAGTGGAAACAGGTACCTGAAAAGGAATTCCCTTTAGAAGGTTTGGGGGGTGTAGCCACCACTGCAGGGAGTTCAGGAATGGTTTGGACACTCTTACTTTGTCTCTGAGGCTTCCTGTGGCCTAACTCCACTGAGTTCTGAGACACCACTGTGCAGGCCTCATATTCAGGCGGGCATTGGGGGTCACATGCACTGTCGATGCCATGTGGCCCAGGAGCCTTAGACAGAGTCTGGCGGAAACCAGTGGGTTGTCTAGAAACTGGCTGGCCAAGTCCATCAGCCTTCCCGCTCTGTCTTCTGGCAAGTAAGCTTTTGCTTGCAGGGAGTCTAACCGTGCTCCTATGAACTCCAGGTTCTGGGAGGGGAGCAAAGTGGACTTTATGAAGTTTATGACAAAGCCTAGTTGCTGAAGGAGAGAGACAGTATGGAGGGTGGCTTGCCTGGCCTCCTGGAGAGTCTGACCCCTGATGAGCCAGTCGTCCAGGTAGGGGAAGACAAAAATACCCTGGTTTCTCAATTAGGCCGCCACCACCGCCAGGCACTTTGTGAAGACCCGTGGGGCGGAGGTTAGGCCAAAGGGCAGTACCCTGTACTGAAAATGGTTTCCTCCCATCACAAACCTTAGGTATTTTCTGTGGTCGGGATGAATGAGGATGTGAGTGTATGCATCCTTCAGATCTAAGGAGCATAGCCAATCTCCTTGCTGGAGGTAGGGCAGCAGTGTTCCAAGAGTAAGCATCTTGAAAATTTCCTTTTCCAAGAACTTGTTGAGATTCTCAAGTCCAGAATGGGCCGGAGACCTCCAGTTCTCTTTGGCACAAGAAAGTAGCTGGAGTAGAAGCCCTGACCCAGCAGGTGGGGAGGTACAGGCTCCACTGCCCTGTCTTGAAGGAGACTTTGCAGTTCCTGGAGAAAGAGTTCTCGATGCAGAGTAGGCCTTGGAGACTCCCCTGGATAGTAAGAGGGGGATACTTGATGGAAATGGAGCAGGTAGCCCTTCTGGACTATGCTCAATACCCAAGCATCTCTTGTGATGAGCGTCCACTGGTGGGCAAACAGGACCAACCGACCTCCCGTGCTGAGACGGGCCAGCAGAGGTGGAGAGGCTATGCAGTGGGAGTCAAAAACCCCCTCCCTGCTGAGTAGGAGTAGGAGCAGGAGCTGGAGGCTTGGGGGCTTTCTGCCTACGGGGCCCATGTCCCTGCCCCTTGGCCTGCTGACCCTGCTGGGGAGGCCTGATAGTGAGGGAAAGGTTTGTAGGCAGATGACTTCCTCGGGTAAAAGGCCTTTTTCCCCAAGCCCTTCTTCCTATGAGAAGGGGCAGAAGTTTTTCTGGACAACCTTGTCCTTGTCAGAGTCTCGGTCTCGAGCTCAGCAGCCTTTTCTGCCATGGGCTTGCCGAAGAGGTTTTCATCTTGGCATGGGACATCGACTAACTTGTCCTGCACCCATGGCTTGAGGTCCGATGACTGTAGCCATGCCTGGCGTCAAGCCCCGATTCCGGCCGCCGCTACTTGGGCCGAAGCCTCGAAGCCATCGTAGGCCACCCGGGAGATGAATTTGGAGCACTCCCGGATCCCCGAGGACAAGGTCTTGAACATCTGCAAAGGCTCCCCGGAGAGGCCAGCAGAGAACCCAGCTATTTCCTTAGCCAGGTCCCATAAGTACATGCCCATGTACAGCTGGTAGGACTGGACACGGCAAGCAAGCATCGAGCCCTGGAAGCACTTTCTGCCGATGGCATCCAGGTTCCGGGCCTCCCTACTGGGGGGCACCGCGGAGTGCATCTTCTGGCTCTTCAGATGATGCATGGCCGATTCCACAACCTTGGAATGGTGCGGCAGCTGCGCCTTTTGGAATCCAGGGCTCTTTCGGACTTGATACATGGAATCGATCCGCTTGCTCAAAACCGGCGCCGAGGCCGGTGCCTCCCACATTCAGAAGAGGAGCCGTTCCAGCATCGGAGGAACTGGCACAGTAAAGGCCTCCCTGGGGGGAGAGTCATACTGCAGGGCATCAAGCTCGAGGCTCCTCCTCGGGATCCGCAGGAACAGCCAAAGCCTTGGCCATGTCCCTCACAAACTCCAAGAACCGGGTGTCCTCCGGTGGGGACCTACTCCGGGGCTCTGACTGCGGTGTCCGAAGGGACACACTGAGTCCAAAAGGTATCAGGGGACTCCTCGTCCTCCGTCTCCCATGCAGACTCATCCGAGGAAGAGTTGAGGGGCTCTGACCGTGCGGGCTCCGGTAGCACCCGCCCCGACGCTGGGGGCATCGGCTTCGACGCCCTCGGTCCCGAACGGGAGGTCGTGGGGGACCGTGACCGAGTCCGGACTCGGGCCTTCAGGGCTTCGAGAACCGGCTCGGTCTCCGGGGTCGACTTGGACATCGATGTCCCGGTGGTCGGGGCAGATGCCCCAGTCAGGCTGGCCATCAGCACCCGCTGCTGATCCATGAAGGCAGTCAGTCTGCACTCCAAGGCTGTCAGCCTGAGTCCAAGCTCAGGAGACTCAGCAGCCACCGACTCGGGCCCCGGCAGAGCCGGGCCCGACGTCGGCTCCCTGGGAGGAGAGTCCTCGAGGACAACAGGACTTGACGGACTCCGGGTCTATACGAGGTACCTTAGGCGGCTTCTCCAGCTCCAAAGGCCCGGGGCAGCGGTCAGGGGTCCGGGACCTGGCCCTCGAGGAACCAGGGGTATCCTCCGACGCCGCCCTCACGAGCTTCCTCTTATGCTCCCGACTGGGGGACCCCCTTTCAGAGGAACCTCGACGAAGCTCGGAGTCAGACTCCCGAGACGTCGAGGCCTCTGATGAGGTCCGGGCTCGGCCGGAGGCAGAGTCAGAAAAAATTCTCTCCTTCTGATGCTGCTGGCTTCTGAGTGCCTTGTGGACATCTTTCCACACGGGACACAAACCTTGGGATCATGGTCTGGCCCAAGGCAACGCAGGCAGCAGTTGTGTGTGTCGGTAAGAGACATGAGTTTCTTACAACGATCACACTTTTTAAAACCACTGGAGGCCATCAGGGAAAAAAGGGCCCCCGCGAGGTCAAAAGACCGGCCTTCCAGGGAAAAAGAAAAAGAGCGCAAACGCGTGCCACGAAGGGCAAAAAGAAAGAAACACTGAGCAAGATGGCACCTTTGGGCGGGAAGGGAACCGCACATGCGTCGGTGTATTCCCAAAGGCTTTCTTAGAAAGCTGGGGAAAAGCTCCGCAAGGGGGCTCCATCGACGTCGATGTCAACCATATGTGAGGACTGACTTCCTGCTTGGTCCTGGAGAAACCCTGTTCCTGGGTGAAGAGGTCGGGCTGCACCCCAGTGGGAGTGGAGTTTCGGCCGCCAGTTGAAGGAGAAGAGGGAACCAAGGTTGTCTGGGCCACCTGGGGGCCACCAGGATGACCGAGGCCTTGTCCCGAAGAATCTTGAACAGAGTGCGTGCCACCAGGGGCATGGGTGGGAATGCATAGAGAAGGCCCTGTGCCCACGAGATCAGGAAAGCATCCGCTGCCACGCGCAGAGGATGCGGCTGCCTCGAGCAGAACCGGGGCAACTGATGGCTTTGCGGGCTGGCAAAGAGATCCATAGCTGGGAGACCCCAACGGTTGAAGATACGCTGGGTTACATCCCGGTTCAGTTGCCATTCATGAGGCTGAAGGATCCTGCTCAACTTGTTGGCCAGGAGTTTCTCCTGACCCGGCAGATAAACCGCCTTTAGGGACATGTGATGTGCCACTGCAAAAGAGCAGAGGTCCAGAGTTTCTTGGCAGAGGATGCGAAATCCTGTGCCCCTCTGTTTGTTGATGTAGAACATCGCTACCTGATTGTCTGTCTGTATCAGCTCCGACTGATGTGCCATAAGATGACAGAAGGCTTGAAGAGCTAGGCGGATGGCTCAAAGCTCTAGAAGGTTGATCTGAAGTGCGGCCTCTCGTGAGGACCACAGGCCCTGAGTGCATGAACTCTGGCAATAGGCTCCCCATCCCAGCAAGGAGGCGTCTGTCGTCAGCACTCTGGTGTGAGAGGGAAGTTTGAATGGCACTCCCTGAAGCAAATTGGGGGGGGAGGGGGGTGAAGCCACCATTGCAAGGCCGTCACCAGTAGTTTGGAAACGGCTACTCTGTCTCTGAGGCGACCAGTAGCTTGCGTCCACTGGTCTCTGAGGCTACTACTACTACTACTATTCAGCACTTATAGAGCGCCATGCAGGCAGCACTGCACAGCTAACCTACAAGAGGTAGCCAACATACAAGAGACAGTCCCTGCCTGTCAGAGTCATGCTCATCGGAGCTTACAATCTAGTCAGAACAGTACATAGCACTAGTCAGTTCAGCGCAAGGTACGGTGTGGTACAGTTTGGTCTATAGTTTGGTCATAAAAGTTGATGGGGGATAGGATAAGATGAGGATGGAAGTCAGGATCTGAATGCAACTGTGAAGAGGTGGGTCTTCAACCTGGATTTGAAGAGGATGCCTGGCGCATAGACGCAGGAAGGCTGTTCCAGGCGTATAGTGCAGCAAGGTGAAAGGAGCGCAGTCGGGAGTTTGCGGTGCGGGTGAAAGGCATTGACAGAAGTAATTTGTTAGCGGAGCGCAGATTTCGAGCGGGGACGTAGGGAGAGATAAGACAACAACATAGCCCTGATAGAACACCAATCAGACCCTCTGCACACCCAAAAGTCCATAGACCTCAAAGTTTCCACACCATGATTTTCAATGTGTTATATGAACTGTAAATTGTCCACAGGTGAAATATCCGTTTGTATATAGTATGTATATAGTTTCCCCTGTTACTCCCAAGTTACCGTCCCTGTTGTAATGTAAGCAAAAGATTGTTCTAATGCGAAAATTTGTTATCTGTGAACCGCGCTGATACCAAAGAGCGCGGTATATAAGAATTGTAAATAAATAAATAAATAAGAGGTATTGAGGAGCCATACAGTGAATGCATTTATAGGTCAGTAAGAGAAGCTTGAATTGGATGCGGAATTGGACAGGAAGCCAGTGAAGCGACTTGAGAAGAGGAGTAGTGTGGGCATGGCGAGGCTGGCAGAAGATTAGTCGAGCAGCGTGATTTTGTACAGATTGAAGGGGAAGGAGGTGACTCACGGGGAGACCAGCGAGGAGTAGGTTGCAGTAATCAAGGCGAGAGGAGATTAATGAGTTGATAAGCGTTTTGGTAGTGTGCTCAGACAGGAAGGGGTGGATTTTGCTGATGTTGTAGAGAAAGAAGCGGCAGTTCTTAGCTACAAGCTGGATATGAGCGGAGAAGGTATCAAAGATAACCCCTAGATTGCGGGTCCAGGGAACAGGAAGGATAGTAAATCCATCCATATGGACTGAGAGAGGGGGAAATGGAGGGGAGGAGTTGGGTGGAAAGATAAGGAGTTCAGTCTTGGCCATGTTCAGTTTCAATCGGCGATGAGACATCCAAGCAGCGATGTCCGAAAGACAGACAGCGATCTTGGACTGGGTTGCCAGAGAAATATTAGGTGTAGAGAGGTAGATTTGGGAGTCATCAGCATAGAGATGGTACTGGAATCCATGGGAGGAGATAAGCACGCCAAGGCCTTGGGTAAAGAGAGAGAAAAGGAGGGGGCCCAAGACGGATCCCTGGGGTACACCTATATGGAGCGGGGTAGAGGAGGAGGAGAAGCCACCAGATCATACACTGAATGAGTGATGGGAGAGGTAGGAGGAGAACCAGGATAGTACGGAGTCCTTGAAGCCAAGCGAGGAGAGGGTGGTGAGGAGAAGGTTGTGGTCAACGGTGTTAAAGGCAGCAGAAAGGTCAAGAAGGATGAGGATAGAATAGAGGCCCTTAGATTTAGCCAGGAACAGGTCGTTGGTGACTTTTGTGAGTGCCGTTTCAGTGGAGTGTAGGGGACGGAAGCCGGATTGTAGTGGGTCCAGGAGGGCCTGGGAGGTGAGGAAGTCGAGGCAGCGACGGTGGACTGCTCATTCAAGCAATTTAGATGTGAAGGAAAGGAGGGAGATGGGTCGATAATTAGAAGGGCATGTGGGATCAAGTGAGGGTTTCTTGAGGAGGGGTGTGAGAACAGCATGTTTGAAGTCAACGGGGACAGTTGCAGTGGAGAGTGAAAGGTTGAGGATATAAGTGATGGAGGGGACAATAGTGAGGGAGATGGAATGTAGGAGATGGGTGGGGATAGGGTCTGATGAACAGGTGGTGGGTTTGGAGGAGGAAAGAAGGAGTGTGGTTTCTTTCTCAGAGATCGGAGGGAAGGACAAAGGTGAGTCGGTTGATATTGTGTATCTGGACTTTCAGAAAGCCTTTGACAAGGTCCCTCATCAGAGACTTTTGGCAAAACTAAAGAGTCATGGGATAAGAGGCACTGTACTATTGTGGATCAGGAACTGGTTAAAAGATAGAAAGCAGAGGGTAGGGCTAAATGGCCAATTTTCCCAATGGAGAAAGGTGAATAGTGGTGTACCCCAGGGATCTGTGCTGTGTCCGCTGCTTTTTGACATATTCATAAATGACCTGGAAAGTGGAATAACAAGTGAGGTTATCAAATTTGCAGATGACACAAAACTATTTAAAGTTGTTAAAACCCAAGAGGATTGTGAAAAATTGCAAGAGGATCTTGATAAATTGGAAGACTGGGCATCAAAATGGCAGATGAAATTTAATGTGGACAAGTGCAAGGTTATGCACCTAGGGAAGAACAACCCAAACTATGGTTACATGATGCAAGGTTCCACATTAGGAACCACCACCCAGGAAAAAGATTTAGGCGTCATTGTGGATACCATGTTAAAACCCTCGGCCCAGTGTGCAGCGGCGGCCAAGAGAGCAAATAGAATGCTAGGTATGATAAGGAAAGGAATAGAAAATAAAACAAAAGATATTATAATGCCTCTATATCGTTCCATGGTGAGACCACACCTTGAATATTGTGTGCAAGTCTGGTCGCCGTATCTTAGAAAGGATATAGCGATTTTAGAAAAGGTTCAGAGAAGAGCCACCAAAATGGTAAAGGGGATGGAAGGATACTCCTATGAAGAAAGGCTAAAAAGGTTAGGGCTCTTTAACCTGGAAAAGAGACGGCTGAGGGGAGATATGATAGTCTATAAATTAATGAACGGAGTGGAATGGGTAAACGTAGATCGATTGTTTATGTTATCAGAATATAGAAAGACTAGGGGACATGCAATGAAGCTACAGGGTAAACTATTTAAGACTAATAAAAAAAAATATTTTTTCACTCAACGTGTAATCAAACTCTTGAATTTGTTACCGGAGGATGTAGTAAAGGCTGTTAGTGTAGCTGGGTTTAAAAAAGGTTTGGACAAGTTCCTGGAGGAAAGGTCCATAGACCATTATTAAGAAGTGACCGAAGATATCAATGCTTGACCCAGTACAAGCATTGTGGAACTTGTGTCTCTTGGGGAAACTGCTAGGTACATATGAACCAGATTGGCCACTGTTGGAAACAGAATGCTGGGCTTGATGGACCTTGGTCTGACCCAGTATGGCATATCTTATGTTCTTATAAGGAGGAGAGGGTGGCAGGGGTAATATGGATGGGGAGAGAGAATTGGGGAGGAGGAGAGGTAGATGAGGGGGTGGGGAATTGGAGGGTAATCTTGTGGATTTTGTCATGGAAGTAGTCGGTTAGGGTTTCGGCAGGAAGGGAGGGCGGGATCGGAGGCGGGGGGACCTTGAGGAGAGAATTGAGGGTATTAAAGAGACGGCGAAGATCAGAGGCAAGGGAGTTGGTCAGATGGATGTAGTAATCTTGTTTGGCAAGTGCTAAGGCTGACTGGAAGGAGTCAAGCATGAATTTGAAGTGTAAAAGGTCTTCCGGGGAGCGGGATTTGGACCAAGCTCGTTCGGCAGAACGGGCGCAGATGCGTAGGTAATGGATTGTGGGTGAAAGCCAGGGTTGGGGTGTAGATCGTTTGACAGGACGTGGGATGGGAGGGGCAAGAGTATCAAGGGCTGAGGATAGTGTAGCATTGTTTGAAGATAATGCCTTGTCGATGGACTTGGAGGATATAATGGAGGAGAGAGATGGAGAAATGGTGGAGGAGAGAGTCAGGGGATCAATATTATGAAGGTTTCTAAATAGGTCGGAGGAGACAGGACGAGGTTGAGCAGTGCGCATGTGGAATCGAGCATATGGAGTCACATGCACCGTGGAGGCCATGTGGCCCAGGAGGCGTAGGAAAACCTTTGCGGAGACATGAGGCCTGTGCTGGACCTGCTGTACCAAGTCCAGCAACCACCTTGCCCTGTCCAGCGGCAAGTAAGCCTTTGCCTGAAGTGTGTGCAGTCTTGCCCCTATGAACTCCAAGTGTTGAGTGGAGAGTAACGTGAACTTTTCGTGATTTATAACAAACCCTGGGTGCTGGAGCAGGGTGACTGTGCGAGCAGTGGCCTGCTGTGCCTCCTGTACCGATTAGCCCCTGATGAGCCAGTCATCCAGGTATGGAAAGACGAAGATACCCTGGCTTCTGAGGAAGGCCGCCACCACTGCTAGGCATTTGGTAAAAACTCTGGGAGCGGTAGCTAGGCCAAAGGGAAGCACCTTGTACTGGAAGTGGTTTCCTCCAACCACAAACCTGAGGTATTGTCTGTGGTCTGGGTATATGAGGATGTGAGTATGTGAGTATAAGCATCCTTTAAATCTAAGGAGCATAGCCAGTCTCCCTGGCGGAGGTAAGGCAGTAGGATCCGAAGGAAAAGAATCTTGAACATTTCCCTCACCAGGAACTTGTTCAGATTTCGGAAGTTCAGAATGGGGCGTAGGCCTCCTTTTCTTTTTGGTATTAGGAAATAACTGGAGTAGAAGCCTTGCCCCTGCAGGTAGTGGGGCACCGGTTCCACCGCCTGATCCTTTAGCAGACCTGCCAACTCCTGCAGGAGAAGGTTACTGTGAAGAGGGGGCCTGAGAGGCTCTCCTGGGAAAAAGGAGGTGGGCACCTGGTGGAAGTGAAGTAAGTAGCCCTGCTGGACTACTTGCAAAACCCAGGCGTCGGTAGTAATGGCTGGCCACCTGTGAGCGTACAGGGCCAGCCTCCCTCCTGTGCAGGGCCAAACCACTGGTGGTAGAGGAGCTATGCACTGGGAGTCAAAAACCCCATCCCGGCTGGGTAGGAGCCGGAGCTGGAGGCTTAGGAGTCTTTGGCTTACGTGGGCCATGCCCCTGTCCCCTGGCCTGCTGCCCTGTTGGGGAGCTGGCCCAGCCTGGTAAATGGGGTAGTTTCTGTAAGCCGTACCCTTCCTTGGGAAAAAGGTCTTTTTCCCCCCCGAGGCCTTCTTCTTGTGAGAAGGTGCAGATGTCTTCTTCGATAACCTTGTCCGGGTCAAGTACTCGGACTCGATTTCTGCAGCTTTCTCAGTCATGGGTTTGCCGAAGAGATTGTCTTCTGGGCACGGGACATCGACCAACTTGTCCTGAACCCATGGCTCTAGGTCCGATGACATGAGCCAGGCCTGACGGCGTGCATCGATGCCGGCCGCGGCTACTCGGGCCGAAACCTCGAAGCTGTCGTAAGCTGCTCGAGACATGAACTTCGAGCACTCTCTGATCCCTGTAGATAAGGCCTTTAAGCGCTGCAAGGGTTCCTCGGACAGGCCAGGTGAGCACCCGGCAATCTCCTTTGCCAGGTCCCGCAATTATATGCCCATGTACAGCTGGTAAGTTTGAACAAGGCACGACAGCATCGAACCCTGATAGCACTTTCTGCCGAGGGCGTCCAGGTTCTGGGCCTCCCGGCCGGGAGGTACAGAGGAGTGAGTTTTTTATTTATTTTTATTTATTTACTTAGCTGTATTTATATCCCGCTTTTCACCGGGTCAAAGCGGTCAATTGGGGGATACATTTAACACGAGGAGATATGAGACACATATGCTAATACTTACAGGGAACATGGGCAATGGAGGGTTAAGTGGCTTGCCCAAGACCACAAGGAGTGCCTATAGGACTAGAAATCCCAGTCCCTCCAGCCTGAGATTGCTGTCCCCAGGTGGGACTTGAACTCCCGGCCCTCCGGCCTGAAGTACCTTGTCCTAACCACTAGACTACTCCTCCCACTCCTGAAGTACCTTGTCCTAACCACTAGACCACTCCTCCCACTTTTCAGCCGTGCATGGCCGATTCCACAACCATGGAGTTGTGCGGCAGCTGCGCTTTCTGGAACCCAGGACTCTTGCAGACTCGATAGATGGAATCGACCCGCTTGCTGAGCACCGGCATCGAGGTCAGGGACTCCCACATGCGGAGCATCAGCCGTTCCAACATCGGAGGCACTGGTACAGTAAGGGCCTCCTTCGGGGGAGAGTCATACTGGAGGGCATCAAGCTCTTCGGCTCGAGGCTCTTCCTCGGCATCCGCAGGGAATGCCAAAGCCTTGGCCATGTCCCTGACGAAGTCCGAGAACCGAGTGTCCTCCAGAGGGGACCTATTCCGAGGCTCCGAACCTGGAGAGTCTGATGGGATACACGGGGTCCGGAAGGTGTCTGGGGAGTCTTCCTCCTCCGTCTCCCACGCTGAGTCCTCCGAGGAGGACTCGATGGGCTCCGGCCTCGAGGGCTTCGAGCCCGACCGCCCCGACGCCGAGGGCACCAGCGTCGATGACTTCGGTCCCGACCGAGAGGTCGAGGGTGACCTTGGCCGTGGATCGACTTGAGACTTGATCGATTTGAGGATAGGCTTGGCCTCCAGCGTCGACTTCGACGACCCAGTGGTCGGGGCAGATGGACCGGCGAGACCTGCCATCAGTGCCCGCTGCTGCTCCATGAATGCAGCCATGCTTCTCTCCAGGGCCGCCAACCTGAGACCGAGCTCAGAAGGCTCCGCAGCTCCCGGCTCGGGTCCCGACGATGCTGGCTCTCCCGGAGGAGAGTCTACGAGGACAACAGAAGTTACCTTGTTCGACGTCACCGGCTCCCTGCGAAGTTGTTTAGCCGGCCGCTCCGACTCCGAGGACCCGGGGCGGTGGTCCGGGCTCCACGGCCTGGAACCCGAGGGCCCAAGCCAATCAGAGGCATCCAGCAACGCCGCCCTCACGAGTTTCTTCTTCCTCCGGTGTTCCCTGGAGGGAGACCCCCGCTCAGAAGACCCACGACGGTGCTTGGGCTACGATTTCCGAGATGTCGAGGCTTCTGACGAGATCCAGGCCCGGCCGGAGGCGGACTCAGAAAAAATCCTGTCACGCTGCTGCTGCCTGCTCCTCAAAGACTTCGAAGACATTTTACCACATGGCCCATAGACCACCGGGTCATGGTCGGGGCCGAGGCATCAGAGGCAGCAGTCATGTGTGTTGGTGAGAGACATCAACTTCTTACACCGATCACATTTTTTAAACCCACTGGCAGGCATCGGGGGAAAAAGTGCCCCTGCGAGGTCAAACAACCGGGCTGCCAGTGAAAACTAAAAAGAGCACGAACGCTAGTCACGAAGGACAAAAATGTAAAATAGGACCGGACTCGATACCGGTGTACCGAGCCAAGGGCGGGAAGGGGAACCGGTGTTGAACCGAGAACGTGAAAAAAAATCTACTTTTCCACTTTTTCCACGGTGAAAACAGGACCACGTCCGTTGGGCTCCGTGGAAAAAAGAAGACTAAGCAAGATGGCACCCTTGGACGGGAAGGGGACTGCGCATGTACGATGCAATCCCAAAGGCTTTCTTTGAAAGCTGGGGAATTGCTCCGGACGAGGGCTCTGTCGGCGCCGACATCACCCATATGTGAGGACTGACTTCCTGCTTGTTCCTGGAGAAGTTCTAAAATGACGCATACAAAGAAACAGAATAAGAAACTATTAGAGGAAAAACAAGATTGGCTTTCCTAAAACTATGAGAGTTAAAGAGAAAATTCCAGCCTCGAATTGGAATGCTACAAGATGCTCAAGGATTCATGATAAATGACGCTGAAAAGATGGAAAGAATATACACACTTATTATACCATAAAGATGAAGTGTACCAACAGCCGTTTAGCATAGTTACTCACCTGTAACAGGTGTTCTTCGGAGACAGCAGGAATCAGTCCTCACATATGGGCGATGATGACGTCGACGGAGCCCGCGCGGAGCAAATCCCCAGCTTTCAAAGAAAGCCTTTGGGAGTTACTACCACGCATGCATGGTCCCCTTCCCACCCAAAGGTGCAATTTTGCTCAGTCAAATGACATAGCTAAAGGACGGCAAAAACAAAAGAAGATAATAAGACTGCAACTCCAAGGGGAGGAGGGAGGGTTGTGAGAGTTGTCCACTAAAGAAGAGCGGGACCAAGGCATGGTCGTATCTGATGATCTTAAAGTAGCTAAACAGGTAGAAAAGGTGACAACAAAAGCTAGAAGGATGCTTGGGTGCATACGGAGAGGAATGGCTAGCAGAAAAAAGGAGGTGATAGTGCCTTTGGTGCGACCTCATTTGGAGTATTGTGTGCAATTCTGGAGACCGCACTTTCAAAAGGATATAAACAGGATGGAGTCAGTACATAGGGTGGCTACTAAAATGGTTAGTGGTCTTCATTATAAAGCATATGAGGACAGACTTAAGGATCTTAATATGTACACCTTAGAGGAAAGGTGAGATAGAGGTGATATGATTGAGACATTTAAATACCTCCATGGCATAAATGCACATGGGGAGAGCCTCTTTTGAATGAAAGCAAGTTCTGCTACGAGGGGACATGGGATGAGGGTGAAAGGGGATAGATTTAGAAGTGATATGCTGAAATATTTCTTTACGGATAGAGTGGTGGATCCATGGAATAGTCTCCCAGTGGAGGTAGTAGAGATGAGAACAGTATCTGAATTCAAAAAAGCATGGGACAAACACAGAGGATCTCTAAAGGAAAAGGGGACTGTTGTAGTTGTTGATATGGAAGGACAGACTAGATAGGCCATATGGTCTTTTTCTGTCGTAATTTTTCTGTTTCTATGACTAATTCCTGCTGTCCCCGGAGAACACCTCTTACAGATGAGTTTCTCCGGGAACAAGCAGGAAGTCAGTCCTCACATAAGGGACTCCCCAGATATAGGCTACCATGAACCTATAGCCCAAAAAAGGCTTCCTCATTGAGAGCCACAAGCAGCCGCAATGACATCCGTATTACGGAGTAACATGATCTCTGCGTCCAAAGGAATTAGCACTCCGGTAGCCTGAATACAGAAGGGTCGGAGGGTAGGAGTTGCCTAGACCCTGAAAAGGTTACGGAGCACGGCCTGGCCAAAGGCACTGTCCCGTCAGGACTCCCTATCCAGGCAGTAATGAGCTGCGAAGGTATGAACTGAAGACCAGGTGGCGGCCTGGCAGATGTATGCCCGAGGAACCGAGCGCAGGTGAGCAACTGATGTTGCCATAGCCCTGACTCGGCCTTCCAGCGGAAACCTCGCCTCCTCATAAGCCCAAGCAATACAGTCCGCCACCCATGTGGACAGTGTACGCTTGGTCACTGCCTCCCCTAGCTTGCTGGGGTCGGAGGAAACGAAGCAGAGAGGCTTTCCGGTGGCCTTGAATACGAAGAATGTAGAAGGACTGGGCCCTCCTACAGTCCAAGGTATAGAGGACCACCTCTGCCCGACTGGCATACGGTCTGGGAAAGAAGGTAGGGAGTACCACCTCCTGGTTGAAATGGAACGAGGACACCACCTTCGGAAGGAACTTGGGGTGCGTGCGAAGTACCATCCTATTCTTGTAGAACTTGGTATAAGGCTTCTCCGCCACGAGGGCCTGAAGCTCACTCACCCTTCGGGCGGAAGTGAGAGCAACCAGGAAAACCACCTTCCAGGAGAGATAACGGAGGTTACACGTAGTCATCGGATGGAAGGGCGGCAGGTTGAGCTGCCCCAACACTACATTGAGATCCCATTCGATCGCCGGAGGGCGGACGGGGGGCTTAGACAGGAGTAAGGCCTTTAGGAACCGGGACACCACTGGATGAGCTGAGAGGGGTTTCCCATCTACCTGATGGTGGTTCGCCGCTAGGGCACTGAGATGCACGCTGATGGAGATGGACTTGAGCCCCGTCCTGGAGAGCTGGAAGATGTAGTGTAACATCACAACCACCGCGCAAAAG